>JASSKH010000044.1:0-1200000 GCA_031763025.1 Macrocystis pyrifera
AGCGATGGCGACCAACGGCCGCCTGGCAAGGTAATCAGGTATCTGTTGTTATCGACGCGTGGTATGATTATAGAAACATGCCCTCTCGTGTATGAGTCTCCTCGTGAAGGAAGCTCTATACATGACACAATTTGAAACACAACTGTCAAACGACAGCGTACAGCAGAGCATATACGCGATATCCCACCCGATTTTTCGAATTTAGACTTGAAATGTTCACGTCGTATTAGAACCGCATGTGCACACAAGGGGAAAGCCTGCTGAGCTTTTGTTCCTGTTTAAACGCAGGTTGTACACGCTAATGTTCATTTTTCGCGACGTTCAATCGCTTACACCTCTCTAACGCATAAACGAAGGCAGGCTTTCCAATGATCCAGTTGTCCAGGACAACATCGCCTACGAGACGATCATCCTAACACGTGACATTGAGGGAGGCGTAGCGCACCCACCGCTCTGGGAGAAGCTTGTTTGGCCCAGTTTGTATTTTCCTGGACGTTTTGGCTCCGACTCGTGTGCCGTGCACATATGCAGTGTGAAATGGCACAACAGAAATCTATCCCTGCATTACGGATCCATGAGCATATTCTGTCATGCCTATGCCCGCTAATTTGTTGCCTGCGGTGTTGTCGCATGTGTCGTTGCAGGAGCTCCGTTCGAGTGTCGACGACGGCGGGGCAGCCCAAAACATGACTCTCAAAGTGAACAGGTCTGGCTCGGCGGTGGAGAGCGACGGAGGTCGGAAGGCGCTCATGAAGAAAACCTTCGAGGTCCTAACGACCTCTTCTTCGCGCTCTTCGTGTTGCGCACGCCGTCTCCCATTGCTGTTGCGTAGGCTCTTTTGGGGGGGAGCAAGACTACAGGAGGGAGGGCATTCAGTAGTTGGGTAAATTTCTTGGCGAGAAGTTTTCGTCCTCTCGTGCGATTACAGCCTCCTGACGAAGTCGCTCCTACCGCACCAGAGAACTTTGTGGCAAGTCAATTATCCAGAGTGTTCTTGATACTCGATGCGACAGAAGTCGAGGTTGAGAGGGCATGGCACAAGGATGCCGCTTACGTTATGTACTCGCCCTACAAGTCTATACTAACAGGAAAATATTGGATTGCCTCTACGTCTGGAGGTGCTATATGTTACATGTCGGGTGTACACGGTGGTAGACTAAGCGAAGCGCAGGTGGTGATAGAGTCTGGTCATCTTGATGACTTGAGGCTGGGGGGGTTTGCCAGGGGGGGGTTCAACGTTATGACCGAAAGGGGTTTCAACTCGATAGCCCCACGTTTGATGCAGGACGAGATCCACTTCCTAGCCTTCATGGAAGCGGCAAGGGGAAGAGCAGTTCACGGACGCCAACACCAACTTGACTCAAGAGATAGCAAACCGCCCCATTCATGTTGAACGGGTTATTGGAGCCATGAAATAATGGAGCAGTATTCTGGACACGAGGTTATGGTCGAGGCAGTTTGATCACATGGCCATGTGCTTCCAAGCTGTAGAGGGATTGGTCAACCTGTTGCAGCAGCTGTTTGCGTCGTGACCGTTTGGAGGCCGAGATGTAGCGACCAAACGTTCGACCGCTTTTGTCGCACACGTTGTACGTTAATGGTGACGGTGTGTGTCGGATGTCTTCCCGTAGATATGTTCTTAAAATTTGTGATCCATTAAGCCCCAGCACGTTTAACTACATTGGGGCGCGCGTGCAGTGCGGAACGGAGGGCATCCGTTATAGTCTGGGACTGGTCGAAATGCCCGCGCCGCATAACTTCCATGTGAAAACTTCTCGGTCGCGCCGTCGCTCGTTTTTTTTAGGGTGGTACACCGAGGGCAGTGTGATATGTACAGCGTTAGCACTGGTAGTTTTTCCGGGCAGTCGTACAAACCCAGTGTGATCAGGCAGTCATCCAAGAAAATCATGCAATTACCCGCAACCTGTCTTCACGTATATTTTGCGGAGATATGGTTGAGGATGCATCACTTGTTCCGTAGGTCATTATTGCTACTATCGCTACATAATTATATACTGGAAATAGCATGAATCCGTTCGAAAACAATGTGGACATATTACTTTACTCAACCGTCAGCCAAAACACCAGGTATTTGTTGGGGTTGGCTCCTTGTCCTCTGTAGACACTATTTCCGACCCCATCGACGAAAGTCATGGGTGGTTGAGATTAATCCGTCTACGTTTCAAGCACCAGTTGTCTGTGAAATCAAGCTGGATACTTACACCTGCTTGGCGATGGATGTCCCCGTGCTCTTAGCGAATATATATGCGAACATCAAGTCTCATGAATTATATTATGTAATTGACAATCCAGGAAGCCAGAGCCACGTGGACCGCCCCTATTCGCTCAACAATCAACACAATATCCAAACATGCGCGTTTCTCCATGGATCACTACATGGGACCAGCGTACATCATTGCACGTCTACGGTATCGTCGCCACGTGTAACTTCGTTTGTTGCTACCCTCGCCCCCAATCCCCGCTGTGGTGATGTTGTCGCGTCAATATCTTCCGTGAGATTTAGCCTATGGCCCAAAACACAGGATGAAGAAAGCGCCCCGATGAAAGAAAAAACGAACGGTGCTGAGATGCTCTAGCAGCACTCAAGAGGGCTGTACCGTACAATGGACTGTGCATTGATTGGTCGTCGACGAGCGAGGTTATGGTCGCGTACATGTGCCCCAAGCTGATAGCACTCGACGTATTAACAAATGCTATTCTGCTACGGGGTGTAGATGGTGCCTGTTCAAACTAAAGAATTTCCCCAGGTGCTAGAAGGTGAGTCGACCGTCATCGTAAAATATTTTTGAGGTATAGATCACATATTTTCCCCGTGCTGTAGCCATCAACACTAGTCTAGCGCAAAAAACATTAGCCGGTGCAAGTGACCATTCCTGTGCGCTGCTTCAACGAGATTTTCCTTGTTTTATCCAGCAACAAGGAAAAAGATCAAAACCGTGGAGATACAATGCATATTTTTCCTTAAAAATTGGTGACTAGAACACGCCTGCTAGGTTTCCATAGACCCGTACTAGCCTATTTTTATTAAAACATACACCTGTAGTCACAACATACTGCACACGCGATGGTAGGCAAGGCTATGCTGCTGCCCTCCCTCGCCGTGTTGTTTTCTTTTACGGGTGCCGTGTCCCTTCTGTGTACCGGAGTTTCCAAGTGGTTTGTGGATGGTGAGCGGTTATAGAAGCATTTGGTCGGATTGCGCGAACGTCCTTTCTTCGCCAGGAATGTTTTGGGAAGGATGTGGCAGCCGTCTTCATGCGAAGAGTTCAGACAATACAGGCACTATACACACCGTGTGGCATGAGTGATGGGCGCCTCAGATGTATTAAGTTGCACCTCTTTCGTTGCACGCCTCTGCTGCTTGCCAGTGCATCAGTACGGTTTGTTCTCGAGATTGGGAGTACTGGCGTCTCCCCGACAAGCCATCGACTAGGCTACGATTGGTCCTCATATAATTATGATCTTAGGATCGTCAGTTGGCAACGCGCTATTGTATCAATCCAGGTGGACATAACATCAAAATTGCGGGTCCTAATCAGCTTCGTGAATAAAATGAATCGCAAAGAGAGGCCCACCGCCTGAAAGCCGTCGAGGTGTTAGAAGGTGGGAGCATACCCAGTGCCTCGGCGCGGTTCGTTCTCGGGATAGGGAGTACTGTGATCTCCCCGACAAGCCATCCAAGAGGCTAAGATTCATCATACAATTGTGTTCTTCCTGAGATCGTCAGTCTTCAACGCGCTACCGTATCAATCCAGGGGAACATAACATCAAACCTGCAGGTCCCAATCAGCTTTGTCAATAAAAATCATCGCAAAGAGAGGCCTACCCCCTGAAAGCTCTCGAGGTGTTTCAGGTTCGAGGATAGCCACGTAGAGGCAGTTTGCCCCCCCACCCCCATCCCTAGACAGCAGCTACCCCAGTAGAGGCCTAGATCTGTCGACGACAATGATTCATGAACATAAAACAATATTTTCTGCCTCTCATACATCTCTCTCCTCCACAGAGCTTTGAAAGTTGTGTCAGGACAGTAATGCGCAACAGACGCTGTCCCCCCTCACGGAGGTATCACTGCTCCTCAAGGCTGTTCCGCTATGTTGGCTTACTACATCCCTTGAACAATCTGCTCATCATCGCTCCCCAACATATCTCCTCCTCCCCTCAAACACTAAACGCCCGTCGATGGCTTGGCCGGGATGCATACACAACTCCATCTCCTGCAATACGTTTCCAAACGCCTCAGTACCATCACCCAGTGTTGATATTCGACCTCACCTAGGGGCACACGCCCCCCCCCCGAGAAATGTCTGCCTGGTCGGTGAAAACCCGACATGCTCCGTCCCGGCATTGTAGGGATGCGAGGGTCTATGGTCATACGACTACGGCCATGCACAAGATCGAGTACATCTCTCCTATCGAGTACATCCCCCTCCCTCAGTTTGCGAGCTGTGGACCTCATCAGGGTTGAAGTCGCAGCCTCCGGTATGATGGGAATGATGGTTGGTAGAGTCACACTGGAGGTCGACTACGATCTTGTCAAAGCGGCAAGGAAGCAGGGGTGGGGGAACACGACGGGGGCGATGTCCTGCGGAGTAAAGATATGGGAATAGAAACAAAAGCAGCGGGGTCGTTGAAACATCGAGTAGTTCGGTTAAGATATGATCCAATATCGTGTTTTACTGCCTTCAATGCGTTGTTATCACACCGTCTGGCTTGGGTCATATATTCCTTTCGAAACGTTGCTATGCTTTGCCTATGTTGTTGTTCCAGTCTCTGCTGTCGTTGAAATATTCTAGACTATATATGTACCTTCTCACAGATGATGTGCTTCACCTCTGTTGCTACACAAATCCCACAATTTTTGTCAGTTAATCTGTCAACCCAAGAACGGAGATATTCGGCCCTAGTTTCGCCATCCTAAGTATGCACACATCACACCCTTGTGAGACGTTCGTAGTCCTATATTCTTTCCGATCATGTATTTCCGTTATTGATTGATGCAAGTGACTATCGTATGTCACCCCGACTTTGCTCCAAGAGTCGACCTCCACCGTAAATAAAATAGTCGAAAATGAAATGACTGTCACATTGAGCGGCCCGGAATCCAGACGCTGCTGTGAAAAGACAGTAGAAAAGTGCACGTGCGCAAACATTTTAGATACGTTTGTCATTTTGTTTTCTGGTACAACAGTAGTACACGCAGCCTTTCTTGTAACGACGTACTGTTGTAAACCCTCCAACAAAATAAGCTCGACCAACGCTTTGTTTTCGAACGGGTAAACTACCTCGTTTCTCGAACAATCGGCGCAATGACGCCACACGCAGGTAGCACGTTTTCTTCTTGGTACGCGTTTTGTTTCTTCGACTCTGGTTAGCGTATATACTACAGTAGTACCTGGTGATCAAGTACCGTATCCCGTTGACCAAGCATGTGGCGTAATTGAACCACATGTTTTCGGATACCCGTACTGGACTCTAGTTAGCGTTTATACCACAGCGCCTGTTGCTCAACTACCGTGCGCCGTTGTTAAAGCATGTGGTGTAATTGCTGCAAACAGAGTTGAACATTATCTTTCTGTATACACGTATTGGACTCTCCTTCGCAAAAATACTGATGTACGAGAAAGGTCCTGTCATGACAGTGTTGACGTTCTGTGTGTTCCACGACTTGCTGCAGAGCATCGACACACTACTGTAGTACAAGGTATTGGTAGCAAATATATCAGGGAGTACCTGATCTCCAACAATCGTCGTCGTCGTCTCAGTCGACGATGCACGGCGCCTTCTTGGCGATGCTACAGAAGATGTGACTGTCGGACTGTCAACGGTGCAGGGGACGGAGAAGGTTCGTTCGGCCAGGTAAACAAGTTCAGAGCTGAGGGGGCGGGAGGTATACATCCTTCTGCCTGACGGCATGAACCGTAGTGGGGGCGATATCTGTTTCTTTCTGAACCATATTTCCTGAAGCGTTGTGCACCTCACGAAATACACACCGATATGTCCGCTAGTTGCGTAAGCCCTGTACACATCTCCATTTGCTTCTTATGTGACAATTACGCATCGTTCTGATAGAAACATCGGATGCGAAGGCGATGGCGAACTCCTTTGGCGAGGTAGACACGTGCTTGTGTTTAAAGGGTAGTCACCATTTTCCGAGGCCTCTCTTTTCTTTGGGCTCACAACCGAAACCTACGGCCCGGTATCATGGCTCAGATACGCCGAGTCTACCGGCTGGTGCGTGAGTAACGAGACAGGTACGAGACGATACAACCCCCCGATTAAGATGCGGAGAACTCGAACCACGAGCTCTCTGCGGGAAAAGCAAGTTACGCTGGGTGTTCACCGATGGACCTTCTTTCAGCTCGTCACTCGAGCTTTATCCCTCATATATCACTTGACTCTTTAAGAAAAGAGGCGTTCCACAATAGATGTTCACCGTGATGTGTCCCCCCAAGACACAATGCGGAAACCGACGGGGACAAAGGTGTGAAGACGACAGGTGCTACACGTATCTCTTACGTGTAAGTAGGTGTTGTGCCCAACAATGTAGAGCACGAGTTACATTCTCCTCTTTCAACGGCCGCCTCCTGACGATGCCGTGGTGGCTCCCAAACAGTGATGTTTCTCAAATTCGATGCTTCTGTCGCAAAACGCCACACAAGCAAATCGTAACTGCTGACAACCGGACAAACGACCACATGGCTGATAGAAATTTACACCACTACTGAGTTTCGAAGATCTTCCTGGAGGGTTCGAACGGTAAATTGGTTAGTCCGTCAGTTGAGTGGCCCAACTCCCGTCAGTCTGAGAAACCGTGTTTGAACCCAATGGGAGGCATTCCACGGTAGAAGTGAATGCCTACAAATGTGTTGGTGGATCCTCACCTGAGGAACTGTTGTATATCACCCAGAAGCGAACTTAAACAAAATCATGATGCCCAAACCCATGATATACGTACATACCAGGTCTACAGCGAACAATCAATATATAACGTTGATATCGGGTGGCTCTTCAGTTGCCCCCCCCCCGTCAGGCAAACCGTGCTATCTATATCGTAGGACGGGTCAAAGCGCCCTTCTTATCTTCTTAGCACGCGTCGACGGCTACATGAACCAAGAACGGACCTCGCCACCAGCGCGCTGGTCACAACCGCTTCCACCGCAAACCCCACAGCGAGCGTCGCAGCAGACGTCGCCGGTTTGCACGCCATGCACACCGTTGATGCAATAGCCAGATGGAGGGCTCAGCGTCATGGTCCTTCTGTCGCCGTCGTCTTCATCGCAGAAAAGGCAACGCCCCCCTCCAGTGTAGATAAAATCTCCAACTATGAAAAAACACGTGCGAGGAAAGAGAAACAGAGATTGGAAGAAGCAGAGCTTATTCGGTGGCCAAAACGGTAGAACGACATACGAGAAAAAGTGTCCGAGAGTTCATGACTAGGGGAGAGAAGAAGAGTGAAGCAGAGTATATGTCACTCATGCGTATCCATCACTGGTAGACGCACACACTACGTGCTGATGTATTCCAAGTGCTGTTGCGCTGGTCGACATTCCCGTACTCTTGTTGTTGTTCTAGCTGCTGTACATCAGCTACGGTACTGTAGATGCGTATGGGTCTGATCAGTGCACGAAGGAGCACATTTATCGTTGGCAAACGACATCGAACACTTCCCAGAGCCCTTTTGTGTGGAAAGTGCAACCATCATCTAGTCCTGCCAGGCCACTAAGGATTGCCCTACACCCCGCCAGCGTAGACGGAAACTACAGTAGTACCTGACCCAATCATCTGTACAACCGTGCGAATAGTGTTAAATATCAAGTCTTCCTGGCGTCTCAGACCTCAAACTTTGCCAGTCCCCCGCTCTGCCCCTCGGTATAGCACTAGTTGCTGCGCCACAATGGCAGACCTCAGCGTTTGCCCAGGTCTTGACGTCACGTTAGGCACATTCCACAGTAAGGCATGCTCTGTTGCACTTTCTGTTCAAATTGGTTTTCTGACAGTCGGGGCTCTTTCACGGAGAAACAGCAGCAGCCAATAAAGTTGCAACACCACAGATCTGTGTTTGGAGTGGTTTTCGGTGTGAGTCAGTACACCTGGGCCATCCGGTTGTCATTGGATTGCACTATTGACCTTTTTTATAGTATAGAGACCCTCAAGCGAAGACACGCAGCAAATGCTGGTGCACCCCTGCATTATAGTAGCATGCGTCTTTGCACGGAGTATTTGCTAGCACTCATGAATCATGCAAGTAGGCCAGAGACATATGAACAACGAAACCTCGATGTAGCACATCTTCAAGTAGTTTAAACAGTACACAAAGATAAGACTTAACCACGGGGGCAGTCACCCCAGGTTGACGAGAGATTTACTTACTATAATTATTTTCATCGTCGATGATGCACGGCGCCGCCGATGTGGTACTGCACAATTTCCCACGATCCCGGATACGTCGTGTGCAGCAGGATTCCTGTACATTGGGGAGGGGACAAGGGATGTTTTCGTCAAGGAGGCTGCGTTTCACCTACTTTCCACTCCTCGAAACTATGGTTGATCGTTTTATTTCGTATTATTAAAAGGCGATCATCACGATGATGACGGCGATGTTTCTCACACTACAGTAGTCCGTCCACCTTGTATTTGCATTTAGCTGGTTGTAAAAATACATGTTACGACTAAAATACCCTAACACTAACTCTAGCTCAACGAACATGTTCATTCTGTATGACGGTATGCCTTTTTTCGTTAAGTATCAAGGTGTATTCAATAGCCCCTTCCGTGTCTTAAGTCATTGGGTTCAAGATACCTGTTTTAAATGTGGATGGTGTAATGATGTGGTTAGAACATGCGATGCAACTTGCCAAATGAGAAAATACTGATAGTAATATATATAATATTTATGTCACACGTCGCGTGTGTCACCAATAGTGTCGCAACACTGGAAACCCTCCACTTCTTGTCGGGTCAATCGATATCGCAGTGCATCCATGTCTACGTCGTTCTGCCAGACACCAGTCGGACAACACTGGCTGGTACGTACTAGCCATCTCACCCATCTAACGAGAGGTTAGTGAAAAATCAAACTAGGACTGTAAATGGTTGGCTTTCTAGAGGCGCGTGAAATTACCAAAGAGCAGCAGGAGACGACAACAAAGATCAACAAACCTCGCCGCCGGGCCTCTTGGCGCAACCGGCTCCTCCGCATGTCCCGCATTGAGCTCCGCAGCAATGCGAGTTCGATTGCACTCTCGGGCAAAACCGTTGCTGCAAACGGCTTCGACTGGGTTGTTCGTTCACGAGGGCGGCCGGAACCACAGAAACAGCAGAAGCACACGAGGAGGGGCGGAACCGCCAGTTGCTACGGTACGGAGTGGACCAAATATCGTCGAGGCTGAATCACATTTACAGTAGAGCGCTATATATATTTTCTTCGAAATGTGACGATCACGAAACGTCCACGCTCGGCCGCACACACAACCTCGTTGGTTAGATATTCAAGAAGGTGTCGATGTGCAAATTGGTAATGGAGTGTTTGACACACGGTAGGGGATAAAATTGTGGCTCGATACTGCTTTACAGTAATTGAGCTCCTGAAGCGAGCACCTACCGGTACGAAGTACACTTTATTGTGGTAATGTTTAATTCAGAACCAAAGCACAAACAGTAGAAGAGAGATAAGAAAAAGGAAAAAGCTGGAAGCAAGCACACACAAGCAGTAACCATGGAAACTGCAAACCAAATGACGAAGGCTGTACACCCTGGTCTACGCTAGAGCTTAGTTGGACGTGCCTTCGTTGTCGATGCGGCAGGGCGCCGCCAAGCTTTGGCTGCAGTAAATCCCTCTGTCATTGATTTCGCTGGTGCAGCAGGAGCCCTGTCAACAGGAGAAAGGGACCGAGAGATGTTTTCGTCAGATCTGTATCAATGATAGAGGGTGGCCACCGCTAATCTTCCTGTCACATGCTTTGTAGTCGATCTATTAATAGTCATGTATACGACCGCACCCCCTCCCCCGCGTTGTGGTACTGCCTTGACTGAGGCCAGGAATCCGGTAATTGCCTGGTTCATGTATTGTGATCGTGTTTGTACTACGTTTGACGCGTATCTTAGATGGATAACCAGGGTTTTTTCCAGCGAGGCACGGGCCGTGCTCTCAGACTCTCATCGTGCTCGAACGGCATACAGCAGCTGTTCTTGTCGTTCTAGGCTTTGACCCATGTGAGTACCAACGCGTACCTGCTCAAAAGGAGAACCAAACCAGGGACACTAAGTCTCACGATCTTGAACGGAACAGGTGGCGTCGTCGATGAGACGCTCCACGTTATTAGTTGTTACGCGTTGTTTTCATTAGTTTCTGACCGTTTGCTTTTTTGGAGCAAGCTTCGTGCTTGCCACCCTCTTTAAACACGACGCACTATGAAGATTCAAGCGTTGGAAGAGTCTGATTCCTCACGGTGGCCTAACCATTGAGGCTCAGAGCCGCTAGGTGACTTACCACCAATGACTGGCCACTGAGGATCGAACCCCTTTAACGGCAGACCAACCATAAGAGCCAGAGTCTCAGCGAGCACCCTATGTCGAAAACCGAGCAGCCACAACAATGCAGGCTTCGGCCATTCTTCCCTCTCATTCAACCAAGCGAGGTATGCCCCTCTAGACCCCTACCGTGCCTTCTGGCTCGGCTGAGAGTGTTGTGCCGCTCAAGATACCTACCGTGCTTTCTCGTTCGTCTGCGACAGTGTTGCTGTTGGAGACAACTTAAATGTCCCCGCTCTGCTGAGCGCGTTCTACCCCTATTGACAACGCGGCCTTCGCACCCTGCCGAGGCACTCATTCCCTCCCGACATCTGGTCATGCCGGGGACTTTGCATTATCTCGCTTTGAACCAGAGGCATCTGTCTTCCAACTCTCGGAACACGGCAGGCAAGACGTGAAATAACGCTTTTCACGCTACCCGGCTCTCCTCTCGCCGACTACGCTCTAAACAATCAGGTCTATGGGGCTCTGAGGAGTCCTAAGGGTTGATGTTTTTTCCTATGTTCAACTGGTTATCGACCTAGCTGGTACTCGGATGATGGCCGCAAGAAAACCTTCCGTTCGCGTAGCTTTCACCCAGCCTTGTCCACAAGATGGCACACTGAATTTCGTCCGGTTGGTTAGTCAATTTGGTTAACCCAACCAAGTCGAAGGTTTGACGCAGGTGGCGGCCTTCCTCGACACTGAGATCTTGCGATCCTGATCCGACGGCCCACTTTAAGACGATACGAGCCTTCTTCGAGCGCCTGCTCAAGAACAACATCATATTGTTTCCAGTCGAAGGATAGCCGAGGCGCCACGGATGCAATGTATTCGGACTACCTCATTTCGCCGGCGGATTTTCGACCAAATACGGACAAAGCGTCCGCTTTGACGTGAATGCCCATACCCCGGACTCTCAACGAGTCCGGGGCGTGATGAGCTGCGTGAGGGAGTATCGCATATTCCTTCCCGACCTGTCCAAGCATACACGCCATCTCACCGCCCTTTAGGTTATACCTGGTAAGTGCGACGTTTGGAAATCTATGGAGGTTTTCATCGGTTCTATTCTCGCTTTGCGCGCTTCCCCAACCGTTCCATGTTTCCATACTGGGACGCCGTAGCCTATGGCTGCCACCTCTTCAGCGTGTATTGCGCCCCGTGTATCGGCGGCCTTTTCTACGGCTCTCGCAGAGTGAAACGCGGACAGATCAGTACGGTCCCCAATGCGTATATCAGCCGAGCTACACGCTCGGTTCCGAACCAAACGGGACCCCGGAGGACTTGGACGTTAGTAGCATTGTCCAGCCCATCGAATGAGGTCTGGTTATTTGAAGCGCTCGAGATCATTGGCGAAGAAGGCGACCACAATGCGCACGTTCAGCGGCGGCTCGAATTCTTCACCGCGTTCGATGACACACTCGCGTACCACGGAGACACCACAACGGGAATGCTTTTTTTGTATTCCATCTTCCGGAAATCGCAATCGACCATCCGCCGAGGACGGTGGTATATGCCACTCACGAGCCTGCGGGCTTAGCTCGCGTCCTTGACTAACTGCCGGCGTCGGATTTGGGGGGCTGGTGCCCCCCGCTCTGAAGCGCCGTCTTGGGTGGGCCTTGTATGAGGATTTTTCCTACTTTCGCGCGCATTGGCCACGTATTAAAGTTGACGACATGTTCGCTCCTCTAAGACGACTAGTCGCTCGTGCATCTGCTCCCGTCGCCACGGTCGATCGCCGTCTCTACTAGGGGGTTTCCGCCCACCGACTAAACCGTTTCCTCTTCGACGTTAGTCGTACTCAATGGCTTCGTACAAGCCCTGTCTCTTATGACGCTCATTTCCCGACGTGCACTTTACAATGAAACGATTCCACCGAAATCACAGATCTGGCCGGGGTTTACCCCTTTCCCGCCAGGAAACCTGTCGCCTCTGAATGTCTCACCGCCGGCCGCATCCTCACTCGGACGCGTTAACAAATTGTCGCTTCCAATGGCACAATGCCGCCTAAGGCTGATTTGGGCCTATGGTTCGACGGGGACTCTAGTTCATGCCTCCGGCGTGGTACCACTTCTCCTCGAGTTCCATGACCTCAGCCGCCCGCAGTCAATCCGTCCGGCGTGGTATCTCCTCGACTCGAGTTCCATGACCGCCACCGCCTGCACCCGTCGTTTACGCCCTTGATGTAGTCGTCTCGTCGGTCACGACAATACTTATCCCGTACACCCACGACCGCGTTGAGCACGTGGAAACCCCTCTGTCACGACTCCCGCCGCCCACTGATGTGCATCTCGTCGCCACGACAGACTTTGATGCCAACGGCGCACCTGCCGAAATTCAGTTGGGAAATTTCTGCCGTGCGCCTTTCTCACTGTCACCAGGCTCGGAAACAACAAGAGCCTGCCTACATCTCCGCCATGCGCCCCCTTAACCCTGGCGGAAATCTCTGCCCAACGAGGTTTGTCGTGTTTTCCTTCTCACAAGCTTCGCCCTCGTTTTTCGTAGGTTCGGGAGGAAGCTAGCAATGAATGATTGCACAAAAATGATGCGGACATCGTCATATTCCTCCGCTTTTCTCGTTGCGCCGGGAACGCAATGTGCGGTGCGTCGTACGGCCTGTTTATTGAACGACAACGCTCTGCGCATTGATGTGTAGCTGCTCATGAGCGGGTCACACAGGCTTGCCATTCCACATTTTGCTACCACACAAAAAACTACACCGGTTTGGTAATCGTCATCCACTATTCCGGCCCTCTCGAACCTTGTGTGGGTAGAACGTACGTGTGCATCGCAGGTAGCTATTCGGGGGGCACAAATACCTTGAGCATGGGATCCAAACGAAACGAGACGAAAAAACAACATAAATAAATAACTAAATAACATGTATTCGTTTATCCGCGCCCATTTGATACAGGACAATACATGGGTAGGGACATCGTCCGGCCGTGAAGTATACGGGTGAGCTAGCCCCCGCGTAGAGCCTGGGCGCTATACGCCACGCTGCCAGTGTCATTCGCTGAGCGGAAATGTTTGAAATTGTCATTGGCCAAGCCGGCCCACAAGTCTGGACGCCTCACATTCGTTGGCAATAATCATCCGGGGTGTTGTATACACCGACAGTGCCGTGAAGAGCGTTGTGTTCGAACATGTGTGTGCCATCGGTTCTTGCAGTCCTACCTTTTTCGACCATAGTAAGGAGAATCATGTTGAGCGTTTCGCTTCCGAAAATCGTTCGACTAGATCTTTTGGAATGTACCTTGCTCGTTGTTGGCAACCCTCTCTTTATTAAGGAAACATTTGGTGCTGCAAAAAAAAAAAACAATCACACCCTCGTGCGAACTCGACGAACAATGGGCTATTTGTTGGGCGCCTTCTCCGTGGATCGCAACGAACCTTTTATATATTCATGTATAATAAGAACCTTCTATATGCTGGGGAAAATTAGTGGTGACTCGTAATGTCTGACATCTGTCTTGGTTGACAAACACTTGGTTTTTATGCTGATATTCTTGAAGAGTGCCTTTCCACACCACGAACAATGGACACAGCAATGTTCTTTGCTTCGACAATAGGAGAGGGGGGAAGTTATTATGTCGATCGATGTTGACAGCGACAAAACACTCCTAAGGGGTTATTGTAGCGGCACCTTTTCTACCGTACCCACGCTGTAGCCCAAGGTGTCGGCACGTTATCCATCATCCACTACATGATGCTCGCCGTCGACAGCCCACAACCGCACCTGTAGATAGAAATCGTCGCCTGTCTATCGTGGTCCATAGGGGCTACTGACAGGCACAATGTATTGTGAAGCGTGCTCGACGATGACCGTTGGCCGCCAGAATATGTTGTGTAAACATGTTTATCGACGGGTGTTGCCAAGCAACAATATGTCGCGCGAGGTGTCGAACGACAGCCAATGCCGACCGTGATAGATGGCGCACTCAATCCATCGAAGGCGGTAGTCAGTCACAACAGATTGTGCTAGCTGTTCGTCGGCATGCAGTGCCCGCCACGATAGACTGTGCAAGCTATCCACCGATGGCCATTGCCGGCCACAATGTACTGGGGAAGGAATCCATCGATGCACATTACCTCGAGGACAATATCACCTGTCCGTTGTGCCCCATCACACTGCTATTGCAGTGGTCATTGTCTGTTGTCGTTTGTCGTTTAGACGTTTAGTTTCCAGTTGGACGAGGTACAGAGCTTCCATCGTGTGAAGTCTCGTATACGGTGGCCATGTCCCTAGCATCATACCACACATCGACAACAGCAGAGACACACTTACCTTCCCAGGCGGCTTCTGATCGCAATCGCTTTCTCCGCACGCTCCACAGTCAACATCGCAGCAGATGTCGTCCTTCTGGACACCCGGAAGCCCGTTACTGCATTGTTAGGCTTCAAACCAACAGGAGAATTGCATCGCGGCGAGAGATCGTGGGTATGAACGGCAATGTGAGTCATTAGCGGTAGTACGGACGAAAGTACATAAAGCCCAGATCTACTTCAGGGGAGTTGATTCCATTTGCTCGAGTTTGGCTCTGATCAGGTATGTACTTCCCGCAGTACTTGTTGTGGCAGTACTTCTGTTTTGGGTGAAAGAGGGACCACGGTTACCAGCACTCTGACTATTGACGTAAGTCCTACAAACCGCATCATAACGTAGCAGAAACCCATCCAACGGCAACGCGAAGAGCACAAAGCGCAACAGCGAGAATAGGCAAAAAACGGATAGAGGCCGTGATCACGATGGATGAAGCTGCTTCAACCACTGATGAAATGATCTCTGTGGATCTCGACGGCTCGCCTGGAGACCAGCCGTTAGGGCGAGCCTCGCTCCCGTTGATGCTGTTGCTGCTGCTGCACCGCAGTGGTGGAATTGAAATGACACCCGAGCGGTCATGCTGTCGCGCTCTACAGGCAAGACGTACGAGCACAAGTACAAGCACGAATACGGTTGTTTTCGGGACGACCAATACTCCACGACACCAAACGAGCCAGAGTGAACGGTATCAGGGTACCGTCGGCGGTCCGCTGGCACGACGCTCATCCGCTTTACACTTACTCAGCTGCACGCGTAGATCATCTATGCTCTCATCGGGTGTCGTGTTGTGTACAACAAGCAGCATGGTGGGTGAAGGCACGAAAAATGCTCGGTGTTCAGTAGTCAATGTAGTGAACAAGAATGACCCGTACCTTTCGTCGAGTTCCTAGCCTCGCTGATATACCTTTTCGCCAACTTTTCGAGAATTTACTTGAACTCCTGCCTTCGATGTTTATATGTGAAAGAGCCGCAACCCAATGAGTAGTTTCGCGAGTACACCACTAGTTCTACACGTCGACCACCGGCACACCCTGCATCTGCGCCGATTCTGGAGAAACACAAGCTCTGTGGTCAAAACATTACGAGACAGAAAAACCACATTGTCTTGCAGTAAGCACTGAATCTTATGGCACGTACGAAATCGCCCGGGGGCACAGCTAAACCGCGTTTGGTTCAGGGTCGTTTGCTGTGGTGGAAGAGTATTTAACGTGTCGCGGTGATAATAGAAGTGTTTGATTCGTTTTTGCAACATTTACCACCGCCGGGTGGTCTCTAGCGGAGGTGATTACGGAGAGAGTGTGATACGAGTACAGAGGATACTGTTTGGCACATGTGGTACATCGCCGCAGAGGAGCGATAGAAAGGGGGCTTAGTACCGCAACCCGCCACTAAAATCACGTCATTTCCGCTTTTAGGGAGCTACTAGGAGGGTGGTAACAAGGGGGATGATACCGCAAGCCGTGGAGTTGTCGCCACCTCTTGATGTTTCCAGTCGGTTACCGGAGAGGGTGTTATCAAGGGGGGTGCTATATTCTCGTTGCGATCCATGTAAGAACTTTCACATCACTCGATCTGAACGACCAAAGAGGACTGGTGCTGAAAAACGGTCGGTACACCTCATTCTCTCCAATTTCGATGCTGCCTGACCGGGCTCCTTAAGGCGATATTCTGGAATTACCTTGCTTCGTTCTACGGTATTGTGCGTGGTTTGCATGGCCTATTATATTTTTCACCTTGACTGCACTTTTCTGCTTTTGTCAAACTCATGTTTGGGGTGGGGTGTAGAGCTCTGATATTCCCCGATCAGTTGAGAGGCTCCAGAAAGAAAACCCTGGATGAACCCTACCGGTCTATGCGTCACGCGGCTATGCTGCCGCCACACAGACTGGCACTGCCGCATTCATTCAGCCCGTGCTGCTGCTGCTACCAGACGGATTGATGCTTCTGCGGCCGGGGGGGGGCGGCGCTACTGGGGCCGGGGCCGGAGGCGTGACGAGCTAGCTCTTCGGGGACCGCAGACACGGGCTGGCGCAGGACTTGATGCTATGGCTGACGTGGCATGGGTTATCAAAGCTGGCTTGGCTAGCTCTGTTGCCGAAGCTCGAGGTGCAGGTACAGCAGGGGGGGTGTTGTGGACGGACGGAGAAGGAAGCGGTCGTGTGTCTGCTCGTGGCTAGAGACGAGTCAGTAAGGCATGCCGGAGCGGCTGGCTTCTCCGGGTCCATAGCCGCGTTGTCCCCGCGGCGATGGGCCGCTTAAGCGGAAGGGCTACGTGTCTGATATACGTTTTTTCGTTGATGTCCTCTACCGAAGGGTGTTGGTTATACAATACGTTTTTGTGTGGGATACCCCGGAGTAATTTTTTATTTTGATTATTTTGAAGGCGTATCGGCTCAGGGGGAATATGAAATGACCGGTGATGAAATATTCTACGTTTTTTCAAGTTTGTCAATATTTTACCGACGATGATTTCTTTATATGCCGAGGTATCCTACGTCAAACACGGCAGACAATACAATGCCGGATCATCGTGATGAGTACGACAGGCACGACATACTCGTTTTAGGATGCGTTGAAATATACACAATATTCAAACAAAACAGAAAAACATATCGATTAGTGATATATAGATAAGGATAAAACCGTCGTGCCCCCCGAAGAGAGTTCAATTATTTCTACACCGAACAATAAAGTTCAGCGTTGCATGAAACTTCCGCAGCCGCCGTCAACCATCGGTTAACTTGTTTTAGTTTTACCATGGACGTATAGCAGGTAAACAAGAGCAATCTGGGAGTGAGTGTGATTAGCCGTGCTAGTACGACGCCGGTAAAGACCTGGCGAGGTGGCTGTGAGAGAAAGGGTGCTTGGCCTCAATATTTCGTTACCTTACTGTTATGTTTATGTTCACATGTGAAGCGGTGTATCTCTAGTTAGTAACAACACAGTTGTGAACTACCCTCGCAGGGAGTGCTCTCACCGTTTGAAATGTGGAGAGACGTCAGCGTTACCAGCCCCAGAAGCACGCACTTCAATAGCATGGTTTAAACTTACGCGTAGCGCTGACGGCATGCAGAGAAAGAGAGAGAGAGAGAGAGAGAGAGAGAGAGAGAGAGAGAGAGAGAGAGAGAGAGAGAGAGAGAGAGAGAGAGAGTGAGGACCTGCGCCGCAATAGACATTTTTCGTGGAAACCAAAACCCCTCTTTTCAAAGAATAGGAGGAGAAAAGAGAAAGGAGTAAAGAACAGAAGGATGTACCAGGTATTGGACAATATTGCAGTCTACAGGGCTTTCCTGCTGAGTGGTACTAATATGTTGTCGTTTTCGCACTCATCCGTTATGGGGCAGGCTTTTTTTGTGCTCCCACCAGTGGCAGGTATGTGTAGCAGTTGAGGTAGTAGGCAAACACCAACTGATAATTTAATTTATACTTACTTGTGCGAAAATAACGACATATTGCAACTATGATTTGTGTGGCTACGGTAAATGTCCCAGCTGCAGTAGTACGTATTTGTTCGCTAGGCTTGAGTGCTGTTGAAGAGATGCCAACTATCCGACTACAGGGTAGGGGTGCCCTCTTTAGTGGAAGTATTTTATTTCACGTGGTGTGAGTGTGCTACGTGAGATCATACGCTGACTGGGGTGGGGGGGTGAATGGGATGTCTTCCCTACAAATGGCGTATCAACCTTCAACGACATCGACCGTGCTCACGTAGGTGAAGTACCGGAGGCCGTGGTTGTTTAAGTTATATTTTTCTTCATCAATATAAAACGTCAAATGGTGGAGAGTGGCTTCATGGTTGGGTAGGGATGAACCGTGTACTGCATGTGGATGACATTCCGGTGTGACGTACAGGGCATAGCTAGAAATAGGTTTGGAACAGGGTGACCAGCAGTAGTGCCGGGAACCGCTGTGCCGCGTTTCTGGAATTGCTTTGTACTTACTTGCTGGGCGGCCGCGACTTCGATATGGCCCGCCTAAAAAAAACGACTTTCAGTGACATAGTTGACCCCGTCGGCTAAGTCGTTGATGAAAACATGCTGGGAGTAAGGTGCGGTTTGTCGACGCGTCCTCCCGTAGACTAAATCAGGTGGAAGCACTGTGCATGTCCCCATCGGAAATAATCCCTGCAAACCAGCTCTACTCCCCGCAAAGTCCATTGCGAGGAACGCATGGCAGCGGAAACGCGACGGATAGACCACGCAACCCGCAAAGCTTTATGTCGACCAACCGGCGACTTCTGTTTGTGTGCACCCTGTTCTTAAGTGTTTTCTTGTCATGCCGCTCGAAACATTGTTTCCCGACAATATTTCGAGGTTGCAGCAGTATTTGTTTGTCTTCCTCGTGGAATTTGTTAGACAATTACGTGTTTCCCTCTGTTTTTCCGGACGAATATGTAGACGAAGAAGGCCTAAATAACCGCACGTGAGAGGGCAAGCATGGTACCTGTAGCCGTAGCAGCGCTGCTCAAACAAGGAGCTAGCCTGCTGTGCCGTAGCAGCTACAACAGCGAGGGAGCTCGTGCCGCTCGTCTATCCTTTGCTCGTGTGCTGCTGCTGCTTTATGCTGTGTGAGGCAGCTCTAAGTGTGAGACCTGCCGTGCGAAAGTACGCCTGTGCGTGTACAAAAACCGACCAGAAGGTGCATTAACAATAGCACCAGCCGCACCCGCCATAAAGCTGCCCTCTAACGCAGCCCGCTTTGCGAGCTTGCGCGAGCTACTTCTGCTAGCTACTTCTGCTGCGGAGCTAGTGTGTGTGCTTGTTGTGTTCGTTCGCTGGGTGCTGGGTGCTCTTCGTGGTGATCTTCTAATAGTTGTGTGCGTTTCCGCTGGAAATAACCTGCTTTTTTTATGGCAGGTTTCACAATTTCGCCTTCGCAGGCGGTTCTACGGCGGCTGTCCAACACGAAGGTATCATCATTTTGTCGTTAAACAGATAGATACCTATCTATGTCGACATTTCTGAAAGAGACGCCTGCACAACACCAAGAATGGGAAACGTTTGATCATTTATTTTGTGCAGCTTGGTGTGCTCCATACCCTATCCTTACTTTCATCAAGAATGTCGCTTGCCTGTCCGCGGCTGTTTCGACTACGTACGACGTTAATCTTAATATAAAACACGCTCCAAGTGACGAGCACAGTCTCGGTGACATCCGTTGTTTCAACGATGATTGCGCCAACCTCCGCGCTCTCTTTTTTTTATTTTTTTTATTCATGACTTTTACTTTCCAGCCCACTCGTAGGAGGTTTTACCCTCGACGATCTTCTGGACAAACCGTGGTTACAGGTGCCGTCCCTTCTCCCCCCCGGTACGTGCCTTTGTTGTGTGTCGCGCATAGGGTTCAGCATTCCGACTGCTAGTCGATTTTCATCGAATGTAGCCAACTCACGCTTTCGCGCTTTCCGCTTATATATCAATTTTTTATGCAACAAAAATTCCCTATGAGGATGCACTCGGTGAGACTTGAACCCACGAAGTTGATCATGACAGGGACGCGGACCCACCGGGGACGCCTGCGCTTGATAATAATAGCGAAACATAGAGCGATTTGTCGATTTTTTTAGCCGCTGACTTTCAACTGCAAGCTTACGGAATCACCTCGCGAGTCGTGTCTGGTCACTTACGGCAGCTTCCTAATGCACACGACACCTTTACATCTCGAGACACTTGACTAAATACATAAACTCACGGACCGTGGATGGTTTTGAGGAGCTGTAGCAGGCTGTAAACTAAATATACGTTCAGGTGGGGGCTCCTGTTTTTTGTCGTTTCTGTGAATGTCAAACCTCGACTATTTTCGACCACTTAATGTACTCAATGTCGATGTGAGGTGTAGGGCTTTGTCGATAAAGCGTAGTGGGCGAATCTGCATACAATCACAAGCGTCTACCGCACACATATCAAATATCAACTGTAGCAAGCGTTCACTGCTGTCGTAGGGCACAAACAGGGAGAACGGCCCAACACAGCGTGTTTAAATTTCGACTGGCATTTATATCTCCATGCGACATCTAGAAATGTTAGTGTTACCAGAAGAACCGGGGATGGAGGTGGATATTAGAAGGACCTCACGCGGAGTTAACCCTTGCAGTAATACTCTGCACAGAAATCCAAGTATGGCTCTCAAATTATAAGTATGTTGTTCCCACAACACGGGACTACAGCAGCAGTAGTAAATGGTTCAATCTAATTGCGAAAGCCCCCCACAAACAATGAAACCAGCACTGCAGCGCACCTAGGCATTGAAACGCGTGCTACGATAGAGACGTTTAGGCAGACACGTTTTCTGAATGACTGGGCTCCTTACAACTAAACCCTAAATCGTGCGAATATTTACCTCTTGTGTAACATCATGAAGTATTTGTTCTTTTAAAAGCCTGCTATTAGGCCATGTGGGGAATTGTTCATCGGGTCGTCCGACTCTTAGCCCCTTATGGGTCGATTTTATCGAGGACTGTTTTTCATTTTGTTCAACAGTTTTTGCTCAGTATGTTTTGTAGTTCTACGTGTTTTCTTCATTGCAACCTGTAGATGTCACCTAGCACAATCATACGAAAACGTAACGAAACTACGCACGTGTAGACGAAGACATAAAACCGGTCTGATGAATATCTCTACTCCATTCACTTTTACCGAGCTCGGATAATATCTGTAGGTTTAACCAATATTCCAGCAATATTCATATGCTCTAAATAATATTCCAGCAATATTCATATGCTCTGAATAGGCTTGTACGTACTCGTACAGGTACTGCGACTATAAAAAGCCTAAAAATGCGTGGAAGGGGTGGGGGGGAGGTTGGGGGGTGCTATACATAGCTCCACCGTCTATGATGGTGCCCAACACCATGATTTCGGTGCTGGATTCAATTCCGGTTGTAGCACTTATGCTCTACCAGGTATATTTTTGACCATTCAACAATTCCTGACCGTTTACGGTTGGCGCTTCCCGCTCACGGTCCCTGGCGGTTGCTGCAGAAGGCTACTGGGGGCTGTTTTAGCTCCGCGGTCTATTATACTATGCACCGTGATTTCGATGCTGGGTTTAATTCCTGGGTTGCAACGCTTTTTTTTTTTTTTGCATCCGACGACTGTTACGGGGGGTCCATAGTAAACAGGACCAAATATTGTCAGTAAAAAATGGTAAATATATAGGTTTTTATGTTTAACATAAGTCCTGTTAACTATGGACCTCAGTAATAGTGACTGGTCAACGATTGATTGCTGACCATTTACGGTTTGGGCTTCGCGCCCACCGCCTCCATGGCCTATTGGGCTCTTGCGGAGGGGCATTTATATTTGTGCACCTTGTGGGTGGGAGCAATGCGCCAGTGGGGGATGATATCGCTCCGCGTTCTATGGTGTACCCAGCACCATGATTTCGATGTTTTACTCAATTCCCGGGTTGCGACGCTTATTTCTATTTTTACGTCTTACGATTTTTAACCGTTCAACGATTTCCGGCCGTTACGGTTTGCGCGTCGCGCTGACGATCTCCAGCGGCTCCTGTGCAGGGCTAGATATATTTCTGCACCTTGTGGGTGGGAGCAGGGTGCCATGTGGGATCCCGCCGGGTGAGATCGGATCCAGGTGCTATCAGGAGAGCAAAGCACGGGCCTGTTCTGTGTTCCCGCTTTGTATCGAGATCATTTCCAGAAACATACTTATCTATAGCATGGAGAACTCTACTGCTTCTACCCCTCATTTTCCCAACTCCCTAAGGACGAATATAGAACACGCGCAAACGGCTCATCATACCACATGCATACTTTAGGATTACGGGGAACCACATTAAATAAGACCTACGGTACACAAGTAAACCCATATATTTCGCTGTTTTTATCAACAATATTTTGTCCTATTTGCTATTTTTTTTTTTTTTTTCATCATCACTTTTACTTTCCAGTCCAATCGTAGGAGGTTTTACCCTCGACGATCTTTTGGACAAGCCGTGGTCACGGGTGTCGTCCCTTCTGCCCCCCGGTACGTGCCTTTAGTTGTCATCGCGCATAGGTTCAGCATTCCCACTGCTCGTCGATTTCCATCGAATGTACAGCTAATTCACGCTCTCGCGCTTTCCGCTATTCAATTATATGCAAGATAAAGTCCCTATGAGCATGCACTCGGTGAGACTCGAACTCACGAAATTGATCTTGATAGGCTCGCGGACCATCTACCAAGCCACCGGGGACGCCGGTAATGGTCCCCTGCGACAGTAATTCTTATATAATACGTCGTGAAATGTGAACAACCTCCATACTATGAACGAAAATACAGAACTTCCGTATTACGCAACTTGCAATACTTAGTAACAATTCTTCGATCGGTCGAACTCACAGCTGACGTATTTTATACCTTTATCGATTATATTGGAGGGTGCTGCTGTATTATTAGCGGTTCCTCGGTTGATCCTTGTAGGAATGCAGTCCCGTTTCTGCGACAAACTACTTAGACTTTGATATTTTTATCTTCCGAACGGTACTTACTGCAGTCCTGAAGGGGTTACTGAGGAAGCCCCGTCAGCGCGAAACATGTGGCCCAAAACTACAGTATGCAGCCCCTCTGTGGTCGCATGGCTACCAACGCTCTACAACGAGGACGCGTCCAATAGACAACTCTCTGCGGGTATACTGCTGTTATTATGTTGTTCCTGCGAGGGTTTGATTTACACTTAGTCGGGAAAACGGGCTACGCACTTTGTGAACGCAACGAATCTAAGTACGTAGTCGTACAACGCTATACTGTACCCTTGAACTCATCCGAACTTTTCCTAATAACACTACTGAGGCACAGCCTGAACGCATCAAGTGCATTAATGTAGTGTAGTTCCAAGTGTAGGTTGTCCCCGAATTTGGGTCCATCTTGAATACAAACAAGTAATTTTCTCCTGGCGTTTGCCCTTTCATCTCAACGTTGCCCACGCCGAGGACAGAACATGCATTAGCACTAACCACACACACCTTGCCTTGTTACAGTGGTGTCGGTGCTGCTTTAGGTAGCCGCAAGCTTCACGCTGCTGTGAATAAGCTAGAAGGGACTACTTACCGCAGAGTCTTCGCGCTATCGGATGAATGTGCCTCTGCCGATGATGTGTGTCTGCAATGTGCGTGTCTTTTACCTCCACTCTCTTGCCACGTAGGCAAAAAAAGTTGTTCGCGATTGCAGCTGCTGCTGCTGCTTCGGTAAAATAGGTATTCGCTTTTGTCGACTTGCTGCCTCTCTGCTGCCGTCCAAATTTTTAAACATGACGCGACACAGCGAGGATGGATGTGGTTTGACTAATAATGTATGTGCCGAGCCAGCCTGTACAGAGAGAAGATCTCGGTCGTTTGCGGTCGTCATCGTCATCGTCAGCAGATAAATTCGTGTCATCGGACCATAGTGTTACACCCCGTGTGTATCAAGCAGTTGGAATTGCATCTACGTCGTTGCCACTTTTCGCTGCGAAACAACCAGTATCATTCTTCAGGACAGATGGGCTCCAGATCCAATGTACAGACAGCAGTACAGCCGTATTATGTACCAGGTGCTTGTATTCGTTTATAAATATTCATGTATGCATATCGTACAGGTATGCATACGTACATAATATCCTTTCTTCGTGTTAGGTTCATTTATTTGTTTTCAAATTTCCAGTTTTCAGGAAGATTCGGCGACTCTGTACATGTAGCATAAATTTCCCTGATGACTCGAGATTCGGGAGAAAATGCCCGTACAAAAATCAATTATTTTGAGCCGAAATGAAGCAACAAAATGCTTCAGGCACGCGTACAGAGTACTGATAAATAGTACTGCACATCGTACCGAACGACTCAATGCGTCGTTCGATGAAGGATATTTGATTGAATAGGAAATACATACCGCAGTACAAGAATACGGGTCAACGCTGCGGCAGACTGATCAACCCACCGCGACGTAGCCCCCCTTCTTATACCAGGTACAGTATATGAAAGGGTTTTAGCCAAGAACAGATATTATACCTTGTACACTTCCGTCGAGCAGTCAACTAAAACCAAGTAAAACACAAAACAATATACACGATTCACAGATATTTCCATATAATACCAAAACACAAACAGGATTTAGACATGATTTTACTCAATGAACATTTTTTTTTTCATGCTGAAACACGGAAACCAGATCTAGACTTGAGACAATTGATCTGACCAGTTTTTTTTTCCCCGTACGATAATACGAACCAAATTTTCACTTGAAACTACGCGACTAACTATTAATACTTGTTTTTTTCATACCAGAAACGAAAAATAAACAGATTTCTACGTGAAAACATAAAATAGCCTGTTATATTTCTCTGATCATAGTATAAATCAGATTTAGACATGAAACTAGTAAACAAATTATTGATTTATCATACCAAAAAAAAAAAAAACGTGAAACAACTCCGATAGCCAGACTATTTTTCCGTACAATAACACAAGACGTACTCACACATGAAATTATTGACGTGTTATTACGGGGGTCCATAGTTAACAGGACCTATGGTGTACATAAAAACCTATATAGATACAACTATAATTACGATTTTTGAGGTCGTTGTCACTTGCTAGCTCTTGGCAGACAGACCGACTGATAGACAGCTCTTCGCAAACAGCCCTTCTTCTTTGAAACAGCCGAACAGCCAAACAACCTTTCTTCCTTCTTTGAAACAGCCGAACAGCCAAACAACCATTTCTTCTTTCTTCTTCGCCAAACAGCCAAACAACCTTTTCTTCTTTCTTCTTCCGCAAATTGCCAACCAGTAGACAGCTCTTCGCACGGCGCCTAAAAGAGGCGTCTCGCCTTCGACGAACGGCATAGATAGGTGCAGCTGTCGGCGGCCAAGCTGCTGCTGTCGGTGGCGAACCTGCTGGTGCTGCAACCCCCGCCTCTCCCTTCTCCACGCCCCCTAAGCTCACCTCCCCCTCGTCGAGAGGCGCGTGGTCCTCGTCCTCTGGCAAGAGAGCGGCAACGACAACGACCGACCTGGTGCCGGCTGTTGTTTGCGACCAGTACACGGACCAGCACTTGGTCAAGAACTCCGCGCCTGGTGGCAAAAACGTGGCCTTCGCCACCTGCAAGGATCTCACGTGCGTAGTGGCGGAATCATCCTGACAGGGCAACCGACTGCGAGTTCTGTGCTCGCCCGATCAAGGAAGGGACTGTCTCGTACTCCCTCGAGACTGCTGACAGTGGTGAGTGTCTTATGTCTATTGTGCATGCTGTATGTTGCCAGTACGTTTTTTGGGGGTTTTCAATTGCCTTTTCGCATACAATCCTACGTCAAAGCATTTTTTTTTTTTTTTTACTCATCCATGCTCGTTCTTTCCCCTTCGTGCGTTGCGTCGGCTCCTCTTACACACAGTGCACGCGAACGCGCACATGCACAACTGTTTGCGGGACGTGAACGAAGGAACGGAGGATTCAGCTGTCGCCGTCACCGCTGCACCGAACGACGTGAGTGCTGCTGCTACTGTGGTGCATTTTTGGTGCATGCACACGATTTCTGCGTGTACATGTTTTGGTGACCCCACGTCCTCATTTTTTGCTCGTTTTCGGCTGCCGCTGCTGCTGCTGCTGCTGTCAGCGCCACGCCATGAGTGCTGCTGCTGCTATGCACCTGCTTCTCCTGTGCACTCGCTGCTGCTGCTGTTGTGCTGCTGCGTTGTTGCCGTGCTGCGCACCTGCTGCTCCTGTGCAATTGCTGCTGCTGTATGTAGTGCTGCTGCGTTGTTGCCGTGCATCACGCTGGAAGCGTACATATTTTCGGATCGTCAATTCCGTAGGTTTTGCGATGGCGGCATACCAGGGTACATGCTTTTTTTTCGTCCTTATTTTCATATTGTTGCTATGCTGCTGCTGCTGCTGCTGCTGCTGCCAACGCTGCCAACGCTGCCCCGATTCGTTGCAGCTTTTGCTGCTGCTAATGCTGTGGCTGCTGCTGCTGCTGCTGCTGCTAATGCTGCCGCAATATCCACTGAATGTTCGTATGTACTCGGATTACTGTTTTTGTTGGTCGTTTTTGTACCCAAATGGTTCTTTTGATACGTGAAAAAATATTTTTGTCGTTTTGCTCCTGCATTTTGCGTACGTACTGCAATTTCTCGTTTTTGGCTTGATTATTTTCATATATGTCGTTGCTATGATGCTGCTGTGGTGCTGCTGCGTTGTTGCCATACATCATGCTGCACTTGTGTGTGTACATATTTCGGTATCGTCAATGAAATTCCGTAGGTTTTGCGCTTGCGGCGTACCAGTGTACATACTTTTTTTTCTTCCTTATTTTCATATCGTTGCTATGCTGCTGCTGCCAACGCGGATTATTGTTTTTTATTGGCCATTTTTGTACCCAAATGGCTTTTTTTATACGTAAAAAAAATATTTTGGTCGTTTTGCTCCTGCATTTTGCGTACGTACTACTTTTTCTCGTAATTCGTATTGTTGCTATGCTGCTGCTGCGTTGTTGCCGTACATCACGCGGAGGTAGGTCTACAGTGAGGTACCAAAAATACTTTTCGGACGGCCTCGGGGTACATACTTTTTTTTCTCCCTTCTTTTCATATCGTTGCTATGCTGCTGCTGCTGCCAACGCTGTGGCGATCCGTTGCTGCTGCTGCTGCTGCTGCTGCTGCTGCTGCTGCTCTGCTTTGAGTGCTGCCGCAATATTCACAGAATGTTTGTATGTACTCGGATAATTGTGTTTCCTGGTCGTTTTGTGGCGCTGCTGCGTTGTTGCCGTACACCATGCTGGACATGATTTGTGTGTCTATTACTCTCAAACTTGTGCGTGTGTACATATTTCTGTATCGTCAATGATTTTTTTTGTGGTGCTGCTGCGTTGTTGTCGTACATCATGCTGGACGTGATTTGTGTGGGTCTTTACTACACTTGTGTGTCTACATATTTCTGTATCGTCAATTAAATTACGTACTTGCTGCTTCTCCTTCTGCTGCTGCTGCTGCTGCCGTCGTATAGCAAGCGATTACGCGCTGCTGTTGTGCCGCTGTAGAGTAGTACAAATAATAAACTCTGCCCCCCCCCCCCCCGCCGTTCCCTGCACGCCACTCCCGCCCCGCGCACCCTATATGTTTACTTCGACCAGGTCCGTGGCAAGTGCTACAACTGCCGCCTGACGGACTCCACCATCAAAGACGGAGACATCATCATCAAGCGCAAAAAGACTCCCTTCCATTTCGCCTGCTCCAGGGCTTCGCGGAATTCCGAAGCAGCAGTACGCCAAGCAGATTGTCGCCATCCAGGACGAACGAAAGGAAACAAATTGTTTCCCACATTTCCCAAAATCACGATTATTTCTTCCTACACATATCCAACGGGTTCAACAGCGAACAGATCCACATTCTGGGCCTCCCGCCTCGTTACTGCAGCATCCTGGAAGACTATTTACATATCATGTCTCATTCAAACTCCTATGCTGGCTACATCGAAATCGCGGCCGCCCAGCAACTATACAACATTTCCATAACCGTTGTCGTTGCCGGCACTGCTGCTTTCTCTCGATACATTTATAATTACGATTTTTGCGGTCGTTGTCACTTGCTAGCTCTTGGCAGACAGACCCACTGATAGACAGCTCTTCGCAAATAGCCCTTCTTCTTTGAAACACCCGAACAGCCAAACAACCTTTCTTCCTTCTTTGAAACAGCCGAACAGCCAAACAACCTTTCTTCTTTCTTTCTTCGCCAAACAGCCAAACAACAAACAACCTTGTCTTCTTTCTTCTTCCGCAAACTGCCAACCAATAGACAGCTCTTCGCACGGCGCCTAAAAGAGGCGTCTCGCCTTCGACGAACGGCATAGATAGGTGCAGCTGTCGGCGGCCAAGCTGCTGCTGTCGGTGGCGAACCTGCTGGTGCTGCAACCCCCGCCTCTCCCTTCTCCACGCCCCCTAAGCTCACCTCCCCCTCGTCGAGAGGCGCGTGGTCCTCGTCCTCTGGCAAGAGAGCGGCAACGACAACGACCGACCTGGTGCCGGCTGTTGTTTGCGACCAGTACACGGACCAGCACTTGGTCAAGAACTCCGCGCCTGGTGGCAAAAACGTGGCCTTCGCCACCTGCTAGGATCTCACGTGCGTGGTGGCGGGATCATCCTGACAGGGCAACCGACTGCGAGTTCTGTGCTCGCCCGATCAAGGAAGGGACTGTCTCGTACTCCCTCGAGACTGCTGACAGTGGTGAGTGTCTTACGTCTATTGTGCATGCTGTATGTTGCCAATTGCCTTTTTGCATACAAACCTACGTCAAAGCATTTTTTTTTTTTTTACTCATCCATCCTAGTTCTTTCCCCTTCGTGCGTTGGGTCGGCTCCTCTTACACACAACTGTGCACGTGAACGCGCACATGCACAACTGTTTGCGGGACGTGAAGCACACGATTTCTGTGTGTACATGTTTTGGTGACCCCACGTACTCATTTTGCTCGTTTTCGGCTGCCGCTGCTGCTGCTGCTGCTGTCAGCGCCACGCCATGAGTGCTGCTGCTGCTGTGCACCTGCTTATCCGGTGCACTCGCTGCTGCCGTAGTGCTGGTGCGTTGTTGCCGTGCTGTGCACCTGCTGCTCCTGTGCACTTGCTGCTGCCGTATGTAGTGCTGCTGCTTTGTTGCCGTGCATCATGCTGGAAGCGTACATATTTTCGGATCGTCAATTCCGTAGGTTTTGCGATGGCGGCATACCAGGGTACATGCTTTTTTTCTTCCTTATTTTCATATCGTTGCTATGCTGCTGCTGCTGCTGCTGCTGCTGCTGTTGCTGCTGCTGCTGCTGCCAACGCTGCGGCTGCTGCTGCTGCCAACGCTGCGGCGATTCGTTGCAGCTTTTGCTGCTGCTAATGCTGTAGCTGCTTCTGCTGCTGCTGCTGCAAATGCTGCCGCAATATCCACTGAATATTCGTATGTACTCGGATTACTGTTTTACTTGGTCGTTTTTGTACCCAAATGGTTCCTTTTGATACGTGAAAAAATATTTTTTGTCGTTTTGCTCCTGCATTTTGCGTACGTACTGCAATTTCTCGTTTTTGGCTCGGTTATTTTCATCTATATCGTTGCTATGCTGCTGCTGTGGTGCTGCTGCGTTGTTGCCGTACATCATGCTGCACTTGTGTGTGTACATATTTCGGTATCGTCAATGAAATTCCGTAGGTTTTGCGATTGCGGCATACCAGGATACATACTTTTTTTCTTCCTTATTTTCATGTCGTTGCTATGCTGCTGCTGCCAACGCGGATTATTGTTTTTATTGGCCATTTTTGTACCCAAATGGCTTTTTTAATACGTTAAAAAAATATTTTGGTCGTTTTGCTCCTGCATTTTGCGTACGTACTACGTTTTCTCGTAATTCGTTTTGTTGCTATGCTGCTGCGTTGTTGCCGTACAGCATGCGGACGTGGGTCTACAGTGAGGTACCAAAAATACTTTTCGGACGGCCTCGGGGTACATACTTTTTTTCTCCCTTCTTTTCATATCGTTGCTACGCTGCTGCTGCCAACGCTGTGGCGATCCGTTGCTGCTTCTGCTGCTGCTGCTGCTCTGCTTTTAGTGCTGCCGCAATATTCACTGAATGTTTGTATGTACTCGGATAATTGTGTTTCCTGGTCGTTTTGTGGCGCTGCTGCGTTGTTGCCGTACATCATGCTGGACATGATTTGTGTGTCTATTACACTTAAACTTGTGCGTGTGTACATATTTCTGTATCGTCAATGATTTTTTTTGTGGTGCTGCTGCGTTGTTGCCGTACATCATGCTGGACGTGATTTGTGTGTGTACTGTACTACACTTGTGCGTCTACATATTTCTGTATCGTCAATTAAATTACGTACTTGCTGCTTCTGCTGCTGCTGCTGCCGTCGTATAGCAAGCGATTACGTACTGCTGTTGTGCCGCTGTAAGAGTAGTACAAAAATAAATAAATAAATAATAATAATAATGAACTCCCCCCCCCCCCCCCTTCCCCCTCCCCCGCCATTCCCTGCACGCCACTCCCGCCCCGCGCACCCTATATGTTTACTTCGACCAGGTCCGTGGCAAGTGCTACAACTGCCGCCTAACGGACTCCACCATCAAAGACGGAGACATCATCATCAAGCGCAAAAAGACTCCCTTCCATTTCGCCTGCTCCAGGGCTTCGCGGAATTCCGAAGCAGTACGCCAAGCAGACTGTCGCCATCCAGGACGAACGAAAGGAAACAAATTGTTTCCCACATTTCCCAAAATCACGATTATTTCTTCCTACACATATCCAACGGGTTCAACGGCGAACAGATCCACATTCTGGGCATCCCGCCTCGTTACTACAGCATCCTGGAAGACTTTACATATCATGTCTCATCCAAACTCCTATGCTGGTTACATCGAAATCACGGCCGCCCAGCAACTATACCAGGTACAAAATTTCCATAACCGTTGTCGTTGCCGGCACTGCTGCTTTCTCTCCTGTCCCAAACCTTCCTTTAAACAACAGCCTGTATGTTGTATATCATCCACATGCCAAGCACTACTACTCCACTCTCTCCCCACACTGATGAAATATGTTATTATTATTATTAGACGAATGTCATTCTTACTCTTGCGTCACCTGATCTTACGTTTCACATTACATTAATAAATACACGCGATTATTACATCCTTCACCGTTTCTTACACAAATACATTAATTTGGTTGGCTTTGGGCTATTGTGATATGAGTAGAGTTGTCGCCAATTAATTGCAGATTTATGTACACGAAACGACGGAATACCCACTCCGAAGGAAAGCCTTGTATTTTACTATTTTTACTAACAAAATTTGGTCCCGTTAACTATGGACTCCCGTAATAATAATCATTTTTTTCCTATACCGAAACCCAAAACAGAAAAACACATGAAATTACTCACCCACAATAAAATACAAACCGGGTCTAGACATGAAAACAACTCAACTACCCTGGTAAACATTCGCCCCGCCGTATCTGAACCCAATCCAGACATTGACATGAAAAAAATATATACGAAGTTTCTCCTAATATCGTAATACTGTAGTAAAATAGAGATCCAATCCATGGAGTCAAATTTGGCGCATATACTGGAAATTGTAGAATTCTGGCTTTCTCCCGTGGATTATTTATTGTAAGTATTGGATTGAATGAGGCCTCCTGCGCCGGCCTGTAGTGCCGCCCATACTTCGTTATTCCTCCTTTCAGATTGCCTTTGTTTTTTTGACCGCTGGTCCGGGGCAGAACTGTCTCACCCATACTTTTATCCCCTGAACTCAGTCCTTACCCGCACACGCCGCAAATTCCTCTCTGAACTCCGGCGACAAAGGTAGCCCGCTAGCTGGTAATACATGCATAAACCATAGACCAAAAACCAAGCATGAAGGTGGACCGCCTCACATGCACGCACACAGATGCACCATGGTCACCCCGACATGTTAATTTCACATGAAGCTCGGGTCTTGTAGTAAGATACCCGTAAAACGTTACCGATTTCCATTGGGCGGTAGAAGTTTGATATGGTATTATTCCTAAAATCCCCGACATTAAGTTCACATTCTATTAGTCAAATGAAGAGAAGGGGTGGATGACGCATGATATGTCAAGACCTATTATACTCAAGAAACAAACACCTTGCATTTGTCGGACCACACGACGAAAGAGAAGGAGCACCAAGCGGCACGTAGACATATTGATATCTCGAAGGATAGAAGCCGTTACAAACCATGGGGGGATTGTTGGACAAGCGTTTGGCGATGAAGGTATTCTGGGGAGATTTAGTTTTCCTAATATATATATCCTCCGGCGGATTGATAAAAATAAAGCTTAAGCTCAGCTCACCACACTTCCACCTCCCAATTTCGTGTCGTGTGTCTATTTAGCCCATAGCTCCCGTTGCAACATCAGAACACGCGATAGTGAGGTAGTAACGCATGGTAAAACGTACATATGACGGAAAAAGTGACCTTGGGGCATCCCGATGTATGAGTAAGACTTTGTGTTATGCAAGACGTCCTTGAAACTTCATGCACGGTAAAAATGATCTCCCTGGAAGAAAGTAACCAGTGCAGCAGCGGGCCAAGAAGATAGAAGATACGATCGTGAGACCCCATGGAGGTTGCCATGCAGATCGCCTGACACAAGCGTGGGGTACTTAGGTTAATGGGTATTCAACATGGCTCCATGTTACGAGCCCATGTTGAAGACACTTCTAGTGCGGTGCGCCGTCAAGATAACTGAATGAAACCTTAAACCTCAACAAGCAGGTATAGCTAATGTAATGACGAAACCAAGACTTGGTTCTATGGTGAACGAAGGCGAGAGGAGTCAGGAAACAGAGAGTGGCTCAAAGAGAATAGGGAAAAGCTCGCTGTAGGGCGCAGAACAAGCAGACAAAACCGGAACCGGCGACAGAAGAACAAATAATGGAATTACTCGTGGAGAGACGGAGAAGGAACAGCAGTCAAGACTTGAGCGGATGGGCAAACGATCAGGGTACTGAAAAACGGATCGTGGAACGTTTGTGGATTCTCCAAGGAAGGGCGCACATGGATAGAGAGTGCCACATAAGAAAGAGTGCGTCACCTCGACAGTGTGAGCCCCCAGGGTCGAAGAATACGATCAAATATACAGAGAGGAGGACTAGAGAAGTAGCGGTAGATGTACACATATGTAGTAACCAAGGGAGATTTCAGTTCCAGAATTTGGAAGGCAAGCAAACTGAACGAGAAAATTGGATTCTATGGGAGAGCAACGAAGAATATGGATTGCGGAAGATATGTTAATGTTCTTTAAGCACAACGAGATTAGGACGTCAAATGTCAGAGTAAAAAGGCAGAACCAGAGCGGACCAGACAGTGCAGACAAATGGAGAAAGATATATCTTTGACTCTACAGTAGTAGAATATGGACGTGGCAAGGACACGGAACTACATATACGCACATGGGACGTAGGAGCTACGGATTGCTGTCTAACATTAACAAACAGTCAGCAGACGTGAGTTATCGAACATAGGCGTGGTAAGAAGTTGTACAGATGGAGCACAGATAAACTAGAAGCAAACGAAAAACAAATAACTTCCAAGAAGAGACGGCCAAAAACGCCGAGCAGTATCCGCGTTAATGAAAATAGTAGGTAGATATGGGCAAAAAGGAAGAGCAAATATCCGACCTGATGGAAATAATGGGTATCACAAGGAATGGTATTTTTTGTTTTTATTTTTATTTTTTTCATCATCACTTTTAATTTCCAGTCTAACTCTTACGAGGTTCAACCCTCAGCGATCTTCTGGACAAGCCGTGGTCACAGGTGTCGTCCCTTTCACCCCCCGGTACGTGCGTTTATTTTTTGTCGCGCATAGGGTTCAGCATTCCCACTGCTCGTCGATTTTCATCGAATGTAGCTAACTCACGCTCTCGCTCTTTCCGCTAATCCATTTGGTTTGCGAGAAAAAGTCCCTACGAGCATGCACTCGGCGAGACTTGAACCCACGAAATTGATCTTGATAGGCACGCGGACTACCTAGCAAGCCACCGGGGACGCCGGTATTGGAGAGGAATAAAGCAGGAAAAAGGATAATCGAAGGATGGGAGCGATTGGTCAAGACCACAGCAAGTAAAGCAACAGGGAAGAAAATTATAGCATGCAACAGGCCAGTAAAATGGTGGGATTGGGAAGTGAAAGAGACTACAACAACAAGCTGAAAGGCACCCGCAAGATATGCATCGAGTAAATCTACGACAGGGTGGGAGGGATATCCTGCAGCTAAAAAGAAAGAAAAAAATATTATAGACATGAAGAATAACGGGATATGCAAAGACGAAAACTTTGATGTCGGAACTGCAGACGCGACGAAGGATAAAAGGGATACTGGGCCAACAAGCAGGACATGAAAAAACAGAAATACCTACCTTAAAAGAACAGAACAGTAAAAATGTTAGTAGTTCGAAGGGGAAAAAGGAACTACGAACTGAGCACTACCGTAAGCTAGGAACACCCACAGCCAACAAAACATTCGACGCAGATTTCGGGAAGGAAATGAACGCGTGGGCAGGGGGGGGGAGAACGTGGATATGTGCATTTAATAGGGAAGACGATGGTTCACGAGGATCACAGAGAGCGTCCACAAGGGAAGAAGTACAGGAGTGTGCAGCTAATCGTAAGAATAGAAAGGGAGCAGGGGAGACGAAATGGAAAATTAATATATGAAGTACGGTACGGGGGGAGACGGAATGCTGACCAGGATGGTAATGTTGTATACCTGTGTATGGAAAAAGGAGCACGCACTTACGAGGTAGAGAGAAGGCGTAGTAGTAAACATATATCAGAAAGGAGGCAAGCATGTACTGTTATAGAACCTCCACAACATCGCAAACAGAAGCTGGAATCTAGATGACCTAGGTACGGTAGGAATATGGATAGACAATCATATGCTCGAGATTCGGTTAGTGCAACCGTACTTGTCGTTCTACATTCCTGGGAGAAATACGGTGTAGATAGAAACCCCGCCTACGCATGGGCGGGGGGGTTAATGTGTTTCGAATCTATCGTGGGATATAATCACTGTGCCCCCTGGATACTATGAGACTCCTGCTGCAATACTCATAAGCATTCCATGAGCAGGTATCAAAATTTCCTCCTGCTCTCCTCTTCAAGTTATAATTTGTCGTTCGATTCATTGATTGTTTCGGCCGCCCGCCAGGCCCCTTGCGGTCCAACATGTACTCATACTGGTATATTATTAGGCGCCCACGAGGTAATTGATTGCATACGACACGAGGCTTTGTATTTGAAGACTTGCACGTATTGCATACTGTTAATAGTGGAACATGTATTGTAGAAAACTCAACACGTGTTGAATACCAGTAGGCATGACGTAGTCACGTTGTACGCCCCCTGTTGCCTCTTGAAGTGGCCAAACGAGACACACTAATACCTGGTATATTATTGGCAAGAAATAATCCCTAAAAAAAAGTGTTTCGTATTAATAGGATGCAGCTCACTACTAATGCGACTCGTCGAACATCTATAGTAACGGTGCTTCGTGCTTGGTGCATACAATCAAACGCCTGCCTGGTCGGTGACAACCCGACGTGCGACCCCCCCGGCATAGTAGGGATACTCGTCCGAGGGTGTACGGTCATTCGACTACGGCCATGAATAATATGAGACACCCCCCCCTCCCCCCCCCTCGACCGCTCTTACGCGTCACGCAAATACAGGTGCAGAACATTGAGGAGTATTAGGGCCGACACATATTATACAAATAGCCAGTATCATCTATTACTGTCGCTGCTGCATATCACGGGGTCACCTAATACAACGTGGCTTCTACTGCCGTACGTAGGCATTACCCATCTAAGAGTAGGGTACATGTTCCGTAAGACGGTTTTCATGTGATACACTACCAGTACGCAACAACAACAACAAGGTAATACACTCTTCTGTGTACTCGTACAAAAAGCAAAATGCGTTTCAACAGCAGTAGTATCGTGGATATAAACAGTATCCCATGACGAAGGTATGTACTGGTAAGCATGTAGAATATATATATATAGGTTTTACATACTGAACTATACAGCAGCACTTGTGGAACGTGCGCACCGGAAATCTTGAAGAGAATATCATTATTACGGGGATCCATAGTTCATAGGACCTATGGTATACACAAAAAACTATGTATTGACCTATTTTTACTGAACAAAACTTGGTCCCGTTAACTATGGACCCCCGTAATAGTATCCTTCCAGGACTAGTAACATAGTATAAGGTATTCCCGAAGTGATACCAAACGCTTGAAACGGGGTCGTGAGTACGTACCCCAAGCGATTTTGGTTGGTGCAGTATAACTAGGGATATCTTTGCTAGTTTGTAAGCACTACAAGGGTCCATCCCTGTTTTGTTTCGTTTCGTACGAATTGTATAGGTCGTCGTTGGTTTCAAGCCGTGAGCATGGTCATCAAAAATTGGTAAACGAGTGGAAGTTTCCAAAACTTATATTCGGAAGCCAAAAGCTTCCAAAACAATCCATTTGGAAGTCGCGGTAGTCGAAATGTATGTTTTTGACTTCCATATGGAAGTTGTGGAAAGTTTTTGACTTCGTAATGGAGGTTTTGGAAGTCGAGTTAAACGTTATATTGAGTCCATGGAAATTTCTATTTTGGAAGCTAGTGCAAGCCAGTGAAAGTTGCCAAAGGGAAGCAAGTGGAAGCAAAGTGGAAGCTTGCACGGATTTGCCCGGTGGAATTTTTTCCAGTTTCCACTAAGCTTCCGTATACCTTGAAATACATGTACCTACTTTCACCCACTTCCACTTCACGTCTAGAAGTTCCATTGATATTCTACCTTCAACGAAACTTTCATCGGCCTTCGCAGAATCTTCTGTCTACATCCATACCCAAGCGTTACCAGGTACTTCCATTTACTGCCACCTACTCGCATCCGCTTCCATACAACTTACCTTTGGCTTCTAAAACGTCCATTTTACTTTTATTTCGACGAAACTCGCATCTGAGTACGCAGAATCTTCTGACGATTTCATATTCAAGGGCTACGTCCACCGATTTGTAAATACTTCCCACGCACGTCCATTAAACGTTTAATGGCTACAGGTTACTTATGTATCTTGCATTTAACTTCCATTTCAATGGAAACTGCCACCCGCGTCCGCAGAGGCTTCCATCCACTCCCATATTCAAGCCTACCTTCCACTTAGTCCCACTCACTTACATCTGTTTCCAGTTATCCAACTCCCAAACTAAAATGTTACCCCATACACTCTCATATGCAAGCATAACTTCAACGTACTTTCACGTACTTCCACGTACTTGCACCTATTTCCATCAACCTCCCAATAAATACGTTTGCCTTCTATTACCATTGAAAACTCCCATTTACGTCTGCGGACGCTTCTATCCACTCCCACATGCAAGTAGGACTTTGGCCTAATTCCAGGTACTCCACGTCCGTTCTACTTCTGAAGTATATGTTAGACTTTCATGAATATGTATAACTTCCATGTACGACCGCAGACCCTTCTATCCACTCCCATACAAGCGAAATCTACGCCTATCTCTGAGAACTTTCATCTACTTCCATACAAATTTCATAACTGCCGTTCAAGTTACACAACTTTCATTGAACTTTAGTTTCTACCCACACTTCCAGGTTCCTACCGGTACGTAGAAGTATATATCCACTACCACATGCAAGCTTACCCTCCAACTACTTCCACGTGCTTTCATCAACCTCCATTCGACTTCAGAAATAAAAAAGTTTACTTCAGTTTGCACGACAACCTTGATCAACGTCCGTTTGAAGTGAATGTAAATGTAATATCATGTTTAACTTCGATTTCACTTACAACTATTCCAGTCGTATTTTACCTACCTTCATGCACTCCCGAATTTCATGCATGAGCGTGGCCGTGCGAGTGTAGTTTTTCGCAACTCGTATTCTTACGTTTCGGTATACCCGGTTGTATGTAAGAGAAATGGAGCTATCGCAAAGGCCGACGGGTGGTGTGATATATTGCAACACTATAATGTTATACCAGCACCGATGATTATGACATGACTTTCAGCAGAGATACTGCCATGTACACAGCAGCGAGCAGCAGCAGAAGCCGGAAAAGCGGTTCTCATCAATCCTGGTTGACCATGGCGACACAGAAAACAAACCTGCGACTATATGCCATATATTGCGAATTTAGAAGCCCAGTGTACGCGTCAGAGAGATCGGCAAACATTCCGGGTTGATTACCATTGGGTGCCCCTATTTCGACCAATAATGAGGATAACCCCGTGCGCCGCTCCGCTTTGAGCGCACACTACGTTTTTCTCATCATCGGGATTTATCCGCGGACCAAACCGATCAACTAGCATTGAGGCTCGGGGTCATCGCACTAGCTGTTCTTCTCCTCGTCTATTGAAGATTCTCGTACAAGTCACCCGACCGTGACAACGTGCTGCGTCTAACACCGACAGTGTGTGCACTCGAATATTAAACAGCTGTACACCGCCAAAGGCATTTTCAACCCAACCCAGCACGCCAAGGTTGGGACCTCTGCTAGACGTAATTCATACCTTCTGAATCATGAACCTTGGATCTCCAAGCAACAAGAGTGTGGAAGCAAAGAAGCGTTTTAGCTGCGCGCCCAAGGAGTTCCGGATTTTGACATAATCTAACAAGACCATCCATCGAGGAAGAGCCTAGAAAATACAAAAATCTCCAACAAAGGGTCGAGTATCTGCTGTCTGTACGCTGTCAAAGACTACCTCGCCACAACCCACAGCACCGCTGGGGTTAAGGAGCTCTGTCTAGTGCTCTCCATATCGTGGATCGTCAGTCTCAGATTATCCGAGCTGCGGTCGTATAGAAGCCAATGCACGCGATACCACCGTCTGGTGAAGAAACCCTGTCTTCGGCAGAAACGATTCATGGCGATAGTATCGTCTGTTGAAGGAGCCCTGACTTCGCAAATTTCTCATACGGATCCCGGTGTGACAATCGAGGAGGTGGCCCTGGAAATAGCTCAATTGCCGACAGCATCGCATCGAGTACCGCGTAGTTTAGCTGTGTTTTACGAGCTTTCCCAACGACAATCACAGTACTGCTGTAAACAAGGTGCACTGCATAGCCTCATGTGCTACCGTCGATTTGTCAGCTTTGTCACTCGCGCCCAGAAGCGAAAGCAAAGAATCTCCCGGCCATAGCAGCCTGCTACCGGAGCTCCGCCTCTATCGTCGTAAAAGAACGCGTGTACTGCTGTATCACCTGTATATTGCTGAACGTTCGGAAATAATGCCGTTTGCTGTATCAGGTACACGGCAAATTGAAAGTCTCGGGATCCTCGAGCATCACGGGGCAGCTCCTCCAAGACATACTTCTCTATATACGGTACAACTGGTGTAATATCATTCAAGCCCACCCGTCCAAGTGTTACCCATCATCATTGGGGACTCGGCGTTCAACATCATCGGCAACCTCGCCCATACTTTAAAAACACTGACCATGGCCGATGGTCGCAAGTCAGGCGACCTTCAACATTGGCATAAGAGACTCATGATAGTGCTCGACGTCACACGCCGCCACATAGCAATCCTGATCGAAGGGAAACTCCGGCCAACCGAAGATATGACAGTAACGGGAGCCCAAGCTGCACTCGACACGGCAATTTCTGACTACAGGGGGAACGAAGACCGCTACTAAATTATGTATCTGCTCACAGAGAGGCCAAGATCCATCCTCGTAGTCAAGCACGACGACTCGACTGGTACGAGCGGGAATGATCAACAAGCTCCTCAAAAACTGGTCAACAACGACAACAAGGACATCAACTCCAGAAAAGCTACTATTACTATTAATGGAGATCGCGACAAGCATAATACCTACGAGATTTTCCAGATCAAGGCAGGGTTCATCAATGAAACTGAGCAGAAGTGGCGTTCCGTACGCGAGACCAACTCTCACGACGACTCGGAATGTTACCTGTCGCAAAACCAACGGCACTCACATCGTCTGTGCTGTAGTGCGCGAGATCACCTCGTATTAACGACGACCAGAAAAAAGGCTGATTTCAGCAAGGGACTTGCGTTTGAGGGACAAGTGGCAAGCAACGACGGAAGAAGCTATCACACCAACGTAAAGCTATCACACCAACGTTGACATGTTCGCGACGATTGTCGACAGCGGCGAGTCGGACCACCTGCTAAATAACGACAAAATTGTAACACTGCAGGACAGCATTAGTGTTTTAATGAAGAAAAATGAGAAATATATAAAACTGCAGGACAACATGGGTACTTTTAAAAAGCCAAAGGAGCTGAAGACCATCGTCACCGCCGGTATCGAGGGAGTAATCGCGACAATAACTGAGGCTGTCTGGAGATGCGTCTTCGACCAGGCCGGACAGCGTGTTCCGCGTTCGATAGTTTGTCATGCTCGTACCTAAATTGAGACGTAACCTTTTCACCTCAGTCAAGGCATTGAACTCGGGACTAAGCACCTTTCTCCAGCCGCGGAACTCCCACCTGCAGGTTAACAGCGACACTTCGCTTCCGAAGAACTAACGCACTGCGGAGACGGGTCTGTGCTCGTACGGAGTGTTTTTTTCACGCTACGATAGAAACTACAGCAACAGCGCCCCAACAAGATGGGGTATTCAAGCATGATCGACAAACGCCTGTAGCCAGCAACAGTGGATGCTGAGGAGTGGTAACAATACGCCTGTGGAGGCCACTGACGCTGAGACAAAACGTCAACAAACGCAAGTTCAGGACACGACGCCTATAGGGGATACTGTTGCCGATATAAAGCGTCAATGAGTGCAAATCCTAAACAGACCGCAGCAATACAGAATCACCTTCTGGAAGAGGACGCGTCATCGATAACAATAGCCGGAACGTGCTCGACGGGAGTTGGAGTATACTCATCAGGAACGGAGCATCGTCAGCAAAGACTGGAACACTACTACCACTAGCTGGATCGTCATGGCCATTATCAGGAGTTACATTATTGGTTGTTTCGCCCGTGAACGCATTTGCTATTTCGCCTGGGGTCGAATCATCCACTTCGCCTGGACTCACACCGGATGCACTACACCACGAGACCGCCAGTACGACAAGAAATCCCAGTGTTGATGAGACCTCGGACAGCACGCACGCCAAAAGGGCATCAAGGGAACATCCCCCGGCCTCGTGTGTCGATTTCGCCTACACGAATAGAGACTCATTTCGAGTATCTGAGAAATACACCCGGTTGATCAAACTCCCAAATGAAGCATTCACGTGTCCTCCACTCTTCGGAGAAGCATCACTCGGTATCATTGGATCATCGCCATGTGTGGTCGTCGGAGGGTTAGAGTCGGGGATAATCGGTGCATCAGCACCTGGGATCATCGTAGAATCCGCGTATGGGATCATCGGAGCATCGACAGCTGGGATCCTTGGATTAACATCATCTGTGACCACCGGAATATCAGCCGGAATATCATCATACGGCACTACCAGAGCATCAACTGAGATATCACTTTCTGCTCCACCAGGGGTGTCAGCTGCTCCAGAGCTGGGTCTGACTCTCGGCTCAACACGAGCTGGGCCCAAGACTGAGAACACAGTAAACAACCGTCAGCTAAAAGGAGTCCAGACGCTCACGATATCGGAAGAGTAACCACAGGAAAATCCTTCGCACAGGGCATGTAGCATCAACACAGGACGACCAAAAATCACTAGCGACTTCAACCTTCGTGTACGCCCGCACGCCAATTTCATGCGTCCCCTTCCTACTGGACGTAGGGCCCATTAACATTGGGGACCAAACGAAAACACTCCAACAAGGTCAAGCAACATTTGGCTTTCCCCAACGGATGGTCTCGCCAGTGCAACCAATTTGAGTCTGATAGGGCGACCACCCCGATCGTATATTGAATACCTCTGGTCAATGTCTGAACCAGCGTTCGCCTGTTTTTTTTCCAATGAAAATAATCATGAATACGGGCACTACTGTACCCCTGCCGGCGAAAGCCTTACCCAACTAGGGGGAAACTCGCCATATACACATGGGGTAACAAAGAACTACCGCAAACCGCAGTTGGTCCTACACGACGGAATGAACGAGCTTGGGTGGAGCTCCGCGACGATGACACATCCCCCACAGATTTCTCTAACAGAAGAAGAAAAAAACAACTCAAGGCTCTCAACTCCAACGCGCACGAAGGTGTCAAGAGCGCTGTGGTGTATGCCAACGTACGTACACGGAGAAAGAGACAATGTGCCCCCCCCCCCCCCCCCCCCCCCCCTGTCGCGGCAGAGCTTGACCGTGCTGTACTACAACTCATGGCCTCCACTAGCGCACACTCGTCTTGCAGTATCTTAACGCGATACGAATCTGATACTACGGAACGAGGTGTGTACGGTTTAGGGGGGGGGGTACAGATTGGCATCCGTGGACGTCTGGTGGCACGGCCATACGAAGAGTAGGGGGGGGGCACAGGGACCGTCGATGTGCTCCAAAGAGTCCTCTGAGCGTTGGCAAGACGCTGGTCCGCACAACGGGAATAGCACTCTTACCCACCCGAGAGCGTTTAACCGCTATCATGTGATGACGCATCTGCCGTCTTAAAAAACGGCATACTTCACCATGTTTCGGAACTGTTTATCCGTCTCTGCGTTGTCCTTCTTCGCTAGCCGTTGGATGCCCTCCCCACCAACAAGACCAGCGAAGAGGTAGCATCGACTTTCAGAGGTTGGGTAATGCCTATGTAAGGTTGCTTGTGTATTTGACGAGCTCCTCACGCTCGGAGGTCAATGTCTCATACGAAACATGCACTCCGAGGGTGTTGATGCCGCCACTCCTACATCTTGAATATGCGTTCTGGTAGGGCTAACACAGATACTTATTGTGTTAATAGTAAACCTATCGGTCTATAGCTTGGAATGGAGCGTGCCGTAGCAACTCCACCGGCCAGAAAATATGGTGCCAATAAACACAAACCCTCTCGTAGCACCGCCCTACTAGCAGTCACGGCCGGCCTAACTTCGTCTCTAGCTCAGTCGCGCCCCGAACAGCGGTCGGAGCATGGGCACGTGCTGGACAGTTTATTCCTTAGCTCCCGTCTATCATCACTGAGTTGGGCGCGATAGGTAAATATGCGCTTTACTGCAGCCACATCTGGCGTCACCTCAGGAGAACACCTCTTTGTAAGCTTCGTGTCGAGCTGAATTCGCAACATGTTTGGGGATCGGTCACTTGCCCAGCCCACGTTACGTCCACAAAACCACAGCAATCGGATCGCCAGCGTCTTCCTCTCCTCCACCGACGACGAGCGAACCTGGTTCATTGGCGGGTAAGCCGTGTTTCGACCCAGCTCTGCCAGCACCCGGCTCCGTAGCCTCCTCTGCCACTCAACTCCAGTCTCACGGGAAAATGTGGAGAACAATGAGGCGCCACGAAATATTGCTAACAGCACCAGTTTCACTCCTTCTACCGGTGCTACGGTCCAGACTGGTGACACGGGAAAGGGGCTGCACCTCAATGCTCTTGCCGCTTTTAGGCCACGCGGGTTGGTGGCTCTGTTCACCTCACGTAATATAGTACTTGGCGTATCTGTCGTATGCAAGTAGCATACAAATGTAACGTGGTGAGTGTTGCGAAACGAAATGGGGAACGAAACAAATCAAGGCTGCACAAACGTGCGGCACACATATCCTAGTAATTAGAAACGAGTGAGAAACACAGGACCCAAATATGACCCCCCTCCGCACCCTTGGTCTTACTGCCGTCACCGTTAAGACCAACACAGCCAAAGCGTGAACATCCTACTGACTGCCTGGAGACAAAGGTGATCGAGTGCGGGCCCGCCCTCAGGTTGCCAGCGGCTCCTCACCCCCTCGCAGTCACCGTTCGCCTCGAGCACCCTACAGACCATCAATCCTCGCTATATTGGTCTGTATAGGGGATGCTGAGCAGAATCTTATATCAGGACGTACCTGATGGACACGACGAAGAGATTGCGCACAGAGCGTTTCGCCAAAACACGTGAACTATTGGAGCGGGGGCAAGAATCGGAAAGCAGGTCGTTCGCCTTGGTCCGGCTCGAAGAAATTTTCATCTGGTACCTTCTCCCCCCCCCTCCTCCTTTACACCCCCCCCCTTGCATAATCCCTCGTCCGCCTTATGTTTTTCAGTCGCGAGAACTGTGGCGGACCTAGTCCGCCGGCTCTTTCGCAACCCCGTAACGTGTTAAACAAACCACCGTAGCGGAAGCCTGCCAGTCTCATTGCCGTTGCCAGCGGTTATCCTTGATTTGCTTGCACTAGCAGAACAACGCACGCAACTTCACCATGAATGCAGCCGGTATCTCCAAAGCTCCTGTATGGTAGCCGATGTTTTATGTGGTGTGTGTCGCAGTTTCCACCACTCGTATGGTATGTACGAACGTTAATATCTATATATATACAACCGACGTGTTCATCGACATACCGTCCAAACTCAGATTGCGTTGGTAGGTCATCCTCAAACACGTTTCAGGCCGTGTAGGCTACTGTATCTCAAATGATCTTTTCATGTACCAGTCGTAAACCTTCCATCTTCTTTTTGAGCGGAGCTGTCATATGTCGTCGGCATCGGGAGAGCTGGGGAAGATGTAGGTAATGCCCCCATCTTAGCGCCCCCATCATAGCTCGTGTCGTCTGGCGGAAACATTAATACCACCCGTCCCCCAACGATTGGCTGGCCTGACCAAAGGTGTCTTCCCCGCGCCCTACAACATTGAAAGTCGGGCTGTTGCAGCATCATCGAAGGCAGTCACCACTACTGCAGCGACACGAATGAGGCACCGTGCATCGTGCGCGAATGCTACGACGACGGTTGCTGGGGTAAGACCAGATGTTGTGTAATGTATGGATGCAGTAGCCTGAACTTCAGTGGTGTATTGACGTTCGGTGGCAGTGTCGTATGATACACGAAACTTACAAACTTGTTGTGACAGGAAAATACACATATATGTGGTTACTTTTTTTCTTCAGAGTTCAGTACGTCCGAATCCAGTACGTGTATCCAGGTGAAAATGTTTACACTGTGTTTCGAGCAACGACACGGCTTTTTTTGGTAACGGGGTAGTTGAATAGTATGTTCTCCACGTACTGTAGAGTCGAATACAAAATATTCACAAAGCCCGTTTTTTGTCTGTATATGTGAGCAAATACACCGCATGCTTAGGTACAGAGGTAACTGATTACTCCAAAAAATGATTTGGTAGGTTAGTGTGTGGTAGAACGGGCATCAACACGTCTTTCCTAAAATATATTTACGAAATATTCGCTAAGACACTCATTATCAGAGCAACTGGAGGCACAAGCCTACGTTTCCCGATTGGCACTATCAACTGAACCCAAAGCCACTCATGGAGATGTAACTTCTATTGCCCAGAGAGCGGTACTCTGAACGACCTACCGCTTATAATCGAAGAACCTTCGACGCCGTACTAAATGCAGAGTAACATCCGACAGGCACTCAGTTTTGTCAACATCAACATCACTCAAAAGGAAGCCATAGGACCACCGATTTAAAACAGCGATGCGTGGTGTACATATTTAAAGTATTGAAACCAGGCTTGAGCATCTCCGCTGTTAGGTTTTTAGTTTTAACGGCAAAGTTGAATGCTTTGTGTACTAACAGGGCTGAGGCATCATCTGTGGGAAGTGTTTGCTTGAGGAATGTGTGTACTCTATGTTTAAGGGGGGTATACCAGGCTGGTGGCTAGTTTGACAACTACATCATCACCAAAACGACATGATCACGAGGCCCTACCACCATTACCCAAAAACTTTGAATTACGCTACGGAAAAAAAATTCAACAGATCTACACGAAATTTTACAACCCGATGCTTTTGTTTGCATTGCCATGATGTACCCCCCCCCCACACCACCGCCGCTGTCCCTCCAATGCCCCCTGCCTCCGTGCTGTCAATCCCCTTGTCCAGGATCGCAGCCGACCTACACTCAGACTCCGCCGACCACGATTCAGGTAATGCAGGTGTCGGCGACTTCAGGCACGCACATAATCGCGACCACCATACGGGTGAGTGGTTCTGACGGTAGCGGTAACGAGTGTATCTACGTTGGTGGCGCCTAATACAAGCACGTGGTGATAACATTGAGGTGCTTAAAGCGACAGAGAATGGATTTAGGTTTGTACCCCGGTGATGCCCTGACATAAACGAAAGTTTTTTCTGAGGGAGGAATGATGTCCGGCGCGTTGATAAACAACTTGTTCAATGAGATTAGTGTGAGGACTTACCTGGAAAGCGTTCACGGGAAGCGATATCTACGGAGATGACAGCAGCTCTCGCCCAATAGAAAATAAAAAAAAAACTCGACAGCTGTAGTAAGAGGGGGGGGGGGGGATGGAGGTATCTGAGAGGCCGATGATATCAGCAATTGTTGTCGTCGACAAATTCATTCAGCTTACAGTGGGGCAGCTATAAAGGAGCGGGGGCGTGGCAAAACAGCATAAAAACAGGAGTTCTCCTACCTAGTACGCCTCGGCAGCTTGCGGAGGGTGTGCCTTTCTTTCAGATAGTTTTGGGTTTCAGAACTCTTGTTATGTTTTCTCGATATGAAACGGAAGCGTGCTGGAAATTGGAAATCGGGAGGAAGATATAGATGGGTATGAGGCCGACCATAGCTTCCGAAACCGATGGTCGACGAGACTACTCCCAACTGTAAGGATAATGTGTACCGAGGTCCGGCAGAAGGTCGTTCAACGATAAGGCGTGCACTGTGCCTATTCTGAAGCACCTATGAGCACTGCCACGCGGCAGTGGTTTCTTTATTGTACTGAGCCCCTCGCACGGCGAGCCCGCTATATCATCTGGCCAGACAAGCGTTCGATATGTTGCTGCCCAGAGCAACCCAGTTTCGTGGCTACTCCATTGCCTAAAAGTCTTCAGTGTTTGTCCCGTTTGGTTTCGCGATGTTCACCGCCATGAAGTGGTGTTTTGCCGTTCTCCAGCAAGACGTTTTCAAGCGCATTTCCGATGTGCCACTCGCCCCTGTGTGTATGCCTGTACACGTACCAATGGTGATATATAGCTACTTGGCTGTATTGTTTCATTATTGGCTCCCATGATTCATCCGCGATGTCTACTGCGTGAGTTACATATTATGAGAGTCATCTAGAGCCCCGCAACAGAGACACGCCAGCGTATCTGTGGTCAAAACAGATTGTGCTTCGGTTGGTGCATACTCGAGGGCCTGGGAGGTCACCGGCTACAGCACGTGTGACCACCTATATAGGGTATGGACCCGTGCTCAACGACGAGGATGTCACTTATTTCGGTCGACATATTTCACACTGACAAGGGACTCCTAAAAGGCACCGATGAATCCTCGGAAGGACGTCCATTTATGGAGATGAGACTGGATTCATATCTCGAGTAAGCCATAGCTTTGACAAATGTTTGCTTATCGTTTGCATGCAAATACAGTTGAATATGATTTGCTGCCGAAAATATGCTACATCCGTCGTACCACGGGTCTGCGGCTTGTTACCAACAGGGGTTCTCTTGCAGTGGCTGCTATGCTCGTGTCGTTCATATGAACAAGTGGTAAGTCAGCGAGGAATGGTGCATATTGCGCAAAGGGCTGCGCGGGGACAGCGCGAACGCTACTTAGATACCTGCATTGATGTTGAGAACTGCGTTCATTACACCGTTACCCACTGTTTCGAGTGTATACATCGAGCATTTCCACCCATGGGTACGGCGCAGGGTACTTCGAGACAGAAAACATTTCAGTCTTATAACGTGCTTCTGAAGACAGCGCCTCGTATTTTTGACCTGTATATAACGATCATCAGGCTATGTGCACTTCCGGTCTTTCGAGAATTTCCTCAATAAGCGGAAACGCCAGTCGGTTAATGGTGAGAACGATGGCTGGTGGTGAGAACCCGAGACCAGGCAGGCCCCCTTGCAATATGTACATATATCGTAGTTCGCTCGGACGATCCGCTTCGTCCGAATTGTGGCGGAATCGCCATTTTTGTGGGAAGGTCCATCCTAATCCCTACTCTAATATTAATATGTAGGCACAAAGCGCCTCACATTTTCCGAACTCGATAGTCCCAGACAGTAAACGACTACTATTTATTTTCCATTTTGGTTGCCCAGCATCGCTGTTGTTTGGTGAGGTTGTCCGCGTGGCTGCTTGCATCAATTTCGTGGGGGTTGAGTCTCACCGAGTTCACACTTGTAGGGACTTAGTACGGGGGACCATAGTTAACAGAAACATCTGTTGTTAGTATAAATAGGGAAATATACAGTGTTTTGTGTGTACCGTAGGTCCTGTTGACCTTGGACCACCGTAATAGTATGTAAGGAAATGCATACCGGAGAGCGATACACCGTGAGTTAGCAACACTTCATGAAAATCGACGAGCAGCGAGAATGCTGCACTCTATGCGCGATATAAATGAAGGGACGTACCGTTGGGCGGAAGGGACGACACCTGTGACCACTGTTCGTCCAGAAGATCGCTGAATGTGAAAGCTCCTACGACTCAAGCTGGAAAGCAAAAGTGGTCATTCAAGGAAAAAATATTTCATGAATGAAATATACAAAATATTGGCAGCAAATTCACCTGCAAGTTTCGTCCTGCCCAGAAGAATTTTGTTTTTTTTCATCAGTTTCCCTACCTAATGACAGAAAAATAATTGCACCTAGACGAGCCAACATAATTTAACGTAGACACAAGCAGGGATCTTGTAAATCCCGAGTCAGGTTCCGAATATAATCTGAAGAGGCCAGGTTTCCAATGATGCTATTTGAAACCGAAAACATGTGGGTTTTCAGGTGAGGTAAACGTGGACGCGGGGATGGGAACGCTTGCATCACAGGAACAACCGGGACTCCGGCAAAGGTAAATTGGGACTTTTATGGTTCGATCCACGAGCGTTCCGGTGATGCAAATTACGTATCTGCCCTTAACTGAGTCTTCGTCTGACGCGCTCCCGCCTGTTATTTCAGGATATATATATATATATATATGCCTCGCCTCTTCCTCACCTAAAACTTTCATTCTCTCGGCTACACGTTAGGTCGTTCGAAGGGTCGAACCTAAACTTTTTCGTTGAACCTACGTGCAAAGTTGGAAATGTCTCCTTATGTGTCGGTGTGCGTCAAATGAGTCCACATGCAAGTGACTACCGATATATCAAATATGAAAAGTATTGGGCCCAGACAAACTACGATTCCGAGGTGAAAACATAATTTCAGGGCGTATGTATTGTGGTCCAGCGGCTGACCCGTCGGGTGATGTTCGAGACGATGGCTGCTGGGAAAAATCCGAGACCAGGCCGACCAGAATAGGTCTGGGCCCAAAATTTAGCAGGCTAATCTAGTGTGTTTGAAGCCACCGAGGGATCTACGGAGAGCTCACTTTTGCTGTTCAGAAAAAAAAACGCTGTTATGCCCCATGGCGGCAAAAAAGGGCGAGCGGAGTCGTCGTGGCGACATACCGGTTCATGTCAGCGTGGCACAGGCGCGAGGCGCGGAAAACCCGCCTGCGCCACGAAGAAGAAAACGGCAAGAGATGCAGCAAGGGGAGGGGTGAACGAAACGCACCTATAGATCTGGCCTAGAGCAGCTGCAGTTGGGCGGCCGCAAGGGACGCGATGGTGGGCAAGGTATTGATGCCCTCTCTCTCCGTAGTGGCCGACGTACAAGTGCTGGAACCCAGCCGTGTACAAGTGTAACCAAGCATGTAGCGTTGTGACCCATCATGAGCAACCTATACAAAATTGTACAATGCCTCCGAGGTCTTGTGCAAAAGCAAATTTTATCACTTTCAGAGTTGATCACAAAAGGCTGTGAACAAAATCCCTTCCCGGAACTTCATGAGTGATAAAATCTCGGAGGAACATTTTTTCCAACAAACAGGCCCCATAACGGGACCAGATACTCGGACGCCTGGGTAAACAGCCATATAATCACCTAAAACAAAATAAGGTTTCCGTAGGAAACTGGCGTTTGTGAGGCGGGTTCAAATCGAGTAACGGAATAGTTTGAATTAGGCTGACGTTCAAGGGTGTAACGCACTCGTCCAATCCACAGTCGGCGTAAGGCAGTGGAGGCAACGAGCTACTAGCATGTCGGAGCGGACGAAGGAGAGAGTTGGCTCGTCCTGTCGCTGGTGGTGGTATCGTAGTATCACAACCTTCCCGTCGTAGACGACAGCGAGACCAACTGGGTCGATCGACTTTCTCGTGCAGCAGCATCGCGGCTTCGCCCATGGGCGACAACGTCAACTCGGCCAAATAGCTCATCGAGGTCGGCGGCGGTGCAGACGCCGGGGAGGAAGCCGCGGCTGCCCCGCCAGTAGGTGAGACTGTCGTCGCCCCGCCCCCCGACGGCCTCGTGGCTGGAGGTGGCGGCTGATCTGGGGTGGCCCCAGGAAACAACGCAGAGGGCGAGGCACACCCCGGCCCAGCTCCCCCTGCGGGTATCGATGCCGTACTACAACATCTTCAGGCCATACTCGCGGGGCAGGAAGCTCTCGGGGCACATATCTCTCACATTGAGCAGGTACAAGCCCAGCAGCAGGTACAGCTGCAGCAGCCGCGGCCGGTCCCACACCCAGCCCACCAGGGCCTCCAACCCGCAGGGGGCATTCACGCGGGAGGGAAGCCTCTGCCGGGAGGAGGGCGCTTGATCGAAGCTCAATCCATTCCCCCGCCGCAAAGACCCAGCGAGCAGGCTGCGCTCAGCACGGCGGTGAAAGCCCATGGGAAAGTCACGGCCGACCTGTGGCGGTCCTGGGAAGGCCAAAAGTTCTACATGGCGCGCGGTTTCTTTCATGTGTCCGAGGGGATGTCTCACGGCCTCGTGTGTCACGTTCTGACGACGGTCGCCGGGGCATCGGACGACGCGGTGGAGCAGCTGCGCTCGCTGTCCGGCTTCCTGGTGCAAGAGTTTTGACCACCCGCGCCATCGGGCGAGGTACCAACGGACATGCCGGCTGAGCTCCACTTCGGCACTTTTATCGCCGCATTCATGGCCGTCCTCGAGTACGGGATGGAGGACGCCCCGGTGAGTTGCAGGCACACTGTCAGGACCGTAAGGGAGGCGCTAGGTAAGGTCGAGGCAGTTTGTCCGCAATTTCACCGCCTGGTCCTCGCCCCACACAACGCGCAGGTACGAGACGTCTTCGTACAGGCCATCAATGCGGACATCAAGGATGCCTTGTACAAGCTCGCCGTCGACGCAGCTGTCGTGCGGAGGCAGCATCCCCTAGGGCCACCTCCGCCGGGCGGCGGCCCTGTCTTCCAGCTCCTCGCCCTCAAGCAGCTAAGGACGCTCGTCGAGGCAAGCAGCACAAACAGTCTGGTCGTGCGATCGGAGATGTGGTCCCGCACCCGCGCGACCGCAAAGGGCGGGGGGGCGGGGAAGCGCAAGACCCCCCCCGATGCCAACGAACGGAGGTCGACCGTCGCGAAGGGCGGGATGGGCGCAGGGGGGGCTGGTGGAACCTCCCTCAAGCCACGGCCCACCGCCCTGGGCGACCTTCCCACCAATGCGTGTCGCTACGTGTGGAGCGACGACACCTTCCCCAGGCCCGCATGCCCGTTCGATCACCACCTGGTCTCCTCAGCAGCCCGCGCAAGGGGGGCAGGTCAGGCGCGGAACACGTCCCACCCCGCCCTCCCTCCCCCCCCCCCCCCCCCCCCCCCCCCCCCGCGCCGGCAGTCGGGACTCATTCAGTTTGTTGAGGCGTTCGTTTCCGAGGGCCGGGTCCCCCTTTTTGTGTTGTTTTCTTTTCCTGCTTTTCGTGCGTCGAGGGGTCGGGGTTCCCCCTTGTGCCTCCTTCCGACGGAGCCGGTAGGGGGGCCTGGGCATACGTCACCGCTCCGGGGGCGTACCCCGAACCAGCACACACCAGAACGCAAGACAGGAAACCGAGAACGAAATCATTTACACAGAAGGACAGATAACGTCGGTACGGCAGCGGTCTCCCAAACGTGCCGCAGCCGGGGCCAGAGGGCCGTAGTCCACCTTTCAGGCGGGCTCACCGTACGGACCCGTGTACGGACCGTGAAACAGTGACAGTTCGCGTCGTATTCCTATCATACGAAACGAGGAATGCCAACACAACCCGTACGCTCTCGAACACATGCACATGGCAGGATCGAAACAGTGACCGCCGGATCCGCGGCAGGGCGAACTGCGTCGGCCACGAGTAGTCAAGCACACGTTCGATCCGGTCGAGTCGCGGACAGGTAGCGGGTCAGCACGCTCGCGGCTTCCTGATGGGGAGTCGCTTCGTCGACCGCTGACCGAACGCATGGTGCGGACCTGGCATACAGAAAAAGCAAACCTTGGCAAGGAAAACCTCGATGCACGCGCCAAGCAGGAATTGCTGTACAGACCTGATGAGACACTACCTCGGAGTCGTGGGCGATGTGGCCAGGGCCCTGGGAGGGTCCCTCATCGCACCACCGGTAGACGCCACGCAAATATAGCGGTATTTTGCTAAAACAAAAGGTTTGGTGCCATTGATAAACTGATCACGATAGATACCAGAAGGGTCCCGGTGCAGGTGGTACCCCACAGGCGGGGCCTGGACCGTGCCCTACCGTACGGTATTCACCGCAGCGTCGCCGGGCACATGTCAGTGATCTGCGACGAGCTTTGGGAAGACGCCAAAAATGCCTCGTGATAAAGAAAGCAGCTGCCCATGAAATCCCAAACCTACGCGTGTCACCGTTTGGAGCAGTCGTCACACACAAGGTTCGGATAATTATCGATTTCGCGTTCGAGACGCAGAACAGCAAGAGGAAGGGAGGTTTGACTGCAGACACCGCCTCGGACAGCGTGCCTCCGTGCCTGTGCGCAGAGGCCCTTCCAAACTTCCTCGCGGAACTAGTCAGCCTACGAATGAAATTCCCGACCAAGTGTATTCTGATGAGCAAGGCTGACGTGTCCGATGCTTTTCGCAACGTCAGAATAGACCCCGACGAGGCTCACAATTTCTGCTACACGGTAGGGGAATTAGTGGTCATCGATTTCCGTTTGACGTTTGGTCGGTCAGGGTCCCCCGGGGTTTGGGACGTGATGTCGGCAGCCGCCGAACACGCTCACTGCAACACCACGGTGGCGTCGCCCAGATACTGCAAGAAGGGACAGAAATGATGGGTCACGTGGAGGTGGTAGACCGTTGGGAAGACGAAAACCCAACGATCGTACCCGCAGACGCAAGAATTCGTGAGAACCGCCCGGGGGGGGGGTCGGACCCCTTCTTCGTTACCGTATACGTGGACGACTACTTGCTAATAAAAGTGCAGCATTCTGACGTGCACTTGTCCGCGTTAGTCGCCTCAGCCTCTCTAGCCTCCGATTACGTACGTTTGTTCGGGCCGGGCGAGGCAGGCGCCACACCGATCCTTGTACCCAAACAGAGCACAGATTGGGAATCCCAGATTGATGCCCTGTGTTTCACAATAAACTCGCGCACCATGAGAATCTCCTTGACACATGAAAAAAGAGAAGCGATCAGAAGCCTTTTGGACGAGTGCTGGCCTACGCACCGACGACACGCCAAAGCAAGGGACGTCCTCAGTATGGCAGGGAAGCTCTGGAACCTGACATACGTAGTACGCGCCGGCAGGTATTTCGCGTGGAGATTGCTGAGGCTCACGGGGCTGCATGATGAGCGAAACCCCAGAAATCAGCACCGTGTGAAACTGGCAGAGAGTTCCACGCCGACCTACTCTTTTGGAAGTGGGCGAGAAGCGCAAGCTTCTGCAACTAAGCGAGGCAATTAGTGCGCCCTGCTACACCGCGCTGAAACGACCGGCCAAACGGCACTATCTATCCGATGCCAGTTTCGCAGCGGTCGGTGGGTACTGCGTCGAGGACAAGGTTTTTGGGAGCTACGATCTACCACCCGCACTCTCGGCGGAACTGAAACGGAAGGCCGAACTTCGTGAAACGTGTACAATCACGATCAACTTGCTAGAGTTACTGGGGATGGTGGTGACAGCGTGGGTGATGCTCGAATTGAAAGGGGACAGACCAGCGTCGGTAGGATATCCGATCGCGATGCGGGGCGACAACTTGGCCGCCATCACATGGGTTAATAAGTGCGGCGGGGAAAAGACAGGAGGGCGTGTTTACTTATGAGAATGCTCGGACGCCTCGAAATCAAGGGCGGATGGAGTCACGCGGCCAAGCACATACCTGGCGTGCAAAATACTTTAGCGGACGGCATATCGCGCTGGCCCCGAGCCGAGCTGGCAGGAAAAATTTGTGAAGCGACGGGTAGTAACGGCTGGGTGGAGAGGAATATCGGCCTCCAGGGGTCAAGGATTTTTGACGTCGTCCGGGAATCAAAAACGTTTCTAGCGGGTATGACGATCGGTTGTGGAATATCATGGTCAACGGACAGGACTCGGTTTAATTTTGTGTGTGCGGCACCCTGCGGGGACCATACTGCATCCCCCCCCCCCCCCTGGTTCCTCCCGTTCACTCTAAGTTTAACCGGTGGTGCCCACAGGAACAGGGCAAAGAAAGATGGAGGATAAGAAGCAGGTGGCGCGTCTGGTGGAGACGCTGGCGCTCGGGTCGGTGGGAGAAAGTACCCAGAAGAATTACCTCAGTAAGTGGAAGGTCTGGGTCGCGGAATGGGCGGCGCAGGGCAAGCAGCGCTGCCTGCAACGTAATTCCGACAATCCTATCCTGGTGCTCTCGGGATTAATGGAGTTCATGGGGAGTCGGTGCTACGTACACAACAGCCAGCAGTCCACCGTGAGGGGGTATCTGGCCGCTATCAAGTTCTTCCATACGATGTATGTAGGGTGGGAACTCCTCACTTCGCACTGCATGATTGTTGCCGTGGGGAAAGGGATTGACCGCGCGCACGGTGCAGCGCAAAAACCCGCGCAGGTTAGGTTGCCACTGACCTGGTGCAGTTTAGCCCATGGTAAGCAAGTAGCCACAAATATGGCAGACGGGGGGAAGGTCATGTGGTTGAGTCTTGCGTTGTCGTATATCCTGCTGTGTCGCGCGTCGGAGTTATGGGCTTACGCGAACGGAAAAGTGCATCCCGAGTTCTGTTTGACGCGAAACTGTCTCATTTTCTTTCGAGAGGGAGTCCAGGTCGCGATGGGAAACAGATCCATCGCGGACTCGGTACAGGTGCGGTTCGTGTCGTCGAAGACTGACCAGAAGAGGGCGGGGTGCACGATTACTCTTTTGCATGTAGCAAAAGCGGGCGATCCCGGCGGGGGTCCAGTGGGCGCTTTCGAGGTGCTGCTGGACCTCTTCGCCGTTCACCCGCTGTTTCCGGAAGGTTCATCCTTCACGGTTAGGGGTACGCCAGACGGGTGGAAGCACGCGGACGAAAGCTGTAGCAGCGTTGAGATTCATGATTGGGAGCAGCGGGAGAGACCCGGCGCAGAATGCGCTACACTCGGGAAGAATCGGGGGCGCAACCCAGTTGGCTGCGCAAGGGGTGCCAGAGCCGCAAATTCAGCGCGCAGGCAGACGGAAGTCGCGAGTGTTTATGACTTACGTGCGGGAGGCGGAGGAAGGGGCATAATCTGTCTCCACCGCACTCGCGCAATCGGGCTAGATCGGATAACGGACTAGGGTACGAGTAGCCGTCGACGTATAATCAATGATCAGGCTGGCCTTATGGTGTGAGGTGTTAGTTAGCCCCGCAGGGGAAGACGCGGGGCATAAGCTGCGGGTTAGACGGTCTCATTAATCGTCGTGGGGCTTTCGTAGTGGGTACAATTAACAGGGACCCCACGACGGGTCCAGGGGTTTAGTGGCGGGTTTACCACACCACTGGCAGATTGTTTCAGCACATCGGCGAACTTGCCTTGCCTGCAGTAGAAAAAGAAACTAATCCGAGAATTCTTGAGCTATAACAAAATGTAGGTTTCCGTAGGAAACTGGCGTTTGTGAGGCGGGTTGAACTCGAGTAACGGAATAGTTTGAATTAGGCCGACGTTCAAGGGTGCGACGCACTCGTCCAGTCCCCAGTCGGCGTAAGACAGCGGAGGCAACGAGCTACGAGCACGTCGGAGCGGACGAAGGAGAGAGCTGGCTGGTTCTGTCGCTGGTGGTGGTATCGTAGTATCACAACCTTCGCGTCGTAGAAGACAGCGAAACCAACTGGATCGATCGACTTGCCCACCCGCCCGCCCTGTCGCTCAAGAGAGGGGGGGAATCAGGTTGCAACAAGTTGATGTGACTGTTGGGGCTCTATGTAGCTGTAGGAGGTAGTAAGTAGGACGAAGGGTTAGTGTGAGATGTTACTTAGCCCCGCAGGGGAACACGCGGGGCATAAGCTGCGGGTTAGCCGGTCTCATTAGGTTTTCTTAGTGGGTAAAATTAACAGGGACCCCACGACGGGTCCAGGGGTTTGGTGGCGGGTTTGCCACACCACTGGCAGGCGTTTTAAGCACTTCGGCGAACGTGCCTTGCCTGCAGTAGAAAAAGAAACTAATCCGAGAATTCTTGAGCCATAACAAATTGCGGAAGATCTGGCCGGAAAGTGATAATATTTGCTTTTGTACAAGACCTCGGAGGCATTGTACAATTTTATATAGGTTATAGACTGGGCGCATGATGGGTCACGACGCTACATGCTTGGTTACTCTTGTACACAGCTGGGTTCCAGCAATTTCGTGCATCGGCGGAGAGGGAGGGCATCAATACCTTGGCCGCCATCGCTTCCCTTGCGGCCCCTGAACTACAGCTGCTCTAGGCGAAACGACTTCGGAGACGAATAGGACGAGACTACAGCAGTATCAAAACAATCTAACGGTGTTTTTTTGTGACTGCGACGGCCGCAAGCAGCTCATGCTCCGCGAGAGCGAGAGCTCCTTGCTGGCCTAGTGACTAGCAAACTCCTTACGCAGCTCCCCAGGAGGTTCCACATTCCGTTTCTTCCTTGGAGGAGTTGGTGGTGAAAGTTGATCGCCCAACTCGGAGTGAATGACTCGTTCGTGTCGTGGTCCACGTGGAGTTCAAAATCTCGGTTATGTTCTGTTCTTTTTATTCTTCCATGTAACAAAACCAAAACACGATAAAACGCCACATGTCGCACGGATCTGGTGTGGGTTATTGCCGGTGGAAAATCCGACTACCTGCCTTTTTCAATCACTCAAAAAAATTGCATAACATCCGGCCTATAAAATACATTGCAGGATCTCTTAGTCTGGAGTAATTTGTGTTGACACGACTGCATGTGTACATCAGTACTGCTGCTCTAAAATACCATGTGATAAAGTACGACAGCAGATGATACGTGTGCTGCGTGAACGGAAGGTACACTGCTGCCATTGCAGCTGACTCTAGGATCCATCGGTCCGCATCGTAGGACACAAATCACAAGAGGTGCTCGATGCTTGCTTGCCGTGCCATGGCCCCCTCGTAAACGAGCCGCCGTTTACGGATGATATTTTCGGTTCTTTAACAATGTGTCATCGTCAGGGCCTTTGCGCGCGAGAAGGTGGCATGGTCAACGCAAAGTAGACGCTGGAAACCCAATAATTCGTAAAGGGACTTGTTGGTGGGCCGTTCGAAGCTTGGCAAAGTGTAACGCTCAGAGGGTCCACGTCACACACCCGCACATCAACTTCTCAATCACCTCGGCCTTCAACATGCGGACATTCAGGCTAATCGGAGCGGTCATCCTACCATACAACTCCGGGCCGAACCGTTTGAGCCATGATCGCATAAGACGGATCCGCCAGTCGATTTTGAGCGAGAGGTCATCTCGTGGTTAATACCGCCTAGGTATAGGGACTGGCCCGCCTTATTCATGATGATGGGTCCTTTCACCACCAACCTTGTTTTCATTGAGCAATTTATGTGATGAACTACTTTTCAGTACATCGGCTTCTTATGGGTCACTTGGTACTTGCGTCCGTGAGTGCACGCGATACCCATGTGGTCACCCTCTTTCTGTCTCTGCTTTGCTGGGAGAATAGTACTGAGAGCAATAGGTTTCGAATGTTGGCTATGAATTGGAATTGCGTAAACAATTGATAACGGAGACTGCCAAGTTGTCGCTTATTGCCGATGTGCTTCCACCAACAACAGCACTTACTTGCAGCAGCAGCACACTACATGCAGTAGTAGCAGTAGTCGGTGACGTACAGCAGCAGCAGTCGCAGCAGCAGCAGCAGCAGCAGCTGCAGCAGCACCTACCTATCTGCTGCTGCAGGAGCAGGCAGCAAATGCATGCAGCATCAGCGGAAGCAATTATTTCTTCTCGCAAGACTCCACCGGCAGCAGACATGGTCCAAGGGTCCGAGGCCACCCTCGGGGCAAGCTTGGCCAATGCAAAGCGTCCGGAGAGTTTTCGCCCAACATAATCCAGCGGTCGAATCTCATACCACGCAAATATGGCTGTACTGAGAGTATTTTATGCTATCCAAAAATGCATAACTTCGTCACTAGAGTGTTAGCGCTTTGTGGAAATGCAGAATATTCTCGGAAGAATGAGAGAATGTGAGTTTTGTACGTACGTAAGACGTTCAAGCCAATCAGGTGACTGCGGTGATTCATGGTAGCATGAATCGTAGCCCTTGGTAAACACACCTTGTCTGGTACGTAGCCGCCACCTACACACATATCAGCGCAGTGAAGCAGAGGCAGAGCTACAGGTCCAAGGTGTGAGACTAGTTTGTGTTCGGGATGTCCGACGAGAGCAAGTGGCCGGAGGCCACGGCCAATGCGGCTACTATTGCGCGCGAGGCGCGGGCTGCGAGGTTTGCTGCACAAACAGAAGCTGAGGCGAATTCTCATGCTGCTGTAGCTGCTGTGCAAGCGGAGGTAGACGCACGCCGTGCTGGGATAGCCGAGGCCGAGGCTCGCCAGGCCGCAGAAGAAGCTGCGTCCGTTCGCCAGGCCAACGCTGCGGCTGCTGTTGCCACCACTGCCGCTTCGCTTGGTCCTTCATCTATGCCGGCAGCCTCGGGGGGAGCAGTATCGACGGCTGACGTTCTGCATTTGCAGAACCAGGTGGCATCCGAGTTTTCCCGAATAGACACGGATATACTAGGCGTCAAATCTACACTGGACAACGTTCTCCTGCCTTCGGGACGCCGTCACCAGCAGCGTATCCAAGATCGCCAACAACGAAGTGCTCCTCCAGCAGTTTGATGACAATTATCCGACCGTGAGCCTTCTGTGCGGGACAGCGGAGATACGAGGGAGCGCCATGTACAGAAATCGCAGCTCACCGACGACACGGCCATGTGGAAAAAAATGTCATCTCGCAAACACTGGCTGCTTCGGGGACGCTTGCCCCCGAACCTCGGCGAGTCGGCCGCGGATACCCAGTCGTTTGTGGGGGAGGGCGTCGATGTTACGGCGGCGGTGGCGGCTCAGCTTCGTGGCGTCAGTAATTTTGACGTGGCCCTGTATGGGCCACGTGCCGATCGCCCGGTTGACCACCTGGTGATGGTCGCGGACCGCCTGGATCTCTTGCGCCAGGCTCTTATGGCGGTTCTTACAGTCGGACTCTCGGCTGATGTCGCCAACGACCGCGCGTGCCTGGACCGGCTGGCACCCGTCCACGCCTCCTTTACATCCGCGGCTGCTGGTCTTCGCCGTCACACTCTCAGCAACATCTTTTAGCTTTCCGGCTCCGCGGCGAGGGCTGTTATGAGCGAAATGGTGAACGACGACTTACGTCTTTGGGTGAATGACCTGATGAGGTTCGCCCAGCAAGTTCGTCCGTGGACCTTTCCCCCTCAGTCTGACGCGGTGTTTGACGCGCGCCTGTCCCTGCCTTCAGTCGCACGCTCTCCTTTTGCTCGTCCGGGGGCGACGTTCTGAGGCTTGTCGAAGGTCTCCAAGGTCCACGCGACAGTCGGGATTGGGCATACAAGCGGAGCCAAAGCCTCGCACCCGCCAGGATGGGTCCGCCCAGAAAGAAGAACGCCCCGCTGTGCAGGATGTTTTCGTCCACGGGCCGATGTCGGTTCTCCGACTGCAAATTCGTGCACGCTAATACCCCGTCCGACGCCTCGTCTCCTACGGCGCTCCTCGATGGTGGATCGGCGGCACCGGCGGGGGCTATGAGAGGTGGCGCGGAGGCGTAGGCTGGTGGGTCGCGGGCTATGGTGCTCCGCCCAGGTGGGGGTCGCGGGGGGGCCGGGGCAGGTGGCGGTTCTGGTTCGGGATGAAGACACCGGCCCTTCCTGTCGGTTGGGCCAACACTGGGGGGGGCGGCGGCGGCGGCGCGGGCAGGTCACGGAGCGGCGACGGCGCTTGTCGTCAGCGGCGGAGCTGAGACTCGGCTGGCAACCCACGAAGGAGGGGGGGGGGGGTTGCGTGGGATCGCTTTAGGGTGCTCTGGCTGCGACGGCGGTGTCGGGCGAGATCGCGTCGCTGTGACTCCGGGTTCGGTTCCCTTCACAAAGCAAGGTACGGATATGGGCGTGCGTGCGAGTTATTTTCCCGGTGATACGGTGTGTGTGCAGGATGATGGGTCCGTTGACCCGGTGTGTGTGCAGGGTGCGGTCGGTGACGTGCGTTTGGATGCGATCACAGATGAGGTAGATGCGGGGATTGCCGCTCGGGAGGTAGTGGCGCAGGAAGTATCTGGGCGAGGCTCCGCGAGCCTCTATCAGGTCGCTTCGCTCAGCTCCTCACTCTTGCGACAGTATCAAGGCAGTGTTCTTCTTCCTGTCCACCATCGGCGCCTCATTGTTCGCTTTTCATATTAACGTTGCCGTTGTACAGCACTGGTTTGGTGAGATCAAGAAATTCCCCCGTATTTCCTTGTTGCTTCGTGTGCTGGCGCCAGGCGCGCCTGTTTGCGTCGCACGGGGGGGGGATTTGACCACAGAACTCGCGTATGGTAATCACCCGGGCGTTGCCATGCATACTGTGGCTATCCATGATAAGATATGCGCAGACGTTGTGCACGGCCGAGCGGTGGTGTTTGAATTGCGATTTGCAGACGAGATCCAGGGTCTTTGCATTTCACCGCTGAGCGTCGTTCTCGAACCCAAGTTAAGGAATTTATTCACGATCTCACGTTTGCGCGCGGGGATGGTCGAACCAGTGTTAACGGTGACACTGACTTTGACTCCGCGGCATCGTGCGAGCTCGGACACGTGCTTCGTGATGTGCTTTTACGGGTGTTGTTTTTGCGACAGACGCACGGTATTCGCGCTCGGATCCTGCTGTGTCGTGTGGACGTTAAAGACGCTTTTCGACAGGTTTTGGTTGATCCGGCAGGCGCATCGACCTTTGGATACGGTTTCGGCAATCGCGTTGTATTGGATTGGCGCTTGCAGTTTGGTTGGCGAAATAGTCCTGGGTTTTGGGGGTTGATGGCCCCTGCGCTCGAGCATGCTCACACCCACACTACATTTCAAGGCGCAGATGTTTCCCCACAAGCGGCTGCCGCCGTTTCGCACGTTGAACTCTCCCCGCCGCGGCGAGTTCAGGTTGTTGCTATGATTGTGGGCCCGTTCCTGGCGCAGGAGGCCTCACCGGAAGCAATTTTTTTGTGAGGTACTACGTTGACGATGGCATTCTCGTCGAGTTGCAATGGTGGCCGGACGGCCGCCTTTGCTTGCGTGCTGTACAGTCGCTGGCGTCGGACCATTTTCGCTTGTTGGGCGAACGTGGTGTTTCCGATCCACCCCTCTTGTCAGCCATGAAAATAACTAACTGGGACACGCAACTCGAAGTCTTGGGATGGGTCATTGATACTGAAGCACTTACTGTTACGTTCCCGTCGCATAAGCGCCTCAAGCTGCACAATATCCTCGCGGAGTGGCCCTCGTCTCGTGCGTCCGCTTCAGCGAAGCAGGTGTCACAGTTAGTTCGTTGGCTATCTCATGCATGTGTCCTTTGCTGTTCGTCCGGGGCGCTTTTGCGTTAACCGCTTGTTGGCTTCCGTTGGTATGCCGCGCATTGCCGCCGGAGGTGATTTTGATTGTCGTATGGCAAACCCCGGGCGGCGTCTCGCCCTGGGACCCGAGTTCCACGGTGACCTCGAGTTTTGGAGGTGGTTCGTTGAGGAAGGGTGGAACGCGCGCGGCGGAACCTTGTCGGCTCCGATGTATCATTTGCTTGAGCGCCCCCCTAGACGTACTCTGTTTTCGGACGCATCTGAAACCGCTGTCGGGGGGTTTTGTCTTGAAACTGGTGTGTACTGGCGATACGAGCTTGACGCTGGGGAGCGGGCTAGATTTTGTGGATCGAGCAAGTCCGTTGCAGATGAGAACGATATATCAATTAATGTCCTCGAACTGCTGGGTATGGTGGTTTCTGCATGGATTCTCGTCTCTGCTTGTGCTGAAAGTCCGTTCGAAATGGGGGATTGTGTGTTATTGCGGGGCGACAACGAGGCAGCCGTAGAGTGGATGCGCCGTTGTCGCGGGGGCAAGGAGCCGAGATCTGGCGCATTAATGCGCCTTCTTGGTGTGCTCGAACTGTCCTCGGCTTGGCACTTTGACGCAAACCACGTACGGGGCATTTTTAACGTGCCCGCTGATGGTATCTCACGGTGGGACTGTGCTTCCGTCCTCGCTAATCTGCGTGCTGTTCGACCCGATATTCCGTGGCAGGAACAGGACCTGGGGGATGCTGGCACATACCTCTGTACTTCGGTGTTGGCCTCGAACTCATGCGAAATGCCATTGCGACCTCGTCTGAACGCACTTATCAGGGGCATTTTGGCGCGTGGGTAGACTTTCGGGTACGGTGTGGCATGTCTGTACTCCTAGACCGGTGAGGAGACAGCATGACCAACGTGTGGCATTTGTTCGAGTACGTCGCGTACGCTTTTGCCACCAAGAAATTGCGGTCGGCAACCATCGAGAGTCATTTGTCAGCGATCAATTTTTTTCATCATATTTCACGAGGGTTCGAGCTGGACACTACTCATCCGGTTTTGGTTAATGCACTCAAAGGTGCCGCTTGTTCGCATGCCGACGCTGGTAACCAAGCAACCGTGCGTAGGCCGGTTTAGTGGGAAATGTTGATCGCGGGTGAGAAATTGATATCTACGTGGCAGACGGGGGATCGCGTCTTGTGGCTTGCCCTCTGCGCTTCATTTTGTTTTTGACTCGCGCCTCGGAAATGTTTGCGGAAACTCGGTCACGTGTGCATGAGACGTATTGTTTGCGACGGGCCGATAGTAGCCTTTTTTCGCGAAAAATTACAGCTCACAGTCGCGCAGTGGTCCACCGCAGACCGCGTTGAGGTTCGGTTTCGTGGGTCGAATGGGGACCAACTGTGAAAAGGGGCGGTTCTAACGCGCGTACGTTGCGGTCCGGCGTTGCGCGTGGGCGAAGGTGGCGGTGCTGTCGATCTCGTGATCGAATTGATGTCCTGTTATCTGTTTCTTCCCTCGTCGGCCCCACTTGCCGCTTTCGGCGTTGGTAATGGCAGATGGTCCATGTGGACACAGCAGCAAGCGACGACAGCTTTGCGGAAAGTGGTTGCGTTGGCGGGCGGGCGTGCGGAGGAGTACGCTCTGCACTCTCTGAGGATTGGGGGCGCAACACACGTGTCGGCGGGGGGGGCGACACTAGAGGTGTTGCAGCGTGAGGGCCGATGGGCGTCCGATGCGTACAAGGCGTATGTTCGCAGTCATGGAAAGGATGCCAGTTGGGTAGCAGACATTATGGCCCAGGAAGGACGTAGCGGTGGGATCCAGCCGGGCCAGGGCACTGAGTGGGGGCGAGTTAATTCACTCTTAGAGGTGAATAGGCAGAAGATAATAATGGTGAAGTGTGTTATCACATGCGTTCCCTATGAGGTTGCAAGTGGGAGGGGAAGGGGGGTAGTAAGAACACATCAACTCCCATGTGTGATGGAGGCTGGTGTCGAGAGTTCTGTGTCGCCAGTTGGGTTGGGAGTTGACTCGAGTATACGGATGTGAGCGCGGGGTTGCCGTTGGGGCAGCCCGGGGGGGTCACCCCTTCTCCAACCCCCCTTTCCGGGCGGGGGGTTGCGCATTAATGGAGTGTTTGCGATTTTTGTTTTTTTACTTTTACTTCTCTAAAAATTCTCCCGAGGTAAATTTTTGAGGTAAATTTCTGAAAAAACGGCCGGAAAAGACTTCAGCGAAGTAAGGATTTCAGCGAAAGTTACGGTAACTTTTGGCTCTCTGTTTCATTGGCCTACACGCACCGAGCATTATCTCGACGCAGAACGCAACTAAAATCTCGAAGGATCAAAACACCGAGCATCTTCCATGCCACCATGCTGCTTGCCGTACGCATCACGACAACCGCTGGGAGCACAGAGGCTCGAGAGGTGTACCTTGAGTATAGCGCGCACGAGCGGCGTTGGATCGTGCCAGCGGGTCGCCGCCGCTGCTACGGTACACGCTTTCGCCCGCTTGGTGACGACGTGGAGGATGCGTCGTCCCAAAAAGGACTCGTATTCACACTCGTGTTCGTACTCGTGCTCGTAGAGAGCGCGACAGCATGACAGCTCGTGTATCATTTCGATTTCACCATACTACGGCTGCAGCAGCAGCAGCAGCGGCAGCAGCGGCAGCAGCGGCAGCGGCGGCGGCGGCGGCGGCGGCGGCGGCGGCGGCGGCAGCGGCGGCGGCGGCGGCGGCGGCGGCGGAGCGGAGCGCGCCGGCGCTGTGGCGTGCGTAGGCCGAGCGCAGCAGCAGCAGCAGCAGCAGCAGCAGCAACAACAATCCAAAAATGGAAGCTGGTTGGTGCTGGTGCTTGCTGGTGCTGGTGCTGACGCTGTTTATTTTTGTTGCTCACGCTGCCCCTAGCTGCGTCTAGCGCCAGCTAGCTGCTATTGCTGCTTGTAGTCGTGGGATGGCTGTGGTGGCTTTGCGGTCAACTGTGCCGCCAAAACGTTGCTGGGCTGCCGTCGCTACTCGCACGCTGTTTTTTTTTCCGTTCACAGCATTCGTTATTTTTTTGTTTGTCGCGTTGCCTCACCTCCCCACTTCCCTTCTTATTTTCGGAGGCGTCGCCTGCAGGATTTGATTTACCTCACTCGCAAACACACCGAAATCAGGAAGGGAAGGAAATTCACTTTTTTTAGCGGAAGTAAAGTTTTTTTTTTTTTTACCTCTATCGCAAACACTCTATTATAATACAACTTCGAAAGCAAAGTGCAAAGCAGAATATTCTCGGAAGAATGAGAGAATGTGAGTTTTGTACGTACGTAAGAAGTTCAAGCCAATCAGAGGACTGCGGTGATTCATGGTAGCATGAATCGTAGCCCTTGGTAAACACACCTTGTCTGGTACGTAGCCGCAACCTACACGTATCAGCGCAGTGAAGCAGAGGCAGAGCTACAGGTCCAAGGTGTGAGACTAGTTTGAGTTCCCACGCACCCGCCCGTGCTTTTGAGGGAGTCAGTGGGGGGGAGTTCAATAGTCGCAATAACGTTTGCGTTTGTTGCTGTATGATATACGTACCCGGTAATTTCGCTCATGGTGCGACCGGGTGTCGTAGATTGCGCGAGTGGCGGCGTGGGCTAGCCGCCTTATTTGGCGTTTGGTATGGTTCGATGCAGGTGGGGTTTCTTTATATCATACTATTATAGTTGATAAAAGTAAACATGGCGTTGACGTGGTGTTGCGTCGGCTCGGATTTTGCGTGCAATCTGAAAGTATCGGAGAAGGGGGTCATCCGTATATTAACACTGAAGTGCATTGTGAGTTTAAATGTACTTGTGTTATTGTATATGCCTGGTACAAGTGCGTGTCGATTTTCTCACGTGTGAGGTTATCTTGTACTTGGTGTGGTTTCTCGAGTTATGTGTCAGAAACGGCTTTTCTGATAGCGGTTTGGTAGGCGTCGAGAGTTCTGTGTCGCCAGTTGGGTTGGCAGTTGACTCGAGTATACGGATGTGAGCGCGGGATTGCCGTTGGGGCAGCCCCGGGGGGGTCATCCCTTCTCCAACCCCCCTTTCCGGGCGGGGGGTTGCGCATTAATATAATACAACTTCGAAAGCAAAGTGGAAATCGACTATAACGACCACTTGTGTTCCCCCGTTACCGACGGATAGCAAACAACTATTTCCAAATTTTCTCAAATATGGCCCCGTTATGTACATTCATTGTTAATGCCCTCGATGAAATGCATTCGAGCGCTGTTCTCAGTTTGCTTGTCTCATTTTTTGTGAAGTCGCAGGTGAAGTTGTTGAGAGTGACGGGAGACGCCAGTCGGCAGACGGAACCCCAGAGTGCTGTGTCTGGCTCAGGCAGAGCGTCTACTTGTTGACTATCGGGACCACTTGTTACAGTACTCGGCGGGGACATGTACCCATCAGCAGCACACGAAGACGGCACGAGCACCCGCACGAGTACCATAGCAATGGGATCGATATCATTGAGATGTAATTGGGGCTGCAGGGCTAAATACAAGACTGTTGCCCAATGAAAAGCGAAACATGAACGGGGAGAGATCTCCAACAATCATTCAGAAAGCTGACGATGCTCTCTTGGCCAAAGCGGAACATTTCGGTTGTTTATTAGAACACGTAAACCACAGATTGACAAGAGATCTCTGTACCGAGAAATAGTTGTTGGCGAAATGAGAACTGAGGTGGATGCATGCTCTGGGGGGCAAGAGCTTGCCGCCGGCGTCCTACAGAATCCTCCCAAACCTGGCAAAAAAGCCCTTTTTTTGTTGTGTGTTGTTACACATTCGACAGATTGATGTCTTTTCAACTGCCGGGCTAATATTTTTGCGAGTACCGAAACATACGACGAGAGGATCGCAAAATACAAATAAAGGCGAAAAGTAGAAAGTAATCAACTAACTGCTGTTGTAAAAGACCTACGATAGTATTCAATCTTGGGTCATTCTTTTAGTGAGTACCGAAACATACATACGACGAGGATCGCAAAATACCAATAAAGGCGAAAAGTACAAAGTATCTCAACTAACTACTGTTGTTGTTGTAAAAGACCTACGATAGTCCGTATGCAATTTTTTATTAATAGTAGCAGTGTGCAATAGTTTAATAGTACTCTTCTAGAGTATTGGGCTATCTCTTATGGGAGGGTTTTGAAAACCGAAAAACTCACCCGAAACTGTGTTTTATACATGCTTGCACGTATTTTACACCCGGAGTACGACCGAATCAGGCTCGCTCTTCTCGGAATACTTGCAGTCTTTCGGGTAGAGGTATCTAGACCCGTTTTTCTTTTCTCCAAGGGGGTTTTCCAATTTTTTACGATGTTGTCATTTTCAGACAAAAAAAGCATCAAAAAAAAAAATAAAAGGGCATTTTCAGATATATATATCGACGTTTCAGCCGAAAAAGGACCTCTTTTTCAAATAAATCGCGTCCGAAACTGAAAAGAGGAAACTGGAGTGTATCCACATATATTTTCAAACTGCTACCCTGAAGAAACGGCAAACGGCGTTGCATGCCTCTCCCAAAATGGCTAGTGGGACTTCAAGAAACGCGTGCCCGATTCGCCCGCTTCCCTGATCAAACACGCCCGCGAAGGTGCTGAAACCTCGATTTCCAAAAATTGAAACCGGTTTGCCACAAAAGAAGGCCTTAGCGCAGAACGAAAATTGAATAGGGTGTTTTCGTCGGTACACTTATCCAAAAATGATGTCGCTCCGATATGCGCCTTATCAATTTCTAAATATAGATCTTCTCGGAAAACGATCAGATGGGTGTCGTGTGTGCAATAATTTGCAAGTACGTACGTGGTATGCTGTACAAATCTGTCCTATACGATGGATGAGCGCTGTGCGCTGCTTGCTGTGTACCCGAATCAAACGTTCGTTGCTGCCTTTGTCGTGGTGTTCCTGAGTGCGTGAGGGCAACTTGATACACAGCGCTGCGGCGAGCCCTCCAAAAAAAGGCACCGCGCCGAACCCGACATCAGCACAGCAAAGCAGCAGAGTGCATACAGTAAATAGACCTTCTGGCGGCCTGCGTTTCATCGCTTCTCCGTGCCCTGCCGTTCTCCCAAAACGTAGCAGCAAGGAACAAAAACATGCAGTCAGAAACGACACAGCAAGATAGATGCTGTACCTGCTGTATGTACGTGTGTACTAGTGTTTTTACCCCTATAATTAAAGTAGCTTCCGTGTTACGCGCCTTGGCCAATGAAAAACATTTTGGGGGTTGATACACATTCGACAGATTGGCATGTATTTTCAACTGTCGGGTTTTTATATGCGAGCACCACCGAAACATGCGATGACTGATCGCAAACAAATAAAGGCGAAAAATAGAAAGCAATCCACTGCTGCCGGCGGCGTCCTACGGTGTCCCCCCAAAGCTGACAAAAAAAAAAGCATGTTTTGCCTTTCGCTGCTGTATAAGAGACCTGCGACAGTGTATGCCATTTGTTTGCCATTCGAGATGGATACAGCACAGCAGAGTAGTACTCGTACATAATTTTCTGTGGCACAAAAAGTAACCCACTCCTGTTGCACGTAAAAGACCTTCTATTTCTAATAGACGAGGCGTATTACGCTGCTTGCAACGTTAAGTATGAACTATTTAATCAGTCGAACTCACGGCTGACGTACTTGAAAATTTATAAAATAGTATGCGAATGGAAACGCGAAGTACACCAAAAAAGTATTGTTTCAGCTCGTGCGACGATACATGATAGACGCTCGATCTCGACACAGACTCGGTCCACGGACAACCCGCGTGGTGTCGGGGAAGATCAACTAGTATAGATGACAAGTTCGAAGGAATGAGGTGGATGCATGCTTCAGGGGGCAAAAGCTTGCCGGCGGCGTCCTACGGTATCCCTCCAAAACTGCAAAAAGCCCATTTCTTGGCATTCGAGACGTGTGTTGTATTGGTAGACGAAATGCATTTGTTTTGCCATTCGAGACGAATGCAGCAGTTGTACGTACTCGTCGATAATTTTGCTGTGGCACAAAAAATAACCCACTCCTGTTGTACTGTTTGCAAAAGACCTGCTATGGTATGCGAATGGAAACGCGAAATACACCAGAGAAGTATTTTTTCAGCTCGTGCGACGATACATAATAGACGCTCGATCTTGACAGAGACTTAGCCGATGGAGATCCCGCGCGGTGGCGGGCAAGATCAACTAGTATAGATGACGGGCTCGAAGAAATGAGGTGGATGCATGCTCTAGGGGGCAAGAGCTTGCCGGCGGCGTCCAACGGTATCCTCCTAAACCTTAAAAGAAGCCCATCTCTTGCCATTCGACACCTTTGTTGTACTGCTGAAAAAAATACCTGCTCGTGCGACGATAGACGATAGACGTTTGTTGTACAGTAACTGTATAAGACCGCTCGATCTCGAAAGACACTCAGCCCACGGGCAACCCGCGCGGCGGCAGGAAAGACAAACTAGTATAGATGACGGGCTCGAAGAAATTAAGTGGATGCATGCTCTAGGGGGCAAGAGCTTGCCGGCGGCGTCCTACGGTATCTTCCCAAACCTGAAAAAATACCCATTTTTTGCCGTTCGAGACGGATGCAGCAGCAGTAGTAGTACTCGTAGCTAACGTTTTTCATATATTTGTTGCACACCAGCGGCCAATGCGCTGCACTGAGCGTGGGACCCAAGCGTCTGAGCCTACTCTTACTCTTGTACCCATCGCCACCCTTGCACAACAAGACAGCACTACAACAATAGCAGGCACCTGGTCTGCTTTATAGACGTTTCCTCAACTCGGTATGGGCGTCTGAGCCAACTCTTGTATTCATCGCCACCCTTGCTCAACAAGATGGCACTCTAGCAGTAGCAGGCACCTGGTCTGGTGTATAGACTAACCCCAACTCGGTATGGGATATGGGACATGTTGGTTGTATGGTATATGGGAATATGGGATATGGGATCTGGTGGTATGTTGTATGGGAATATGGGAAAACCACCGTATGTGGTGTGGTATGTGTTGACGGTATTGTACGGGAAAAACACAGTATATGGTACGGTACGTTTGCGTTATGGTATCATGGTACGATGTCGTGGATTTATTATATGGCTAAATTTGCGTGGTGGTATGGTATGTTTCAGTATGTAAGGTCCGTAAGGGTCGAAAACGTGGTACCAATATCAATTGTAACGAGCTTATATATCGGCCATTGGAAAGTGTTCGAAAGTCTAAGCCTTGCGGACAGTCAGACAGACAGACAGACACATTTGCATTGACCAAAACAGAGAGTCAGTTCTACAAACTGATAATTTGAAAGGCAAACATGCAGTGTTATTGCCTGATGAAATGCTCTCAGTTTGCTTGTCTCATTTTTTGTGTGTAAAGTCGCAGGTGGAGTTGTTGAGAGTGACGGGAGAGGCCAGTCCTGACCGGCACAGACGGAACCCCAGAGTGCTGTGTTTGGCTCAGGCAGAGCGTCTACTTGTTGACTATCGGTACCACTTGTTACAGTACTCGGCGGGGACTTATATCCGACAGCAGCACACGAAGACGGAACGAGCACCCGCACCAGTACCACTGGAATGGGATCGATATCATTGAGGTGTAATGGGGTTGAAGGGCTAAATACAAGACCCGTTGGCCAATGAAAAACGAAACATGATCGGGGAGAGATCTCCAACAATCAGTCAGAAAGCTGACGACGCTCTCTTGGCCAAAGCAAAACGTATCGGCTGTTTATTACAACAAGTAAACGGCAGATTGACAAGAGATCTCTGTACTGCGAAATGGTTGTTGGCGAAATGAGAACTGAGGTGGATGCATATGCTCGAGGGGGCAAGAGCTTGCCGCCGGCGTCCTACGGTATCATCCCAAACCTGAAAAATGCCCATTGTTTGCTGTGTGTTGTTACACATTCGACAGGTTGACGTATTTTAAACTGCCGTTTTATTTTTTTTGCGAGTACGGAAACATACGCACGATGAAGATCGCAAGATACGAATAAAGGCGAAAAGTAGAAAGTAATCGACTAACTGCTGTTGTAAACGACCTACGATAGTATGCAATTTTGGGTCGTCATTCTTTTTGCGAGTACCGAAACATACGACGAGGACCGCAAAATTTAAATAAAGGCGAAAAGTACAGCTATTTCAGCTGGTGCGACAGATACGCGATGGACGCTTGATTTCGACAGAGACTCAGCCCACGGGCGACCCGCGCGGTGGCGGGCAATATCAACTAGTATAGATGGCGGGCTCAAAGAAAGGAGGTGGATGCATGCTCTAGGGGGCAAGACCTTGCCGGCGGTACCTCTATTATCAAGACGACTTAATTTAATTGAATTTCAGGTCTATTTATTTGCTGCTGCTTCTGTGCCGCTGCTGTAGTCTACGAGTACGTATCCACCGATCGGTGCGCGACGAGTGCGCTTCTCCTGGTCTCTAGGCCCAAACCCGCGCCAGCCGACTGTAGTCTGGACACGGAGAGATGCACCGCCCGCTGACCGCGCGTCGGGCGCGAAGAAACGATGCTATACAGTTGTGTCACCATCCTACTCATCGATCGTTCTGCTGCTGTTTGTTGTCGTGGACAACATCTTGAATTCAGAGAGCTTGCCATTTTCCGATACGAAGAACTGATCACCCAAGTCGTCAGAGTCTGTGTCTAGGATGTCCTCTAACGTCAAATATTCCGCCAGCAGGACCGGTGCAGGTGACAACTGCTGCCAGCCGGCAGAGACTCCGGGCACACAACAAACCAGGGACGACCCCGAAGACACAGGAACAAAACTTCCGTTTCAATTGAGGTGCTACCAGTCACAGGGCACCACAGCGGCACGAGCACCTGCACCACCAGTACGACAGGATGGGATCGATTTCATCGGTTTTCGCAGATCTAAATACATTACTTAAGCGATGCGCGTCACAGCACAGAAACCGTCAGTACAGACAACTTACCGGTTGTAAATAGGACCTACGGTACACACAAATACCTATATACTTCCCTATTTTGACTAGCATATTTGGTCCTACTACTATGGTACCCCGTCATAGTAGTTTGCTGATGCTGTCGCTGTTGTTGCGCACCAGGCTACCAGATACCAGATATTTGATAAATTATGCTCGGATTTACTGTAGAGCAGGAAGCGACCACGCCGAAAAACGTCACTGAATATATATTGCAAACCCCATGGGTCAAGACAGCCAGAAGCGACCTTGCTCGGCCGTTTGCGCGCGGCGGACAATGACCTCAAAACGCCGTTAGCCAATCACGCTGAGCGAGTCATTGTTCTGCAAGGTGATCCCACTTTTGTTGCGATCGATGCGCCGTAGCCAATTTGCGAAACATTTCGTCCCTCGTACCGAATCTGGCACGAGTGTCTACAAGCGACTGTCCCCCCGGTGAGTCTGAGTCGCGTAGGTCAAGGCGCAGGGCTCCGTTGAACCTGAGAATTGGCCCAGGCTGCTTGCAAGTGTGCCTGCTATCGATTGGCGTGGTATACACATCAACGTCGGGGGCGGTTTGAGACCAGATTTTGCGAGGATTGGAGTTTCCTTGTGACTGCGGACAGACAGACAGACCGTCAGTCAGACAGACAGACAGACAGACAGAAAAGATTGCAAGTACCGCAGCTGAGACTCAGTTTTACTAATTGTTATTGCCCTCGATGAAATGCATTCGAGCGCTGTTCTCAGCTTGCTTGTCTCATTTTTGTGAATTCGCAGGTGGAGTTGTTCAGAGTGACGGGAGAGGCCAGTCGGGACAAGCACAGACGGAACACCAGAGTGCTGTGTCTGGCTCTAGCGGAGCGTCTACTTGTTGACTATCGGTACCACTTGTTACGGTACTTGGCGAGGACATATATCCAGCAGCACCACACGAAGACGGCACGAGCACAAGCACCAGTACCACAGCAACGGGCTTGATGTCATTGAGATGTAATTAGGGCTGCAGGGCTGGATACAAGAAGACTGTTGGCGAACTAAAAACGAAACATGAACGGGGAGAGATCTCCAACAATCAGTCAGAAAGCTGACGACGCTCTCTTGGCCAAAGCAGAACATGTCGGTTGTTAATTACAACAAGTAAACGACAGATTGACAAGTGATATCTCTGTACCGCGAAATAGTTGTTAGCGCAATGAGAACTGAGGTGGATGCATGCTCTAGGGGGCAATAGCTTGCCGCCGGCCTCCTACGGATTCCTCCCAAACCTGAAAAATACCCAATTTTTTGCCATTCGAGACGGATGCAGCAGCAGTAGTAGTACTCGTAGCTAATGTTTTTCATATATTTGTTGCACACCAGTGGCCAATGCGCTGCACTGAGCGTGGGACCCAAACGTCTGAGCAAACTCTTACTCCGCCACCCTTGCACAACAAGACAGCACTACAACCGTAGCAGGCACCTGATCTGGTGTATAGACGTCTCCCCAACTCGGTATGGGGTATGGGATACGTTAGTTGTATGATATATGGGAATATGAAACAGGGGATACGGTCGTATGGTATATGGGAATATGGGAAAACCACCGTATGTGGTACGGTATGTGTTGACGGTATGGTACGGGAAAAACACAGTATATGGATTTAATATATGGCTAAATTTGCCTGGTGGTATTGTATGTTTCAGTATATAAGGTCCGTAAGGGTCGAAAACGTCGTACGATTATCAATTTTAACGAGCTTCTATATCAGCCATTGGAAAGTGTTCAAAAATATAAGCCTTGCGGACAGACAGACAGACAGACAGACAAGATTGCAGTTACCGCAGCTGAGACTCAGTTCTACAAACTGAGAATTGTTATTGTCCTCGACGAAACGCATTCGAGCGCTGATCTCAGTTTGTTTCTCTCTTTTTTTGGGAAGCCGCAGGTGGATTTGTTGAGAGTGACGGGAGAAGCCAGTCCGGACCCGCACAGACGGAACCCCAGAGTGCTGTGTCTGGCTCAGGCAGAGTGTCTACTTGTTGACTATCGGTACCACTTATTATAGTACTCGGCGGGGACATATATCCAGCAGCAGCACACACACGAAGACGGCACGAGCACCCGCACCAGTACCACAGCAATGGGATCGATATCATTGAGATGTAATTGGGGCTGCAGGGCTAAATACAAGACTGTTGGCCAATTAAAAACGAAACATGAACAGGGAAACATCTCCAACGATCATTCAGAAAGCTGACGACGCTCTCTTGGCCAAAGCAGAACATGTCGGTTGTTTATTACAACAAGTAAACGACAGATTGACAATAGATCTCTTCATCGCGAAGTTGTTGTTGGCGAAATGAGAACTGAGGTGGATGCGTGCTCTGGGGGGCAAGAACTTGCCGCCGGCGTCATACGGAATCCTCCCAAACCTTAAAAAAGCCCTTTTTTGTTGTGTGTTGTTACACATTCGACATATTGACGTCTTTTCAACTGCCGGGTTATTATTTTTGCGAGTACCGAAACATACGATACACTTTTAGAGTATTTAGTAGCGCAGAACGAAAACTGAATAGGGTGTTTTCGTCGGTACACTTATCCAAAACCGATGTATATCTCTCCGGCGTGCGCTTCATCAATTTCTAAATAGAATCTCCTCGGAAAACGATCGTATGGGTGTCGATGTGCAATAATTTCCAAGTACGTACGTGGTATGCTGTACCAATCTCTCGTAACCCACTCCTGTTGTTGTACTTCTGTAAATACCTCCTACAGTATGCGAATGGAAACGCGAAGTACACCAAAAAAGTGTTATTTCAGCTCGTGCCACGATACACGATAGACGCTCGATCTCGACAGAGACTCAGCCCACGGAAAACCCGCGCGGTGGCGGGCAAGATCAACTAGTATAGATGACGGGCTCGAAGAAATGAGGTGGATGCATGCGCTAGGGGGCAAGAGCTTGCCGGCGGCATCCAACGGTATCCTCCCAAACCTTAGAAAAGCCCATTTTTTGCCATTCGAAACGTTGGTTGGTATGGGCGTCTGAGCCAACTCTTGTAATCATCGCCACCCTTGCACAACAAGACGGCACTCCAGCAGTAGCAGGCACCTGGTCTGGTGTATAGACGTCTCCCGACATGTATTTTCAATTGACCGGATATTCATTGTATTACATGCGAGTACAGAAACATACGATGACGATCGCAAACAAATATAGGCGAAAAGTATAAAGTAATTCACTGCTGCCGCGGCGTCCTACGGTATCCCCCCAAACCTGAAGAAAAACCCATTTTTAGCCTTTCGCTGCTGTAAAGACTTGCGATAGTATGCATTTTTTTTGCCATTGGAGACACAGTAGTACTCGTAGATAATTATTCTCTGGCACAAAAAGTAACCCACTCCTTTTGTTGTACTGCAAATACCTCCTACAGTATGCGAATGGAAACGCGAAGTACACCATAAAAATATTGTTTCAGCTCGTGCCACGATGCACGACAGACGCTCGATCTGGACAGGGACTCAGCCCACGGACCCCCTGCACCGTAGCGGGCAAGATTAACTAGTATAGATGACGGGCTCAAAGAAACGAGGTGGATGCATGAGCTAGGGGGCAAGAGCTTGCCGGCGGTGTCCAGCGGTATCCTCCCAAAACTGAAAAAAGCCGATTTTTTGCCATTCGAGACGTTTGTTGTTTTGATGTACCGATAGACATAATGCAATTTTTTGCCATTCGGTTATGATACTGCTTGGATACAGCACTTTGCGGTACAGCAGTGCGCTACACTGAGCGTGGGACCCAAGCGTCTGAGCCAACTCTTACTCTTGTATTCATTGCCACCCTCGCAAAACAAGACAACACCACAACAGTGGCAGGCACCTGGTCTGGAGTATAGACGTCTCCCCAACTCGGCATGGGCGTCTGAGCCAACTCTTGTAATCATCGTTGTGTCACCATCCTACTCATCGATCGTTCTGCTGCTGTTTGTTGTCGTGGACAACATCTTGAATTCAGAGAGCTTGCCATTTTTTGATACAAAAAGTAACTCACTCCTGGTGTGCTGTTTGTAAAATACCTGCTATGGTATGCGAATGGAAACGCGAAGTACACTAAAAAAGTATTTTTTTAGCAGGTGCGACGATACACGATAGACGCTCGATCTCGACAGAGACTCAGCCCACGGGCAACCCGCTCGGTGGCGGGAAAGACAAACTAGTATAGATGACGGGCTCCAAGAAATGTGGTGGATGCATGCTCTAGGGGGCAAGAGCTTGCAGGCGGCGTCGTACGGTATCCTCCCAAACCTGAAAAAAGCCCATTTTTGCCATTCGAGACGGATGCAGCAGTAGTAGTACTCGTAGCTAATGCTTTCGTCTATTTCTTGCACACCAGCGGCCAATGCGCAGCACTGAGGGTGGGACCCAAGCGTCTAAGCCAACTCTTACTCTTGTATTCATCGCCACCCTTGCACAACAAGACAGCACTACAACAGTAACAGGCACCTGGTCTGGTGTATAGACGTCTCGCCAACTCGGTATGGGATATGGGATACGTTGGTTGTATGGTATATGGGATTATGGGAAAACCACCGCATGTGGTATGGTATGTGTTGATGGTATGGTTCGGGAAAAACACAGTATATGGCATGGTACGTTTGTGGTATGGTACCATGGTGCGATGTCGTAGATGTATTATACCTGGTATGGCTATATTTGCGTGGTGGTATGGTAAGTTTCAGTATGTAAGGTAATTAAGGGTCGAGAACGTCGTACGAATATCAATTATAACGAGCTTATATATCGGCCATTGGAAAGTGTTTGAAAGTGTAAGCCTTGCGGACAGAGAAACAGACAGACAGACAGACAGACAGACAGACAAGATTGCAATTACCGCAGCTAACACTCAGTTTTACAAACTAAGAATAGAGCCAGAAACATATACATAGAGCTGAAAACGACAACGACCACGTTAGACGATTGGTCTACATCTCTCCGAGCCTGCGTGGTTGGTCAACCACACCCGAAACAATACTGTGGAGGCGCAATTAAATGGAGCTGGCTGACCATCTGAGGCATCTGACCACACGCGCTTACGTCGTTGCCTGGAGACATCGTTTGACCTCCACGTGTCGAGACGGCCCCCGTGCGATAGGCGTGCGGTCTGAGCCATATGTCACGGTGGGGGACAGGGCTGGGTATGTGGAAACAACGGATTCCCCTTCGCTTTTGCGCCTTTTTTGTTGGTTGACCTTGCTGTTTACAAGACCCGTAGCAGCAGCAGCAGCTATAGCTGTGTGCAGAGATGTGGCTGCGGAAAACTCTTCCTCGGCTAGCTCCGACGAGACAGGCGACGCACGTCTAGCTGTGGTCGCCGGGTGCAGCCCCTCTGAGGATCAAATGCCCTTGTCTTTCTCTCTCATGGTTCTCCTGCCTCCCTCTCTGTCTCGTTTTCTCGAGCGTAGTGTGTCCGAAGCCGCTCTCTTCTATCGTGATCATGTACCGGTACCGGAACCTTGGTACCACGAAAACTACTATATTAGGGTAAACGTACGAGTACACACGTACATACAGCAGGTACAGCATCTTGCCGTGTCGTTTCTAACTGCTTGTTTTTATTCCTTGCTGCTACGTGTTGGGAGAGCGGCAGGGCACGGAGAAGCGATGAAACGCAGGCCGCCAGAAGGTATATTTACTGTATACGCTCTGTCCGCTGCTTTGCTTTGCTGATGTCGGGTTCGGCGCGGTGCCTTACTTGCAGGGCTCGCCGCAGCGCTGTGTATTATGCCGCACACTCAGGAGCACAACGACAACGTCAGCAACGTTTGATTCGGGTACACAGCGCACAGCGCTCATCCATCGTAGACGAGATTGGTACAGCATACCACGTACTTGCAAATTATTGCACATCGACACCCACCCGTTCTCGTTTTCCGAGAAGATCTTAAATTCATGCAAATTGATAAAGCGCATGCCGGGGAGACATCATTTTTGGATAAATTTACCAACGAAAACACCCTATTGAATTTTCGTTCTGCGCTAACACTCCAATATCGATAAAAATTACTTTCGGGTGCTGGTCCAACAATTGGAATTGTCCAGATAATAAGTGATTTCGAGTAAGTATTGTCCAGACAAAAGATTTCGTCAGCTGTCTATTGTTCGGATTTTGCCGTCTGCTGCTTTCTAAATGTAATTATCCACATTTGTTTTTAAGGGCGCTGGGAATTAAAGGCAATTGTGAAAACGGACTTTGGCGATTATGAAGGATATAGTTGGAATTGTCCGCATAGTAGTTCATTTCAGATGCCCGAAATCAGTTACTTGAGAACGATCCTGGCCTTGTACCAATATGTTGTAAACGAACCACATTCCCCATTGCATTGACACTACTTGTAACATGGCCCGATAAAACACCTTGCAAATGATTTGGGCACACAGGTAACTTCCCGATCATAATGTAGAGGCGGTACTTACGTGGTAATATTCTGGTTTTCTACCCGAATGAACTGCAGTTTTACAAGTGTCTGCCAGCTTTCAAATAGCATAGCCCCCTATGGCCTATGACGAAACGATAAAGAATTGGCGGGTAACATGATTTTATTTAGGTTTTTTTTGTCAGCGATGCCCTTCAGTTTCGACAATAACCCGGCGGAAATACGTAATCGGGGACGCGTTTATTGCCCACAATAACACTCCCGAGAAGGCAGGTTGAGAACCCTATATACACTTCCTGCGGAGGGACCACGTGCCCTGACACAAACATTCCGGTGACAAAACACAAGAAAAAAGGGTGTCGCCGAAGATTGAACGGATCAGGACGAAGGGGCAAGCTCGAAAAGTGACAAGTTGACGTTCATGGTTTGAGGTTGTTTCCAGTTCTCGTACGGTGTGGTACTTTTGGATCGCGCCATGCGCCCGCATCTATGTGCATGGTCTACAAACCGAATGCACCCTGTTGTGACGGCCAACATCACACAGGGGATGCATGAAGAGTCAGTTCGGAAATCGCCCGCGCGTGGCCAGAGAAATCTCATTTGACGACAGAACGTTGTCCATTCTCTAATCGATGGGGCAGCTCGAAAGTACAAAATCCGTTGCTATCGTACGTCAAAAAAATCAAAGTTGTTCATCGCATTTTAAGTGCCAACAAAGAGAGGGACAAACCCCAACAAACAGGCGCATTGCACACCAGATTTCGTCCAATCGAGTTGCTCGGGACAAATTAATAAATTTTATCATCGCACGACATTTCTCTGGCCACGCGCCGGCTATTCCCAACCGGACTCTTCCTGCATCACTTGTGTGACACGGACCGTTACAGAGTGCCAATGTTTGCAGACCATGCACATAGATAGGTGAGGTCTCATGGCGTGGTGCAAAAGTAGTACTTCGTACGAGATCTGGAAACAAGTTCAAACCATGAACGTCAACTTGTCACTTTTCGAGCTTGCCCTTTGCCCTTTTCGGTTGAATCTTTGGCGACACCCTTCTCTATTGTGTTGTGTCACCGGAATGTTAGCGTTAGGGCACGTGGTCTCTCCGCGGGGACTGCAGACAAGATTCCCAACCTGCCTTCCCGAGGTTGTTTTAGGGGGCAATAAACGCGTCCCCGATTCCGTAACTCCACCTGATTATTGTAGAAAACTGAAGAGCATCGCGGGGAACAAAATTACAATTTGCAAAATTACCCTTCAATCACAAGTTACCCCCCAATCCGGTTTGTTACCGTTCTAGCTTATCATAGCATAGCCCTCTAAAACTAGATTGTCATGGCAATTTTAAGTATTAGTAGCAAATCGCTTACAAAGTCGATTGTCCCGACAATTCCAATTCATGGCCGATCTTCAGACAACCAGTTACCCCGACGAGTCCAATTCATAGAAATCAATGCTTTAACCAATTCAAACGAAGGTCAAGATGTGACATCATTTTCCAGCCCTATCTCTTCCAATAGGTAGTCTTCGGGGTTATTGTTCTGCAGATTTCGAAATATTTGTAAGCAACAACCATCAATCAGTCATTAATAGTCAATTGTCCGGGCAAATACAAGCAATGGACACGTTCACTACTGTCTAAGTTCACCTGTCTATACAATTTCAATTGCTAGTCAAACCGCAACCGTGTACGATGCTGATACGACTTTTCACTACCTAAATCGGGCAAGTATGTGAGATTTGAATTCGGATGTTTTCCCAAATCGCTACATAACATCATACAAGATTCGAATACGGGTAAATACGTTCCTAGGAAGCTGTGGACGTTCTACTATATCACATTTGTTCGATATGCACCACTATGAAAGGCCGGAGTCGCGTTGGTTGGGCGTATAGGCTCCTGGTGTGTGCAGGCTGGATCAGCAATACTATCAATAGTATCTGTCTGTGTTCTTCATGTGATTTAAGGGGACGCTGGCGATCTCAGGGATGCGCTGTCAAGTACCCGCGCGTAGGCAGTTCGGCAAAATATCCATACCACTTGTGATATTAGGCCATCTCTTATGGCAAACAGGTTTTAATTTCTGGAAATCGAGGTTTCAGCACCTTCGCGGGCGTGGTAGACCAGGGAAACGGGCGAATCGGGCACGCGTTTCTTGGAGTCCACCAGCCATTTTGCGAGAGGCATGCAACGCCGTTTGCCGTTTCTTCTGGGTAGCAGTTTGAAAATATGTGGATACACCCCAGTTTCCTCTATTCAGTTTCGGACGATCTGAAAAAGAGGCCCTTTTTTCGGCTGAAACGTCGATATATATCTGAAAATGCCTTGTTGATTTTTTGTCTGAAAATGACAACATCGGAAAAACTTGGAACGACTCCCGTGGAGAAAAGAAAAACGGGTCTAGATACCTCTCTCCAAACGACTGCAAGTATTCCGAGAAGAGCGAGCCTGATTCGGTCGGACTCCGCGTGTAAAGTGCGTGAAAGCACGTATAAAACACAGTTTCGGGTAGGTTTTTTGGTTTCAAAACCCTCCGATAATAGATGGCCTTAGAGAGGGATTAGCAACCAATATCCGTATTTCGTGGTTGTAGAATAAGTGACTCAAGTATGCGAGAATCCTGAAATCTTTAACCCATCGTTGCACTTGTTTAGGCACAAAACTTACTAGCCATCATGGGAATGTAGTTGCGACCCAAGCGGCATCTTCGACGACGACTGCAAAAGAGGTATAGCATCCGCCTGGAGAACAACAATCTTCTATGGAAGTCCATTTCTTCATCCATGATGTAGCCATTGTGCTATACTTCCTTGAGTGAAATAAAACATTTAGCGTTTTCACGAGCTTTTCGCGAGATCGCTCACTTCGAATGCACCAAAACACCTCTAGACTTATTTTTCACTGCCTAAAACTGTTTTTTTTTGGCGCACCTGACGCCCTCAGACCCTATCGTGATGAGCATCCCTCACTTTTGCGGGCTGCAGTTTCCTGTGAAGAGTAGTAGCCGTCCGCAAGCGAAGTGCAAATGCTAAGTTGGTGGTAGGTTTTACGTTCTATTTCTTGCCCTGCAAAATTTCGGCCAACTTCGACCACGGAAGTACCTCTTAGCCGAGATGTAGGGCTCCGTTGGGACCCTACGGGGGGTCAATCTCTGGAGAAATCCGAGCTGCAGTGATGACCCTGTAACAAGTCACCGTCGCTCTCCGGTAAGCACCAACCAGCCGAAGTTTAAACGCTGCGTGTAAACATAGCGAAGAGTTTTTTGCTGTTCCCGACAAAACATCAAGAGATCAGAGTAACCGGAAACCTGGGAATCAGGGGACGATTGGGTGCCAGCATCCCTTTAAACAGATATTTATACCCGTCCACATCCAGCGCAAGCACACTGTCGATTCTAATACGTCGGTCGAAGAAATATGCAAGTTTTGTCGGCGCAAAACCACGCCGCAGAGATACTGCACTATTTTACAGGCAGCAGGGTATGCATTGCAATGCCCTTTCACCATACTAGCTACGGCAGGCATGATATACACATTCTCGGAAAGAAAGAAAGCAAAAAGAGAAAATGGAAACTATAAACTGGCGTGCCCCCCGCCAGGGGGCGTGGGGAGGGTGGCCCGGTCGGTAAGTCCAGCTGCGCTCCCGCTATCCGCGGAGGAATGGTCGGCCGTGATGAATTGCTGGGAGGGGTTCCGGCGTAGCTGGAGATACCCCGGGAGCCACTTGTCGATGGTGTGTTTGGGTGAGGAAAGCTGGGTCAAGAGGCCCGGCTGCGCACCTTGCGCCCGCCAGGGAAATAATCGGCATCGCCAGGTTTCCAGGAGGATGTCGGACATGGACGATGTATAAAACCCTTGGGGTCCCTTTTTGGCCCGATCATCGACAATTTTAGCACAGTTTGCGTGAATTCCAGTACGTCTTCTCCACGGCCAAGACCGACGTCGGTTCGTGATCCCTGGTCCCGTTCCAAGATTACTGTGCCCCCTAGGCGCGCCCCCGTGACCGAGGTGAAACTGCTTCGAGTATTACGGTGTTGTGTTGCCAGGAATACCATGGGCCGGGTAATCGATCGATGGTTTGTCCCCTATTCCCAGTAGCTTAGTAGGTTATTACCTCATCATACTCGACGACGTCCAGGATACGAATAGATTCGACTATCACTTCAACCGCTTCATTTAGAGAAACACTTGCGCGCGCGTCCCTGAACACATGTCTCTCTGCCCCCCCAGGTATTGAAAGGAAGCGGACAGGTCAGCGTACGGCCGAAAATGGTACAGACGCCCCAATCATCCGGCTGTTCTGCGGGGAGGAGAGTATTATGAGGATTGCTGTGGGCTGGGTAATCGATCTATCTGGGAATCCTTGAGCTCAGGAGGTAATACCTTCACACAGTCCCTACAACAAGGTTCTGTTCGCGGCCGATCTGAGGAGAACAACGATTGACCTATCATTCGTATGTACACTACTCATATTACCATTTACCTTGCCATCTGACACTATGCATCGCATATTGCAAGCAGAGCATTATATTGATGTGTAGAATGTAGTGACTGGAAAGAAATCAGGAAGGTGCCACCGAGTAGACCTAGACAATCGACATTTTTTTAAAGCAAAGGAAGTCGAAGTATGTGTGTGTGTTCTTCACATTAAACCGTTCTTCTACTCGTCGACATCCAGCAAGCCCAGTGTCCGTGCTGATTCTTCACCCTAGAAAGATACGGGCTCTGTGGTCACAGACTACGACACAGAGATAACACACCGTAATGCATTAATAGCCTACGCAATATGCCTTCGCACTAGGTGCGGCCGACACAACACACATACATACGCCAGCAACCAAAATACACCACAAAGAAAGAGAAGCAACTAAGAAACCAAACTGAAAAAGAACATGCAAAAGAAAAAGAAAAGGAGAAGAATCCCAAATAAATAAGTAAAATGGGAAGCCAAAGCTCAGACACATACATACTTACCCCGAGCATGAGCCAAAAGGGACGTGCAAGGGGAAATATACGAGAAGGAAAAAGGGGACTATGCATCCCGGTGAGCACTTAACTAAGTAAAAAGAGCAATAGTGAGTGGGCCAAAATACGCTCGTCACCCACCCGCTATGTAGTACTTCTTTCATAAGGATAAGAAGGGAAAAAAAAAAAAATGCATACCGAACGGCCGCAGCAGTTGGCGGTACGAGTAGCAAAGAAAAGTCCAACCTATTAGTCGGCCTGGTACCTTGCTACCCTATCTGCGGTCTCTCTGTTACTCTCTTCTACCGCGGTTTCCCTTCTACTCCTCCTGTTCCCCCCCCTGCCACCATACACTTGTACGGTGTTCCTTCTACCCGTCCTGCTGTTACCCCTCCCCCCATTCCCTCTAACACTACCTGCAGCGGATGCACGGCGCTGTCTACTCAGCTTTGCCTCAGCCTCGTGCCACCTGCCCATGAGCTGTTCAGCTGCTTCGTGGATTCCCCGGTACCACTTTCCCGTCTGTGTTTCTGCAATGGGCCACAGTGCGGTCTCAACTCCAAAGACTAAGGGGGAGTCTTCCGTTGATCCCTCGGTGGCTTTGAACACTCTAAGGTCCTCAGCAATGGCCCTAGGCCAAGTCGTGGGCTGCCCGCCTGGTTTCGGGCTCCCCCCACCAGCGATCGTCCCCCCAACATCAACCGACTGGGCAATCGCCCCTCGTGTTGCCACACCACAGCCCCCGCAAAGAAGAGTCGCCGTTTACGGATGGTCGTCTCGATACTTTCGCATCGTGTTATCCTGAGCGCCTTCGCATACGAGAGGGTGGGTGTGGTCGGTGCGTAGTCGGCGCTGGAAACCAATGACTCGCAGAAGGACTTCGTGGTGGGCTGATCGAAGCTTGGCGAAGTGGTCTGCATTGAGGGTCCACGTCACGCAACCGTACAGCAAGGTCTCAATCACCTCGGCCTTCAGCATCCGGACTTTCAGACTAAGCGGTGCGTTCGTCCTATCGTACAGTTCCGGACCATACCGTTTGAGGCATGCCCGCATCAGACGGATTCGTCGCTCGATTTCGAAGGAGAGGTCAGCGTTCTCGTGGATAATGCCTCCTAGGTACAAAAACTGGGTCGTCTGTTTATACGTTTGGCCTGCAGCTTCGATCGCGAGCAGTGAGGTGGTAAACGTCTGATCCGGTGTTCGTAGGAGCATCGTCTCTGTCTTCTTCTCGGATACCGTGAGACCTACTGCTTCGAGACAGTCACGATGACTGTCATCATTCTTGCAAGGCTTTCCGCCGACTTCGAGACTATTCCTGCGTCGTCTGCATACAACATGCCCCACACAGCCCTTTGCACGCATGCCAACGGTTCCTCTTTTCCGACAACCCTGTCCTCTTCGAGATGAACCAAATCCCTTACGATGCATTCGTCTTTGCTGAGGCGTACCAGCACGATGTGTATCGCAGCGGCGAAGAACACGTGTAACAGTAACGGCGATAGTACGCAGCCTTGCCGCAGCCCCTGCGTTACATTGAACCAGTCCGAGTGTTCACCGTCATCCGCACGCACGCGAGCCCGCATGCCTTCGTGAAAATTGCGAATGATTGTGAGCATCTTGGTTCGTACACCAAGGCGTGTGAATACCTCCCACAGCAGTTCTCGGTTGACAGAGTCGTACGCTTTCTGCAAGTCGATGAAGCATATGTACAGGGGGATTTTTCTTCTGCCGCCCGAGCTGCTGCAACCGGCGCACGACAAACAGCATATCGACTGTTGACCGTGCGGGGCGGAAGCCGCACTGTTCTTCAGGGAGTATATGCTCGGTCTCGCAGTAGCTGCTTAGACGGGACGCAACGATTTTCAGCAACACCTTGCCTGCGTGAGCAACAAGCGAAATACCTCTGTAGTTGTTGCAATCAGTTCTATCCTTCTTTTTATGAAGGGTTTATATGATCGCATCTTTCCATTGCTGGGGGACTTCTCCCGTTACCCAAACGTTAACAAGGATACTGTGAAAATACTGCACGAAAGCGGGGTGGTCAAGTTTCAGTACTTCGACCGGGAGACCATCTGGTCCAACGGCTTTCCAGTTTGACATACCCTTCACTGCTTCCATCATCTCGTCAATGGATGGTTCATTTCCAAGGGATAGTTTCAGCGGTCGCGGTGGCACTAGGTCGATGATCGTGGGGTCAAGTTTTAGCGATTTCGTGTTCAATAGTTTGTGGTAGTGCTCCGCCCATCTTTCACGAATTCGCGCTTGATCCCGCAACAGCGTGCCATCCTCGTCCATGATAAACTGTTTCACTCCTCGCTTTCGTACCTTGCAACCCTACCGTACTCTTCAGGTACTTGTAGAACCCTCGTTGATCGGAACTCGCGAGGAATTTCTCGGTTTCAGCGAGGTACTCTTCAAAATACGCATTGACTCTTGCGGCGACCACTTCCTGCAGATTCGCTCAGGCGGATCTCAACTTCTTCCACGCTGTACTATCTCGGGGGTAGACACGCAAGAACTGTCTCGCATCCTCCCTCGCTGTCCATGCTACTTTGAAAGCGGCCGCCGTTTCGGGGGTCTCACACCAACCGTTTCGGTGGTGGCGACGTGGTGGAGGTGGCACCTCTTTCTCAACAGCATTCATGACAGTGGTGGTGAAAAACTCAACCATGCCAGACGTGTTACGAGGCTGGGTAGGTTGGTTAAGAGTGGAAACGACCCTCTCGACTATTCGGTGTCGACGCTCTCCATCGGATAAGAAAAGCTGCCTGTCGAATTCTCGGCGTTTTGGGGGTTTCAGCAATCTTTGGTTAGACGAAACGTGACCACTAAGTCGGGCCTTGATGTACACGATGTTATGATCTGAATCAGCCTTAGCAGGTGGTGGGGGCTGTGGGACGACTGTAACATTATGTACTCTAGGTCGGTGGGCTTGACGAGTTAGGATGTAGTCGATTCGCTTACGATCATTCAGGCTGGTGCCGTTGTATGTGTGCGATATTCCGCCCTTGCGCGTGCTGAAAAATGTGTTGTTGAGCGCTAGCTTGCAACTGGTAGCGAACGACAAAAGCCGTTTGCCGTTATCACTACGAACATCTCGTCCGTATGCTCCGAGCACCCTACATTCATCCTTCTATCCTCCCCCCAGTTCGCCCATTGGCATCTATAAGCACAAACAAACACTCTTTAGCAGGAATCTGCTCAACCAGGTCCTCCAACTTTCGCCAGAACATGCCTTTCTGCTTGGAGTCTTTGGTACAATCAGTTGGGGCGTACGCAACGACGAAATTAACCGCATCGCACCGACCGTCCAACTCAAAGCGCATAGACATAAGTCGTTCGTCAATAAACTGCTGAGTGAACTTAGACGTACGGCATATTGAGTCTTTTACTGCTAAGCCTACCCCATACAACCCTTGTCTCGCTGCTGTTATTTCCTGACCTGAACAAAAACTTGGTATCCAGCTGCACGAAATCACGTGTTGCCGGACCGTCGGGTTTCCTGCAGACCAATGAAGTCACAACCGAGTTGCCGTTCTTTCGCAAGTACGCACTCGTCATGCCCGTACCCGTTCTTCCCCTTTACGGCCAGGGTACGCACATTGTAGGTCGCTACCACCACAAGTGCCGCCTTCCGCCTCTTACGAGCCTCGCGTGCTGCTTGAAAGGATAACAGTTATTGAAACTGTCACACTCTTAGACTGGAAGGGTAGCTTCCAGAGTTTAGATGATAGTTCGAACAGGCAGAGACGCAGTGGTCCAGGTCAAGGAGAAAGAAGAAGAAGAAGAAAGTTTTCGTGTATTAAACTCAGCGCGATGAGAGGCAAGAAGTGGACTGAACAGGAAGGGGCAACCCCAGATGGTCCTTCCTGTCGGTAGTTCTACCTAACTGCTTCAAGGTTTTCATCTACAAGAGTCATTACCTTGCTCATACTCTGATCTATATTACTCGTCTCTGTATCTGCTACCGGCCAATGATCGACAACCTGACTACCGACATCCTCTCTAGACTGTCACTCTCTCGGGAAACACTCTCTGCTATTGGTTACGTACTCGACTAGTCTCCAAGTAATCTGTCCTACTGCTACTAGTACTATTTTCTACAGCAACAGTCTTTGCTATCACAGAATAGTCAGTCCAACAGCAGTCTTACTCATAGTACTCACTCATACGTACGTCAGTTAGTTCTCTTACCACAGCAGGCCAGAGTCAGTCTCCATGTCAGGTATATCCTGGCATGAGAGGCTGACCTTGCTTTGCTACGTCCCCGGCTATGTACCGCCTCCGAATACTACTGAAACCCAATATCACCTCAATAACTGAAAGGATAACAGTTATTGAAACTGTCACACTCTTAGACTGGAAGGGTAGCTTCCAGAGTTTAGATGATAGTTCGAACAGGCAGAGACGCAGTGGTCCAGGTCAAGGAGAAAGAAGAAGAAGAAGAAGTTTTCGTGTATTAAACTCAGCGCGATGAGAGGCAAGAAGTGGACTGAACAGGAAGGGGCAACCCCAGATGGTCCTTCCTGTCGGTAGTTCTACCTAACTGCTTCAAGGTATTCATCTACAAGAGTCATTACCTTGCTCATACTCTGATCTATATTACTCGTCTCTGTATCTGCTACCGGCCAATGATCGACAACCTGACTACCGACACAATCTCGGTGGGGTCGCCCCTTCGTGAGGATTATAACATTTCTTGCACCGGTGTACTGACACTCTCGCATTTATCCCCCGGCCTGGCTCGTCCTTCCGAAAATCTAACAGTACTAGTTTGGGTCCAACCTCCCTGCCATCATTCATCTTCCCTGGCCCCACACATAACACCTTATAAGGCCCCGTCCAACAGTGTGCCAGTTCACTTATTAGTGCAAACGATTTTCTGGCTGAGCTGCCCTCAGCTGGTTTGTGCACGTGTTTTCCACCACCCGTTGTGGTGCTGTGATCATCGTAAACCCACGCCCAATCTCCGACTTCAAATTTCGTTTGATTGTTCCTTGCTGCATCAATTTTCTCATTGTTGGCTTCGTGCTTCGCTTTTATTAACCGGTCTTCCTCTCGGATTAATCTATACGCTCGCACTTGTCTGTCTCTCATCAACTCCAGATAATCCAGCTGATCTCTTTTAGCGCTCTGGTGTCCTTTCACGCCACTACCTTCTAATATAGTCATCGGCAACCTCGGGTACCGACCTATGTGTACTTCATTAGGTGCCAATCCTGTTCCTCTGCTCACGTTATTATTGTGTGCTGCTATTGCGTGCAATAACATATCGTCCCAATTCTTTTGATCATCGGCTATCAGATAAGACAGCATCTGACACAAAAGTATGGTTGAGCCTTTCTACCATTCCGTTCGTCTGGGGGTGATAGGAACTCGTATACTTTTTGATTGAGCCTAGCATTTTGAATACCGCCCTGCACACTACTGACACAAATTCCGCACCACGATCTGACAAAAAGGTATGCGGGCATCCCCACCTTGGAATGTAATCGTGAACCAACCTCGCCGCACAACCTTCCGTGTTCTTTTCTCCCTTTGATATGGCGTACGCCTCGGCGTGTCTGCTGAATAAATCTACTACCAGAAAGACGTACTCGTTTCCCTTCGCCGTTACCGGTAGGGGTCCTAGTAGATCAAACGATACCATCTGTCCTGGTTTACTGGGTTTTGGCAATGATATCAGAGGCCAACGTACAGTTTGTCTGGTGCTCTTCCTGGCTTGGCATGTGTCGCATCTTCTTATCCACAACTTTACGCTCTCTGCCAATCCGATCCACCAATAAAATCGCTGTAGTAACCCAAGCGTCACCTTCTCTCCCAAGTGTACTGCCTCCTTGTGCGCGCAGTCCATCACCCACGGTCTAAGCAGCAGCGGTACATAGGTCCTCACCGGCTCATCTCCCAGCAGCCTCTCATACTGTCCTGGGTTTCGGTTAGGGCGATCATCAGGGGCACGCGATGGGCGTCGGACCAGTAACTTTTCAGAGGTCGGAAGCTCCATCAATTCCCCTTGCGATACTAACCGTTTCAACTCTACTACGTCTATCCCCGGATCTAACCCTTCCTCGGTTATCTCATTGCTTGGCGTTTGATTTTCTATGCACGTCATTGCTGTCTTAGCAGTATCATCCTTTTGTTGGGCAACCGCCCAGTCTTTCGCGGTTTTCTGACACAACTTTTCGCCGAAAGCGCACGCTGCTACGCTGTCTAGTTCCTCATCTCCAAGTTCCGATGGTTCTGCTGCAGTATTTTCCTGTCCTGTGCCTGCTGCTGCACCATCGTTGCTACCTCCCGTGTCTATGTCTATTACTGCCACATCCTGTTTCGAACCTGAGCCCAACAATTCCCTCCCCTCCTTGGTCATCGGACATGCATGTAACACTAAACCGGGTTCTAGCTGACCGCTGAATACCTTACTTTCGTCAGGTTCACTTAACGGGCTGTCATCACGTATAACATACTCTCGCGGACTTCCATTTTGTCTCAACTGGTACGATTCTCGTTTTCTGCCTCGCTGCATCAACTGCCAGGATAGCTGAGCTTGCTCATCCGTTGTTCGCGGCGCTATTTTGTGCTCAATCTCTGTCTCATTATCTCCCACCTCAAAACTGTTGTCGGTACGACACTCCAGCCCACCCAAGCTGATGCCCCTCCCTCCAGTTGTTTGACACTCCAGCCCACCCAAGCTGATGCCCCTTTCTCCTTCTGTTTGACACTCCAGCCCACCCAGGCTGATGCCCCTCCTTCCCTCGGTTCGACACTCCAGCCCACCCAGGCTGATGCCCCTCCTTCCCAAACTCGGCTGTATTCCACTGGCACCTATAAAGTAAACGTCCACATCCGTAGGGTCAGTCAGACGTAAGTTATCACAGGTTTCTTCCTCTGTTGCAGGCAATGGCAATCGGGACATAAGGTCTGCGTTTCCATTCATTTTGCCCGGTCTATATACCAGTTTATAGCTGTACGCGCTTAGAAAATCAAACCATCTCTGTACGCGGTTAACTTTCGTGGCCAAGCTCTCTAGGTTTTTAAGCGGCTGATGATCGCTTATCACTATGAATGGTATACCGTAAAACAATTGGCGATTTTTCTTGACTGCCCACACGATAGCTGCACATTCAAGCTCGGTGGTGCTCCAGTTTTTCTCGTTTGGGAGCGTCGATCTGCTCAAAAAACTAATCGGGCGAGTCGTACCGTCGCTCTGGTCTTGCTCTATCACTGCACCTAACCCGTCCGCAGACGCGTCTGTAATCAACTGAAACGGCCGGTCACCGGAAATTGCTGCTGCAAAATCGGGAAATGCCAGTACCTTGGGACTCGCTAGTTGCGATAAAAGGTCCTGCACTATTTGCGTATGTTCCATGGTGAATTCAAACTTTACCCCCTTCTTCAGCAATGAGTTCAGTGTCTCTGTGACCGCGGCCATTTTAGGTAGAAACTTCCTGTAATACCCTACCCCTCCCATGAGTGAGCGCAGCTGGCTAACATTTGTGGGCATCGGCATCTTCAATAATGCTTCTACTTTTCCAGGATCCGGTGCTATCCCCTCAGCCGTTACTCTGTGGCCCAAAAATGTCACTACCTTTACCCCTAGGTGTGCTTTCTTTGGTGCTAGTTTCAAATTGAAGATGGTGAGTCGTTCAAAGAAATTCCGTAGATCTTTGACATGCTCTTCTCCGTTTTTCGAGAAACAGACTATATCGTCAATAAATAACCGCACTCGCTCCAACCCCTCGCATACGCGCAGCATGATTGACTGGAACCATCCTGGGCTCGATGCTAGGCCCATCGGCATGACTGTCCATTCCCAATTTCCTGATTGCGTGCACACTGCTGTCAAGGGAATAGAGTCTTCATGTATTGAACACTGGAAAAATCCGCTCACCAAATCCATCGTACTAAAAACATGAGCTCCTCCTAAGTCAGCTAGCAAGTCGTCAACCGTTGGCAACGGCAAAACTGGTATGACAGACTGCGCGTTTACCCTCTTGTAGTTACATGTGATCCTGATTCTGCCGTCCGATTTCGCGATGACCACCAAGGGGCTCGACCAATTTGAATATGATCTGCGCAATATTCCAGCCAACACCAATTTATCGATCTCTGTTTGGACTTTTGCTGCCAGTACTGGAGAGTGACGGTATGGTCTCTGTTTGACTGGTCTCGCATCGCTTTTCAGTATAATGCGGAACGGGTCTACTGTGACATGTCCTAGATCAGTGCTGTGGTGCGAAAAGCGATGTTCGTAACTACACAGCAACTCTGCCAGAGCGTCAATATCTGCTACTTTCCACAACTCTTTTTCGAAATATGGATTTATTTCGTGTAAATGTGGTGGTACCCTTTGCCACAATTTTACAAAAAGCTGCACGCTGATCGTCATCTAAACTATCCAAAACTTCTTGCGGGATTTCGCGAGGTTTTTTCGTTTCTGCAGCTTCTACTGCATTAATCTCTCCCGACAGGGTGGGTAGTAGCTGTGCTTTTGTCAAATCACTCTTGACTAAAGGTGCACCCCCTACTCCCAATTTCATGTCTGGCATCATTACGTGTGGTTTTTGTCCCGTATATCTTAGCGGGATTTCAGAGGTACCGGCCTCTACTATAGCTTCCCGGGGTAACCAGCCTATGTTAAATCGTATATAATACATACCTTCGGACGCCGCCGTGCCGTCTGTATTAGTGATATCGACTTTAACCCATGCCATCCCGTTCGGAAGTGTACATCGTTTTCCCGAAAAACGTGCAACCACCACTCCCTTGGTGCTAGTTTCTACTAATCCTACTGTGCTGTTGACCCAATCAGAATACCTTTGTGTGTTTTCAACGGTCCCACTCTCCCGTACTGTAAACGTCACCCTTGTTTCTTTGTCGTTTATGTCAACGTATTTTCTGGTTGGAAATTCCGCCCAACCATCCCGTCCTAAAAGTACTCCATGAGTCATCGCCTCATCTGGTACAACGTGTGCATATACCACCAAGCAAACTGTCTGTGCTCTCCCATTCTCTGAGGATATCCCCTTTTCTCCTCCCATCTGAATGTTCAATCGTACTCTGCTGTTTGTGGTTAATGGTATACCATGAAATCCTCCCCATTTTCTTTCTGGTATTTCTGTTAACCCATTTCTAGAAGCCGCCCCACATCTCAACATATGTTGCCATACCTTGCGTTGGATGAAAGAAGATGGGCTCCCAGTGTCCAGCAGTACGGTGCAGTTTTGTGTACGCGTAGCTTTGGATCCTCCAAAAATCTGAGCTCGTGTTGTATGACGTCTTTTGTCCAACGTCACCTCTCCTCCCACGGCACGCGTAAATTCTGGCAGGTAGTCTGCTCGTTCCCCACTCTCGATCTCCTCCTGGCGCAGTGGGAAAACGTTGGGTAGCGTTTCACTAGTCAGGTTTTGCTTGGGTTCGAGTGCATATATGCTGTCCGGCATTCCTGGCTTGCTCGAAAATTCTCCCCCCTGAACGCTGCTACTTCTATCAATGCTCGGTGTATTTGAGGTCATGCTGGATACATCAACATTTTGTTCCGGTCGCTTTGCCGACTGTCGCTCAAATATGGTTGGCATTATATCTACTTCCGTACTGTTTTTCGCTCGCAAGCGTCGTACACTCCTTTCTGTGTTTCCACTTACCACGTTACCAGTCCATGAGTTTTTCTCTTCTACTGGCGGGGAAAACTCGCGGGCTTTGCTGGGTCGACAAGGCTTCGCTCCCCTATTCTCTACATTACCAGTCCATGAGCTTTTCTCTTTTACTGGCGGGGAAAACTCGCGGGCTTTGCTGGGTAAACAAGGCGTCGCTCCCCTATTCTCACCTCCCCGGGCTCTAAAACTGTTATCGGTGGGGGGTATCTCTCTCTTCAACTGTACATTTGAAGCAGGCGTGCCCTTCGCCCTGTTGACAGCAGACATTGACTCATATTTGGTATGACTCTGAACCAACACACTCAACGAATTAACGTTGCTTCGAACTGGCGTTTTTCTCGGTAGCTTACACCGTATCCTTACGCCGTCCGGACGGCCAAGCCCACCCGCTAGCCCACTACTAACAGAGACGGAGCTTGTGCAGAGCGGTGGTACTAGGGTGGAAGCGCACGATCGGACGTCGGGGTAATTACTTCCGCTCTCTCCAGAAAGACGACAACCAACTACGCCTCCACTCTTACCGTTAATAGGTAGATTGTATCCTACCCCTTGACTTGGATTCGCGTTGTGCACCGCGGCTCCCGTCGTAACCTGTCTTGCATTCGATGATGCTGTGAGGGCCCCCCCTCTTTCTCCGGACTCCCTCCTCCCGGACGCTCCTTGATCTGTGTGTGGCAAAGAAACAAGAAACGGGGGCCGCGATGCTACCGGCAAGTCGACCTCTTCCTTACCGTTGCAGCTTCAGATTTCTCCTCTTTCGCGGGCCTCTCTGCGGTTTGCGTGCCATTGACACAACCGCTGTTGCCACCTTCGCCAACGCCTTCTTACTTCTTCGGTGTACCTTCTCCTATTTCAGGGTTTATAATTTGGGATTGATTCATGTATGCAGCAGGACAGTCTCTTGCAAAGTGTGTATCTTCCGCACAATTTAAACATCTCGGACCGAAGGCTCGGCGTGCAGCATCTTTGGCTTCCCTCGAATCATATCTGATATAGAATGCAGGTTCTTTATTACTTTTTCCGAAGCCCCCTCGGCTCTGTAATATGGTATAAACCTTCTTAAATTCCATATTCTCATCCTGATAATCAGCCTCTCTCTGATCTATGGACATGACTCCTCCAAACTTCTGACTATGGAAGGCTTTTGCGTACGTTTTTGACCTCGTTATCATTGGCGTACTACCTCCATTTCTCCTAGATGACGCACTAGCCACCGACTGGTTTAATGAAAGGTCATCCAGAGCTCTCATCATTTCATCCACGTCGTCAAACGGTACCGTGCTCATATATCTACCTGCGAAGATCTGTGCACTCAGGGGTGCGTACTGGTCGTCAATGCTCGTTTTTTATTGCTATTTGTAAAGTACCGTCCTCCGGGGCGACCGGACCCACACACCTTACGTTCGCTAATAAAAGCCTCAACTCGGCGCTGTACTCCGAAAAAGGTGTCCCAGGCTCCACTACCAAATTCTGTAACGTTTGCATTACTGCGGCTGGGGATGCCTTGCTTAATCCCCTACACAATATCCTGAGGATTACGTCGAATGCTTCCTTCCCACTGGAGCCATCGTCCAGTAATTTGGCCCCTTGTACAAAAGCGTTGTTCACTAGAGTCTTCATCACCGGTGCCTGCGGGGATGTCGAGCGCACCGAACGGAGGATGTGCCTTTCTAAGACGCGTTCCCAACCTCTGGTCCATTCTACGTTATGAGCGTCGTCACAGGCTACTCGTACGCTCTCAACAGCATTTCTCAGTGCGGATGTAAAATGTACCAAGTCTGAGACGTCGTGGTTCGACGCAAACGGGATGGGTGGAACGGCAATCAACACCCCGGTGTCTAACCTTGCCATTGCGCGTTGGATGCTCTGTATTTGTATACTTCCATGCTGTCCATCTCTGTGACCATCTCCAATCGCGTTAATAGTTTGACCTACCTTTGGTGTTTTCGGCTTTCTAATCCTTTTTGAAGCAGTCTGATTTTGGGTTCTGGCTGCATCTACCACTGCCTCATTTGTAACAACCTTTGTCATTGAAATCTGGGCAGCATCTGGGAATTCAGAGCCATCATCTGATACAGACTCGTACCTGTTGGTGGACCTCGGGCTCTACTGTTCCCTCCTCCTCGGCCCCTGCGAGTCCTTCCACGACCTTGAAAGTTATGGTTGTCGTTGTAACCTCCTCGTCCTCCGCCAGTTCCGTCTCCCCCATTCCAATCGCCTCCCCCACCTCCATTGTTACCACCACCATAACCCGCATTCCAGTCGCCTCCGCCGCCTCCATAACCCGGTCTCCAGCCTCCGCCGTTACCACCTCGGTTGCCACCACCATTCCCCTCCACTCCAACCACCCGCCCAGTCACCGTACCCGCCATTCCCGCCTCTTCCGCCACGGTCCGGAGCGTTACCACCACCCCGGTTCCGGCTCCTCCCGCTGCCGTCGCTGCTTCCTCGACTATCCCTCCTTTCATGGTTTTGATTAGGTCGTGCACCTTCGTAGAGGTTGCTCCTTCCGCGATGGGGTCTAGGACTGTGAGCGTTGGCGCGGATAGTGGGTTCTTGTTGCTGTGGGTTGTGTTGCTCCCGTTGGAATGCCAACAAGAATTCGGCTGACATGTGAGGGTATTTTGCGGACATTTCCGCAAATTCCTCCAGCTTTCTGGCTTTCTCCGATTTCTCTTGCTCATTGCCCTTGGTCAGCGTGGGTCCCGTAACCTTCTTCGGGATCATTCCCGTCCGATCTACCACACGCTGATTTACGGCTTTTAGGGTCGGTTTAGCGGGGTCATGTGGCGGCGGTGGGTTCTGTTCTAGAGGAGTTCGAGCCGCTCCTTTCAGGAGATCTTTCCCTATCTTCTCTCTTAAGGCCCTCGTTACTTTCATTTCATCCGCTATCGCCTCCGCCGCTACCCTTCCCTCGCGCACGGTGGATGCTGAACTCAGTACTTCCTGCTGTTTTTTCTGTACCTCCACTTCCGCAGCTCTGATGTCGTCCTCCTTCTCCCTCAGCATCCGTGCCCTTGCTTCTCTGGCACGGTTTAGGTCTGATACGGCCACTTGATGTTTCCGTTGACTCTCAGTCGCTCTCTTTTCTGCTGCCGCCTGTCGCGATTTCGCCGCCTCTCCCTGTTTTCCGAGTTCGGCGACGGCTTCACCTGCCCGGCGGTATTTTGCTTCCGCGTCTCTTACCGAAGCTCGGTCTCGGTCCTGTTCAGTGTCAAGCGGCCACGAGGGTGGGGTGTTGGGGGTGTCATCCAGCGTCAATGCTGCAAATCTCGTTCCCCACTCTCCCGGTCGGTACTTAGGGCTTTTGATCAGATGGTGTCTGAGGTCGGGCACGTTATCTTTCTGGTCAGTGGTTAACGAGTCGCCCTCAGAACTTGATGCCGCAAACTCCGCATCTTTTTCCAGAATTTCGTCTTCTCTCGCTACCATTTCATTCTCCTCGTCTTGGAGCTGGCGTGCGAGTTTTTCGTCCTCGCGGTAAAGCGAGGAGCGGAAAGGGATACGACCAAACGGTGTATTCATGACTGGTAGTAGCTTGCCTGTGGGAACTATGGCTCCCCCCGGACCGGCAGCTGTCTCTACACAACGTCCTGAATCTAGCGGGGCAATTCCCAGGATGGAACATTTCTCGTCATACGTCACTTCCTCTAAAAGAGACTTGAGTGTTTCTACCAGGCTCTGACGCACCTCCTTCGTGTCTGCTGCCTGTTGCTCGCGGAAAGACTGGATGATCGGAGCTTTGGGCGCCGGGCCCTTGCCTCCTCTGTCCTTGTCTGTACCCTTTCCTTTGGACTTCCGCGCGATTTCCGCGTAGGAAGGGCTGGGCAGGGTTGGGGTAAAGCGATCTTCACCCTCTTCCGTGTCGCTCACATTTGGCCGCATGTCAATACCCGGTGCCAGGATCTTTGCGCCTCGGCGCACTACTTCGCCTTGCACCTCGTTACCGATGCCGTCCTCCTCCATGGGCCGTTCCTGGACCTTTCCAGGGCTCATGCCTTCCTTTTTGGGCAGTTTTGCACTCCTTCCACTCGGGGAGAGTGAGGGTGCATTGCCAGTTAGGTGGCGTGTGAGTCTCTCCGCCTTCGGCTCATTCTTGACCATCAGCGTCGTGTCAGCTGCTACAGCAACAATTTGGGCCCCCCCCACGTCCGGTGCTTGGCCCTTGCCAGCACTATCGGATACCTCGTCCGGTGCTTGGCCTTTGCCAGCACTATCGGACACTACTTCGGGGCCCTTCGCTTTGCTAACCCTGGCGGAGCGCCTAGGCGTGGCCACGGCCTTGAGTCCTGAGTCTTCTTTCCTCCCTCCAGATTTCGTGCTGGGTTGGTACGACGACATACTTGTACGATTTTTTCTTACTTCTCCGGTCGAACGCTAGCTCTGCCAAGTCCTAAAGCCGGACGACGCCACTGAAAGGATAACAGTTATTGAAACTGTCACACTCTTAGACTGGAAGGGTAGCTTCCAGAGTTTAGATGATAGTTCGAACAGGCAGAGACGCAGTGGTCCAGGTCAAGGAGAAAGAAGAAGAAGAAGAAGTTGTCGTGTATTAAACTCAGCGCAATGAGAGGCAAGAAGTGGACTGAACAGGAAGGGGCAACCCCAGATGGTCCTTCCTGTCGGTAGTTCTACCTAACTGCTTCAAGGTTTTCATCTACAAGAGTCATTACCTTGCTCATACTCTGATCTATATTACTCGTCTCTGTATCTGCTACCGGCCAATGATCGACAACCTGACTACCGACATCCTCTCTAGACTGTCACTCTCTCGGGAAACACTCTCTGCTATTGGTTACGTACTCGACTAGTCTCCAAGTAATCTGTCCTACTGCTACTAGTACTATTTTCCACAGCAACAGTCTTTGCTATCACAGAATAGTCAGTCCAACAGCAGTCTTACTCATAGTACTCACTCATACGTACGTCAGTTAGTTCTCTTACCACAGCAGGCCAGAGTCAGTCTCCATGTCAGGTATATCCTGGCATGAGAGGCTGACCTTGCTTTGCTACGTCCCAGGCTATGTACCGCCTCCGAATACTACTGAAACCCAATATCACCTCATGCTTTTTTTGCCAGCCGACGAGAGGCTCGTCCTCTCCTCCTTTTTTGCTTTTTTTGTCTCTTCTTTTTCTCTATGATAATATTGGCTCTCCGCTTTGTAGCCCGGTTCGCGCCTTGGTTTCCGTTGGTTGGATGCAGCCGTCCCAGCCAACTCCGACACCCCCATCCTTCCTGTCGCGCTTGCGTACCCACGCGGTGGCCAGCCTCTCCTCTCCCCAGGTTGCCCACGCAGCGCTCTCTGCTGTGGTGATGTACCGTCCTGCCTCGGGGATGAACTCCTCGGCATCCGGGTTAAAAATAAAACTCATCACCACCACCCCGCGCGGTCCTTAGAGTGAACCGTTCACTCGCCAGACCGCGCGAAGTTCCCTCTCTACCCAGCCCGAGGCTCGATGCCCGTGTGGCTGCTGCTAGACCGCTGTAAGTCCTTGCGGGCTTCCTCGGCCCACCCCAAGGACGGGGCAGGCCGGAGTATGGACAAGGTTTCTGCACGGCAAACCAGTTGCTAAACTCCCAAATGTCTGATGCATCTTTATTTGTGTTGGATATCGTACGGAAACTTCAGATATATCGTATATATATATATTATCGAACATGAAAAAGTTCGGTATTTCGATAATAGTTTCGATCATTCGATAAACGATAACGATACAATAAAACGATAAAAGGCCGAACGCCCCCACCGGGGACAGGGGGCAGGGCAAGCGTAATAGGTTGGCAGATGACACTGTCGATGCCCTCGTGGTTTTTGACGGTTGGCACGCATTGGCATGGTCACGCGGAACCTCACAGGAGGTGCTCGGCAGGAAGGACAACTGATGTTTTGTTTTTTGTGTGGCGGCGACGGTTGGGTTCTTGAGTACGAACACAAGCTCTTCCGAATAGCATTGTGCGGCATTATATAAATTTTGTGTTGAGCTGTGGTTGTCGTTGCGTCCTGACGCTTAGCAGCTACATATCTTCTACCATCACGGGGGGGCATAGTAAATACCTGAATCAAATATTGTATGAAAAAATAGGGAAATGTGTTGGTTTTTGTGTGTGATGTAGGCCCTATATACTTTGGTCCCCCGGGATCACAATACAGCATTATAAACCTGATCAGGTGTATTTTCCTTCTTTGATGTACATGGTACACAATACACAATACACAATACCCGGTATACCTGGCAGCATATACCTGTCTTCCTTATTGTTTTTTGTCTGGTAGTTTTTTTTTTGTTTCCCTGATGTTCTTAGACCTATGCCAATGGGATATCAAAGTATCAATAAAAAGTTTGAATTCCAAAGATACCCGCCAAAAAAAACAAACACGCTTCCTATGGGCACGTTTTAAAAAAAAAGTTCCCAACTTTTGGAAAAGCTCGAAAAAAACAAATCTGGGGCTGATGTTGGGCCAAGATCGGCTTGAGAAAGACTCAGGCCGGTTTTTGGTTCGAAGCGGCGATTCCGAGTCCTCGACAAATATCGATCGACAAAAGCAACGATTGCGTCATGAATTCTGAACGGAGTGCACTCGTTAGGGGCTCCGACCCACCCTTGGGTCACCGTCTTCACACAATGGCCAGTGACGTGTGGCGGGCGCTGGCCAGGCGTACGACAAAAAATAATTAGCCGCTGGTGTGTACCAAACAGAAGACAAAATTTCTCGATCCGCCTCGAATGGCAAAAAACAGACTTTTTTTCAGGTTTGGGAGGATACCGCAGGCCGCCGCCGGCAAGCTCTCGCTCCCTAGAGCATGTGTGTTCACTTTCTATTTTCGATGCCGTCATCTATACTCACTCGTTGGCCTTGCCCGACACCAAGCGGGTTGGCCGTGGGCTGAGTCTATACCGAGATCGAGCATCTATCGTCGCACGAGCTGATTTTTATCAGCGTATTGACAATTTGCAACGAGAGAATACAAATTGCGCCACCTGCAGCCGTTAGAAAAAAAAGAAGGAAAAATCAAACGTTTTTTTCCCTTTTTTCCCACAGCGGCGATACGAGGATATTTTCGGCGTTTTTTTTTAAGCATTTTGTTTTTGAAAAAATCTTTTGAACTTCGCGTCACCATTGGCATAGGTCTTAGTAGCGGAGTACATCTGTTTGTCTTTTTGTCCTTATCTCTGTTCTACACCCCTCGCGTAGTGTGGGAGGCTGCAATCTGCGAAAACATGCGCAGTCTCTCGTGTGTTTCTTTTCTTGATGTCTTGCTTTCTTGCCTGAATTGAACTTTTTTTATCTCTCCCCTTTTCGTTTTCGTTTTTTTCCCTCGATTTCGATTTTGATCTGTCGACGTCGTCGAGTTGTATTTTTCATCCTGTCCATTTCTTCTGGGTAATATGTGGTCTTCTCGGTTCCTGTGGCGACTTGTACAGCGTATCGCATGTATCTGACACGTACGTGCGAGGACCCCACTTTTATTTTCGTCCGAGGTGTACATGTGCTTCAGATATATCCTTTTCGTATTCACTTTTACTTTCCAGCCCACTCGTAGAAGGTTACGCCCTCGACGATCTTCTGGACAAGCCGTGGTCACAGGTGTCGTCCCTGCTCCCCCCCCCGGTACGTGCCTTTTTGTTTGTCGCGCAAAGGGTTCAGCTTTCCCACTGCTCGTTGTTTTTCATCGAATGTAGCTAACTCACGCTCTCGCGCCTTCCGCTTATCAATTTTTTATGCAAGAAAAAGTACCTGCGAGCATGCACTCGCTGAGATTTAAACCCACGAAATTGGTCTTGATAGGCACGCGGACCACCTGCCAAGCTACTATTCTTTGGTTGTGGTATTTTTACCGAGGTATTTCTTCCACTCCAGAGTTATGGGAGCTTGTTTGCATTGTATTGTAGCGATGAGTTAATGTGAGAACAACAACCTGGAATACGTTGATCCTGGGAACCCTCTGCTGATGTTGTATTCACTTGTATTACGGGTCCTCGTGGTATTGACACGACCTCCAAAATAATGAAAAAGGGCCTTTTACGCCGGTTTTCGCCTCCATTATCGTTATCGTTATCGTTATCGAAGTTATTTTATCCTTATCGTACCGAAACTTTCATGGTTTCGATGTCCAACAGTATTCTTTATAGGCTGACAGGCGCGATTCATGCAGATGCATTTCAACTATTTTACACGTAGATCTCGAAGATAATAATGTTTTTCCAGCCAAATGGGATGCATACAATACTCAGTTGTGAACGACCTCTCTCTGCGGGTACGCGCCTTGTCGCAGGGTCGGGTGACGCACCACTACGAATGGTCTCTTTTGTTACGACATCATCAACCGTAGCGTGCAACGTCCATGCCGCACAGGCCGGACGGGGGGGACGTGATACATGTGTGTTACGCTGTGGAACACATCAGGCATACCTGATCCATTTGGTCAAAATCAGGTGATATAACAACCAGGTAAAAAACGCGCGCCACGAACGGTCTTTCGTTCGAGAAAATCAGTAAAACAAAATTGCGCCTGAATATCAAGCGTATGACCTCCAAATTCTGAGTTGTTTTATTCCTGCTTAGGGCATACCTGGTAGGCACCATGGGCTGCACTTGGACCCGCAGGCGACCAACGGGCATTGTTTGTCTCGGGACCCCATGATCGCAAAGAGTAGTTTTTCTGGCACCCCCAGCCAACGTGTCTCGACTATTCTCGCGGGAACGCGTGCTCGGCATGAAATGTTCGTGCCATACCAAACTTGAGACCATCTCCACGCTTTGTCGGACAGGCATTTTGCCTTGTTGGTCAACGGTGGTGCGATATTGCTCAAGTGACCACAGAAAACAGCAGAGTACACATCACAGCAACTGGCGCACATCGTACACCCAAGAAAAGAAAGGTTGCAATCGGCGTACGTCTGTGTGTTTAAATAAGAAAGCACGTATGAGTACAACGTTTATACCCAAGAATTGCAATCGAGGGACCGCAGACCCAAACAAAGAAAAAAACAGTGTAGGTATGGCCTCTCTGATCGGGTTAAAATTGGTCGAAATCATGGTGGTAGGCTGAGTCTTATGGGACCCGAAACTAGAAAACGGAACAGGAATTCCCCTTTAAGGTGTTGAAACCCACGCAGCCGATAGAAGATATATGATACATTCTTCCCACAGAAAGAAAACGCTGCGCTTTCAACGCACGACACCTACCACCGCCGATGATTCCTCGCCTCACAGAGCACGAGATGGCGTCGAACGTTCGAGGCCGTATGAAACGCGTTCTACGACAGAGGTAGCCCATTTCTGATAAAATGTTTTCTGAATGACGGGGTCTCTTAATTCAAAATCGTAGGAATGCCAATCTTGTTTTTAAATATGAACTTCTTTCGTGGAACGCCTCTGCTCGACGGCTCCGATAGTGCTCGCTACCAAGTTTGAGGGTCGTTGATGCTGTGTGGCCGGAGTTGTCGTTCGAGACGTGAGACCCTGACCTATTCCTGGACCGTTTTCATTTAGACCAAACTGGCACCCCGTTTCGTCCAAAGACAACGGGTCGGAATGGGTCGGACGCTCACGTCTCGAGCAAACCTTCGGGACACACACATCAACGGCCCTCAAGCTTGGCAGAGAGCATTCTCAGAGCAGTGAATCATACGGCTTTGGAGGTTTGACGTCATCTCGTGATCTGAGAGTCGAGGAGAGCCATTGGCGGTGGTAGTTGTTTGGTGTTGCAAACACAGGTTTTGATGTTTGGCATTGATCGGAAATAGCTCATGTCTATCGACGGCACTGCCCTGGGGTTTCTACACGATGAAGAGAAATACTTTCGTTTTCCGGTTTCGGGTTCCCACACGATTCCGCCGAAACCGGAACAAGGAATATATCGATCGATTATCCGAAATGGTCCACGCTCGATAGCTTCAATGAAAGGTATTGATGAAGCAGTGTGATAATAGTTTTAACTCCTATATAGTTGGAGTTTGAACGTTCTTTGGCAACTTTCGTGATTGTTCATTGAAGATTCAAGACATTATGGATGTCTCTGCTGGGAGACATGCTATCCAAAATATATTTGTGTGGTGGCCATTTTCGATGGCGCGAACGAAAGGCACAGAAACGACCGTTTCGTCAATATCAAGTTGAATAGAATGCGACACGAATTATTCAGAAAGGGGCGCTTTTCAACGGTTTTTGTTGAGATTTGATAATATTCGACCAAGAAATCGACCGATCTCACAGCACGACTCATACAGAAATGAGCTCAGAGTAATTCAAACAACCAAACGCAAGGGCGCATACGCACGGGATGGGTCCAGCGATTCAGAAAAGACTTACGTCAACGATATATACCACGCAATGCATCGATATTTGTGCAATGAAGAATTGCGGGGGGGAAAAAACACACGCTCACTGACAGGGTGATTGTTGCTCAGGGTTTGTCCAAGTCTCGCCGCATAAAAGACTTTCACGGTTCACGGCTATTTGTTTACCTGAGCTTTATGTTTTTGCCAGATGTTCAGGTCACGGGCTGCAAAACAGGGTTTCACCCTGAGAAAAGAAGCTGCTCCAGGCAATGGTTATGGCACAGAGCCCAGGGAGTATGGGATTCCCGTATCGTTTCGCAATCACCCCGGGACTGACGCTGACTCGCTGCCATAGCTTAGGGCGATGCGGCATCTGCTCGAACCAGTCGTCGTTTGGTTCGTGATTATTTGGCGGCGAGGATCTCAGCACCCAAGGAGATGAAGCATGCATCATATATCTTTCAGAAAAATGAAGACAAGCGACCGAGCAGCCCCACGCCGGGTGACGAGGAGGGCGGTGATATCGTACAAGGTACGCGAGGGGGACGACCACTCGCGAAAGCGTTGGGTCAACCGGCCGCTCTACATCCTCCACCAGTAGGCGTTTGATTGTGATGGGGCTATCAATACTGCTGTATAGCAGCTGAACATCAGGCAATCGCAGTAAGCGAGGCGAAGTGAGAAGGAGCAGTTCGATAGATAATGAAAGAAGCACCACGCTGCACACGAAAACAACGACACGCCACCTCGAGCTGGGTGACGGCTTGGAGGACAGAGTCATCCCACGGTAGGGGTTGCACTTTATAGGCGAAAGGTTCCTGGCTAATTGAGGTGCATCCCTACTGTGGGATGGCTCGACAGCAACGGTGGAGATCGTCTTGCTGTGATGGAGGAGTGGTAGGGGTAGGTCGGGGCGAAAGGTGGTGGATAACGCGGCGGTCGACTGCTCGATAATCGAAACTTGCACCGAAAAATCGCCAAGCTTGAACGCTGGTCCACGTCATATAAAAACATTCTTCTTCCCACCCTGCGTGTATTTGGTTTTGGAATATTTCCAAATCCTGGAAGTATCTACCATGATGAGCACCAACCCTGAGCACCTACCCTGACCAAAGTTTTTCCCCCTTTTGTCTAATATGCACGAGTTACCTTATAAGATATTTATTCGAATCTTGAACGTTTTGACTAAAGCCATGTCACGGCACGATAACTAACTGCGCAGTTCGTGTTCATTTAAAACAAACAAGATCGCGAAAAAAAGCAGTGAATCTGGTGATCCAGGCGACAAGGGTAGTTGAGAGTATCATTGAGGGGCGAATATTCCCAATGACAAAGTTAATATAGAAAACATGGATAAAAAAAGGAAGAAACGCGCCTTGGCGGCGCAGGGAAAAGCTGACACAGCCATGTACAGCATCGATATAGAGATTCTGCGTGTTTTCCAGGATTGTCGTTATGAATTTATTGTACTTTTCATGTTGAATATAGGGGTCGAACTCATGAACAAATCCCGTTTTTACCACGTACGTTCTGGTACAGTACTACTAAATACCTCGTCTTCGCGAGTGCGCCCTGGGCGCATTTTGTAGTCGTCTGGGGCGTAGCCTAAGTCATACGAACGGGCTAAACCCCAGCTTTCTGCAATAAGACTATTATTGGGTATTGGTGCAGGCGTCGTAGTCATTTGTGCCGTACGAACATGGGACTTGTATACAATATTTCGGTTTTTAGCACAAAACAAAACCTCGAAACCGATATTTTAGTTGTCTCAAAACTTCGGCCTTCCGTAGCTTAGACCGTGTGGACAAAGTTAGGCAAAAATACCTTGACATATCATAGCCGAAACGAGTCACGACGTCAGTCTGGCCAATAGCAGGCCTCCTGGCGTGTGATTCGCACTATCGACTAGAGTGAATCTCATTTTGACCAAACTCTATCCACGCATACCTAAAATTGGCTTTAAAAGCCTTGATTTAGGCGAGGGGGCTCTACACTAGACAAATCTATCAGGTGTATGTAGGTTTCGACTCATGCGTGCATTACGTGTTGGCTAGTGACGGCATGTTCCGGCTTCTACGCCTCTTTTGTATACAAACGTACCGCACCCCAGCGACAACAAATTCACGGGAAACAGCCTTACTAGTGCCATCCAGCCTTACTAGTGCCACCCCTTAGGCTACCAAGAAATTCACCTTCCACGCTTTCGGCTTAATAATTATACGGTATCCACTTCCACGGCGCCGGTGTTGATTCTGTCGAAACGTTGTCCACAATGGAGCTGCTTCTTCTACACGTTCACGATATATTGGCCCCAACCAGAATCCTCCTCGCCCATCGGGCGCGCACGAAAACTGAGATCAAGGAATTTCTAGCATGACCAGCATTCAAGTTAGAGCTCAATCAAGTAGTACCCCCCCCTCCAATGTTTTTATCTCCACCTCCCCTGGAAACTAAAAGTACTGTGCGGAGGTAATTCCTACCAGGCACGGATGTTTGGTAGTGCCTGGTATCTGACAAATGAAAACCCAAGTTTAAAAGCGAAAGTTCTACTCGCATCAATACGTATTTGTTCGACACACCAACTGTTCGGAACGGGGAGGGGTGCGGGCTGACAGATTTGCACACCTTAAATGGAATATACTGAGAACCAATATATTATATAAAATATATCGGCTGTTGTTCTTCTTGTCTTCATTTCCGTACTTTTTCTCACATTTATTTCATCTTCCAAATTCTCACTTTTTTCTCGGCATATGCGACATTTAGCTTTCGGGATTGTCTTTGCTTTTTTTTGGAGAATTTCACAAATAATGAGAGAACGCCTCCATATCTTGATAAGTACCTCCATTTATTTTAAAACCATGGAAATTCTGAAAAACAGATCTACGACAAGAATGAGCCTTAACTTTTTAAGTACTGCAGTCCCGTTTTGGGGACAAACTACTTGGAATTTGACTAGTTTGTCCCCAAACCGGACTGCGGTTCTAAAGGAGTTACCCTCAGGATTTTCTTCAAGACCTGAAAGCAGAAGCGACTAAAATCATGATGACTTTTGTGAAACTCAACGGTTTGCCAACAACAACGTGATAGTCCATCAGGACAGGTGGGCTCATGCTGAACCCATGCCGTGCGATTGGTTGCGTTGTAAGCCTTGCATCGAGTAGTAGAATCCCTCAAGCACGCAGTGGTCGTCGCTTCACCCGCTTTCTTCCTATCCGAGAGTTTTTCCTCCGAAATTTCCAAAGTTTGGAAATAATTCGAGATGCATATCCAACACGTACAGAGGAGGCGTTTCGTCACTACTAATTTGTGAAATTCGCAAGAAGCGACTAAACCAGGAAAGTCCTTTTTCATATATTTGGGAAGTATGTATAGGAAAATGAGGTACATTAAAAATAGCCCGAAAAAAACATGAAATATAGAAGGACAAAACCCTCCGATAAAAATCGACCCTTCTGATCGGCAATTTTCTCCGCTGAAGACCCTAGAGGATAATAGGATCGATAACACCTGTAGTAGCAGACATAATCGCAACTGAGCTCAGTATCACAATCTAGTTTTGAAACGGCGATGGGAAGAGTGCCAGGAGATGATGCACGGAAGAAGCGTGACACAGTACGGGTATCTGTGCTTGGCCAAGCTCAGATGCAGTTCCTAGTATCATTCACTTTCATTTGGAGGCAAGTAAATCAGGTCGAAGAGGGCGCGGGGGGAGGGGGGCGGGGTGGCTTGAAGCTACAGGTGACTTCTGGCTTCAAACGACGATAATCTACGCCCAAGGGTTCGTATACACGTCAATCACCATGCCATTTACACAAGCATCCAGTCTTCTCAGTCCACTCGGAATTCTTACCGACATCAATCACAGCTTATTCCAGACGGTAAAAGAGTATTGAAAGGGTAAGGAAGATTATCGCGAGGATCCTACGTACAGATATGAAGTTGGTCTATATTTAGTAACTGTAAGTCAGGGACGCTTCGTCACATTCCTCTAAACACCGGGACTGAACGCTTGAACTTTCGGTGTTACACATTCGACGTATACGCCGTTGCCTTTGCGTATTTACTGTAGCTGTGTAGTTTCGATACGAGGATCAACGTTGGGCTCCAAATAGAACTTGCGTATGACCCACCACGGAGCAGTTTTTTTTTTCATGTGAGTGCGCTATTAATATTAGTCTTCGTGTCCGTACCATCGGTTTGTACTTGTCGTGTGATCTCTGCCAGCTGCTCCATTTTATTTGGAGAGTTCTTCCTGTTCCGCAGTCTTATTTTGGAACAACACTACACCTTGATTGTCGGATGACAATCACAATAACTATGTCCAACAGCTAGACGTTAGCGTTGGAATATTGGGATCCCGGCACGTTCACAACTAAACCTGGAAATGGATCGCGAGACTTTCTGAGGAAACGATTGACGGATCGTACTGGCTGTTTCTATGGCCTCTTATTGGTCAGATCACATGAATATTAGCTGCTAGCCCCAGCCCTCACTTTAGAAACGGCTATCATTGCTATGATCCTCCGCTCTTCCTCCCCGTCAGAGTGATGCCAAATACTATGCGACATTCGAGTAGATGTCGCAAGCGTGGTGCATTTGTGGCTGACATGAGTCAGGGCGTATAGCTTACACCAGCTAGTTCGAGGGAAAACTACAACCACACACGGAGATAAATTGTGCACGTGTGCATGTCTTTTTGCGTAGTTATAAATCAAAATTTGAGCCGGCGGTTGTGCATCATGGTGCGAATCATGAAGCTCACACAGACCGTGGCAGAATATATAATATATATCCGATCTCAACCATGCATAAATGCATCTCAACACGAACAAAACTGTTCACATAAATCGTTTGCTTAGACCAACTATTATGGGAGATTTTTGAAGGGGTCTCAGAACTGGCCTTTTTTGCCGAAAAGCGACGATTTACTCAACGGCACTGTCAAAAACACTGGTCGACTCCACAGGATGCCCCCCTTTGTTTTCCGAGAGCTTTCTCGAGCAAATTTCCATTATTCGAGAGTCAGTCATCGTACGACTGTTCGTCCATATATCCAGTTCTGAGGACATCGTGATTTGTCATAAAAAATCCTCGAAGATCCACTGCTATTTCTGGCCCCAGTTCTGACCAACAGCCTTTTTTTCGACCCTCCAGAGAAATGAAATTGGCAGCTCCAACATTCAAATTAGGACGCTGAAGAAACGGGAAATTGTTCCTGAAAGCTCGCATAAAACTACGGGGAGCATTTTGAGGAGTCTATTGGTGTTTCTGGCTTTCCCACCGAGAAAAACGCGTATATTCGGCCCAAAACCCCAGTTCTGAGAGCTCAGAAATGATTTGCTATATATAATGGCTGGTCCCAGTTTTGTCATTCCTTCCTGTCAAACTTCGTCAAATCTACTCGAACAATCGTGAAGCTTTAAAATCCCTTGAACAAGCTCGTAAGTATCGTGGAAATTATCCTCAAAGTTTTGCTTTGTGCTCCTGTGTCTGGTATTTTCATGTATTTACAGCCTAACTAACCCTAGATGATATCATCGTGTGATTCCGTAAACCTGGTTGACCGCATCTAACCGAAACCAGCTCTGCCCTGACATGTTATACGTGCGTATTTGTACAAACGTATGCATATCACGCTCGAACACATTGCAAATCTATTACCATCTCCCCCCGCACCGGGAAGGAGGAGATGAGTTCAGATTAATAGTTTATCACATGCCTCTGCCCCGCAACTCACAATCAGTTTGCTCGCAAATCAGGCTAGGACTGCTCTCGTGTGTCGGCTACGCACTGTTTTGCAGGAGCTCTGCTGGTGACACTTCAAGCAGCTTTAAGGTGAGCCAGTGGCTTGGGACCTCAGACGCTGTGCTTCTGGCAAGGCCGAGCATTTTTATGTATACAATAGTGCTAGACCAGGAGATAAGGTGGGCTTGGTGTGTATGGTGTGCCGAATTCCCGTACACTCAGAAATTCGAACACCTACGCTGTGTCAATCCCAAACTTACTTGTCATACGCTGCCACAGATTTATATCGTGACAACGGCGGTACACGCCCGGGGGGCGGGCTGTGATCATGCGAACGCACGCAAAAAAGTGCACCGAGGCGTTGAGTACGTGATGTACCAAATAGGTATAAGGGGTAGACCAGCCCTGCTGCCCTGGCATTCCTCCCCTCGAACAAAGCCAGCCATAAATGGGCGCCACGTTTGTTGTTTATTCAAATTTTCTCTTTTTCCAACACGAGTGGATTGATATACAAACCCAAAACAATGCTAATGTCTGTGACCGGTCAAAGCCGACACTAACGGCCCTCATGAGCGTAGTTTGTTTCTTTTTTCCCACGCGAGCTCTTAAAACAAGGCGCTCGCGGTCACACGAACGCCCTGGAACGCTAGGAAGATCCGACGAACAATACAAAACATCAAAATTCGGCTGGGAAGCACACTCTTACCTAAACGAATATTTGTGCACGAGACTACAGAAAGAAAGGCGCAACACATGGAATGGAATCAATGTGCAAACTGAACCATCATGACCTCAGAAATCCACTCAACCAAGGCATAGACTTCTCTCGGTCCCCTCACGTTACAAACTCGTGGCTACAGACTACAGCGGTAGCTGTGTAGAGTGGTAATGGGATGCACGGTAGTCGTTAACACAGAGAGGAACACGCCTTATGTATGATGTGCAGCCAGAATGACGACTCGTGGACATGCAGTGAAAAATGGCAAGTCAAACAAGAAACCACTACCACTATACAAATCTCAACGATCGCCATGTCGTCTCGAGCTGTCTGACGATGGTACAGAACGACTGTGATATCACATTCCTCATAACGGCGGGGGTCATTCCCTATGGAGGGTATAAAACTCGCCAACACCACAAAGGGCAGAGACGTAAATACAGGGTACCATACACGCTACTGCCTCGGAAACTAAAACAGAACAAACGATGACTGCTACTCTCTTGATGGTGAGCACGACGGTTATGAGTCTCCGTGTGTGCTGTTCTGCTGGCGTTCTCCTTGACCGCCTCATCGTCTTATGCTAATCGTCCCGCACTTTCGCACGTACTCTCGTTCCCCTTCTCCGTGCCAAAAACAATATGCTTCTCGCCGTTGGGATTTTGATCTTATAAACTAAAATTATCGAGCAGGCCGAGTTCACGCCGTCTCTTCCCCGCTCGTCGACTGACTGTCTCTTTCCTCCTCCGTCTTCCGGCCCAGTCTCTTGCCAGCCCAGTAAAAGTGTGCCGTAGCTTGAAACACTGGAGTTTAGATGTTGAGAAAAAGGAATGCACTTGAGATAAAAACGTTTTCGCGGCTAACTTCTTCAGCTCGTTAATATTTCAAGTCTGATAGGCTCAAACACTATCTACTATTCTAAAGCAACCGAGCGCACGTACCCATGTGGAAATCGAACAAGCAATGTCGAAGGCACGACAAAAACTATTAATAGCGTTTGAAGCGGAAAGTAAGGAATCTGCGGTAAATACGAAGGTAGCCGCTTGAACTTTTTTTTTTTCAACTGCTTCCTATTTTCTCAAGTTATAAAATCCAGTGATACGATCTATGGTGGCGCCCGCCACCGCCCATGGAAATCCCAATTGAGCATTGCTGCTTTGCCGCTGCTGCTTAAAAACGGACGCGCAAATCGTAGGTGTTCGTCCCTCACGCACCACCTTCGATCCAACTCTACTGAAATGCGAAAGCCTCGCGCAGCAGCGAGAAGGTACCACTTCTTGAGAGAAAGCCCTTCACAAAACTTACGCCATTCCCTACAAGCCTGATAAGGCATGCCTCGCACCATGTCTTGATGAGGAAGCAAGGGGAACGCAGGTGTAAGCTGCCTTTTCTACGTAACAACTTCGGTTTTTTCTCCCCAGATAGTGTTGTGACATCACGTGATTCTGGGCCTCGTTAACAACACCTTATCAAACCCCCATACTCGTATTTGCAATACGTACGTACTTGATCGTACGTGCAAATCACATTCGAACGTGAAAACCGTCCTCCCCGCAGCAGGAGGTGTTGCGTTCGTGGGGAGGGGGGGGGGTTGATCCGCAACTGATCATCCGACTCGTAAATCTGGCCGGGACTGCTCGCGTCCGTCAGCTACGTACGGCTAGACAGGAGAATCACTGCTGACCCGTCAAGGAGCCTTTCGGATAAGCCCAAGGGTTGGGACCCCCGATGCTGTCCCTTTCACAAGCCTGAAAATCAATGCGTATCTATTTTCTATCAGTCATGTAGTCAGGGGAGACGTGTTTGCGAGGTTTGGCGGATTCGCTGTACATCCAAGTAACACTGATGTTGGCCAAGATTCCTACAATGGACGCGTTCTACGATAGAGGTAGCACATCCGCTATATGGTTTTCAGAATGACGGGATGCAGCACGGCCGAGGCCGCCGGCGGCGGCGTCGGGAGAGTCGAACCGAGTGACGCACCAAGAAGAAAGGCCGAACGATCGTTAAACTTTATCAAGCATTTCAGATCCAAATATGCTAAATACGTACCTTCACTCAAAGCAATCCTCGTTTTACTCACAGTCCACCTCTACACTACGTCTTTGATATTCATGTACAGGTGCTTTCTGACATTACAAATTTTACAGTAGTGCACCAACACAGACCGAAATGCAAAATGCCAATATACTATTAATATATGTAACGTGTTTGCATACGTCAGAGGAAAGCACACGTGTGGGAAACCCTGTATGTCATGTCTACAGCCTAGGCATACCTACACATTCGGGCAATTATTGAGATACTCGAAGCCGGCGGCAGGAATCAACTTGTCTTGACAAAACCCTTCGTGTAAATGACGTATACCTGGTACATGGGATGTATGTATTATATTTTTTATTTTTTATTTTCATCACTTTTACTTTCCAGCCCACTCGTAGGAGGTTTAACCCTCGGCGATCTTCTGGACAAGCCGTGGTCACAGGTGTCCTCCCTTCTCCCCCCCCGGTACGTGCCTTTAGTTTTTATCGCGCATAAGGTCCAGCATTCCCACTGCTCGTCGACTTTCATCGAATGTACAGCTAACTCACGCTCTCGCGCTTTCCGCTAATCAATTTTATGCAAGAAAAAAGTCCCTACGAGCATGCACTCGGTGAGACTCGAGCTCAATAAATTGAGCTTGATAGGCTCGCGGACCACCTACCAAGCCACCGGGGACGCCGGCCTATTGTATTTAGCTTATATCGATGGATGGGCTAACGCCACTAATTACATGCTCCGAAAAATAACATTTTGCACCTACACGCAAGAAACCACACGCGCAATATAATACGATCACAAACGTTTTTTTCGTCTGTCTGCTGTAGCAACATGTTGGATCAGGTACCCGTATGCTCTATGGGATATACACCCGTGACCGATGTACGTAGGTGACGCAGGCGTCGCCTAGACCCACTGAGCCAGCACGCATGTTAGCGGCAGAGGGCGGTAAATCCTCGGATTGTCCGTGTGGTGAACTTCGAACGTATGTGCGGTACACACGCTTCAGAGGAGATACAATGCACACCGGGTGTATACTTTACCAAATTACGCCTCTCCACCGAGCCAAATTCAATACGCGGTTTAATAACGCCACGCCTAGACCATATTCACTTCCCGGTAGCAATCACTACGGCACATCGGAGTCCTGCGCATAAGCTCATTGTACTTTTTAAGTGGCTTCACGCCCGACAGAGATAGGCTCACTCTTGTCAAAACACCTTGTGTATGTATTCGGACGTTGCGATCCATCGTTGTGCTTGACAACATGCCAACACCATAGCTTTTATTCACAACGCAAAATGGAATTTGCGTTGATGCTTGATGTAGCACAACTACGACAGTTGTAGCCTACTGCTACCGCCCTGTCGACTGACCGTGAGAATAGTATTCTCCTGCTGGTGTCTGTAGCAGCAGTGTAGCATCACTCACACCAAGAGCGCGTGAACATGGTTTTGCAATTCCAAAGACTTTACTGTAGTCCGGGGCCGGGCGCTCGTACGTGATGGTAGGGAAGACGATGCTGGCTGTACCGTTCTTACAGCAGAAGCGGCTCGTCATGGTTTGAGGGTACATCCGAAGCTGCAGGAAGGGGGTGGGTACTCATGTTTGAATGACCGTATTCATTTAACCATAGATCCTCGCATGGCTTCAATGCCTGGATGAAGCGAGTTGGGTGTTCATCGATGAGGCAGACATTACTTGCACCTGTCAATAGCGCCAACCACCGTGAGGTGTTGGGCCTGTCGAGTATAGGGGTAATCCGCACCTTACAAACAACCGCTCGTGCCTTCCTTGCACATAGATGACGACAACGAAATCTTCGCTTTTATTTCTGGTGTGGCCACGTGTAGAGACAACAGTGGGTATACATCAAAACGATCTCGTAGATTCCTTACCATATACATAAACACCACGTGATACGATACACCCTCTTCTGCGCAGTATGCGTCGTCCACCTCGCGAGACGCAGGGGACGGGCCGGGGGGGAGGGTGGGCGTGCTTATTCGTTGTTTTCGTCACTCATGGACCACGCCTGTCTCTTGGGACGGAGCACCGTTCCTGCTCCTAATAGAGACAGCTCCGACAGTTGGCGGTTTATTGCGCTGTCTCCATACATACTAACGTTGTAGTTGTAATGTTATCCCGTCTTCCTATATCGCCGCCTGTGGCCACCATCTATTTCTTATCATAGCGATCGTTTGCTTGCTACATCTACCGGATTAGTGTGCCAAACTCATCTATACCATATCCATAATATTTTTTTCGTCTCCTCCCGTAACACATCTCGTAACCTTTTTCAACACAATGGCACGGATGCCATTTTTGATCCCATTATTGTCTACGTACCCAGGGTCACTCACCCGAGCAACTACAGAAATACCGTATATCTACGATTCTCAATCCTTTTATCGGCTGAAATTCCGTTTCAGAGACAAATTACGCTACTAAAGCGATTGAGTCGATAACGAAACGAGTTTAGCCGAATCATGTCCCATTTATCGCAGCATCACGACTCGGTAGCCCCCCTGTCGCAACACGGGTCGGATGACGGTTTCACGCACGTAGGTACGTAGGCACCGTACCGTCGCCCTACGGGCCGGCTGTGAGCATCGGATCATTGTGCTGGTACGCATGATGGCACAACAAGACACGGCAAAGGATACGTTTTGTCTAATGACGGTTTTATAGAAGTGAGGTCGGGGCATCTCACAAAGCCCTCGCCCCGGCGGGCTGGTGCTACCTTCGAATGCTGGTCATAGTTGGTGCTGAAGTTCGAATTCCATGTGGGTCGAAGGCTTGCGTTTTTTCGGAAAACAAAGGGAAGATGGCATCAACTGCAGAAAGCGCCTAGTAGATGAAGTGGGCGTGCACCATTCAATGCGAAGGGAAGAAAGGGCCGCCGTCTACTCGCGATAAAATGTCTAGGCAAGAGCAGTAGTGTGGAGGAGGGTGACGGGCCTGCTTTGTGATCCCGGATCCGAGTTAAGGTTCCAGAAGGATACATAGACAAGGGCGAATACAATAAATGGGATGGGAAAAATAAACAAAATGTAAAGATATCCTTGGTGCCCGAAGGAAGGCTCCGATGAACAATGTAGGCAACAGTATCACCGTGGACATACGGCCGCATGCTAATCATATGGCCTGGGGGTGGTGGTGGTGAGACGCAGGCTGCAGCATTGCAGACGGCGTGTTGGAGCACGCTCTCTGAACTCGACATGTACTTCGCGGGGTAAGCGATGTTGGCAGGCAGTTGCGCTTGCATTCGACTAAGAACGCAGCTCATAGCTCTTGTGCGATCAGCATGAGTTCTGGTATAGACGGTCTCACAGTGTATCGTTGATTTTACTAGCTTTGACCTTGATATCCTGGGAAACGTCTTCCTCCAGGGTTTATGATTCGTTCATCGTTTACCAATTCGCGTGTATGGGATTGTTCAGGTCTCTTGCAGACAATGTGCTCAGCACATTGGAAGCCGGCAAGTTCGACCACTTAGGTTCCGTCGAAGTCTTGTGAGTGAAGTGTACAAGCATGGTTGTCATATTCTGCAGTATGAGCGGCTTTACATTAAACCCAGAAGGCGTTAGGCGTGTTGATATTATGTGGACTCGTGTTGGCAATCGGTTGTCGCGATGGTCTTGCTTACAGTCGACGTCTTTCCGTCCAGTGAATAGTCACAGATAAAGCGGAAATAGTGGACTCGTCCAATATGCACGAGGTAGGGTATCCTATCAACTAACTGTGGTCGTCGTCCAACATTGCTCGGTGGTGCGCGTCGCTCTGTTGGTGGTTTTGTGTCGTGGCCACAGGTGGCTCAACGGAAACAGCATCGCCACCATTGAGGATGGTGCTTTTGAGGGTTTGAACTCGATTGACCTTTTGTGAGTGAGCGAGGGAGGGTGCATTTCTGCTCGACCTAAACCAAGCTACACCGAACCAGCCATGTCGCTCGTGGCTTCGTCTGCTGCTTCAAATGTCGACCGATGATTCTGTTTAAGAGCGTTTGCCTCATCGAGTCGATACGGCACCGAGAGGTGGAAATAGATTGCTGCCCCTCCCCCCAGTACCAAACGTCGAGCACGTACTGTGAGGAGAGGTGGGTACATACGGGAGATGGCGTGTCTGCATATGAACCAGCCCCCCCTCGGACCAGTGAGTGTTGCTCCAGTCTCGGACACACTACTACTTGACTACCGGACAAAATTTTGCAAGGGCATATTGTACTCATTCATAGTGTCCTGACGCCAGAACGGCGGAACAACTTATTGTTACGACGAGGAACAGAAACATCTTGTCGACTTGTGCAAACGCCGGTCGCCCTCGTGGAGGCAAAGTTGGTTGGTTACATGATATGTCCACCTATCCCGTAGTGTCAAGCTCGTGCCCACCGTGTGCCCACTGGCCCCACCGCCAGAAACGCATACAAGATGATCATGCTGATAATCGCTTTGATCGAGGGTTCAGGCATAGGATATGGTATTGTAGGACAACTTGGCGAGCTCTTGACGACTTTCAACGAAACCCCTGACGGTATTCGGTCCCTATCATGACGACTTTCAACGAAACCCCTGACGGTATTCGGTCCCTATCATGCTTCGGTTCTACGATGTCGCGGTCATCGCAATCGGTTCATTGTACGTCGCGAACAACATCAGAGTGTGTTTGGGTGAAACAGACAAACACCTACACGTTCATCTAGTCGTACGTTGGGTTTCATAAACAACAAGGGCTGGGCTAGCCCTCACACGTTCAGGTGGTCCAAATTATCTTTGTGGTGCCCGTCTGTGTGTGCGACCCATCAGGCTTACAGGCTAGTTCAGGTAAAACGTTGCAAGTTTCGTACGTCATGAGTGCCGAATGAAAATGCCACTCAAAAGCCACACATTTGGAAACGTATTGAAAGTAGTAGACAGCGGAAGAGGGTGTTTCTGTTGAGATTCTAGGGCTGGTGCCAACGGTGAAGTGGTGTCCGGAACAATTACGGCGCTTCAAAATATTCGACGATAGTCAGATGTCTCTGTAGCTGGAAATCCTTTGTTTACAATTTCTTTCGGAATCAAACCGCTTTAAGCCACGTTATACGTCGGGGTTAGCACACATCCAAACAGTATACCTTGCGTAGGAGCAAACCTCCCAAGTCGTACTCAACGCCAAGCGTTGAACTTAAACTGAAACAAAGTATGCACGAAGCAAGATCGTCCAACTACGACTTTGTCGCAAAATAGGGCAAACTTACCGCCCTTTGCTACGTACAACGTAAAGAGCGTGCTCGATGAACCCCTTTCTAACATGCGAACGAACGAAGATGTTTCATCGCCTGCTCTCTGGAGCCCCCTGAGGCCCAACAGTCCTCAATACATCAAACGCCCCAATATCTTCCGACGCGGACAAAACGAACAATATCAACCGGCAACGGGTTGAAAGGGACTCACAAAACACGTCGCCAGATTGTCAGGATCTATCTCCAACCAACGGTAAGGACTTCAGACGCTAAACGATTGAAATTAATCATTTTTGAACCACCCTTATATGGACATTTAGAGCCTGATTTCTACAGTAGTAGGGAATTTGGAAAACGGGACAAACTTGCCTCGTACGCATAGCGTGGCAAAATAATACGGAGAGAACAACGTCTCAGAGCCATGACACGGGGGTTCCAAACACACCATTCAATGTAGAGAAGCATGCCGACCGCTTCCAACTCGAGACGGCTTACGCCTAGCTAAGTACAATGCGTTACTTCAAAGTCGGCCGCATGTGTAACCGCCGTGTGTGCAGAAATCGATTTTTACGCGCAGTTCTCGCAATGAATGATGCGACAAAAACGCCGAATACTAAACAGCAAGCAGACAAACATGGAGAAAAGGTGGAAGTCTGCACGTACCCTATTCGTAATGAGCACGCGTTTTAGCTACGTGAGACAACGAATATACATCCGATCTCGGCTTGGTCGTACCACTAGTAATACTGCTGCAGCAGAAAGTTGCATGTGGTAAGGCGTCTCAGTGCTTGCAGCAAGCCGTGCGTGAAAAAAAAACTGAGCACGAAAGGGTTGTAGCCAAGATCAAGCATATCCGCCCACGTTTAGGTTTAAGATAGTTATATACTAAACACAAGTACAAATCGCACGCCGTTAGACCTGCTCTTGGCCAGACTGACATCCTACCTGATCTTGGCTCGAAAAGGCCAGGGTTTTGTCTGAGTTGTTCTGCTGTTTGTCCAGCTTTCCACTGAGTTTATCCAAACATTGAAAATATTAGAGAGGCAATACGTACACTGTTTTTCATTGCGTATGCGTCAGCCGTTCCTCGGTTGCAATTCAAATGGTGCATTACCTATGCACTCGTACGGACGTACGTACGTACTTTGTACACGCAAAGTACGATGGTTTCACTTTTTCTTCTTCGAGTTGTACGATGTGTGCGTGTTCTTTCCGTCGACATCCAGCACAACCAGTGTCAGTGCCCTTTAATGAATCCTAGAAGGGATACAAGTTCTGTGGTCACAAAGCCATGTCATCGTACTGGATACGACAGCCACGACACACACATTCCATGATAGAGCGAAACGAAACAAAAATTAAAATTAAAATTAAACACCAAGAAGACAAAGTGAAAGAGAAAAAGAAACAATATAAAAAAAGAAGTATATATATATAACAAACAAACTGTCGTTCCCCCCTGCAGGCGATGGGGCATGCGTTTGATTTGAACCAACTGCAAAAAAAAAGAAAAAGATGAAAAACACGACTACTTGTATAAAGAGTAAGACAAAGAACCAAGGGAAAATAACAGGCATACCAAAGCTCAAAGCATCCTCCAGGTAGCGGCAGAAGTGTGTGGTACGAGTAGCATAGATACAGGTACTCCCTCCCTGCTGGTCTGCCTGGTACCTTGCTACGCTGTCTGCCGCCTCCGTCCAGCATTCGTCAATTATGCTCGGCCTCTCGGCGTCAGGCAATACGAAAAAAGAAAAGAAGGCTCGCCATCCACCCACGCCACACGACACCTTCAACAAGGCTGATCGATCGAAGAAAGGCAGAGGAAGAACAAAAAGAAAACCACACAAGATCAACGCAAGAAACGATTGAAAAAGGAAAAAAAGGAAATCCACGGTCACACGAGCTGCACCAGTTGGTGGTACGAGTAGTATAGACATGTTCTACTTCCTAGTCTGCCCGGTACCTTGCTACCCTGTCTGCGATCTCCGTACTTTCGTCCACAGAAGATTCCCTACTACTTATGTTCCTGGCCCTCTCCGCATTCCCTTGGTCGGGTTTTCTGACACATCTCCTTTTGCCCCCCCTCCCCCCATTCTCTTAGACACCGCCCACGGCGGATTCATGGCGCTGCGTACTCAGCTCAGCGTCAGCTTCGTGCCATATATAAACCGTTCGCCTGATTCAAGGATCCCCCGGTACCACTTCCATGCCTTTTTTGCAGCAGTGGACCTCAGAGCGGTCTCAACTCCAAACACCAAGGGAGTAAGTTCCTTTGACTCTTCGGTCGCTCCGAACTCCCTAAGGTCTTCGGCTATACATCTATGCCAAGTCTTGAACTGTCCGCCGGGTCGCGGGTTCTCCCCACCAGCCATCATCCCGAACATTACTCGACTGGGTAATAGCTCCGTGCTTTTCCGTGCCACCCCGCCGCAAAGAAGAGCCGCCGTTTGCGACTGGTTGTTTCGATGCTCTTTCAACGTTTCAACTTGAGGCCCTTCGAGTACGAGAGGGTGGAATGGGCAGTACGAAGTCGGCGCTGGAAGCCAATGATTCGTAACCGGACTTGGTGGTGAGTCGTTCGAAGCTTGGCAAAGTGTTCTTCTGTGAGGGCCCACGTCACATACCCGTACAGAAGGGTCTCAAATACCTCGGCCTTCAGCATTCGGACCTTCAGGCTAAAGGGGGCGGTCGTCCAATCATACAGCTCTGGGCCGAACCGTTTGAGGATTACTCGCACGAGACGGAAACGGCGGTCAATTTCGAGCGAGAGGTCACTGTTTTTGTGGATAATGCCGCCTAGGTATAAAAACTGGGCTGTCCACATATACGTCTGGCCTGCTGCTTTCATGATGAGCGGTGGTGCGAGGGGTTTTGGTCTGGTGTTTGTAGAAACATTGTCTCAATCTTGTTTCCGACGCCGTGAGGCCTGCTGCTTCAAAGACAGTCACAATGACTGTAATCATTTTCGCGAGCCCTTCAGCCGACTTCGAGACAATTCCTGCGTTTCGGCGTACAACATGCCCCATACAGCCCTTCGCACGCACGTCAACGGCTCTTGCTCTTCCGCTCCGACCACTCCACCATCACTGAGTTGGACCCAATCCCTTACGATGGTTTCGTCTTGTCTGAAGCGTACTAGTACGACGTGTAACGCAGCAGCAAAGAATACGTTGAACAGTAACGGTGATAGCACACAGCCTTGCCCCAGCCCCTGCGTGACATCAAAATATTTCGAGTGCTCGCCGTCACCCATACGCACGCGAGCCCGCATGCCCTCGTGGAAATTTACGGATAATTCTCATCATCTTGGGTGGTAGGCCAAAGCGTGTGAGTACCTCCCATAACAGCTCTCGGCCGACCGAGTCGTTCGCCTTCTGCAGATGGATGAAGCGCAAGTACAGGGTGACTTCCCTTTCTTGTCCAAGCTCTTTTAACCGGCGCATGACCGACAACACATCAATCGTTGATAGTACGGAGCGGAAGCCGCACTATACCTCCTGGAGTAGTTCTTCGGTGTTGCAGTAGTTGCTGAGGCGGGACACGACGATTATCAACAAAACGTATGCCTGTGTAGGTAACAAGCGAACTCCCACTGTAGTTGTTGCAAACAGTTCGGTCGTTGGTTTTGTTAAGGACCTGATAATCGGATCTTTCCAATACTGGGAGACTTCTCCTGTTACCCCAACACTGACAAGGATATTGTGAAAGCACTGGGCGAATGCGCGGTGGTCCATTTTCAGGAGTTCGGCCGAGAGACCATCTGGCCCGATAGCTTTCCAATTCGACATCCCCTCGTGTGCGTTCGTCATCTCGTCCATGGATGGGTCATCTCCGAGCGACCGATTTATCGGCCGTGGTGGCAAGAGGTCGACGAGTTTAGGCGATTTCGTGTTCAAGCGTTTGTGGTAAAGCCCCCCCACATCGTTCGCGAACTCGCAGTTTATCCTGCAACAGCGTGCCATCCTCGTTCCTAATGAAATGTTCACTCCTCGCTTTAGGCCCTTCCCAACATTACCGTACTCTTAAGGTGCTTGTAAAAGCCTCTATGGTCGTTGATCGCTAGGAATCGTTTTTTTTTTTTTCCGAAGTACGCTTCGAAGTAGGCACGCAGTCCTGCGGCAGTCACCTTCTGCAGCTTCGCACACGTAGATGTCAGTGTGTTCCACACGGTTTTATCCAGGGGGTGGGCAAGCAAGAATTAAAGTGCATCCTCCCTCGCTGTCCATGCTAATATATACTGGTATGGGGCAAAGGTTTCGGCAGATTCACACCATCCATGTCTGCAGTGGCGACGTGGAGGGGGTGGTACCTCTTTTTCGATCGCATCAACAATAGCCGCAGTGATAAACTCAACCATGCCAGACGTATTACGGGCTGGATAAGCTGATTAAGAGTGAAGGTGACCCTCGCGCCTACTCGTTCGGGACACTTTTTTATCGCACACAAACTCTGCCTTTCGAACTCTCGGCGTTTTGGGTCGCACTTTCATGGTCTCATCTCTTAAGACAATGAAAGTTATTTGGCGGGAAACGCCAAAACAGAATTGGGAGCGAAGCGACCTAACAGAACGCAGCGTTGTGAACAGGTTCCCATTTTTTTGCGAGTGTGTCGGCCTGTAATAGTCGTCGTTTGGCAGTACCGATTGCGTGAGCTGTATGTTTCCGACTTCCACGACCCCGGTATCTGCAGAAACGGGCTATCTTGAGCTAACGCGTGGGACTTGACGCGTTGCAAGCAATATCAAGTTGCGCTCGCATTTGCCGTGGGACTGGTGTGTTTTGAGTGCAGCAAAAGTTTGATATTTCGTGATTTCGTGACGAGCGCACAAGGCCTACATACCGCAATTGCAGCCTTCCCATATGTGTCGCCATATTACTGCTGCAGTACTTGCCTACAATAACACTTTGGGGACCATCTATACTCGCACACAACATAGATACTATGCACCCTCTCTTTCTTAGTTCGCTCTGCCTGTATAGAAAGGTCTCCTTCCCATTCTTCTTGGAATTTTGAATTGGTCGATGTTTGATATGACAACATCACGAGCACTCACCGTCAGTGAGCAGCTTTGCCGAACGAGTGAAATGACGAAGTATAAACCAATACGTGCAGGTGGAAAGCTATGTAACGTGGAAACGCAAAGATGTGCCAATCACATATTTTCTTGTACACTGTACATATTGGCAAGATATCGAGTAAATTCTTTGTCCCATGATGTGGGATCATGTTTTGACATTGATAATGGTTTGCCCCTCGACCGTAGCAGTCGTGATTCCAAATTGGTTGAACCGCACAGAAGCAGTCTTTGTTGATCACAGCTCTCACAGCCCTCCGAAGCATACAAAGAAAAATAAAAGTTTTCACATATAGCTCAAGCGCACCCCGCTCTCGGACGCTGTGCACCGACCGAATGTGTCGCGTTTAGATGCATGGAGAGTATACCTGCAGTTAATTCATGCGAAGCATTCATGGCACGTGAAAACGTTGATTGGCAGAATGCGCAACACAAGAAAACACCACCATCATCTTGTTCTCAAAGGGGAAACAAGGTTCGCTAAAACCTATGATATCTACTTGAAACGTATGAAGTCGATGTACACGCTGCACGAGTCGTACATCATATAGTTTGATCTGAGTAGTACTCTCTGATTTGCCTGCACTAGACACACACTACTATTGCTCGTGCAACCAGCCATATTTGAAGCCCGCCTTATGTATTTCGTCTCAGGCGCATCCAACTGGCACCGGCCACTGAATTTGCAAATGGCGTTCTTCTCAGTCGACTGATTTAAGTGGTGCCAACGCTCGTCTGTACTACTGTGCCCTCCCACCTTGTGGTCCAACCAACTTATTATGGTGTTGTATTTAAGCCCCTACCGTCATAATACCCAGTTGACATGACGTACGGGCAAACGTGCGAAAACATCGATGCTATTGATGACTCCACCGCAGTACTCTGGTGCCCCCTAGTCTCGAACAGATTGATGTTTTGCATACTATCTGGGCCAACTGAAGGGCCTCGTCGATTCACTCTGCCACGCGTGGCGCTTGCAGGACCTTCGCTATCCACGGGAGCGCGCAGCGTCCTGATGGGCACATATTTACCTCGAACGGGCGTTAACACTTCCCTGCAGATGCCTTCGTCACCACCCTTGGGGCGCGGGATGTGGGTAGCACGTATCATGCGAGCCCAAAAGCAGTAAATACATTACCATTACCAGAACGGTATAGGGCCACGATCGAGCACCCCGAACTGAGAAAAAAGGGTATATTTTGTTCGATGTTTCAACAGCACACCTCAAGGTGGCCGGCCATGTTGCTCAAAATCGAGACAACGGCAATATTTGCCCGCTTGCATAACCGCGACGACATCGTACACTTCAACGATGGATTAGGAACGTGGTGCTGGACTTGGAGGGGTGGCCGGTAGGTTTTACTAGGGTGGCAGGTGACCCGAACAAATCGGAAGCGGAACAGCCCTGCTCGAGGGGTATGCATCAAGGTCTAGGACTGCTTAGTACCGTTGATTCTATCGTGACATAATTCCTCAATACCCCCCGCACGTTTGACATCCAATACATCCCGCGCGTTTATCATTCTGCTACGATAACTGAGTTGGGCCCCAACGTCTCTGTAATATATTGTGGAAATCCAGTTCGGATACTTCGCGTTGCCCAACAGAACGAATACGATAATTTAACACGGGCTGGAACAACCTATGAAGGCGATAGCAAATATTGCGTTTCAATGTCGGAACAAAAACACTGATTAAGTCAGTGGCACCGTATCCAGCACTCGATCAAACTATTCCTGCATGGCGCCATGTACCAACTGCTCATACCCCCACCCTTGAAAGTTATGCTTCGTTCCTGCATGATAGGGATGCGAGGGTCCGAGGTCGTACGTCTACCACCAATCCTGATATCTCTTACGGGGGACCATATCAAATAGGACCTACGGTACACACAAAACCTCTATATTTCGCTATTTTTATTAACAATATCTGGTCCTGTTTTCCATGACCCCCCCGTAATATTACACCCCCCCACTCACTACAACAGCAATATCAAGATCGTGGTGATCAACAGTTGGTCATAGAATCTCCCTGCATGCGAGCAGATGCATATATGCTCTTCTACACCGTTTGTACTGCAAGCACGATGATGCATCAGAAAGCCAGCCGCAGAAAACCCCCTTGCCTGGATTTTATATTGGCAGGCCATCGGAATCAGTCAGTATGTCAGTCAGCCTTGACGTGCAGCCTTCCTCGCCTCTTCCCTCAGCAAATATCTTTGAGCAGATTAACCCACCAAAATGGGCCGCCGACGCTATTATAACTCAGAAGAAGATATCATCATGCTCATGATGACGGGATCGTCCTGATAGAGGTGGCAACGAACAGAACAAGACAAAACAGAAGTGACAACGTCGTATGTTGTACTGAACAGTGAAAACGTACTTGAGGGGAAACCCAGTCAAAGTCCCGGCCACGTTGCGGCCATATGTTCACTAGGCAACACGGAACTCGACGAACTTAAATGGGATCAAGTATTGCACCCGACGTGAATTTCACGTATACCAATGAAGCTAACCTTCGGTACGCACGAATGAAGCGATGCCACTCCCACTCGTTTTACATGTCGACATGGTCTTGACTCCTGATCTTGTGGCGGAGGGCTTACTCCACTGCCTCGAATTCCTCTGCGCTTTCTTCATAAAAAGCGCATCTCCCAACCACAGAAAACAATGCAGACCACGGTTGCTGCCTTCTGTATTAGTAGGTAAAGAGAAGAGAGACATCGTGGGTACAGACGATAGCCATCTACTAGAGGGATTGCTGCGCAGGTTGAGACCGGCACGGCAGCCGTGCAAGTTGTGACGCACCAAACAGGTGCCTCCCTTGTAGGCAACATTCTCTTACAGCAGTCAGTACCTGGTATAACAGCAGTGCAGTACCTCTCCTGCGCACACTGGTACAAGTGAAGTCAGTATGGGAGGCGCGCAAAAAAAAATGGCAACTGCTGCTGTTGTGGTAGACGGTACGAGCACAGATGCCCTTGTGAAGCCCGTACGGCACAGACAGTCTGAGAGATCTGCTGTAGGGACTCCTGTGGTACTCGGACAGCAGGTGGGTACAAGTATACAACAGCAGTAGTACGTATGGTACAGCCGTAGTTTTGTGGTGGAGGTGCAGTACTCTTTTAGGTACCAGGTATAAAACTGCTGTGCCAGCAAGCGACACTCGTAGGTGGTACATTACTCCTGTCGCCAGGGGAACACACAGGCAGCATTTGGCACAACACGACAACATACACGCGCACCTGTTACATAGAGGCCTCCCCCTCTGCAGTGCAAGCCTTCTTGCAGGGGGTGTGGAAGCGCTCCGTGGTGACTATAGATACGTGTTCATCCCGCCACGCCGAAGTTTTGTATCCCCACCAGCACCACCAGCTGAACACCCACATTGCAAAGAAATACCTCCACCACCAGCAGTTTGCCCAGCGCCTCTTCGTCTTGGAAGGTGCTTCAAAGCTGGCAACGGAAGAGGGGCGCCATAATATATACTCTTAACGCTACGCCGTGGCGAACCAAACGAAGCCTAGTGACCTTCGGCAGGTCCCCAAGTGGGGCTCGTGATATTTATACTCTAAAGACAACAAACAACTTTACGTTTTGGAGGCCACACGCTTAGTGTTCAGGATCAATAGCTTTTATATTGATTTTCGCGGACAAACACCGCTCGTGGGGCGCGTGTTTTACTTGGTTTTGGCATGTATCAGGTACATGATTTGGACCCAGAACGATCAGGTCTACCTAATTTTGCCCGGCGCTCAAAACTAAAAAACACGAAATTCCGCTTCATTCGAAATAAGCAACCAACCCCACAGCAGTTCGACAACCGTGGTCACCTCGACGTGGTTTGCTACCAACCATGTTTCATCCTCCGCTTACGTAAACCAATCGTGTACATCTCACGGATTCGGTGATGACATCAATCGCGACTGTTGTTACAGATACTCCAGAAAACAACAGACAAACCGGCAAATTAAACAAATGTCGGAAGATTGTGCGCACCACGCGAAAGAGAGGTCTTTGCTCCCATTTAGTAATGCTGTCCCGTTGTGGGGACAAGCCACTCAAATTCCGTGAATGTCTGCTTTGCTCAAAACAGCAGTGCAGTGCCGAAGGGATTAATGCCTTACAGGTTAAGCAAAAGACTAATTACCACAGACGTAGTCCTGATTGACGCAAGGCTTCCTGATACATGCAGTACGCCGTTGGTGATCACGCACAACAATCCTAATGCGAACGCAACAATCTCCTCTGCATTAACAAAAATACCACCGCCTAAACATGTCAGCACGGCGACAACGAATAGCATTCCACTGCAATTTTGGTGATTTCGTCAACGTCGTCGGCATCTGCACGCGCCGGAAATGTGGAAATCAGTAGCGGACAGCTCTCTCAATCAAACATTCAAAAACATGATAAACAAACAAGAGCAAATGGACAGATAAAAAAACACACATATATTTTCTGACGTAACGGAAAGACGCTGCACGGCCCAATGAACAAGCTTTCGTGCTGCAGGAAACCAAGGTCATGTGCCTCCGAAGAGCACGAAAAATCAAACAAACCAAAAAGACAACGCAGGATTCTAATACCAAACCGCGGAAGAGGGGCAACACCGGCCGACTTAGCACGTCTGACGACGATCCGTGTCCCACGCTTCAAGAGCCCGCTTATGCAATTTCCGTACAGCAGTATTTACAGTTCATGACGCAAGCACGCGACATATACTTATGAACCTACTGTAGCTCACAGCAAACAGGCACACAAATAGGTATAATACATCGAAAGAGTAGAAGCCCGTATGCGTCCCTCAATGAAAAAGCGCATTCGCCGTGATGCCTACCACCGTCCCACCAAAACAAATTAACTATAGTTTCCCTCGTTCAATGCTTTTCCGTGGTGTCTCAGTATATGCCATTCACAATTCATCTTTCTCATTCTTCAGGCGGCTCGACGACAACGACCTGACGACGTTGGACACCGGGCTCTTCGATAACTTGGGGTCTCTTGCGAGCTTGTGAGTGGAGCCCATGGTTTTGGATTTAGTAGTGACGATTGGCGATAGGCAGTAAGGATGAGAATGTCAGCGATTGTGGTGCTACTACTCTTGTGGAACATGTCGACCATCAAGGGACTCGCGGTTCATGGTCGACGTTAGCGTGGCATGTCTCAGCAATCGTAAGCGAGGTTTCAGCGAAGAAGCCGAAACCGCGATAGCGATGGTGAAATCAGTAACCAAACCGGGTCTATCTAGCAAGCAATACCCGATATCTGTGCAACTTTTGAAACGACCTTTAACACTCCTCGTACGATGGTTAGATACTCTGATTGCTTTTGTGACGTAGTGCGGCGGTCGATGAGCAGCCCTCTGCCTGACAAACGTCGGTGGAACACGAACCGAACGTCTACCGTTGAAGTAGTGCAGCTCATGGCTCCCGAGAAAATTTCAAACGCATTATGTGGTCATATATTCGCCGGTTACTGCTCACGCGCTCGACTACAATGACAGGATTCACATTCCGAAGCACGAACCTGTCGTCCGGCAATGCATCCCATTTTCCAGAACCCGGAAGGTCTTACACAACATCGTGTATTTATTGTTCGATGTTGACTGTGCTCACGTGCAGAAATCAGTTCAACGCAAACTGTGTACCGCTGTGATTGTTAAACTAACCCAACAATGGAGTCCGAGCGTGTACGGCCTGATACATGCGCATTATCGCGCAAATATCGGGTATATACTTGGAGTACACAGTCACTAGCCACATGAGACCAACACAATCGTGAACCACCGTAGAGTATACATTCAGAAAGAGTATCATGGTCGTCACCACAGGCGCGTGACGTGGAATAGGTAGCGATTGTGCGCATGTGTTGTGTTGCCTCGCACCTTCAAGTTCACGACCATGAGATTTTCAGTCGTCTCTTGCCGCATATTCGGCTGCAGTCTGGTGGACTCGAAACGCTCGCCCACCCCATAACGAGCTTGGGCCAGTTTTAGGGTTGTCGTTTCTCGTACAGTGTTGCGGTCGTCCCGACGTGAAGTGAAACGTTTGCTTTCGGGGTTCATTTTGTATCTTCGAACGTTCGGCCAAATGCCACCACCTTAACACCCCAACGTCGAGGTGCACAGCAGATGCCCGTTCAGAACTTGCAGATAGCGCATTCGGAGATTTGCACGACTTTCTTTAGATCAAATGCTTGGTTGATGCACGTACTATCTATCAAGGAACAAACCAGCTGAAAGTTCAAAGGCAGAGGGGACTTGTGGGGCGATTGGCTGCACAGACAGACATCTTACTGTCAACGTAAGCCGGAAATGCGGATATTAAGGACGGGTGTCACCTTCCGGTGCCCTAATCTTGCAAACCAAGTAGTACGGGGGTGCACACCAGCTGAGTTCCACAGCTATCAGATTTCGTTGCCCTCATTGAAGGCTACAGCCTAGGCAGAGAACATGATTATCGCCGAATCGTATCAGGTAATTGCCCTCTTTTCCCTGTTGCCATCGCTTCAAGAACTCCACCACCTGTTTGACGAGGGCATACACAACCCCTAGTATGGGCGATTGAATTTCTACACACAGCATGCCACCATGAGGAATTCAACAAAAACCTCGTCCACACAGCTGGGGAATATGACGTTGTTTTTCAGACACACCCTGGACAGTAGTACTGCTCCGTCACCGCTACTGGTACTGCTGAGACTGTCGCTACTGTTGCATCCACCCTGCTACGAATACACATACTGTTATATTTACTTACTTCTGCGGATGCTAATGGTATCGCGGGTGCTATAGTGTCCACGTTATTAGGTTCCTACAGCATAAGCTTCAACAAATAAGGCGGGTATTCACTGCTTCAGATGAGGGTACATCCGTTGGAAGTACTGATTGTTTGAGGAGTCGAGAAAGTAGTAGGCGTCCCGGACCCGACGGCGGGCATCTGCCGATCGTGATAAATACGTATGTGTAACCTACTGCTTGCTTTCTGTCGAGGCACGGTAGATCGTACAGTAGTTCGCCATCGATACCTGCGGCTACTACCCATCGAGACGGAGAGCTATAACCATGGAGTTTGATGGAGAAGAGGCCGGCGCCTTGCGCACTCGGCTGGGTTCCACGGAGGGGCTGCGGAGGGGTCTCTAGAACCCCCGGAGATTTGTTTCTGTGTAGGGTCTGTTTCAGACAAGGCTTTGCTTTACAGGCGCTAAGTAAGCCGGAATACTGTATTCAGTTGGCAGTTTGCAAGGTTGTGTCAGTGATGTAGAGGGCCTGCATGAGCCCTCTACTATTTCCGTGCAGTTGGCCTCAAACTAAGGGGCATGATTGAAAAAAGTACGATTCAGCTACATGTCAGACATCGTCTGGAACGGTTATCGTTCTACATCTCTGGCAGCAGCTTCGCCGTAAGAACATATACATATAAAATATGTATCACTAATGAGATATACGACTTAATTCAACAGTATATCAGCAGCCAAAGATCCATTGTATAGTAAGAGCCCCATGATTCATTAATGTCGCCCACGTCTTCGCTTGCGTCGTGATGTTCATAAAGTGCCTCAAACCATTGCCTCAACATTGGCTTGGGCCACAGCGGAACCATGTTGCATACCACAGACGTACGCGTTGCTCAATAGGCTAATTTAACGATCAGTGTGGTAGTCAAACATTCGCGGAACAGCGCAAACCCTATCGAAAGCTCGTGTTCCCACTCACACGTAAAGGGTCGGTGACCAGTGATACTACCATCACGATCTCTGTTTTCTTCCCGCTAGCGCTTGGACAGGCAGTCTAGACTGGCCACGAAAAAGACAGCTGCTCACAGCATCGACGACGTTTCTGTCGGTTCGTAACGCTGAAATAGAACGTCAGTTTGGCGTTCGACTTGGTAAATCCTCCGTTAGACATATATTGCCTATTTCTCAAGTCTGTGGTAAAACTACCGTCTTCCAGACTCCGACGAGGACTTACACCCCACATAGCGATATACCCGTTTGTCCCTTGCGCACCAACATCAGGAGTCATTCCGCAAACATGGGCGAGGCTACGCTTTGACACTCCGCCTCAAGAGAATAACACTCGTGCATTGAAGTTCCGCTCATGCATCGTGCACCGTACTAACACGGAATGTTTGCCACTCATGACTACGCTTGATGTATGGCATTCTCCAGGTGCCTATTCCAGAATGCGTTGACTACGCTGGGTGCCGGTGTCTTCGATGGTTTGGGGTCGCTTGGTACCCTGTGAGCGGAGTGTGTGATTTTCGTCATTCTATGTAATGACTAACTATGTTTGGTTGTAGGTAACGAAGCGTTTACTTTTCTAGTTCATCTGCCTTTGGTACCAACGTGTTGTTGTTGTGTTGCCACATGTAGTAGCAAGATACCAAGGTGCTTCAGTTGAGCCCTAGTTGAACAATTTCAAGCTGTTGCTGTAGGATATCAGAACGTTGCATGTGGCACGAGGTAGCATATTCCCACGCACGTACGGAGAGATCCTCGCACTATGCATTATCATGTACATCTCTTCCGTGGTGGTTCGTGTTGGTGTGCACAGGCTGGTGGGGGAAAATGACATCGGAACAATCTATGTTGACGTGTTCCAGAGCTTGGGGCTTCTCAGAACCCTGTGAGTGAGCGACCAACTGGGAGTACAGCGATTCAATACATTAATCTCGAACCGCCCGATGAAACAACCATGCCTGACACGCTTCCTAGGCTGACAATTTGTTTCACGTCTTCGTGAAGGAAGCCTACGCGAGGATTCAAGCCTCTGGAACACAGATCCAACGCGTGCTACGTTAGACGTTCGTAGAATGTTTTGTATGAAATATGCTTGGAACGACGGGACTCCCTAATGCCAGTTTCCTTGTTTTTACGTTATTATTCGTACACTGAGATTTTATTCATCGTATTCGCGCTTACGGTTTCCGAGTGACTCCGTGATAACTTGTTTATAGTATAGAGACCCTCAAGCGAAAACCGTCAAATGAAAATCCAGTGCGTTTTGTTTCGTCGCATATGTCTCCCACTGTCAATGGTTTTGCGGAATTTTGGGACGCCCCCCTCGTTAATACCAACAAACATTGACGGTATATTTTAGTATTTAATGATAGGGATCATTTGTGGGATCGCGAGCGTTCACAAAAATCACCTTTCACCCGTTTCGAAGCAGGGTTGCATCCGGGGGAGGACACATTTTCAAGGTATTCGGCTTATGGGGACATCATGCTTGAACGACGGAAACATCGACTATTGCACCGAACGTTCTGCAGAAGTTGTCACAGATATATCTCATGTTTGTTTGCTGAACCACCAGTCTGAACGCATTAGTTTGTCCTTTTGCAGACTGTGTATTTATCGCTCCAGTAATGAAAACAGAGGTGACGTCGAGAACGAAAGTCAGCGTTGTCGTATGATGACTGTTGAGTTTGTTGCCGGTCTCATTATATAGCCCAAGTTCGAGGATTATATTTTTTTCGGTGTTTGTTCTGTCACGTGCTACAGTAGAAGCTGCACCTGTTAATTTTTACGCTCTTCACGTGACTGTGGTGGAGGAAATCGTTTCGCTCTCCCTCAAAAACGTTTTTTTTTGTAGCACAGAACAAACAGACGTTTTTTCAGGCTGCCAACTGTAGATGTTCCTCGAGACATTTTGCGAAATATTATGAGATTGGCGATATTTAGCGATAATTATTACTGTAGGTTCTCGGTACCCTTTAGAAACCCTGCTAGCCAGACACACAATCCGGCAGAAAAATGTAGTCGTTATCGTGGCAGGCATACGTTTTCCAAATATCTTCCGAGAACGGCTACGAAACAGCAATTTACCCGAAGAGAGCCGTACAACTGACGGGGAAGCATCTGTTTCTGGGGTTTCCACAGTAAAGGAGTTTCACACTCAGAATTTCTGAAAAACAACTTAAGGGGAATTAAAAGTGAGCAAAGCCATGGTAGGGGTGGTACCTTAGTAAATGAGCTTTCTACACGAGGAGCTCAACATCTCACCCGGAACATTCGAAACACAACATGTTCACCCAACTTGACGTACCCTGTCTACGCGCTCATCTTGAACTTAAATACAATGTATTAGTAGCAGTAAAGTTGTCATACTATTAATAGCTGGTGTCGAGAAGCTCAGCAATTGTGAAACCATTGAATGAAAACCGTGCAACCCCTACGCGGTGAGATGGGTAAAGTGCAACACGATGAACTATCGTGTGGACGAAACCTTCAATAAAAATCAAGTGAACACCCAACTCATTGTATTGCAGCAAAACTCGGCACAGGACTCTCGTGCTAATAGTAGACGCGAACTACGGAAAAAGAGGTGGCACCTGGTATTTCTGAGGCTCTTGGATTAACTTCAGTTTAGAAGCTCTATATTTTTCTCAAGAAATGTTTTTTTTCCCAGAAAAAACGGACGATTCAAGCTCGACCTGTTGAAGGTGTTGTCGAAACATATAACAAACGAAACTGAGACTACCCACGTTGGGTTGACAGCATTTCCTTAGGTGCCCTTTAAAGACCGCACCGATCAGAAGCAAAATATTACACAATAATGTTGCATCCATCTCCTGGCGGGCCCTTAATAGTGTCAAACGTTCATGAGTGGAGAAGGTTGGTCGACCAGGAATTGGTTTGCCCAAAACTTGACACCGGTGTGTCTCGAAATGTATACTTGTATCAGTGGTCAAACGTCAAATGGCTACCATTCTGTGGCTAAACCTGAGGGTTTTTTTCATCCTAATGTTGGCATATACGTTCCTCGAACTGTTCGGTGCAGAGTGATATGGAACGCATGCTAAGATGGGGTGCATCATCTTTGCCCTGTAAGTTTCCTCACTTGAAGCGCTCAAAACATTTTGAAGCGGAAGGATTTTATGAGAACAACCATCCCCGTGACCTGTAGAGAGTAGGTATGCACAAAACTACCCTTTTCTAACAAAAACAAAAGACGGTCCGACGAATTTTGCTCAAGGAGCCCTGTTAATCAGGAAATTTCCCAGGTAAAACGTGCCATCGGTGTAGTTGTAGAAGGCATCAAAGCAAGGAACATATGTCTGACCTCCCCTCCCCCCCGTCCACTCTATTGTAACGTGCGTCTTATCACGCTATACACGCCGCGTACAGTCAGAGTAGAGGTATCCAAAATGTAAACCACCGTCGCAAACCAACAAATATTTTCAACCAACAGAGCCATCCTAGGTATGCATTCAAGATCAGAATGAAGACTCAGAGCTTCAACTCCTCAGCGAGTTCGCAGTCGTTGAGTCGTTTATATTCAAGTTCGAACTTCAGGTCCAATACCTATTCTTCTATTGCTTCCGCTAGTACCACAGCAGGAGAAAAATATACAACTACTCGCACTACGGTAGTGACACACTTGAGGAAAGCCATGACAGGGGTAGTGCCTTCTTTTCGTGAAATCCACACATGGGTACAGCTCAATATCAGACCCGGACGATCAGTTCGAACAAGCTTGTACCCACAACCCGTTCAACAATTCTATGCGCTACAGTCGTGCTTGCAAAACCCAAACGTACTCGTGGACGTCTCATGGTACTCGATACATTAATCGTTGCTCCCTTGAAGTGCGCGATCGGTCAGAAACGTCTAAGCCGATAAACTGCATACTGGGTGACCTCTTCAATGTTATTAGCTGCGGATTGAACGGGTAGTATCCAAAGTAAAGAGCAGGCACTACCATCACTATCACCGTGGTTTGGGACAGGCTGCTGTCCGCGGCGAAAAACGTCGAGAACATCGTTCATTCACACCATTATTGGAGAGCCTTCATAGGCACGGCAACAAAGCACTGTTGCCATAAGTAGTGGTGGGTGTCAAATATGTAGCATGGGAGGGATCGTGTTTGTTGCGTTTGTCTTCGTCTTCGCAGAAGGGACGACACATCACCAATCATGGCCATGACAGCGTATAACAATGCGGCGTACGTCTGTTTTTCGATTGAGGCGAGATCCGGTATAGGCGACGTCACGGTCTGTAGTTTACTTGGTTTTACCATATTTTCTTCTTACGTCCTAACCTGGAGCCGGTCTGCCTCCCCCAACCAGTTCTAAATTTCATGTTGCTCCATAAATTGCACGTATGCAATTGTTCAGGGACCTGAGCGACAACGCGCTGGTGACTCTAGAAGCCGGCGTCTTCGACAACTTGGGCTCCGTTCGTCTATTGTGAGTTGATTATACCAGCATGCTTGCGTGCTCGGTAGTATGGACTGATCTGGTTTGGACATATCCCTAGTCCCGCGTGTTTCAGGTATGCCTACTCTCGAAAACGATGGTTGTCGTGATAGGTTTTCTTGCAAGTCAGGCGTTTTGGTCCACGGTACCAACTCACGAAGATGACGGGCACGTCCGCGTAGCAAAAAGGGGTGTAATAAACGCCTAGCCGACCCGCTCTCAAGTGGAAGCTGTTCCGCACACTTTTTCTTTGATGCATGTCGCTCTGGTTCAGCTATTTCGACGTCGAAAACAGGATTCTTAACGACAACGGCATCGCAACCATGGAGACAGGCGTTTCAAGGACTTAACCGCGCTTGGACTTGTGTGAGTGAGGGAGTGAGAGGTTTGCATCCCGACCGGATAGCATTCTTCACATATATAACCCACGGCCGCACATGTCACTCGGTCCAGGGGTATAGCAATTGACCCCTGAGCGTTAATGATCCCTCTTGTTGAGGTCAGTTGCATTGTTGTTTGCTCGGCGACGAGGTTTGGGACAGCGTCTGTTCCCCCTACGGGCACAAAACGTTGGGGATGCACGGTGAGGAGGGGTGCTCAACCCCGGGGTTCGAGGGCCTATATGTGACCTAACGTCCCCTTCGATCAATGCGTGTCGTTCCGGAGATGAACCGACTGCAGGATAGCACGTATGGTCACCGCAGATGGCGTCATGACCCTGGAACGGCGAACCTACAGATGGTTGCACCGATGATGTCGTACCACATTTGCGATATTCTTCGAATAATGTTGTCCAAGGACCAAGTGAAAACTTTAACACACGAACTTCCCGATCTGCACAGTACGCCTGCCGCTCCCGCAAAGACAGTGGGTATGTAAATGATATGACGTGTTAAGTTACATGATGGACTCTGTTGAACATCATTGAGACTGCGGTCACTCTCGCAGTCATCCGGGTAGCGCGGTCTCAACCTGTGCGGTAGTGACCAGCGTTGCTCTACCGTCCACCCCACTACCCTCTAAAAACTGCCACAGAATCGCACACGAAACGCTAACGTACTGTACGGCATCCGCAACTGCATCAGCATCAGTAATATACATCATGTGCAACTATACCTGGAATAAAAGAATACAGTGCAGACAGAAGACATTTAGAGGGTCGAAAAAACAGACACGCAGCATCCGCGACCTAAACTCGTGCTGTGTATGTTCGCTTTTCGTTTTTGTATGTATAGGCTATAAAAGCGTATATATCTCATGATATGTTTTGCTGCCACTGCTACATCTCCTGTTCAACAATGACGCTACTGGGTTAAAGGACAGTGTTTGAACGCTTCTCTAGTAAGATAAACTCGTCCTGATACTTCGCCCAAACCTTCTTCTACTACTACTACTACTACTACTACTACTGCGAGTGGTGTGGTACTCTTAATACTAATAGTCCTTCCACTCCTACTTCAGCTACTACTGCTACTGCCACTCCTACTTCAACTACTACTGCTACTGTCACTGCTACTTCTACTATTGTTACTACTACTACTACTACTCCTCCTCCTGCCAATATACTACTGTAGTAGATATACCCATGCTTGAGTCTAGATTTTGTCTCTTAACGAGAGGTGGCAGTGAAGTGTCAGTGAAGATCACTAGTGACGAAGAGGAAACACATTAGTTTAAAATCGGCGATCACGTAGCAAGTGTGAACATCAACTAGAGAAGTCAAAAACATCTCAGGAGACGAGAACCATGAAACCTAAAATGAGTAAAAGAGAGCGGATAAGGAGCAGGAGCAAAAGAGGAAAAAATGAGTAGAGTACGGCACTAGCGACAGTAGTCACATGGGGGTGATGATGCAGTCTGTTCGGCTAACCTACGTTGGGGTGACGACCTCGGAGTTGTTTGCTCCGTGCTAGCCGGACCTGATTCGTCCGTTCCAGGCTGAGTAGTAGCCGAGGAAACGGGAACACATGTTGCCCCCAGCCAGTGTTTCAAGCCGACTCGTCTACGCTTTTTTGTGCGCTGCACAGCGCGTGCAGATCTTATTGCCACAGAAATCGCCGAGAATAAGTATATTCGGCCTCAGGGTAAACATGTCCCTCCGGGACGCTTATGACGGCCTGAGCAGTCCTCTCTCATACGGGGTAAGTCTGTTGAACTGGCAGTGGACCGACGTTGCCATATCGTATGCTGATGTTGCTGCTCTCAAAGATCGAACATTGCTCTTGATAAAGTTGATTGTACCATATTCTAGCTCATGCACGTGAAAACTGACTATACGGGGGGTATATGGCCTCTGCCAGATGATATCAGCAAGAGGGCTTCCAGCGAGGGACTCCACCAGTCTCGCTGGCCTCGCACTCAGTAAGTCTTGTTCTTAGAGCTTGTATTATCACGGAGTGATCCTCATCGGACCACGAGCCAGGTGGCTAGGGGACATCACACAGGATCCCCGGCCACTGCTCCACTCACACATGCGATTACACTGAAACCTCCACGGCTTGGTATCTTTTGGCTACAGCACCCCCAAAGCGAGTTCACTCGACACGAACGAGCTTGACAAAACCAAAAAACCAAGACGAAATCGCATGCGGCAAATCACAAATCAATGCTGAACTCTGAAGCAATTTTAATCTTGAGCGCACGGGTCATCCGTAATTTGCGCAATTCCTTCACGACGAATTCAGGCGCAGCAGAATAAATCGACCGCAAAGACTCCCACGTGCGCTCCTCTGCTTCGAAACCATCCCAATCGACCAAGACAATCACCTCGTTGGCATCATCTTCGGCCACATGCACCAAAGCATTCATGCGGCATTCACCCTGCGCAAAGGAATGTTGGAAAACATCCTTCAGATCAGCGGTGACGTTCAACGTCGCATCCGCATAAAATCGTAAACGTTGTTGTCGCGAGACACGGCAACAGCTGCGCGAATATCGGCGCAAAATCTCTCCTGCTCTGCAACGACTTCACGGACGTTCGCACGCAACAAGTCAGCATTCATCACGTCAACATTCCACCTGCCATCAGACTCAGAAACGAGCGCCGAGAAATCGGTACGCGGAGCACGCCCAAACATCACGCTGTACGGAGTGCTTCGGTAACGTTCACGAAACGAAGTGTTCAAGGCCCACTGAGCGGCCGGCAAAACATCAACCCACTCCGAAACCTGACGACGCTGTTCTGACAGAATGGAACGCAGAGCACGTACCACCTCTTTTACCATGCGTTCACACGTACCGTTCGACCACGGCGTGTAAGCGACAGCAAAACGATGTTCGATGTGCAACGCGTCGCTCAACAAAGCAAGCACCCTGTTCTTGAAATGCGTGGCGGTATCACTCACCCACACACGCGGCACCCCCAAAGTCTTACACCAGGCTAGCAAATGCTTCGCTGTGACCTCGGCTGTACAAGCCTCGGCCGGTTCCAACGCCACGTAGTTGGACAAATCATCCATGATGACCAAAACATATCGGAAACCATCCTCATCAGGCAGGCCATCGCTACCTTCGGGCCCGCTGTGGCCAACATACAAAAAATCAAAGTGCACCACTTCTCCCGGAGCGGTACCATGCACCGTGTCTCCGTAGGGACGAGGAATGAGTGCACCTGCACGCGTGTCTACACAGTGCAAACACTGGCGAACGAATTCGCGAACCTGAGAATCCATGTGAGGCCAAACACAATATTCCTTCAGGCGAAACAAAGTCGGCGCCACACCACGGTGACCAGCCGAGCGCATGTGCGCGCACACTATCAAACGAGTTTGAAGAGCAAGATCATCCGGCGGAATCCACAAGACGTCACGCACCCCAACACGCACACGAAACAAACCATCATCGGCCAAGGTAGCTTGACCGAAGGTTGTCGAAAATTCATGAACACCAACGCCGATACGAGCGACAGACCTTTGTTGCGAGGCACGAATCACATCCAATGCGGGAAGCGAATCGTCAGCATTACATGGGCTGTGCACGGCAACCGAACGAACAGGCACCGTAGGAACTTTGACCCAACGAGACAACAGATCCCCCCAACAGTTTCGATCGCCAGGGATGTGTTCGATTGCATAGCGGTATTGTCCTAAAACACCCTTCCAATTCTCTAGGCGTTGTGCCATGGTCTTTGTGACCGTCGTGACACACTTCTCCGGATTGAAAATGTACTGCAAGTTTCGATGATCAGTAAAGATATGAACACCACCCCAAAGCAGGTATTCGAGCCTCCGGAACGTATTAACGATCGCAAAACCTTCTTTGTCGACAGTCGCCCAGCGCAACTGCGAACCTGTGAACGAACCACTCAGAAATCCGAGAGGCTCGTGAGACATGCTTTCCAACGCCAATCCACTGCGAAATTCGTGTTCAGGCACTTGGGTGAGAAAACTACCCCAATGGAAATCAGAAGCGTCAGGAAACATCAAAACAACGCACCCGGACGAGGATGATGAAGCGGCACTGCTTGCGCCACCAAACCCCGTGCGGCATTCCACGCCCGCACCCGATCCTCCGTCCACGCGGTATCCTTGATGACACGATTGCGCGCCACTCGCTTAGTCCGACGTGTAGCCCCAACAAGGAGCTCCTCCAAAAAATCACGTAACGGTGCTACCGTTTCCGCTAAACGTGGTAACGATGTACGCAACCAGTTGACAGCCTGCAAGAATTGCATTAGTTCTCCAGCGTTTTCGGGACGACGCATTTCACTTAAACCTTGCACTCGAGCGGGGTCATGGGACACGACACCATTGGAATACACCTTACCACACCAGACCAGTTCACGAGAGAAGAAGGTACACTTGTGGGCGGCGACAAACAGTCCAACATTCTCCAGGCGTTCAAGAATGTCATCAAGCAGCTGCAGAAGAGCTTCTTCGGTGTCTGCGAAAAAGAAAACGTCATCGACCCAAACTTTGCAATCCAAACCACGCAACACTTCAGTCATGACACCTTGGAAATAAGAAGTCGCATTCAAAACACCTTGGGGAACACGGGTAGGCGTGAACAAACCGTCGCTTGTCGCCATGGTGAAGACGTCTTGCGCCTCCGGAGCCAAAGGCATCTGCCAGTACCCTTGAAGTAGGTCCAGCTTGCCGAAGAAACGCGCCCCCAGCAGATCTCCCATGTCTTCATGGTTGGGCATGACGCCCGGGGACTTCTCCACCTGTGCGTTCACCGCCGAGTAGTCGCTCACCAAACGGAAAGAGTCCTTCTTGGGCACCGCCATCGCCGGACTCGCCCACACCGCCTGGATGTTGTGGTAGACAAAGCCAAAAAACACCAAAGCAGCAATGCACTTCGAGAGCCAGTCCCTTTTCGTCGGTTCGTACCGACGTGGCGTTGCCTTGACAGGCTTCGCCTGTTGCTTCAGCTGCACTCGCATCGGCTCCACTTGCGCTGGCGGATCACCACACAGCGCACGGCGAAAAGCACCCACGCGACGAGCCAAAATTTCGCGCAAACGGGTTGCTCCGCCGACGCTTAATCCACTCTGCTCTGCCTGCTGCACGCTGTCCTCCAACGCCCGTTCTCGGGCCGTCCGCTCCTCCTCCGGATCCATGAACATGTCTGGCCCCCGGTCGACCAAATGTTCCACCGCCTTGTCCTCCGGAGCATCCACCGTAGCCTCGGTCTGAAAAGCACGCACGGAAACCGTCACTCTGCGCGCCGCAAGGTAACTCGGAGTCTCCACACCGGTCGATACCGGCACTGCGCGAGGGCGAAGCTTCTCCAGAGCTTCACGGTAGACGTCGATGCCAAGAGCTTTCATGGTAGCCATGCCAAACAGAACGACGTTATCTGTACCAGGCATGACCGCGAAAGTGATGGGCTCCAATTTCACACCGCTCCCCACGGCGTCCGTACACTCACGGCAATCGGCACCGTTTTGTGCGTGACCATCACTGAAACACCCGTAGCGGTTTTCGCCTGCTGCGGGCCATTTTCGAACGGAATTTGCAGATCGGCGCCGCCGAAATGCGAAGACAGCTGCTGAAGTAAGCCGACACCGATGGACGTGAGCGCCGACCCCGAATCAAGGATCACACGCGCCATCAGCGAACCAACCGACCCTGGCAAAGAGAGATCAGCGCGTAAACACTCAGCGCTGCGATCGACAGGCACTTCACCTGCCGTTGAACTCTGGTCGGTACCAAGAGTCACCTGACGCCATGGCTGCCCTCCTACAGCCGGCGCCGAAGAAATAGAATCGGCGGTCCACCCCGACCAAGACGTCGAATATACAGACGGTTCCGGCGCTACCGCCCCTGCAGCAGCACCAGACACTGACTCCGCCCGCTCGGTGGATGGCGAAGTTCTCGCTCCAGCAGCACCCACCGATGTTCCAGCTCCTCCAACGTATACAGCTCGGCCGGCAACAGACGAACCAGATCCCGACCCAGCGGCTCCTGCCGCTGGCGCACCAGAAGTTGAAGAAGCAACAGCAGAAGTTCCACCGCCCGCTGTCAATTGATTGCCACCACGGCCACCGCGCCCGCGTCCATGGTTGAATCTGCCCCGGCCGCCATTGCGGCCCCCGCGATACCCTGACGACCCGCGCCCACCACTGCTGGGAGCTGTGCCGCCACCGCGAGCTTTTGGGCAATCAGAAACATAATGGTTGGGATCACCACACTCGAAACAGACGCGAACAAACGACTTTTTCGCGGACTGCTGCTGTTTCGGTTTCTGCTGCTGTTGGCGTCGCGGTTCAGCTGCCCCTGCAGCATCTTTCCGACCATACGCCTCGATGAATTTCCACTGTTCTGCAGCAGAAAAAATTTGGTCCATGACCAATGCCGGGTCCTTCTTCCACCCTGCAGCGTACGTTAGCTGACCTTTTACGTACTTTTTGAACTCGGACGGCCATAAGCCATCCACCAACGCCATGCTCACAAATTCCGCCGGTCCGGGCAACCACGAACGGTCCTGCGCGCGGTACATGGCATGCACCGCGTGATTCTCCGCAAAATACTTTTCCATAGCGGAGTTTACCATCATCGCGCGGTCTTTGACGGATGTTTCACCGCCCTGCTTTTCATCGCGCCTCATTGAGAGAACGCGACGCAAGTCCGCTGCCGCCCGCGAGGTGTCAAATCTGTTGCTGGTGGTTGTGTAACCAGCGTGCTGCCTAACAGCGTCCAACAACTCCGAGGCGGTCATCGTAGTCTGATGCTTGTAAAATCCCTCAAAACACCGATGAATGTAATTGGGGATAAGCTGGCCCATGCTCACTTTGGAGTGCTGAACCACCCCCTGAGCGTTGGCGAGCTGCAGCCGTTCCTCATAATCGAGGTACGCTGCGTAAAAAACACGAGAGGCCTGCTCGGTCCACACCTCTCCGTATTTCGGTGGAGTCAGAGACTCCCCTACCACCAGCGGCGTGCTTGCCGTGTGCGCCATAATCCACAGCAGTCCACCTGGACTCTACTGTAATAACGGAGAAACTGCCGCCTGACCTGTGCGTCCTCCAGCTCCCGGAGCGTCCTCCCCTGCTGTGCGCTTCAAGCCGTTTCGATCCGTCCAACGGGCCAACTGCCTTCCCAGCTGTGACCCAATACTCCGCAGCCGAAAACTCCTCCAACAGAAGTTCCGAGAATATCTAGATATTTTGGCCTCTGCCAGATGATATCAGCAAGAGGGCTTCCAGCGAGGGACTCCACCAGTCTCGCTGGCCTCGCACTCAGTAAGTCTTGTTCTTAGAGCTTGTATTATCACGGAGTGATCCTCATCGGACCACGAGCCAGGTGGCTAGGGGACATCACACAGGATCCCCGGCCACTGCTCCACTCACACATGCGATTACACTGAAACCTCCACGGCTTGGTATCTTTTGGCTACAGGTAATAGTAAATAGGACCCACGGTAAACACAAAGACCTATGTATTTACCTATTTTTACTAAACATTTCTGGTCCTTTTTTACTACGGTCTCCCGTAGTACTCACTAGCTTTGCTGGAGATGGTAAACAAAATGTCTTGCGACTTTCTCCGTGCGAACAGCGTGGAAATAGTGCGAGTCTAAATTAGCGTATGTTACGGAGACATATAGAGTGACGTGTCTCGCGCTTGCAGTTTGAAAAAAGTTTTTTTATAACTTTTAGTTGTTGTATGTTGTGGCACAAACGTAGTCGTCTGATGTTGTTGGCTCTTACAGCGTGAAACAACGTTGGCTCGTACGAGTACGAGCTTCGCGCGTGAGCGCGGGAAGCCGGACTCCTAATTCGTACGTGCAACACGTGTGAATGCGCGACAGCAGTGCCCCCACCTGCTTCGCGCGTGAATGCGCGAATGCAGCCCTTCTTGAGTATAACTGTCAAACGAACTTGATGGAAGTCGACATTGATGCCGTAGAGTCGACACTGATATTATGGTTTTAGAGAGATAGTCCGACGTCTCCGCACCTTGAAAACTTGATGATTTTTCCACCTATTTTTTTGTGAAGTTCGACAAACTCAAAATTTCCTCGTTTAGTGATGCCAGTAGATTCAAAGGCCCTTGTCAGAAACTGAAGGACTGTCCTCCAAACCCGACGAAACGATAGTCGTAGCGAGGCTCGTCTCTGTGAAGAGATACCGCGGAGGTAGCAACGAGGTGTCTGTGAATATTACTTGTGATAAAGAAGAAATTATAATGGTGTAAGCAGGTGCAGTATTGAAAATATGAAGCCTTTCGAGAGAGAAGAATACATTGATCGCAGGAAAAGAGAAAACATTAGAGATAATGACAGAAATAAGTGGGGCCGAGAAGGATAAGATAACGAGACAAATGGAGAAGTGGCCGCGGGTGTCACTATATTTCCTTCGGACAACGCCCACGCTATGAGCAGGCGTACTCTGCGGGAGACTGCCCTGTTCCTATATTACTAAAAACGTTTTGTACAGTGCTCTAGCGACGTTCTTACTTATGTTACCGAAGGTTATTCCTACAACTCTGCCCTGCTATTACACTCCCTGCAAATAATATGTACATGTCGTTATTGCGAAAGGCAGTCAGCACTTGAGAACAGCAACACCCCTTAGAGTTATGATGAATGGACAGACGAGGGTATCAGCACATCGATTGAAAGACCCTTTTGCAATTTTGTCATTTCGGTGCTGCTGTGGTTCCTGCCGATCAACAGCGCCACCCCTGTGGTATTTCGTTGATCGATGCGATGCACGGAGTTCTCGCTTCCGCGCTTACTTGCTGTGTCATGTGTGAACCTCGTATGAAGCGCTTCATCTCCTATGTTGCTTTTTAATTTTTCAAGATCCGCCGCGAGAGGTAGATCAGAATTCACGAATACCTGGCCCAGCGAGCGACCACTGTCCAGGTGCGAGCCACAGCCCTGTCTGTTCGCGTGTTCTACGAGTCTGCCAGTACCATTGCGTCCGGTGCCTACCTGGTACTGCCACAAACGCGATCAACCAAACATTATCAGCTGTTGTTGTCGGAGTGGACTACGTACTACCGATACATACCCAGCCATCAACATGAACCATAACGCCAGTTTCTCGTCTACGACCACATTCTGCAGATTATTTTTGATATCGGTACCCGAAACCTCATACGAGTAATCGTCATTTATTGTCGATGTGTACTGGGAGTTAGATGACATGATCCTACCTTTGTGGCCCCACGAACATTGAATCGGGGTACAGTATACTAACGTTGCCAGCTGTTCTTCGCCCCTACTGCGTTGCCTAAAGCATCAACATCGAGGGTACCCATAGCTTGTGTCGGCAGTGTCTGCGTCGGTTCTTGCTAATAGATCACTGGCCCGATTACAAACACCGAACGTTTACCTCGTAAACACGCTTTCCACTAAACTACCAGGAAAGTGGTAACTCGGGGTGTACCGTATCTACATATGTATCGAAAGGCGTACCGTAGACGCAGGCGGGACAAAATCGTTCGGTGATGACCGTGGACAGTAGCACAGAATCGCTGACTTGCTGACTTGCGCTGGTCCTGAGCCGTTGCGCTGACTCTTACTTCTTGAAGATATAAACAACACGTCACATCGACAAGTTTGCCATCTCTCCCAGCATCCCAACATCCCACAGCCATAATATTTCTCCACCATGAAACTCTTAGATCTGCGACTTCAATTGCAACAGGTTTATTTATCATGGAAGTTCTCGAGCTTAGATATTGTCGAAAATTGCATTGATCAAAATATAGAAGCGTTCTGCCACCGTTTATAAAACTATTCACAACACCAAATATCAGAAAACCTAAAGCGCACAAATTTGAGATGCGAAGCAAGAAACTCTTGAATATCATATAAGAAGCTACACGCAAAACAACGTGGGAAAGATGTCCGATAAAAAAAAATGAAAGCCGTGGCGTCGAGTACAAAGCAACTTCACACTCCGCTTCCGGACCTGCAAATGAGAACAGTCCTCACGCGAACATCGGCCAGACCACGCCCAAACAATGACCACTAGGCTGCTACAATAGGAGAGTTGTAATAGGGGAGATTTGGCCGTCCCCGTGTTCGGTGGAAATCCTTTTACGCTCGTGTTTCTCTTCTCCGGCTGGCTGCCGGAACTCGCGTCCGTCCTCAAACAAAACGAGGTTGAAGTCATTACACTCCCATACACCCGTACAGCTACAGCAGCAGTATCGTAGTTCATAATATTACGGTAATAAAACCGGCTAGGTTGCATCGCGAAGTAGAATCAGTGTTTCAGAGGTTCTCGACGTACGGTACATAGTACAGCATTCGTACTTCGTGGTAGATTGTACAACACTGCAGAGCAGCAATCGTCCGGGCACAACACAGCAGTAGCGCTGGTGAGGGGTGCCATATTGGGCGTTAGAACCAATAGAAAACGCACCTGACACATCACATAGATATGCTGATAAGCGGCGAGCTCGAGAATCCACCCTGACTGTAGTACTCTCTCGTCGAAGTAGATGAAAGCTTCTACTGGAAGAGTTGGAAGTAAATGGTAGATTCCACGGAAGTAGGCATTGCAGGCAGGTGAAAGCTTCAATGGAAGTCGATAATTAATACCTGGAAAGTAGATTTCAGCCCCCTCCTATCGGAGAGTGTCTATTGCAAAAACAATTGATCTTTCGGAATTTTCCGAAATTAGTGTCAAGATACGGAGACGTTTTGTCACTTGGTTGGGACCACTAAATCAAGAAACCCTTCAGTATTACAAAGTTGCGGAAAGCAAAATTGTGGGTACCATGGAAAACAGAGGTTCTCCGACAAAAAAGTCCTCATCTCAATCGACTTCGATCGACCTTCACCGAATTGTTGTACTTCAATGGATCTCCTCCATAACGTGCGTTGACCTCCACCGACATCAACTGACTTCCATTACCATCTGCGTACAGTACGCGCTATCGAGGTAATAGATTCCGTTAGTAAGAGCCCGTGTGGCAGCCGTTTTCTGTCCCGTGTGGTGTATGTAGTACTGCCCCTCAATTATGGACCAAAATCAGCGCGGCCATTATTTCCATACAGCTCAAAGTCCTGATGTCCCGTCGTATAAAGGGTGTGCCTTGTGAGTCTTTACAGCCGGTGCTCGAACAGCGGGCTCGTTGGTATTGCACACCTCGACGAGCTCCTAAAGGTTTGCAAAGAAAGCGGCGACCGTAGACGGACCCTATCGTGCTCGTTTTCTTATGCCGAGATCATCGCGGTTGGTTCATAGTGCATTCTCAACCGGGTTGGAATGCGGTTTATCTTGAATGCAGAAATACGTCCCCACATAATTAATATGCTTGATTAGTTTTAACAAATACATTATGCATACACTCACGCGGCTAGGTCGTCATATTAGAGTGTTTGAGATAGAGGTAAAACAAAACAAAATTACTTCCGCTACAAAAAGGGAATTTCATTCCCTTCCTGATTTCGGTGTGTTTGCGAGTGAGGTAAACCAAATCCTGCAGGCGACGGCTCCAAAAATAAGAAGGAAAGTGGGAAAGTGAGGGAACGCGGCAAACAAAAAAAAGAACGAACGCTGTGAACAGAAAACACAGCGTGCGAGTGGCAGCCCAGCAACGTTTCGGCGGCACAGTTGACCGCGAAGCTACCACAGCCATCGCACGACTACAAGCAGGAGCTAGCTGGTGCTAGATGCAGCCAGGGGCACAGCGTGAGCAACAAAAAAATACAGCGTCAGCACCAGCAGCAGCACCAACCAGCTTCCATTCTTGGATTGCTGCTGCTGCTGCAGCTCTGGTATGGTGAAATCGAAATGATACACTGGCTGTCATGCTGTCGCGCTCTCTACGAGCACGAGTACGAGTGTGAATACGAGTCCTTTTTTGGGACGGCGTCCTCCACGTCGTCACCAAGCGGGCGAAAGCGTGCACCGTAGCAGCGGTGGCGACCCGCTGGCACGATCCAATCGCCGCTCGTGCGCGCTACACTCAAGCTGCACCTCTCGAGCCTCTGTGCTCCCAGCGGTTGCCGTCATGCGTACGGCAAGCAGCATGTTGGCATGGAATATGCTCTGTGTTTGAATTCTTCGTCATTTGATTTGCGTACTGCGTCGGGACAATGCTCGGTGCGTGTAGGCCCATAAAACAGAGAGCCAAAAGTGTCCGTAACTTTCGATGGAATCCTTGCTGCGCTAGAGTACGTTTCGGCCGTTTTTTTCAGAAATTTACCTCAAAACTTTACCTCGGGAGAATATTTAGAGAAGCAAAAGTAAAAAAACATATCGCAAACACTCCATTGATGTTTCTTCTCACGGCGCCTACTAGGTTGTGCGACCAAAAATTAGTACACTCTGTTCGATGCATGGCTTTAGTAATTACAGTGGGTATAGCAAGCAAGGCTGCCTGATGAAACAGGCTGAGTCTTGATCGCCAAAACGATATATATTCACGGTCCGTGCCAGAAAAACAAACACATTTCAGCGAGACACCGTAGCACGACAACCGAAATCTATACACGGTACATTCTCCGCAAATATGTTCCAACCGTACGCCCACGCTCTCCCGCTTGTGTACAAACCGGTATTGCCAAAATCGGTCACTTGGGGCTCTCGAAAACATGATGTCAAAATATGTTCAAACCAGTTAAAGGGCGGTACTTCAGACACAGCGACGACAGGCAGACAAATAAACAACCAGATGCACAGACGGCGTAAAAGGTTTCCGAAGCCGGTATGAGACGCGCTATGCCAGTAGAGAAAAACTCGAGCAACACTCATTGATGTCGCAGGCCAATTGTGTTTGTAGTAAAGTAAAGTTGAATATACGATTAAAAGTCGTCAGCACCAAACAAATACCACCGAAAACCAAAGCAGCCCGGCGACCGCCTCCACCTCGAAAAAATGGTTCCACCAACAAAGTCGCCCGTGGTAACCCAGGCTCGCTCGCTTCTGGTGACACTAAGTATGTTCAAAGCCGACTCATACAGCTATTTTCAACAAATAATCATGCAGAACAACGCACACAGACAAAACCCAACAAAACAGACGGAATACACGTTGGTAGCCCGTACGAAGTTTAGTATCGAGAGGCTTTTTTCATTTTTGCCACTATTATAATGAAATCGGCCTCATTGAAAAGTTTTTTTTTTTCAACTTCATTGCCAAAAGATGTATCATTGAGGGGTAACAGGCCCGCGGCCGCCTACAGTAAAACATGCCGTAGGCCGTGAGCGTTCGAACAACAACAAAAAAAACAATTTAGTTTAAAACATGTTACGTATACGTGTGCCGCCACCAAATCCACCGCTCCAAGGCTGCGGCGACCAGGTCGAATTGGTTTTACGTCGCAACAAGTATTTTGCCGCGGTAGACCGTGTGTTTGCGAAAGCCGTCTCCTCACAGCTTTCGCGATCAACAAAACAACGTCGCGTCAGACAGAGCACAAGTTAGTTCACGCCAGACTAGCAGGCATCGATACACTATGTGAACACAATATGCACCGTGCGCTGAAGAGTAGTTCTTCTAAAAAGTGAAATAAACAACGGCATATTTACTATCAAGTTGGACGGTAAATATAGCAAGGCTCCCTGATACACACAGGAAGTCATGCGTACTCGAAGGAGGCACTCAACAACAAACATAAAATAAAGTGGGCATCGCAAGTGTCGCAATGAATGATGTATAAACACGACCGACAACAGTACCTATTAATAGCTGGCAGATGTGGCAGGAAGGCATACCAGGACCAAATACAGCAGGGGCACCTATACAAGGCGGTTTGAGTAAGGCGGTAATCGACTTAGCCAATGAAAATCGGCTCTACGCGACAGAAGATGCGAACTGACCATCGACCGCATTATATAGCAACGAACCCAATAGAAGGCGGTAGGTGCCCTATTCAGGGCGGCTTCCGCCGCATTCACCGCCCACTTTCACCTCCACGTCAATTTTATCAGTACAAAACTTCGCTCCGGGGTTGCGTTTGAGCGAGGTATGAGCAGTAGTATCACACACGCTGCTGTTGTTGCTGCGAAAACGCACGCGTCCTTAGCACCCAAGGAGCACAGGCATATTGTCAACGTACAAGGGCTAAAAAGGGGAGGGGGAAGGGGGGGGGCACAGTGGAGGACAGCTGTAGTGTATTTCGGTATAAAGTACAGCAGTAGCATGCCGTAGTATAGGTTAGAGTTCAGTTGTGAATGTGTAGCAGGGCGAACTGTCCTCTCTGTACAACATTACCGCGGTGTGTGTCTTCAGCGGGTAGTGTGTGTCCTCGGCGGGCTATATTATGCTTTTCAACATGCAAAGTGTGTGTGCACCCCTCTGCTCGTCTCAGCTAGTGTCTCGTCCGCTCTGCTGTGCTTTGGTGTGTCTCTGACATCACGCATGTTCGCTGTGCTCAACACTGGTAGTCCTGCAACGCTGTACCACCCTTGTCCGAACACATCTGTCACATCCCTTTTCGTGAGGCCCTCTGGGTAATAATTTGGGTTAAGCGCACTCTGTGCTGTACCTTAAAACGCTGTATGTATTCGATAAAGAGGTTACCGCCTTACTGAGATATCACCAAAATCCCATTAGCGCGGTCAGTCGCCAAAAACCCAAAATTACGGTCTGTCTAGATAGGGCGGTCAAAATCTGCGTGCCCTACACTTCATTTTATTGGTCGCTCTGCTGTACAAGATCTGTGCGTGCTCCACAATAAAGGGCATAATCCGCCTGACGTTTGTGCTCGGTCTCGCGTTCTAAGCTCGGCATTGTCTGCTCTCCTGTTAAGGGTTAGATGATGCAAGCGTTACTGATGAATTAAGTACGCGGTGTGCAGGCAAGTGCGAGAACAACGTGGACGCGATGCTTGGTCCGCTCCATTATAAACACAGCACATCGACAATCATGGTCAAGTCGAGACTGCACGAGAGGAATCAAGCCCCGCGCGTTCGCTATGACTCCCGGCTCGAGTACAAGTTGGGTTTGTCAACGATAGGTTAGATGCACCTATCGTAATCATTGACGCGAACGCACACCAGGCAGTAGATAACATACAGGCAGACTAGCGGGCACACGCCTCTCATCGGTTGGACGACAAACACATCCCCCCACTCCGCGATAAAGAGATCTCCAAGCACTGCCGCATAAAACTAATTCCATTTTAGCCCTAATCGCACTTTCCGCTTCATTGATATGTCTGCCAATCATAACTGCGATGCATCTACGCTGTACCTCAGGGATCTTCAGTTCAATCAGTTGACGACCGTGGACTCCGGGATCTTCGACTCTCTGTCGTCTCTTGTCGTATTGTGAGTGCGGCATGTGATTTCCATTTCTTTTAGTAATGACCGCTATAATACAACTCGGAAATTATCGGTAGTTCAGGTGTTGAGGTATTTGTCGCCATGGACGCAATTTGGTTTCTGTAGCGAGGCTGTTGGGACGAAGCCCGTCGCACGAGATGGCGCACCCCTCACTGCAAGTGACAGCTAACGTTAAACGCGAATTGCTGAAAAATAACGTGAACAATCGCATGCTTGCATACATTTCAAATGGTGCAGCGGTGACGAACGAAGAACAGGGCGGGTCGATCCGAGCAAAGTTGATGTTTCCGCATTAAAGTATAAAACTAGATGACAAATGTACTATAGTACAAACGCAGACCATAACACCGTGTGCGCACATGAAGTCGCATGAGTCTACGTGAATTCGTCCCCCCGTTTCGTTCCTCCGCATTATTTTGTTTCCACCAATACACATCTCCGAAATCTACTTCTGTCAACCTCATAGTCCATAACTCTGTCAGAAGCGTGCTTTTTGCCGCGTATAATTTGGAATTCCTCTAAGTACCTAAGAGCACTACTACCGCTACTGCTACCGCTACTTGAACGTTTGATAAGATCGGTGTCGCTATATAAGAATCCTTCGCTTACCGTCTACGACCTTTCCCACGATGCTTGTCTGTTTCCATGTTCTTATAGGCGGCCAACTTCAAAATCCACGTACCGTGCACCTGCTCGATGAGGCAACGAGAGCTGCTGTAGTATGAAAAAATGAACGGAATGGTGTGCTCGTATCACTTGTCAAATCGCGCTGTTCGTACACACAATATCTGTTGCTCACTGTTGCTGCCAGTCGTCGGCGTGATCCACGACGATAGCCTGGCCCAATAAGGCGCGTACGAACCCAACGCCTTATAGCAGTATCACAAAGTGCAGCTGCCGGTGTTAACCAACCGTCAGTCGATTGGCATGCGCCATCATGCACGCACGCATGCGTTACAGCGAAGCAAAATATCTAGATGTTTATCCTCGTCTGTTGGCCTGCCACTCCTATTCGTTCGTTGAATTATTGTCAACACGATGCATCAGAACGAAATTTCTCAAACAATACCCTAGAGAAGGTATTAACAGCTGTCGATGGCATCGAGCTCAATCCCTCTGTCGATCGACAAGGTCATGGAAGGGATATTCTAAATATGACGCGAGTGACGCTAAATTGTATCTGTACGTAATAGTACTATAACGACAATGTGATCGAGGACAGAAAAGCCTTGGTCGTCTTCACTGAAGTGTGTTGCAACGTATACGGTTCCTGTCCTCCTATGAAGCGTATGTGCGTTGCAAATGCGCCCACGTTGTTGGCACCTTGGGGACGGCAGGTAGGAGTGATTTTCGAGACTGCGAATACGTGTCTGAATATCAAACAAACCTTCCTTTCCGAAAGTACAATGTGCACCTCGATGAACGGGTTTTTATCAAGCGCGATTTCCAGTCAAAATATATCGCCGCGGTTTCCACACTTTTCGTTGAGAAACCAAAAACCACGGAATACCCACGCAAATCGAGACAACGAAACGCCACGTGCACCGTGAGAATTGGCTCAGTAAGGTTCAGGCCGGATACGCGAAATTTGGCGTGCTGCAACTATCTTCCACGCCGTACCTTTCCGAGCGTTCACATGTGGAAAGTAAACAGTTGGGAAGAATCGAAAACGTTACTTCCGCTGGGAGATCACACAAAAACAATACCAGGTACAGCCTTTCTAGCTGTACGTACTAACATGAAAATATCAGCAGCGGTTCTAACCCGTTGAGGCACTGTAACGTATCAACGAAACAACCTCACAAAACCACACACCCGCCAATCACCAGGCAACAGATGACCCGACACGACTAGTCTGCCCTGGGCGCTTCGCTATATTCATTGATCACTCCGTTGATTTCGATTTGAATTGTCGTTTAGTTGAGGGGTTTTCTTGTTCGGGGTGCTGTACTGTACCAGCACGTGATGAAGACGTGCGTTACGTATATTGTTTAGTCGGCGTTGTGGAAACAGATGGGCGAAATTTGTGACAAACTTACGAGACGGGGCTATTGGGAGACGGGCCACGAAACTGTGTAGTGACATTCCGAACACTTCATTTCCCGGACATCAATATTGTTCCACGGGATCGACAGAGAAATGAACTACAGGTCTACAGCAGCTTTGGTCTCGTGCGTTCGTTGCAACACAACATGTAGTAAAATATATGCAACAACCTGAGCAGTAATGGCAGGGCATGAGCTGATAACGCCAGCAGCCGGACAAGACAAGAATGTACCTTCCCCGGATGTACATCTGCTTGGAACGGGGGCAAGTTAATTGTCGTTGAGGCAGCCGATTCGTGTTTACGGGGGTATATCTTATTTGACAACCGTGTCCTACAAATAACAGCAAGCTTGTACAGATAACTTCGGTTTCACCGGTTGAACACTTTCAAGACTATAGTCCCGTTATGTGGACAAATAACTCAAAATTCTAAGTATTTCGCTGCCGAAACGGGAATGCAGTATTGAACGGGTTGATTTAAACTACTGAACAAAGTTGCCAAGCAAATGTCAAGAAGCACTACCAAAGCAGTGTTTGAGTTCGCAGAGGGATACGTACTCGCGTAGACAACCCTCAAGACCAGGAATCGTTGTCTGTCAGGGGCAACTATGTTATTGTGGTACCGGGCCGACGGGGAGGAGGGTTTAGTGTTGAGTACCGAATGATCCGGGTCGAGGGTGATATATTACATATATATAGTAGTTCGCTTACAAGGTTTCAAGAGAGGCTACACCCTAGAACGCGTCAACGTCGACGGTTCCCATGTCGGTTTCGTCCATCCAGATATTCCCACACCCAAACACGTCCCGGAGCGACGTACAGTCTGGGCTTGTTTACGTAGGACACGTAGGGCGCGCGATAAGTGAGATTCTATCTATTTTTGGTGTCAACAGTTGCCGTAAACTGTTGCTTGGAAGTGCAGGCTTCTCTCAAGTGCTCAACCGCGTGTGTCACGAGCGAACATGATATGTGGATGTAGTAATGTACAGTAATTCAAGGTGGGCATGTATTGTTCGCTGCTCACGCACTCGACTACGACGTATCCCGGAAAAATCGCGACGCTGGACTAGCTAGACGCCAAGAACTCGTGAAATACATCAAACGTTCGTGTCGCGTATCCCTGAGCACCATACAGCTGCAGTAGTAATACCATTCTTCCGTTGTTGCTGTAGCCACTGCCTTTCCGTACCAGTCCGGTAGAGCCTTCATTTAGATTGTTCCGAAATAGTTGACACTCTACCAATCTGTCCGGCAACGAAAGGACCGATTACTGTAATTTTGAAACTGCAAACGGTCCGAATATTTATGAGCAGGGCGGTATAAGCTTCCAGCGTATCTGGTACTTGGTATCTGGTACTTGATATCTGGTACTTGGTCTCTGGTACCCAATATCTGACACTACACACCCTAAGATAGAGGTGGACCATTTTTTTCTTCGGTTCCGGACTTGCGGAGATATGTACTACCACTCTGTCCGGGAATATATGGACGGTCCAACTTGAATATGAGAACAAAAGGCTCCTTAAATTTCCCGACAAAGTGGTAGGAACATGTGCTTACCGAGTCAATCCTAACTAAAAACTGATGTTCTCGGCGAATCGAAGCGCGAAGGCTAACAATCAATCACATGGCGCATGTAGGTGTACAAATACTACAAGAATTTCACAAAAGAAAGTCGTTCGGACGACTGAGGGTTGAGGAGCCCCATCATTCAGGACACGATATTACTGCTGTCACAACTACTGCTCGTATTGCCACCTTGCTGGTTCTGCATGCTACTTTTGGTCATACACAGTATACGGTAGTGTTTCTTCGACTGCAAACGCACCGCCCAGCCATCGCCGCCGACACCCCGAAACCGTCTGATCTAAGCTTGAGCAGGCTGATTATAGCAACTAGTAGTCCTACTGCTGTGCCACAACTGCTATCACGTCTACTGTTGTTACTACTGCAGCTGTTACTATCCTAGAGCTACATATTTACTACCTTTACTACCAATACGAGCTGCTTGAAAAACAACAGCACCACTCCGTACGCAGTCTACTTAGGACGAGCTTCGATTTGTTGGACGTACTGCTAATCCTTTAACGCCTTCCGAAGATATCTTCCGAAGTCCTTGAACAAAAGCGGAACCGGCGCCGGGCATACGCCCGTCGTGGCTACGGCTCGCTTGAAAATGATACTGCAGTAGTCCTGTCAACTTGAAGGTGTTGGATAAAATTGTTTAATTCCGACGGATGCATGCTGCCATCGAATTCTTTGCGTAAGAACATCCCTGCCCCGTGAGCAAGAAATAAAAGACCAATCGTATGTAAGACACGAATAATTATTTTTTTACACTATCACACAGTTTTTGCTCTTCTTACCAGTGACAGCTACACGGTTGCGTTGGCTACACCTGCGTATTTCGGTGCTGCTGAGTACGTAGAAATATTTACCGTAGAGCTTGCTCAGTGTATCGCCCGTGAATCAGTGCAGATAACAACGAACTCATCGGTCGTATAAGCATTGCTGTTTGCCAGCAATCCCGCACGAATGCATGTCGCTGTTCCTCTATATATCACAAACGTGCCAAATTGATTTATGTTTGCGCAAGCACGGGCGAGACCATGCCTACTCCACTGTACAACGTTTCGTAATATGAAGCCTTCGGTGGATTATAGGTCTCCACCTTCACAGCTATGTTCATATAATACTCCGTACCACTTTGTCCCGAAACATCAGTAGCGTTTGAATTGAATGATAATTTTTATTTCTGATATATTGAGGTACATTAGGTAGTTAGCTAAATGTTCCCTACGCTACCTGCATGCGCTTGTTCAGGCACATAAACATGAGTGGTTTTACAACGATAGAAGACAGCTTCTTTAACAATTTGAGCTATGTCCGACGACCTGACAGATATCAGTATTTCAAGGTTGTGATTGGCTGGGTCTTTGGACTTACGAAGGGTCTTCTACGCTCGGGCTGCCTCTTTTGGTGACCGTATGTGTTTGATTGTTTTCCTCGCAAGAGGAACCCTTCGATCAAGCGCCAGTTTGCCAGTCTGACGCCGTCAGAGGGCGACGGTATTGAAGCCTTGCACGCAGCCCGACCCCCCCCATCCCCCCGTCCCTCAGGTAACTGGTATATTCACACTGACCTTGCCATTGTACGTCGCTGCTTTATCGCATATGGGCTGTGGGAACAGGTTACTGGACGACAATATGATCGCAAGGATCGAGGCGGGCGCGTTCAATGGTTTATCGTCAATCCGTGTCGTGTGAGTTAATTCAGTTACGAAATCTTCGAAATGTGCGCGTTCCCGCAACGGCATATGCACCGTGTGACATGGTGGTGAGGCCACCGCTGAAACTAACATCCTGCTGACGACCAATGTTTCGCCCCCGTTCAGCTTGCCTTCACCAATGTTTAGCCCTACCAAAATCTTAAAGATTTTCTCCATGTGGGCCGGGATGTATGGAGAATATACTCTGCCACATTTACGATATTCAATCACTGGTCGAGCAAGGTCAAAGGTATGTACATTCTCTCCATCGGACCAACCGTCAATGAAACCCGGCCTGGGAAACACGGATTGTTTAACAATTGAGTGAGTGGTGGGCGATGAAATGTTCGTCCGGGAGATGGCGGCATCACGCTGGATCAGCCGAATTTTCAGACGCTTGGGTAGAGCGTGCTGAGCAACAAGCTACAGATAGGTTCACATGTCGTCATCATATTTTCCAGCAGAGTCCCTTGTCAATCAAACCACCGGGATATTGTGCAGATAACTGCATACAGCGCCGTATACTCAGTTTCGTCTCCTCCCCGCTTGAATTAAAGGGCTTACGTAAACACCGTTCCGCATCAGCCCGTCTAGCGGGTTGGGGTCTTTTTTCTCGCGCGACTTCACAGAGTAAGTATCCAAAGTTCAATTCGAACATTAGGGTGCGCCTCTGTAGATAGACTACGCGTAGACAACGATCTTTCTGCCCTGGTTATACACTATTTTTCTCATCTGCCCCTCGCGTCATCAGGTCTCTGAACAATAACGCTCTGACGACGCTTCCCGCCGACCTTTTCAAGGACGTCGGAAGTGGCTCGTCACTGCAGGAACTGTGAGTACCTCTGCGTTATTCGCGAGAATGGCCATGGCCGCAACCTAGCCTTTAGCAAAGGCGGAAGGTTGCTGCGTTTGCCACGTAAGCCGTTGACATTTGTTGACGAATGTGCGTCACAACTCCATGACGACATTCCATCGGTGGTCCCTTCGATGCACACGTTCCGGCCTAAAACTCTCCTCCCCTTTGCGGTGTAATAAAACCGTCGTGGCTTCGTTCAGGAATCTGGACGGCAATTCAGGGCTACAATGTGTTCCCACGATGTGAGCTATGTTTGTAAATGATTTCCTCGTGGTATGTCAGTGTGAATTATATACTGCGGCCGTAGGTTCGCCTGAAGGGTCATGAAGCTCGGCTGAATTCGACTATTTGGGGACGAACGACGCAGAATTCACGCTTACCATTGCCCCTTTGCTATTTCGCTCGATGCTACTCTTACAGCACATACACCGCTGCTGTTTGGGCTGTCTACGCGGAACATCTGTTGTGTGCATCTTATTTCGTGGCGTAAGTGAACGTCTTGGCGTAGGTGAGACAAGAGCTGCAATGTTAGTCAAGTATTCTCCACCGGTGGGTATCAGCATCTAGGTGGGGGTGAGATATGGGGTAGAACTTGTTTCGGAAATCCTCCACTGTGAGTATCAGGGCCCGGACCCGCATGCGAGCGAGGCAAGTGCCAAGAAATCGACGATCCCGCGTGCAACCATTGTTTTTACTTCAACCTCATTCCCCGTGGTTGCGTGCCGGTATATGCAGCAACTCACCCTTCTCTGGATCGCTGCCTTCTACCGCGGACATGCGCGGTAAGCGTCTACGGAGTCTGTGCCGGCCTCTGTCGAGAGTAGTGTGTGATGAGGATAGTTTCCGACATGTGTATGATTGTTTCAGCATGTTGGGTTCCAACAGAAGGTCAACGGCCGGTCATTTTCAGAGTGAAAATGTGATGTGTTAGTGGAATAAATTTTGCTAGTCCGACTCCATTGTCGAGTCTATCACATAGGGAACTCAACAACCCAGTGAATAGTCACAGAAACTCCTATGACGTGAAGTCGCGCGACATAGTGACTTTAACGCACGGCTTGATGCAAAAGTGTCACGGAAATTCACGAACGATGTTCGCATGATGCACGGCCAGCCCTTTTAACCGATGTTTCACCGATACACTCTGGCCCCTGTCAAACGTCGGTATTGCCACCCAACAGAATGTGTCCCAGTCGCCGCAGTGGCGTGCGTTGCAGACTCGGAAGTGTGCGTTCCAGGGGCCGTGGGCTACACCTGCATTCCTGGTAAGACTGGTTGGAGGGTGTTGCAGCGACAAGTCAGCGGAACGCCTCCCTACTGTCGCGGGCATGCAGCTGTGGGTGAAGAGCTAGTCAAGAGATATTTCAGCAAACGTACAGCACGGGCTTGTTCATATTAGCCGGGGTTCGCAGAATTTTGGATTATCCTAACGACTGCATATTTCCTGAGAATCTAATTGGCTAACTCACGTTTCCCCGACACGCCAAGCCTCCACATCGCAATAGCAATGATACTACGCTCGCCTGCAAATTTGGTGTAATCCGAATCACAATGAACAATACATAATATGTAGGCCCATACGAAATAAACCTCGACGTACACTATGGAGGTCACACCTAAACGCTTGATGCAGGGGTGATGACACGGTCTCTCTGCTGATACGTAACGTTGGAGGTAGAACATGTCATTGACCACAGAACGCTGGGTTTGCAGGAATATTCGGAGTAGGACCCATGTTTAAATACGTTCCGTACCAATGCAACCCGATCCCTATTCGAAGGCGCTCACCAAGCCCCCCGGCGACGTTACTCCAGCAATGCTGGCATCGTTGAGGCCTCCGCCCAATCCACACCTGTAATCATAAGATTGCCAATTGTGCAAGCAGTTCAACATTGAGTGTATTCAACACTCCGACCCTACCCATACGTCGCGGACAGCGACAATATCGAACTCATTGGCGACCTTCAAGGCCGCACGAGAGTGGGTCCTGCGTCCAGCGCACATTGATCTCCGTTCAGTACTGTGGACGGGCCACATGCTTTTTCGGTGGAAATTCAAAACCAACCCCGACATAACCTACTGTATTTTTGCGTGGCAGTTTTCATCCAGACGTTGGAGATGTTGCAGTATCAAATCTACATGTGAACATCAAGGGTGTTCTATAAAGGTTATGATACTTGTAAAATCATTCCCTCTCCATTGCCCCCCCTCCCCATGTGCTGTGTTTACCTGTGTCTTGAGCTTCGCTTTGCTGCATACTTAGACTATTCAGTAGGTGGTTCGCCGTAGGGGTCAACGCAAGCATTGTCACGGGGCGATATGATTGCTACTTACTAATGTCATCACTCCATGCACGTGGTTCTTTCGGCGGTGGTCCCGGCTGTGCACTTGGTGGGTGTTGTTGTCCAACGTCTGTCATAAATTCCGCACAGCTTGCGTCGACAATGACGACTGTGAATCGTCCTCTGGCGAAGTATGCCGCGCATTGACGAGAATTTGCGAAAATCCTGACGAGGTCGACGCGGGTGCTTGTGGTGAGAAGATCTACGTTACAGTAGTGCGATTGTGTCTCATCCCACCGTTCGGGTATGTGGGGTGTTTGCTTAATTTATTCTAGCCGGTTCAGCTTCTCAAGTGAGCGTAGTACAGGATGACACACATTTTTCTAGTGAATGTAACTAGGATCAACTCATAAAAACGTTTACTGGTTGGTGGCGAACATATGTATTTGACGTTAAGGTGCGGGTGAAATTTTGAGCTTCTCGTATGAGTAGCTAAGAACATGATGCACCACCGCTATCTGCCGTGGGATCGGTCGTGTTGTCGTCTATATATCTGCGCCATAGGTACTGTTGCCATGGCCGAAGACGTAATGGGCCTTCCATGAGTATTGCAGGATACGCTGGCAGTTTCAGCAACTGGCGGAACACATACGACGATCAAGGGTTGGTTTGTACAGAGTCCGTGAGGATAGCAGCATGTGCGCCGCGCCGTTCAAACAAATGTCAGCGAGCGGGTATGTACAATCGCATGCTCGTAGTGTAAAAACATCGGCAGATCGGCAGCGTTTGGGTGCGCATAAAATAATTTCATGGGCTTTCCCCGCGTCCCATGGACAAAATTCCGTCGCGCTCTCCTGCCCCCCCTCCTTTCCGTTCAGGTGATCCGCACATGACGGGGTTCCGCGGCCAGACGTTTGATCTTGCGGGCGAAAACAATGGGTGGTACGCTCTCATCTCGGACCTTCCGTACATGCACATTAACATGTGCATTACGTCACCTGTCCCTTCCGTTCCCGAAATTACCTATATTACTGGACTTTCTATTGTCACCAATGACGCCGACGGTCTCGAGCACATCATTATCATCTCTGTTGTCAACCCGCACAGCTTGGAGAGCTCCTGCCCCGTTGGCACGTACTCCTGTCTCGCCGATGGGTCCCTTCACGTGGCCGTTGACGGGGATGAAGTTCTGCTAGCGCCCGGCGAAGTTACGGTGGCCCGAGATGTTTCTATCGCCGCGGTCAACCTTCCCGGGGCATGCCGTAGCTTTGGATTTGAGAAATACTGGGAGCGGAAGAAGCTCGAGCGTGTTGCTCAGTCCGACCGCAGGCTCGGTTTGAGGAACACTATGCAGGACATGTCTGAGTGGGTTCTCGCCGATCCCACCGCCACCAACAAGGCGGAATGTGCCGAGTACGTGGCTCGCTCTACGGCTCGTGACGGCGTTGGTCTTTTCGCGAAGCAGTCTGAGCATGTCTCCTTCCAAATCATGACCCCGACAGCAAAGATTGAGCCACGGTAGGCTGCATCAGCTGCCGATGCGCGATCCCACCAACCAGTTCGACCTTCCAGACCACCTGACATGGCAAATGAACATGGCCATTGATCATCACGATATAAGCCTGGACGCCACGGGCATCCTTGGGGAGACGTTCGTGCCTACTCTCAGCGCGAACGGGACCCCAATCATGCAGGGTATGGACGCCATTCGCGGGAAGCAGGAAGACTGTGAGTACGCAAATGAACGATAAATCGATAAACACTTGACACCAGCGCGACAGAGGTTTCTTCGTGGCCTTTACTGGGATTTCTTTTGCCTTTGAACGGAGTGCGCTATACTTAAGTAAATTATACAAACGGCTGCATGTCTTTCGTATAACGATGCTATGCACGAAACTGCTACAGGCCAGTGACCGCAGATAGTAGGGGACACCCTCATAGTAGGGGAACGCCAAATCCTCGCATGACTAGCCGTAAACAGTGTTGCTGTGATGTCAACTGTCGTCATCAAGTTCGCATGATAGGTTACGGTGGGCATGGTGGACCTCCACAGAAAACTCGAAGGAGTACACATAACTCAATCTACGTCCGGTAGCTCTACAATATGCATGATACATCCCATAAGAGACATCATAACATGTTGTTGGAATGTATTCGACAGTCGTGGACGGCACCAAATAATGTCAACAACAATGTTGTTTTGTTTAAACTCGCCAATTCGGTGCCTCTCCATGCCTACTACCAGATCGCGTCAAGGGTCCCGTTGGAACCATCTTTCGCCAGGGCCAGCGTCTCGGCTAGACTAACACTCGTGTTCGACTACATCGGCACTGATTCACCTACGACGGGATGGTGCATCCTCTGAACGATCGAGGACCGATTTCGGGCATCAGCAACGGGCTAAGTTTTTCGTTCCTCCCCGCGGACCCATGCTCTAGCGTCGGGACTATAGCAAATGTACCGGACATAAGGTGTCATCAAGTGCGGATGCGTTTGGGCTACGTAGATACCTACAGTTATCGATGATTCGTGACCTGTTCGTAGTGAATGCTAGTGCTTCAACGCAATCCCGAAACAGAAGCATGTGCACACTCTGTAGTTATACTCACTCCGAGGGATCGCGTGCATGCCGGTTTTTTGCCTTTACCAATTCCCTGATACGGCGTAACGCGCCCCACATATTTGATCGGACGTGAGCACAACAAATTCGGAAGATTATGCGAAGACGTCAGTCCACAGCTGGAACTGAACTTGTCACATATCTCTGAATGGATATCCTCGTACGTTTCGGGAGGGGGGATGCTCTTGGCGCAAGCAACGCATTAGCGATATATCTGCATGGGTTGTTCAATACCCCTGTATAACATGTGTACTGGGATCCCATTTTCTTTTCTGCAACACAATTATTTGTGTTTGGAAGACGGTCGGAAGTTGTTCAGTGGATGACCAAGCGCACACGTTTCCCTTGACGTCAGGTTTTCGTTGATGTAAACGCCTCCGCTAGCGAGGAGCCCAGTGGAGTTGTGGTTCACCCCTTTGTGTCTGCAGTGCGGGGCGAGGGTTGCGTATACCTCTATTGATGTGGCTTTTAGCATTCAAGACGTGATGTTGTTCGTGTCTTCCACGAAATACTACCGGTGCGCCAATGTTGTCGGGTGGTGTGTGCCGGGTCTACTTTGTGAAGACGTGGGTATATATTGATTGTGTTCGTCGAGATTGTACCAGCATACGTTCGTATATTTGATTTTTCAATTTTCCCGTTGATTCTGTCTCCACAAGGTTAAGAGATGACTTTACGAAGGAAGTAGAGATTATATATCAGGATTCCCGTTTTAGCGTGGAGATCCTACCGTCCATTGGATCATGATAGAATTTGAGATGTGCCATTATTCTGTGACAATTCACCGCCCGTACTCGCATGTTGCACCTAGCAGGGGAGCTCTTTGTGATACTGTGATACTTGTCTACGAAGAACTGGGGATTAATACTGTGTTACGAGGGATTATTGTGTTCGGTGACTTCACGCCGGATAAATCATCCGCTGGGTGAGACTTTACCTTCGAGGCAATACAAAACTACGATAGGACCCGAGTTTTTTATATTTGAAAATAGAGTGTGTGCTATAGAGGTAAAAAAAGAAAACTTTAATTTTGCTAAAAAAAAGTGAATTTCCTCCCCGTGTTTGCGAGTGAGGTAAACCAAATCCTGCAGGCGACCCCTCCGAAAATAAGCAGGGAAGTGGGGAGGTGGGGCAACGCGAGAAAAAAAACAAAAGAAGAACGGACAAAAAAACAGCGGCAGCCCAGCAACGTTTCGGCAGCAGAGTTGACCGCGAAGCCACCATGGCCATCCCACGACTACAAGCAGCAGCACAGCAAGCGGCAGCTAGTTGGCGATAGCCGCAGCCAGGGGCAGCTTGACAAACGAAAATAAACAGCGTCAGCACCACTAGTACCAGCACCAACCAGCTTCCGTTTTTGGATTGCTGCTGCTGCTGCTGCTGCTGGTGACATCGAAATGATACACTAGCTTTTATGCTGTCGCGCTCCGTATGAGCACGAGTACGAGTGAGTACGTGTGAGTACGAGTCCTTGTTTGGGACGAAGCATCCTCTACGTGGTGACCAAGCGGGCAAAAGCGTGTACCGTAGTAGCGGCCGCGAGCCGTTGGCACAATCTAACGCCGCAAGTGCGCGATATACCCAAGCTACATCTCTCGAGCCTCTGTGCTCCTAGCGGTTGTCATGATGCGTACGGCAAGCAGCATGGTGGCATGGAAGATGCTCGGTGTTATGATCCTTCGAGATTTGAGTTGCGTTCTGCATGGGGATAATGGTCGGTGCGTGTAGGCCAATGAAACAGAGAGCCAAAAAGTACCGTAACTTTCGCTGAAATCCTTACTTCGCTAAAGTACTTTTTGGCCGTTTTTTCAGAAATTCACCTCGAAACTTTACCCGGGAGAATTTTTAGAGAAGTAGAAGTAAAAAAAAACTCAAACACTCTAATATCTCTGTTTTTCCTTAACACACTGCACAAAACCAGCCGAACGGTTGTTTCAACGGTAAGTGATTTTAAAACAGTGTGTAATGACACGCCTAGGGCGAGAGCGATCTAGGGCACCGCGAAAAACAGTATCGCCGGCGTATGTTCGACTACGCCACCATCCCATGATCATTATGCTGGCATCGAGAAGATAATGTTTTTCCGTTACAAGCGATCATAGATGTCAGCCGACGGCACATTTGCCGCTTGGCGAACAGTCGTCAACGACATCCCAATGCTCAAAACATTTTTATTTTAGATGAAGGCATGACGGGCCAAAGGTAGGCTTGACGGGGCAAAGGTAGGTCCTCAGCTAAAACCTTCGGCCAAGAGATCAATCAAATATCGACCGCTCTACTGGTCCCACTCACAGCTGACGTTTTCATTCAAAGGTTCTGCAAGAAACGAGCACGACACATCCTGTCACAGCTGTCACAGATACCCCAACGGTAAAGAAGTGTTTATTTTGATAAGAGGGTTTGACGGGACAAAAGAAAGCCTGAGGCACAGATAGGCCGTCCACCATTTTTTTTTACCGCGAGACTGCTGTAAATCAGTATCGCCCAGTCAACTTGTCCGACTCACAGCTGACGTACTCACACCCAGCCAGTCGACAGCCAGGGCACATATTCTGTTCGAAATAAAAATATCGACCACTCAACTGATCTGAATCACAGCAGGCGTATTCACACCCGAACAGCCAGCAGCCAGAACACATCGCGAACATGTCCGAGGCCGCCCCCGACACAGTCCTCGTAACGATGAGGCAGTGTCGTTCCGTGAGGTGACCTTCGTCTCGCGCTCGCACGCACAACGCAAATAATACGTCTAAAATTCGGTGAGAAGCGCTGAGAGCAAAAGGCCAACAACATCGTATCTATATATATATTCTATTTTTTGTTGTGCACAGAGTTCTATACAGCTGAGCTCAGAGTTAGTACACTTGTGTCGTTCCGTGAGGTGAACTTCGTCTCGCGCTGGCACGCACAACGCAAGTAATACGTCTAAAATACGCTGAGGAGCGCTGAGAGCAAAGGGCCAACAACATCGTGTCTATATCTATATTATAATTTTGGTTGTGCACACAGTTCTATAGCCAGCGGAGCTCAGAGCTACTGTAGTACACTTTGTCCCTAAACGAAAAGACACAGCTTGCATTACAAAATTGGACACGACCGATTCTTGTATTTGAGGACCGGGTGGTACCTAATTACACATATCCATACATAAATACACTCATACGTACATACTTACATACCAGGTACATACAAACATACATACGAACCAACAACCATGCGTATATAGTACAAGGTTCCCCTTACGGATGTGGATGGCATGAAATCCGGGGGTGTTGACAGTTGAAAAGGGAGACCTAGATAAAACCCATGCACCTATGCTTTTTGACGAAAAAATGATCTCGGAGCAAATGAGAAATGGGCTACTGTGTAGCTAAAAACGAAGAGTAGTAGCCTAGTCTTCGATTCTCTCGGATGTCTTGGCTTATAGGCGGTATGGACGGCGGTACTACACAAAGGAAAGCGTAGCTCTCAGAAGGAAATGGACGGGATTTATATATATCATCCAGGTATTTGTCGCCTGGGTGGGATCTGTATCATCGATATATATATATATGTGAATACAAGGCTTTCCTTCGGAGTGGGTATTCCGTCGTTTCGTGTACATAAAACTGCAATTAATTGGCGACATAGCCCAAAGCCAACCAAACTAAATGTATTTGTGTAAAAAACGGTGAAGGATGTCATGATAGCGTTTATTTATGAATGTAATGTGAAACGTAAGATCGGGTGACGCAAGAGTAAAAATGACAATCGTCTAATAATAAGAAGAATAACATATTTCATCAGTGTGGGGAGAGAGTGGAGCAGTGCTTGGCATGTGGATGATATACAACATACAGGCTGTTGTTTAAAAGAAGGTTTGGGACAGGAGAGAAAGCAGCAGTGCCGGCAACGACAACGGTTATGGAAATGTTGTATAGTTGCTGGGCGGCCGCGATTTCGATGTAGCCAGCATAGGAGTTTGGATGAGACATGATATATACATGCAAATAGTCTTCCAGGATGCTGTAGTAACGAGGCGGGAGGCCCAGAATGTGGATCTGTTCGCTGTTGAACCCGTTGGATATGTGTTGGAAGAAATAATCGTGATTTTGGGAAATGTGGGAAACAATTTGTTTCCTTTCGTTCGTCCTAGATGGCGACAATCTGCTTGGTGTACTGCTTCGGAATTCCACGAAGCCCTGGAGCAGGCGAAATGGAAGGGAGTCTTTTTGCGCTTGATGATGATGTCTCCGTCTTTGATGGTGGAGTCCGTCAGGCGGCAGTTGTAGCACTTGCCACGGACCTGGTCGAAGTAAACATATAGGGTGCGCGGGGCGGGAGTTGCGTGCAGGGAATGGCGGGGGGAGGGGGAAGGGGGGGGGGGGGGGGGGCAGTGTTCATTATTTGTACTACTCTACAGCGGCACAACAGCAGTACGTAATCGCTTGCTATACGACGGCAGCAGCAGCAGCAGAAGCAGCAAGTACGTAATTTCATTGACGATACAGAAATATGTAGACACACAAGTGTAGTACAGTAGTACACACACACAAATCACGTCCAGCATGATGTACGGCAACAACGCAGCAGCACCACAAAAAAATCATTGACGACACAGAAATATGTACACACGCACAAGTTTAAGTGTAATAGACACACAAATCATGTCCAGCATGATGTACGGCAACAACGCAGCAGCGCCACAAAACGACCAGGAAACACAATTATCCGAGTACATACAAACATTCAGTGAATATTGCGGCAGCACTAAAAGCAGAGCAGCAGCAGCAGCAGCAGCAGCAGAAGCAGCAACGGATCGCCACAGCGTTGGCAGCAGCAGCATAGCAACGATATGAAAAGAAGGGAGAAAAAAAGTATGTGCCCCGAGGCCGTCCGAAAAGTATTTTTTGGTACCTCACTATAGACCCACCTCCGCATGCTGTACAGCAACAACGCAGCAGCAGCATAGCAACAATACGAAATACGAGAAAAAGTAGTATGTACGCAAAATGCAGGAGCAAAACGACCCAAATATTTTTTTTTTTGTATCAAAAAAAACCATTTGGGTAGAAAAATGGCCAATAAACAATAATCCGCGTTGGCAGCAGCAGCATAGCAAGGATATGAAAATAAGGAAGAAAAAAAGTATGTACCTGCTCAGGTTGTTACTCTACAGTCAGTGGTTCATCCGTTATCGTGGATATTGACTCTTGTACTAAAAGTGGCCGCAGATCTCCGTAGATCTGATGATAGTTGAGGCGGGGAATTACCAGCCTCCATCACCAAGTAATTGCTGATGACTGTCATGTGAGATGACTTGCGTCATGCTTCATGACCACTTCTGCTCGGCTGACAGTGCCGAGCCTCACCTATACCTGGCGTGTCCTCCACGCTATACCTTACCGAAAGAGACGCTTGCTGCAGACCCAGGTCGAACCTGAGATACACCCATCTAGCATATGCCGCAATCGCAAAACCTACGGAATTTCATTGACAATACCGAAATATGTACACACACAAGTGCAGCATGATGTACGGCAACAACGCAGCAGCACCACAGCAGCAGCATAGCAACGATATATATGAAAATAACCAAGCCAAAAACGAGAAATTGCAGTACGTACGCAAAATGCAGGAGCACAACGACAAAAAAAAAAAATCACGTACCAAAAGGAACCACTTGAGTACAAAAACGACCAAGAAAGACAGTAATCCGAGTACATACGTACGAACATTCAGTGGATATTGCGGCAGCATTAGCAGCAGCAGCAGCAGAAGCTGCAACGAATCGCCACAGCGTTGGCAGCAGCAGCAGCAGCAGCGTTGGCAGCAGCAGCAGCAGCAGCGTTGGCAGCAGCAGCAGCAGCGTTGGCAGCAGCAGCGTTGGCAGCAGCATAGCAACGATATGAAAGTAAGGAAGGAAAAAAGCATGTACCCTGGTATGCCGCCATCGCAAAACCTACGGAATTGACGATCCGAAAATATGTACGCTTCCAGCATGATGCACGCGGAACAACGCAGCAGCACTACATACAGCCGCAGCAATTGCACAGGAGCAGCAAGTGCACAGCACGGCAACAACGCATCAGCACTACAGCAGCAGCGAGTGCACAGGAGAAGCAGGTGCACAGCAGCAGCAGCACTCACGGCGTGGCGCTGACAGCAGCAGCAGCATCAGCGGCAGCCGAAAACGGGCAAAAAATGAGTACGTGGGGTCACCAAAAAAACATGTACACACAGAAATCGTGTGCATGCACCGAAAATGCACCACAGTAGCAGCAGCACTGACGTCGTTCGGTGCAGCGGTGACGGCGACAGCTGAATCCTCCGTTCCTTCGTTCACGTCCCGCAAACAGTTGTGCATGTGCGCGTTCGCGTGCACTGTGTGTAAGAGGAGCCGACGAAATAAATAAACGCTTTGACGTAGGATTGTATGCAAAAAGGCAATTGAAAACCCCCAAAAAACGTACTGGCAACATACAGCATGCACAATAGACGTAAGACACTCACCACTGTCAGCAGTCTCGAGGGAGTACGAGACAGTCCCTTCCTTGATCGGGCGAGCACAGAAGTCGCAGTCGGATGCCCTGTCAGGATGATCCCGCCACCACGCACATGAGATCCTTGCTGGTGGCGAAGGCCACATTTTTGCCACCAGGCGCGGAGTTCTTGACCAAGTAAGTGCTGGTCCGTGCACTGGTCGCAAACAACAGCCGGCACCAGGTCGGTCTTTGTCGTTGCCGCTCTCTTGCCAGAGGGCGAGGACCACGCGCCTCTCGACGAGGGGGAGGTGAGCTTCGGGGGCGTGGAGAAGGGAGAGGCGGGGGTTGCAGCACCAGCAGGTTCGCCACCGACAGCAGCAGCTTGGCCGCCGACAGCTGCACCTATCTATGCCGTTCGTCGAAGGCGAGACGCCACTTTTTTTAGGCGCCGTGCGAAGAGCTATTGGTTGGCAGTTTGCGGAGGAAGAAAGAAGAAAAGGTTGTTTGGCTGTTTGGCGAAGAAGAAAGAAGAAAGGTTGTTTGGCTGTTCGGCTGTTTTTAAGAAGAAGGGCTGTTTGCGAAGGGCTGTCTATCAGTCGGTCTGTCTGCCAAGAGCTAGCAAGTGACAACGACCTCAAAAATCGTAATTATAGTTGTATTTACAAGGCTTTCCTTCGGAGTGGGTATTCCGTCGTTTCGTGTACATATAACCGCAATTAATTGGCGACATAGCCCAAAGCCAACCAAACTAAATAATGTATTTGTTTAAGAAACGGTGAACGATGCAATCATCGCGTTTATTTATGAATGTAATGTGAAACGTAAGATTGGGTGACGCAAGAGTAAGAATGACATTCGTCTAATAATAAGAATAACGTCTTTCATGATCAGTGTGGGGAGAGAGTGGAGTAGTGCTTGGCATGTGGATGATATACAACATACAGGCTGTTGTTTAAAGGAAGGTTTGGGACAGGAGAGAAAGCAGCAGTGCCGGCAACGACAACGGTTGGTTATGGAAATGTTGTATAGTTGCTGGGCGGCCGCGATTTCGATGTAGCCAGCATAGGAGTTTGGATGAGACATGATATGTAAATAGTCTTCCAGGATGCTGTAGTAACGAGGCGGGAGGCCCAGAATGTGGATCTGTTCGCTGTTGAACCCGTTGGATATGTATAGGAAGAAATAATCGTGATTTTGGGAAATGTGGGAAACAATTTGTTTCCTTTCGTTCGTCCTGGATGGCGACAATCTGCTTGGCGTACTGCTTCGGAATTCCGCGAAGCCCTGGAGCAGGCGAAATGGAAGGGAGTATTTTTGCGCTTGATGATGATGTCTCCGTCTTTGATGGTGGAGTCCGTCAGGCGGCAGTTGTAGCACTTGCCACGGACCTGGTCGAAGTGAACATATAGGGTGCGCGGGGCGGGAGTTGCGTGCAGGGAATGGCGGGGGAGGGGGAAGGGGGGGGGGGGGGCAGAGTTCATTATTTGTACTACTCTACAGCGGCACAACATCAGTACGTAATCGCTTGCTATACGACGGCAGCAGCAGCAGCAGCAGAAGCAGCAAGTGCGTAATATCCTTGACGATACAGAAATATGTACACACACAAGTGTAGTACAGTACACACACAAATCACGTGCAGCATTATGTACGGCAACAACGCAGCAGCACCACAAAAAAATCATTGACGATACAGAAATATGTACACACGCACAAGTTTAAGTGTAATAGACACACAAATCATGCCCAGCATGATGTACGGCAACAACGCAGCAGCGCTACAAAACGACCAGGAAACACCAAATTATCCGAGTACATACAAACATTCAGTGAATATTGCGGCAGCACTAAAAGCAGAGCAGCAGAAGCAGCAACGGATCGCCACAGCGTTGGCAGCAGCAGCATAGCAACGATATGAAAAGAAGGGAGAAAAAAGTATGTACCCCGAGGCCGTCCGAAAAGTATTTGTGGTACCTCACTATAGACCCACCTCCGCATGCTGTACGGCAACACCACAGCAGCAGCAGCATAGCAACAATACGAAATACGAAAAAAGTAGTACGTACGCAAAATGCAGGAGCAAAACGACCAATTTATTTTTTTTACGTATCAAAAAAACCATTTGGGTACAAAAACGGCCAAAAAAAAACAATAATCCGCGTTGGCAGCAGCAGCATAGCAACGATATGAAAATAAGGAAGAAAAAAAGTATGTACCCTGGTATGCCGCAATCGCAAAACCTACGGAATTTCATTGACGATACCGAAATATGTACATACACAAGTGCAGCATGATGTACGGCAACAACGCAGCAGCACCACAGCAGCAGCATAGCAACGATATATATGAAAATAACCAAGCAAAAAACGAGAAATTGCAGTACGTACGCAAAATGCAGGAGCAAAACGACAAACATATTTTTCACGTATCAAAAGGAACCATTTGGGTACAAAAACGACCAAGAAAAACAGTAATCCGAGTACATACAAACATTCAGTGGATATTGCGGCAGCATTAGCAGCAGCAGCAGCAGAAGCAGCTACAGCATTAGCAGCAGCAGAAGCTGCAACGAATCGCCGCAGCGTTGGCAGCGTTGGCAGCAGCAGCAGCATAGCAACGATATGAAAATAAGGAAGAAAAAAAGCATGTACCCTGGTATGCCGCCATCGCAAAACCTACGGAATTGACGATCCGAAAATATGTACGCTTCCAGCATGATGCACGGCAACAAAGCAGCAGCACTACATACAGCAGCAGCAAGTGCACAGGAGCAGCAGGTGCACAGCACGGCAACAACGCAGCAGCACTACAGCAGCAGCGAGTGCACAGGAGAAGCAGCTGCACAGCAGCAGCAGCACTCATGGCGTGGCGCTGACGGCAGCAGCAGCAGCAGCGGCAGCCGAAAACGAGCAAAATGAGTACGTGGGGTCACCAAAACATGTACACGCAGAAATCGTGTGCTTCACGTCCCGCAAACAGTTGTGCATGTGCGCGTTCGCGTGCACTGTGTGTAAGAGGAGCCGACCCAACGCACGAAGGGGAAAGAACCAGGATGGATGAGTCAAAAAAAAAAAAAACGCTTTGACGTAGGTTTGTATGCAAAAAGGCAATTGAAAACCCTTAAAAGACGTAGCAACATACAGCATGCACAATAGACGTAAGACACTCACCACTGTCAGCAGTCTCGAGGGAGTACGAGACAGTCCCTTCCTTGATCGGGCGAGCACAGAACTCGCAGTCGGTTGCCCTGTCAGGATGATCCCGCCACCACGCACGTGAGATCCTAGCAGGTGGCGAAGGCCACGTTTTGGCCACTAGGCGCGGAGTTCTTGACAAAAGTGCTGGTCCGTGCACTGGTCGCAAACAACAGCCGGCACCAGGTCGGTCTTTGTCGTTGCCGCTCTCTTGCCAGAGGGCGAGGACCACGCGCCTCTCGACGAGGGGGAGGTGAGCTTCGGGGGCGTGGAGAAGGGAGAAGCGGGGGTTGCAGCACCGGCAGGTTCGCCACCGACAGCAGCAGCTTGGCCGCCGACAGCTGCACCTATCTATGCCGTTCGTCGAAGGCGAGACGCCTCTTTTAGGCGCGGTGCGAAGATCTGTCTATTGGTTGGCAGTTTGGGGAAGAAGAAAGAAGAAAGGTTGTTTGGCTATTTGGCGAAGAAGAAAGAAGAAAGGGTTTTTGGCTGTTTGGCGAAGAAGAAAGAAGAAAGGTTGTTTGGCTGTTCGACTGTTTCAAAGAAGGAAGAAATGTTGTTTGGCTGTTTGGCTGTTTCAAAGAAGAAGGGCTGTTTGCGAAGAGCTGTCTATCAGTCGGTCTGTCTGCCAAGAGCTAGCAAGTGACAACGACCTCAAAAATCGTAATTATAGTTGTATCTATATATATATACGTGTGATCCTTGATGATCTGAACGCCTGAACCGGGTGGAGTCTACACGATCTGCACGAATTACACATAATTTTTGAGCATACATGTACCGTGATAAACTGATTTTTAGCTTTGTGTGGGTGGGTCTGCGTGATCTCTAGGATCTGTAAGATCTGCGGGATTTGTATAATGTGGATATATCACCCCTTTTTGGCGGTTAGATCTGCTTGGTATTTATTATTGCACTCGCGTGCCGAGTGGGATGGTGTGAATGCCATATGTGCATGATGTGGAGGATCAGTCTGCATAATCTGAGGGATCATTGGCTACACACTTCAACTTGTTTGTCTGGGGAGACATGTACGTTTCGTATCATTTGCACTTGTGTGCCAGGTGGGATCTGGTTGATCTCAACGACATGTACATGTTTAGCCTGAAGGGGATCTGTGTTGTTACAATTTTCAGATGTGTACCTGAGTAGAATATGTGTGATCTGTACAATCAAAACATTTCGACAGGGATGGGATATGTCCGATTTGCGAGATAGGGTCTGTACGATCTGCAAGATCTTCACGTGTTTATCGGTAGGTCTCATTGATCTGCAGGGTGTGCACAGTCTGCAGGATCCGTATGATCTACCTGAGTAGAATCTGTGTGATCTATTTGATCTGTACACCGGAATAGGGTATGTACGATCTGCATGGTATTTACATTTTGATCCGTGGGTCTACATGATCTGTAGAGTCTGTAAGATCTGGGGTATTTGTGTATGATGTGGAAAATCTGTAAAATTTGGAAACTTCACACTTGTTTACAGCATGTTTCGTAGGGATAAGGTCCGTATGAGGTAGATACTTCACATATGTGTTCCTGAGTGGAATCTGTGTGATATGTACATTTTTGTTCGGTGGGATCTGTATGATCTGCAGGATCTGTATGATCTGCAGGATCTGTATGATCCACAGGATCTGTATGATCTACCTGTGTGGAATCTGTGTGATCTGCATGATCTGTACATCTAAACCGGGATGCGGTCTGTACCATTTGCAGGATATGTATGATCTAGAGGATCGGAAAAATCTGAATACTGCATACTTGCTTTCAGAATGTTTCGCCGAATGGGGTCTGTATGAGGTAGATATTTAACACTTGTGTACCCGAGTGCGAACTTGTAGGGATTTCTTCATGATCTGAAAGATGTAAAAAATCTGAGTACTTCACACTTGTTTACATCATCTTTAGCCGAGCTGGGGTCTGTGTGAAGTAGATATTTCACACGTTCTACCTGAGTAAGAACTTAATCTGTGTGGTCTGTACCTATGTGTAATCTGCAGGACCTGTATGATTTGTACACATGTAGATGTGTATTTGCAGGATCTGTATGATCTACCTGAGTGGAATCTGTGTGATCTGTATGATCGGTTCATCTTGACCGGGATGGGGTCTGTATGATCTGCATGATCTGCACATACATGTTATCGGTGGGTTTGCGTGACCTGCAGGAATTATATGATCTCCAGGATCTTTAATATTTGGCAGATGTGTGTACCTGAGGGGGATGTTGATGTGTGTGGTTTGTACATATTTACCGGGTTGTATCCTGGCCGGCGTCTCCGGTTGCTTGGTAGGTGGTCCGCGTGCCTATTATTATCGATATCGTGGGTTCGAGTCTCACCGAGTGCATGCTCGAAGGGACAAGGGGCCATTTATTTCACGAAAAATGATTGGCGGAAAGCACGAGAGCGTGAGTTAGCTACATTCGATGAAAATCGGAGTGCAGTGGGATTGCTTAACACAATGCGCGACAAAACATAAAGGCACGTACCGGGGCGGAGAAGGGACGACACCTGTGACCACGGCTTGTCCAGAAGCTCGTTGAGGGTAAAACCTCCTCTTAACATTAGGTTCCAAAGAATAAGTGATGAAAAAACAAAAAAAATGATGGCGTGAGGTAGATATTCCCCGTGTATGTCTGAGTGGGAACTTGCAGGATTTCTGCATGATCTGCAGGATTTGTAAATCTGGATACTTCATATTTGTTTCATCATGTTTAGCCGGGATGGGGTCCGTATGAGGTAGATATCTACACGTGTGTGCACGAGTAGGAACTTGATCTGTGTGACCTGTGCCTATGTGATCTGCAAGATCTGTGTGAATTACCTGAAGTGGAATACATGGGGTCTATATGATCTATTAATCTTGATCGGGATGGGGTCTGCACGATCTGCATGATCTGCACATCTTATTGTCGGTTGGGATCTCCATGATCTGCATGAACTCCGCATAGGTTTCGTCGGGAAGATCAAATAATCAATAAAGACAAACAAAGCTCGAAAATGAGTTGATGAACAACCCTATACACGCGCAACGCAATTAGCACCCGGTACAAAATATACTGGTACACGAAATCGCCAGGGTGTGAAAAAAACATCAGCCGTGCAGACGCAAAAAAACGAACGGTAGCACCAAGGAAAGCAACCTGCGCCAACAACAACAGCAGTAGCTATGCCGTGACAGTGTGCAGCAGCAGCGTCATCAGCACGAGCACCAAGATATGCCACCGTATGCCACGGACAAAAATATACTTTGGGTAGCAGCAAAAAAAGCCTCAACAGTAGTAGTAGTAGTAGTAGTAGCAGTAGAAGTAGTAGTAGTGGTAGTAGTGGTAGTAGTAGTACCAGCTATACCGTGATTGTGCGCAGCAGTGTGCAGTAGCAGCGGCAGCAACAACAGGGCCAGCAGCAAGATAAGCAACCGCGTGGCACGGGCAAAAATAATATTAGGGCAGCAGGAAGAAAAGCAACCTGTCCCAGCAACAGTACCAGCTATATACCGTGAATGTGTATAGCATTAGCGGCAGCAACAACAGGAGTAGTAGCAGAATAAGAAGCAAACCGTGTGGCACGGGCACATTGTACAAAGGGCAGTGAACACTCGGCTGTTACACGGAGCGCAATACGTTGTGGAAAGATACGAAAAAAGTACCACCAGGTACGTACGTACGTACGTGGTGGCTCAGCCTTTTCTCACGTCTTGTGGCCAAGCAGTCACGAGCACACGAGCACTCAGCAGCAGCAGCAGCAACACTCAGCAGCACTCGAGCAACACTCGATTCGAGCAGCACTCGTGCGCCTGTTGTTGCTGTGTTCGTACTGCTGCGTACTGCTCGAGCAGCACCCGAGCGCACGAGCACGATGAGTAGGTTTTCCAAGCCAATATTGCACCGCAAAAGAAAGACACGGGACCACGATCACTCGATTGCTCAAGCGTAACGAGCACGAGACGAACACGAGCACGACGTGGCCAAGCAGCCACGGGCACAGGAGCACTAAGCAGCAGAGCAGCAACACCCAGCGACACAGGAACAACATTCGGCTCCAGGTGCATTCGTACGCCTGTTTTTGTTGATGTTTCGCTGCTGCAGCTCGACTTATGCAGCACGAGCTCGAGCAGCACTGCTGCGTGCTGTTGTAGTTGCAGCAAGAAGCGAGAAGAAAGAACAAAGTATTTTTTTGTCATAATGTTTGAAATACGTCAGCTGTGAGTTCGACTGATTAAATAGTTGATAATCAACTTTGCAAGCTACGTAATACGCCTCGTCTATGTTCCATTTTTACGTAATTTTACAAGTATTGCGATAAACCGAGCGCGCGTATTCTATATGTGATTCCTTGTCAAAGATATTGGCCAGCGGCTCCCCTGGATGCTGCCCGGGTCAACAGGACAATTTTTATATAATCATTCTGCGCACTGATACTATATAACCCGAACAAGGGATATTGATATAATGTTGCAACATGTTGAAACCTTTTCATTTGCAGCTAAAGTAAAACGAAATCCGGTAGGTTTCCAAGCCCCAAGATGGCTTTTCGGAAGTGGGACCCCATCCGCTGAGTTACTTTCGGGATCACGTGACTTTGACCACCTATTAATAGAGCATGTGCCACGGAGTCCGGCCGCAGCCAACGCTTGCACCGCACTGTCCACACCGCCCCTCTGCGGGCCCGGCAGCAGGAAGCACGATAAAAGTCCCGCGGCCAAACGAGAAAAGTGAACTATTCTGGAAAAAACGGCCATCAGTAGAAAGTAATATTATTGTTGTAGGAAAACAGCAGGACGGGATGCCCATTCAGAAAAAGAGCAAAGAGAACGGCAGGCCAAGAGATATACCAGAAAACTTATTTTCGGAATTAGTTTTACGATGTACTGAAATAAAGTTATAAGGCACACACTCTCGAAGAATATATCCATCATGGACCAGCTTTCCCACATTTATTGCTGAGTCTATTTACTTTGATATACCAAGGTAATATAATACAATTATGATGAGTGGATGACGGTGTCAAAATATGTATGTGGAAAGGTACAAGATGTGAAGTGTGGAGAGGGGATGGCCCTACTGCAACAGAGGAAGCAGGACGGTGTGGGGAGAGTCTGCTAGGTACGGCCCTCAGGCCAAGCTTCATCAAGAGTCTCCTGGTCCTCGGGATCCTGTATCTCTTATTTCTGAGTGTTTCATCGGAACAGAAAAAAAAACGTCGCTATTTGAGCACACTGCGTTTAGAACTCCGGCTGGTTATCGCTTTCCGGAGAGCGACGGTAACTTGAAAGAAGCGCTTCATCGCAGCAGCTTGTATTGCCTCAATATTCATCTCCCGCGAGTTCTCAACAGAAGCCAACACCACTATCATCTAGAGGAGCTGCAGTGAGTGGTTGAACTTGGTCGAATATCCGGGTGAACAAAATGAGACCAAGAAATCACCCCCTACTGGACGTTTGCACCTTACTTGTCAACAGCTACATACGTCTTCCCGTAGGAAACTACAGCCGAACTCGAGGGACGCTGCTGATGGCGTATGTGAGGGCGTCGGGTGCGCTAGGCGGTGGTCGCAGGCAGCGAGGAGTAATAACCCACGACAAATTTTCGGGTTGGAAAAGTCCCTTTCAGCACGTTCGCATACATGATCCTTTGCCCCGGAAAGGTTGAAAATTGGTCCTTCTCGCCTCAGAATGGTTCGGAGTTCTCTCCGAGATCTATCAGGGGGTGTTTCCCGCTGTTCGAGTGGGCCCGTTGCATGAAGTCAACGTCCGCACTTTTTCGATCCAACTGAGGTGAAGATGATTGCTAACGTGGATCGGATCGAAAAATACGTTTTTTTCGATCCAATTGGGCGTTTGGATTGTATTTGACCCGAGTTGCTTTCCTCCATTAATTGCTGAGTCTATTTTCCTCGATATACTGAGGTAATGTATGCAATTATGTTGAGTAGATTACGGTGTCATAATATGTCTGTGGAAAGGTGCACGATGTGAGGTATGGAGAGGGGATGCCCCTACTGCATCAGAGGAAGCAGGATGGTGTGGGGAGAGTCTGCTAGGTACGGCTTTCAGGCCACGCTTCAACTCAAGAGTCTCCTGGTCCTCGGAATCCTGTATTTCTAATTTCTGAGTGTGGTGGAAATCGAGTTTAAGCCTCAAATTCATGTAGCGTTTGATACGTATTATTTTTAGTCTACATTTCCCTACAATGGCGTCGACGGCAGGACGTGAGATTATGAAAAACGAGCTCCGTGGTTCGAATCTCTCCTTCATCCCCTGAAAGAAAAGAAAAAAAAAAGGGGGGGATCAAGAACCTGTGAAACTCACTCACTTAGAAAACACCTAGGAAGGAACGATGAGAGCAAGACGATCATTGCATACTGAGTCCGGTAGCGAAAAGTCGGAAGTAAAACTTGGATACTCGGAGTCTCATCGGGGTTCCTGACTTACTCGCAAGGAGAGATAAGTCAGGTTTAGTGAGGGAGAATGTGGTGGAAATCAAGTTTATAACCCTTAAATTCATGTAGCGTTTGTTACGAAACATTTTTTGTCTACATTTCCATACAACGATATTGGGCAGGAGATCCCATACAGGTTGGAGGAGACAATGCGAAATATCGAAGGTACGGGGTACAACTATTACGGGGGACCATAGCTAACAGGACCAAATATTGTTGTTAAAAATAGTTAACTATATAGTCTTTTATGTATAGGATACATCCTGTTAACTATGGACCCCCGTAATAGCCAAACGTACACTCGCAAGTGCAAGCGGTGAGAGATATGTTGCCACAGGATACAAGGTCTGCTGTGATACGCGAGGTAGGCCTCGAATATATGAGCGTGAAATCATCGGATCGTACATCTATTTCAAAACATCCCGTGCAGGTTGGTAACTGGCCCGAGTGGTTATGGTGGCCGAAGATGCGGAGAGCAAGGAACTGCCGTATACAATCAAGCTATTGGACCTCGGGAAGAGATACAATGTGCATCTTCCTGAGGAAAAGCTTACAACTACTAGCGAGGAAACAGGAACTTGGTGTTGGCATGTGCATGTTACAACCCAGAGTAGTAAGAAGTTTTTGCATACTATTTAAAAGTAGAGGGGCTGATGATGGTGTAGCTGGGCAGTATTCAGAAACAAAGGCATACACAGGGGGAAGGATAACAATGCGAATATTGTGATCCCAGTGAAGGGAACTAGACGAGAAAGTCATGATCCTGTGAAACAAGACAATATAATACACACTGTACGATCACATATTCAACAGAAGGGTGGAATGGTGGTAAGTAAAGCAGACTATAGTCGGTATTTTGCGGCTGTGTTTAGTCAAACATCAGATGGAGGACTCACTCACATCCGATGTGTTGCGGGGTTGGTGATTGCTGGGGATGGATAGGGTAACAACAAATATATGACTAGAAATTTGAGACATCACTTGTATTGAGGAGTCTAAGTACTTGAATTTAGTCTATGTTTAAGGTGTAATTGTTGTACCACCCAAGTACATGTACCAGCAGTCTTAGCCCCAGCGTAATTATTTCATTGAAACCTAAGATAGGAAGGTGACAATGAACTTAGGGGGGCAAGTGTGGTGAGATTGGCTTCCTCTAGCAATTAGTATGGACAGTATAGTTTTATTGAGAATCAGTACGTGAAGGAGGGTTTCAGTGGAAATCATTAGGATGTTCTCATAGGGGATTTATAGTTTAGGCAGATATGAGAGCTTCCTGAATTGCCTCTTGAGAGCTTCAACTAGGTACTCTAACCGGCTCATATACAGGAAGGGTATTATTGAGTAGGTGAGAGCATAGGAGAACTAGGGTAAGGAGACTGTTACAGGAGTAAACCAATCAACAGCAGTGAATTGGATGAGATCTACGTCGAGTAAGATGAGAGATCAGGATGAGTTATTGGGCAAGATATATAGGAAAAAGAGTGAGAAAGTACCAAAGAAAGACTAGAGAGCGTAGCTGGGTTCTTCCAAGAAACAGGAACTTGGGAGGAGCGTTGGATCAACTGCTACCAAGAGCGGACAAGCTATTGTAGGGTCCCACAGGGCTAGCAGTGGAGAAGAGGACAGAGAAGCAAGGAGGATCACACGCCACATCGGCTCAGTCCACTTCTTCCCTCTCTCTCAGTCAGCAGACGAGACAGTTAATAAAATACATCAAAAGGAATCCTCGACTTGAGCTAGTGCATCGACACATCGAATCAGCAATCAGTTCAGTGGCAACCATCTTCGAGAGTGCCAACCTCTCAATCCCTATCAGAAATCGGGTAGGTTTCCAAGCCCCAAGATGGCTTTTCGGAAGTGGGACCCCATCCGCTGAGTTGCTTGCTGGGTCACGTGACTTTGACCACCTATTAATAGAGCATGTGCCACGGGACCCGGCCGCAGCCAACGCTTGCACCGCACTGTCCACACCGCCCCTCTGCGGGCCCGGCAGCAGGAAGCACGATAAAAGACCCGCGGCCAAACGAGAAAAGTGAACTATTCTGGAAAAAACGGCCATCAGTAGAAAGTAATATTATTGTTGTAGGAAAACAGCAGGACGGGATGCCCATTCAGAAAAAGAGCAAAGAGAACGGCAGGCCAAGAGATATACCAGAAAACTTATTTTCGGAATTAGTTTTACGATGTACTGAAATAAAGTTATAAGGCACACACTCTCGAAGAATATATCCATCATGGACCAGCTTTCATACATTTATTGCTGAGTCTATTTACCTTGATATACCAAGGTAATATAATACAATTATGATGAGTGGATGACGGTGTCAAAATATGTATGTGGAAAGGTACACGATGTGAAGTGTGGAGAGGGGATGGCCCTACTGCAACAGAGGAAGCAGGACGGTGTGGAGAGAGTCTGCTAGGTACGGCCCTCAGGCCAAGCTTCATCAAGAGTCTCCTGGTCCTCGGGATCCTGTATCTCTTATTTCTGAGTGTTTCATCGGAACAGAAAAAAAAACGTCGCTATTTGAGCACACTGCGTTTAGAACTCCGGCTGGTTATCGCTTTCCGGAGAGCGACGGTAACTTGAAAGAAGCGCTTCATCGCAGCAGCTTGTATTGCCTCAATATTCATCTCCCGCGAGTTCTCAACAGAAGCCAACACCACAATCATCTAGAGGAGCTGCAGTGAGTGGTTGAACTTGGTCGAAATCCCGGGTGAACAAAATGAGACTAAGAAATCACCCCCTACTGGACGTTTGCACCTTACTTGTCAACAGTTACGTACGTCTTCGCGTAGGAAACTACAGCCGAACTCGAGGGACGCTGCTGATGGCGTATGTGAGGGCGTCGGGTGCGCTAGGCGGTGGTCGCAGGCAGCGAGGAGTAATAACCCACGACAAATTTTCGGGTTGGAAAAGTCCCTTTCAGCACGTTCGCATACATGATCCTTTGCCCCGGAAAGGTTGAAAATTGGTCCTTCTCGCCTCAGAATGGTTCGGAGTTCTCTCCGAGATCTATCAGGGGGTGTTTCCCGCTGTTCGAGTGGGCCCGTTGCATGAAGTCAACGTCCGCACTTTTTCGATCCAACTGAGGTGAAGATGATTGCTATCGTCGATCGGATCGAAAAATACGTTTTTTTTTTCGATCCGATTGGGCGTTTGGATTGTATTTGACCCGAGTTGAATCGAAAAGTGCGGTCGGCAATTTCCTGTATCTGGGTGACGTTTGCGAGACTGTGAACAACTGCGATGCTCTCACACCTGGTGCTTGAAGAAACGGGAAACACCCCCAGATGTGTCTTTGAGAGAGCTCGGACACATTCCAAAGCGAGAACGATCAATGTTCAACATTTCCGGGGCAAAAGCTCATGCGAATGTGCTGAAAGAGATTTATTCAACTGATTCCAATCCGACTGAATACGAAGAGGTCCTAGGAATCTTCTGTATTTCATCAACTATGTGTCAACTACGAAATACCGGTACGAGTCTTGGTTACACATCCACTTTTCTCTAGTTTCAATCCGAATGCCTGTGTTGCCGAAGCATTTACGCGCGCGTCCCGTGACGACGCACTCCTGAGGGGGATAGCGTTCCATAAGCAGTATTGTGCAGCTGCACCGCAAAACATTCTAGCCGTTGCAGTCAAAGCCTGAACGTCTACTACAACGGCAGCAGACTGTCATTCGACGATCACCGACATAGTCGGGAGGGCGAGCAAGGTGAGGAGTGAACAGGAAACAGCGTGCCGCTTCAGGATTAGTAAACCTCATTGCGAGCTGGCTCGAGAATTGCAAACCATAACAAAAGGTAAGAACACCGTTCTTTCGATCGTTCACACCTGACCCCAATCAACTTAGTATCTGTATGTGATACGTGGGTGATGAAAACACTAGGCTTGAACACACATTGAATCTCGTAGTAGTTTGTATGAGAACATAGAACCCATCACCGTGTACGCCACGAAGCGGCAGGACCTATTTGGATGCAACCCAAGATCGAGACGTTCAGGCGAGGCGTTTGACGGTAGGGTTTCACCCTACTTGTTCTACGATTTCTCAATTGAGGAGCTCCATACCTCACCTTAAAACTGACTTCAGATAAAAATCCATTTGTATCCAGATGAAAATCCCTTTGCCGAAGAATACAAGTTACGTCATGTTTCGAAACAAGAACGATATTCCGACAATTTTGGGTGATGGCACCCCGTCATTCCGAAAATATTCTAGCGGATATGTTCTGCCTCTATCGTATAATGCGTCGGGCTTGGAACCCGAATCATCCGGGATATTCTGTGGAACACGCGACAAAAAAAAAAGAAATGAGCGGGTGGGCTTTGCAAGCCTTCGTCCATCGGTTTTGGTCTGTTCTATCATTGCCGTTATGGTTCTCGACTTTATGAATTATTCCGTCCTGTGACAACAACTAATATTTTCGCTATCCTTCTCGAAGGTATTTAGGCTTTATCGTACGAAAATATTTTTAGCTTCGATGTCCAACACTAGGTACGTACCATTTTCACTCCGCAGTCCGCAGCTAGCTGACAAGCCTCTCCCTGACAAGCTTCAGAGTCTACCTCCATTGAAACGCCCGACAAACTTCTATTCCCATATATAAACTTCATAACACGTATTAGCATGATGAAGCCCGTATTGGTGTACACAGAAAAAGTAGAGGGTTATTGGGGAACCTGGTGTTTGGAACGTAGCGGATACAAACACCCAGCGAAACAGTATACTATCGGACCATGGGTTTCACACAGACCCGATGAGATGTGCTCTACGGGGTAGTAATAGAAAGAAAAATAATCTACTCGTACCAATGCCATGTGCGTTGCGGGGTGGTTACAGAAAGAATAATAGGATTCGTACTCGTACGAAGATAGATTGCCCCCGTTTTAGGTAATGTAGCGAGTAAGGCAGCGGGGACAGCGGGGCATGCTGAGCCGACAGCTAGCAGGCAAGAAGCTCGGAAAGAGGGCGAGAGAGAGTCAGGTTCCGAGCAGGAAGCGACGTATATCACCCAGATATCGTTTCGTTCTCAAGTTTTGTGTTTTATTTTCGAGGAGTCATCAGATCGCTAGCAGGCTAGGAAGGTCAGTACGTCTTGCGATTATTCCCGGTATCAACCCAAACCGAGACGAGGAAGAAAATGAGGGTGGCATCGAGACAGTGGGCCAAACGCAGTAGGTCATGGACAAGAAGCGGCCGGCATAGCAGAGGACAACGAACGGCCAAGAAATGGATTGGGAGTTGGTAATGTGCTCGGAAATATGTTGCGGTGGTTTGACATTCCTGACCACAACGAGAGAGCGTGGGCACGACAAGTTACATGTTGCCACCCAGCCGAGGAGCTCGTACACAGCAAGGTCGCGGGCTACGGGTTCGGCCGCGATAGGGGTATGGCGCAGGATTCCACACCCCGGGTCCCCTCAATCGATCAACCGCAAAAAACAATTCGCCCCAGGCAGCGGTTTGAATTCTCCCTGGGCGGAGCAAGAGTTTGCGCGGACATTTGGTGGATCGATCGTGGAGACATACCAAGTACACGGAGGAGGACACGCGCCTTCGGTCTCCTAGTAACCCGTCAGTCCCGCTTCGTCGGCAGCAGCGGCAGCAGAAGCAGCAGAAGCAGCAGCCTGGTTCACCGCAACAGAAGCACGAGTGGACGCACGAAGGCCGGCGGGGGATCGGTTTGCCTATTTTAGTGGCACACCGCGGTATGTGCCATGGTTGTGTCAATGGCCATCCACGGCGGTGCCCGGGGTACAGCACCCGCTTATTTTGGGCAGCCATGGCTCCCCATGGCGCGCCACGGCCTAACCATGGCATACCGCTCGACACCTTGGTTCCCCCTGAAGTGTGCCACAGCAAACCAGGGCACGGCCGCCATGGGGAGGCCCATGGCACACCGCGGCAACCCTCATGGCAATCCTTATGGTATAACTCGGCATGTCTCTACCTACCACGTCAAACCATAGCGATACCCCCGTGGTATAGCACGGCGACCTGAATAGTATAACCACACATCCCCCCCCGGTGATCCCCACGGAGACCCCCACGGTGATCACCGTGGGGACAACCGTGGAGACCCCCATGGTGACTCACCGTGGGGGTCTCCGTGGGGATCACTGTGGGGACAACCGTGGTGACTCTCCACGGTGTGTCAGGAGAGGCCTCACGGCGAGTCACCATGGGGGTCTCCACGGTTGTCCCCACGGTGATCACCGTGGTGATGACCATGGGAGTCTCTGTGGGGATCACCGAGGGGGTCTCCGTGGCGATCTCCATAAGACGGGAACTCCCACGGAGAACGGCATCATTGGCATACTTTCCACGGACGACGCTGGCATCATTTCGCGGAGATACGATAAGTGTACTACCCCTGCGGGCTCATCATTATTCTTTCGCGAATAAACTTGCACAACACACGCTGGACGAAAGGTTTACATGGTAGGATAAGCCATGTCAAGGAATCACTTCGTCTGCACGGTCACATGTTGCCACGGCTATTCACACTTATCCCTCGATCAAACGCATCCCAGCAATGAAACGGTGTCCTATATACGCGAAACCCAGACGCCACTCCGAGTTGTTTTCTGAACGGCACAGGTGCTCCCCCCCAACATTTCACGTAGAGGGTGTCTACCTAATGCCCCAAGGATGGTATGGTGGCCGGATACACATCCCACGAGCAGTAGTGCTCACGGTCTGCGCGGAGAGACCGAACCCCTTCCAGTGCAAAAGTATTGTTGCGCCAAGGTCAGTGATGTTGGAGCACGGCTGGAAATTATCGTGATTGAGACAATAAAACTCCTTATTCGAGCATTGAAGATTGTACAGGGTAATCCAGGGAAAGCCCGGGGGGCGTAGGAGGCTTATCCCCGCTAGGATCACAAGTTGACATACATGAACGCGAAGTTGGTTGTACTTTATGCTTTTGAGCGATCAGCAAATCTGATCCTAATTATAGGTTTGTATGTTTACCTTCAATACAACATATCCTTAGATTTAACGAGAGAGTGACATGTTGTTGTTGTGTTTGTTTTTACGCACTACACACCAGTTTCATCCAAGTTCGTGAACGGGTGTAAGTAGCGCGTAGAACTTCTCGCTCACACCAGCGTCGTCGACCATGTTCTCTACCCTACATGCCTTCGCCATGGTCGCAGCAGGTCGCACGGACACTGCACGAGTTCGAGAGTGGAAACTAGTTAGGAAGGAGCTGCGCAAGTGAGATAAAAAACAGGGGTTCGAAATTTTGATGTGGGAGTTGGGGGGCAGCGGGCCCACATGAATTCCCTCTAACCACCCTTCTTCCATAACACCGAATCAGCCTCGCCGCAAGAACGTAATGCGGTTATCCGACATCACTGCCTAAGAGCGTTAACGACGCCCACCATGCACGTGCTTGGTGCGATGCCCTCAGGACCGTGGCTATGGTTTGCGCCACCCAACGCGGAGATTCTGGCGCACGCACCCCAGGAAGAGGCCATATTGTCCATGTATGGAGACGAGGCTGGAGCGAACGATTGGGAGGGTCTAGGAGAGCCGATGACAGAAGTGCTGCAAACTGTGTGGGAAACTTCAGCTTCGGCAGGGCATGCGTGCGACTTGTGCAGGACGGACATCGTCATCGACGGTGAATCTTACTCCGTGAAGGCTGCGGCGGTGGACGGCATTACGGTTACACGACCTGCCAAAGTTGGGCGGACGAAGGTATCAAGAACGAATAGGAATCCCACCTTTGTGCAGGACTACTAGAATACCAAAAGGATGTCGGCAACATAGACGTTGCGCGCGGGACACACGTGCTGCTCGAACGTTCACTATCTTGGATCGGCTCAACGTTTTCGTACACTTGGCGAAACGCGCAGCCTGGAGGCGGTACGGACACACCCCCAGTAGCGCATACATGTGCGACCCCGAAAATGTCACCACGGTCGAATGTTAAAAAACTTGACACACAGGTCGCCCGTGGACGAGACTTCCTCGACTAGTCGGAGGGTAGGGGGCGTGTGTTGAACGATGCAAGTGGTTCAGGCGTTATGCTACAAAGTCCCACACAACAATATACCTCGTGGCATATGTGGTGCCGATGTAGAGGCATTGGAACTATAAATATAACCCGCGGCGTGCTATTGTACGACTTCATCGATTGTACTGCATTGGCAGATGCACGCTATTAACAATATGTCCCAAATGGCGTAAGTAGGCATCGACGTCACATCGCTGAGTTGACACCCTGACTGCTTGACAACATCCGAGGGAATCAGGTTTTGTGCAGCGCATGAAGAGGAAGTCGGCCACCTGTGCGCTGTGACAACGCCACAGCAGTGCACAAACCACCACCAACCCAACACACTGACGTGCGAGGGACGTTCCCACATGGAGGATACATGGACAAGCCACAACGAGAAGACGGGGTGGAGGAGGCGACTAAGCGCGCAGGGTGCAGACGACACACCCGGGGTAAAGCATGATCGCCAATGGAAAATGCTACAAATAACCCGTCCTGTAGTGCACAACGCAGGTGGGTTCCTAACGAAAATAACGCCGCACAAACCTACGTTTGTCCCGCAACGACGTCGACACGGAACTACATTCGACAACTTTGGGCCTCAATGTCCTCCGGGCTAGTGTGTTCTTGTGCTGCTACGTAAGGACTTACACAATAGATCGACATGGACATTGGATCAATGTCGTCGATGCGCAAAAGTAAGACAAATCAGACCTGGACTATAGTGCGGGCTCGTGGATCAGCGTAACCACGACAGAAATGTTTGTTGACCACAGACAAACGCGACAAAATGTTTACGACACGGCTAATTTTATGCGACAGACCCGAAGGCCTTCGAGCAAAAGCCATTTTGCTGGGCTACACAGGAATCAGGCGTTCGTCAAACAAGCGCCACCGTGGCATTGGCGTTCTACATAAGGCGTAGGCCATAGAGACGTTAATGGACAATTTCAGTAGTGGCATGGGCACGATCCGGATAGACGAATGGCGACATGCTCGAATGCTCACGGTTTAACGCCTACTTCCAGCGTGAACGGAGGTGGCACCCCAACAATACCGGACGTACAAGAAGACGACCCAAAATAAACAGCGTTCGGGGATCACGACATGGAAAGGACTTGCAACATCATACACATAATCATTAGACGAATCAACACGACTAGTCAACAAGCATTTGTCCGCGACGAGGCATATCGCTCACGTAATCGGCGAAAACAGCAAATGGATGGCCAGGTCAAAGACAAGCCTTTCGATTGTTCAGCCTGCAAGGCACACGACGCTTACGCCATCGCTAGCTAGAGCGTGCGGAAAACATTTAGAAACTTCAGTGTGTGGTCGATGATTAATACATTGCCATCCAGAACAGTACCGTATAAGACGTTCTAAAATCGTGACTAGTTCGTCCGACACAACATTCGTTACATGACTATTATGGGGTGGTGCCTGCATCGAGCTCCAGTAGGTACACAAAGTTTGGTTTAATCCAATCATAGCTGAACATGCGCGGCTAGCGGTAATGCCAGTTTCGCCGATATTCGTGCGACTAAGAATAGTTGCCTTCGTATGTTTAGACACACGAATTACACCTAACAGGGGAATTGAAACTCCTCGCGGCACCCACAGTACGCATTCGTTCCCCGTGCTGGCGAACAAACAAATAGAGGCGAAAACTTGCGCAAGTCCGCCTCCTCTCCAACAATGGGCTTACCCACACCGCGGCGCACCGGCCACAAAATGTATCCCTTCACCGCGCCGAAGGAGGAACACATTCGACTCCTCAAGTTCATGTTCACACCCCCAGGACAAGCTTCGGACACTTTGTCGTGAGCTACACTTGCGGCATCATTGCAGGGATAGCTCCTTTGTGGGAATCAGAGGGGATGGAGGAGGTCCAACAGGCGCTAACACTTATATAGAAAGAGGAAGCAGAGCGACCACAGCTGCTTTTCTACGACTTGGCGTGCCGACGCCGCCGGTACTTGCTGAACCACCCTGACCCTTCGTGGGGGGGCACCATCAACATCGTCGACCGGTAAGGACAGTTGGAGAATAACGTTCCTAAGGCAGTTAACGACTACGTGGTTGGTACCGCAGGGAATGACACGTCAAGTATACCAATAAAAGAGGCGTGACGGTACGTGCCAAGAAAGGCTACTATGACATCGGCCTTTGGGATATTTAATGGCGACAAAACTATGAAGTTACTTTTCGGTTGGTGACAGGTTTCCATTCACCGTTCCACAGTGAGCCTCTATGCGAGCGCGGTCCACATTTTCGTGCAGTGCCGAACCGACACAACCCACCCATAGATAAACGGGCGCAGCGAGGATGGCAGGGAGACTAGGAGTAGGTGATCCAAACAGGCAGAACGCTCCCATCGGGTATTGTTGCGTGGGTCGGGGAGTGCGCATCATTAATTATAGAAGGTGAGCGAGGTACAAGTGTACACACGGAAAAATTAGCGATCATAAAGAGAAAAAGTGACTCGTCACGGGGGCAACTGAACGGTCAACTAATTCTAAAATCGCGCCCACGTGCACGGCAGGTTCCACTTCAGAAGCCATAAGGAACCAGACTGCCAAGACTATTCTGCAATCCAGAGCAGCAGGACGATCCATTTATATGGCACCGGGACGAACAAAACAGGCCGAGGTTTAACTGGAACTCCAGCATGGCTGAAAGCAACAACTCCTTCATTGAAGGCGCGTACGGATGAGAAGGGGAAGGGGGGTGCGCGCGGAGAGTGCTGATGTACGAAAAACAAGTATCTACTGAGCACCCAGATATATTCGTACATGTGATTTACGTCCACTTGAGGGTACGGTCAACAGTTGGTTCTATCATATTTTTGTTTTGCACGGATGCTGCAACCTTTCGCCACGGAGGGGGAGGGTCGGATGCCGTTGTCCCTGGTCCCTATCCTACAACACAGATTCAAACGACGCGACTACGTTACGCGACCTGACTCCGAGAATTCATTCGCAGTGCGTTGAACACGCGAGAAGGACGCATACCGCCTCGCCGGTGAACGTCACAAGCGAATGCAAGGCGCAAGGAGTGCAGCCTTGATAGCTCTACACGAGGGGGGCATTGATTCTACACGCCGATCCATCCATACACTATGTAGTCGTAGAGATAACCCCAGGCCAAACTCTCAACTACAACACGAAAGGACGACGACAGCATATCTTTGCTTTCCTAGACGTGGGGTGGATGTTGGTCAAAGAGCTGTCAGACGCTTCGCATATCATGCAGGTTGATTCAACACAGGATACATAGTTGCACAAAATGCCGTGTTTTCAGTGGTTAAGCCCTTAACTTTCAACCCTTGTACACCGCGGGTACATACAACGAGGGAATTGCACTCGTCATTGCCGTGTGGGAGAACTCGGGTGGGGTGCAATGGGCCATGCAGTCACGACATAAGTTGTGCGAGTTTGGTAGTCCAAGCCAATGTAGACAGACATGGATCGTGAACATTGGTATTTACCTCAACTTATCACGTTCCTACGCCTTACCGCCACGTCCTTATAATGTTCTGCTATTCGCAGGTTTGGGCCCGGTAGTGAAAAAGAGGCCACGTATCCTTGGGCACTTCGTACTAAGCGTCAATGTCATTGTTCACAACGAACTCACATTGGCGGGAAAAATATGGAATAAGAACCGCTTGAGTGCGTGTGTTGACGAAGTGACGCAGGGGTTGTGGATGTCGGTTAGGGCTGGTGATTTGGGAAACGATAAATACTTCATGAGTCACGACATGGGAACAGAACGGCGTGTACCCGACTCCTTCAGACGCTTCAAGACAGCAAGACAATCCAGCGGCAAGACATACGATGAGCCTACAGCAGGAGCATTTGACACAGGTGTTTCCCTGTCGGTCAGGGGAGCAATTCAAGCTAACCAAATTCACTGTATGAGGCCCGGCATGCTAAGCGTACGGAGTGTACCTGACATATTCAGGCGCTGCAAGACAGCAGGACAACCACGCGTATCTACATGAAATGGGTCCTGCTGCATCCTACACAGGTGTTTTGGGAACGACCTAGGACGTTTGTTGGCGTGTGTGGATGCTCGCTACCCATGGGAACCACAAGAACATTAACGACCACTCGGCGTCTAACTGTTCCCCGAATTGTACCTACGCCGGTTAGGCGACACGAGCTCATTTTCTCACCTATCCGTAAACCGCTGGGAGGGCGCGCGGTGATTGACACTTAACATTATTGCGGGCCGGTCAAATGGGCCGTTCCGTGCTGGGTCCTAGATGCCGAAACACGGCCAACCTGTATGGCAGGGGCTAACCGCGTCCATCCTTTGCATTGATATTGGTGCACGTTGATACTACTGTGTGATACATAACGTGTGCTGCGATTGTAATTGTGTGCACGGCTAAAAGGACGCAGTTGCGTAGAACAAACACAGCAAAAAACAGGAGCTATGGAAAGGAATGGCGCTCGTCTTGGGCATAACCCGCAGGTTACAAAAAAGGTAATACAGTACCTTCAGTGTCTGTAGTGAACCAGGATTTGTTTTCTTCCAGAAATATCCGATTATATTGCATTTCGTTTGGCCATGTTGCGGTGGCGCGCTGTCCTTCATGTTTGGTACATACGAATACGGACACAGAGCATATCGAAAGAATAATACAAGTACCCTATCTGGGGCATGTACGTCCGTACGACATGTGACCGAGCGTAGCGGAAAATCGACCGAGACGCAAAGTGTATGTGGTGCCCGAGCTGTTCTCTCCGAAAACCAGTCGGCGAGACTGTACGCATGATCAACTCGCCAGTTTGCACCTGCATGCAAAGTCATGAAAAAACAATATACATACGATCATGGACTTCTAACCGCTTCGCATAGTCTGATGTACTTTTCTTTCCTCGGCGCGTGTGACGGGCCGCCCGCGGAGCGAAGAGCCTTCTATATACGTACAAATAGGTCAGAGTGTTACACGCTTAGTACTTTTTTAGACGGACGTCACGGCTCGATCGAACGGGAAATAGTACGATCACGTTTGATGCGCATTGATAGACAATCCGTGCGTAATATTCATAGTCATAATTGACCTGGCGATGACGACGTCCCCAACACGACGCTGTTTTCCACACTGCTGTGTATGTAACGGAAAGAATGCACACGAGCAACCTGGTGCCGTTCACATCTTCCGAGGGAGTACACGCGTGTGTGTGCACGAATCGAAGCAGATGACGGCCGTATCAATTATTTCCTAACGGCAATAACAGGGGACACGCAGTTACACAGGGATAACAACCGTGTAGACCAAACATACATGTTTCCACCCGACCTGATACTAAATACTACTGGTGCCGGAGGGGTAGTCATGACATATTTGGGTTCTACCTGCCTTACGTGTGACACCTTCTAGGTGCACTTAGATTGCCATGGAGTGCCGTGGGGGTCTCCGTGGGGGTCTCCACGGTGATCCCCACAGTTATCACCATGGGGGTCTCCGTGGGGATAACCGTGGGTATCACCGTGGAGACCCCCACGGTTATCCCCACGGAAACCCTCACGGTAATCAACCGTGGACCCCCACGGTCATCAACCGTGGGGATAACCGTGAAGATAACCGTGGGGCCCTCCGTGGGGGGCTCCACGGTTACCCCCACGGTTACCCCCACGGTTACCCCCACGGTGATCACCATGGGCATCGCCGTGGGCATCGCCGTGGGGGTCGCCATGGTAAGCCGTGGGCAATCCCGTGGGGGTTGCCGGGTAGAGTTTCGTGGTCAGGCGCGGGGGGTTCCGTGGCAAGCCGTAAATGTACTTCTTACGTGACGTGGGCCTTGCCGCCGTATAACGTGGGTGTCGCCGTGGGGGTCGCCGTGGGGGGCACCGTGGGGGAAGGGGCATGGTACAGCACATGGAGTCCCACGTGATTGTACGGCGTACCATGCGTTACCATGCCATTCCGCGGTATGGCGTGGGGACGCCCATGGTGTGCCGCGTTGCGAGCCCCACGGCGACCCACGGTAAGTCAAAATAGTGTGGATCCCTGGGGGATTGGGGGGGTAACCAGCATCACCTCCGACGATTCGGGGCAGCTAGAGCAACAACAGCAGCGCCCATGTCCACCGGCGCAGCAGTGGGAGGCGACGTTCGAACGTCGTGAGGGGCTTGAAGATGTGAGACTGAGGAAGAGAGGAGCTGCATGGCCGCAGCTGAAGCTACATAAGTGCAAGCTTCAAAAGAGCAGAGGAACCTGGAGCCAAGCCCGTGATAGCGAGAAAGAACGTGTGCATCACACAGCTTCGGCAGCAGCGGGGGACGCAGGGCGCAGGGGGGGGCTCCCCGCGGGGACTTCGACGGAGTACGTCGAGCGCCCAATTAAGATTCTGGGGCGCCGATTGAATCGGAGAGGGTGGTGAAAACTGGTGAGGGACAAGGAGAAGAGGGGTGGGGGGGGGACGGTGCATGGAAGAGCAAGGAGGTGAGGCGGGGGGGTATGACAAGTCTCCTGCTTAGAGACAATGTCACGGAAGTGCGCCAGAGCAAGGTAGCCTGAGCAATACTACACAAGAACGGATCACCTCGGATGTTTGAAACCGTGGACAACGGGAGGTTTGCAACCACATCAGCTGTCAACGCTGTACAGTGTGGATGCCTTAACTTGTACCCCGAAAGGATATTTGAGGGGGATAGGAGATGGGAGGTGAGGTAGAGGTATCTCTGAATCTCATGATGGAGCCAGTGCTTCGCCTGACGTTGATTTTCGCGCACTAGTAGTGGATGGCTCCAAGGCGTCCGTGCGGGCAGCGCTTCGGCTGTTGGGATGTTGGTCGAGTGTTTCAGGGGAGTTGCCAAACCCATCAGAACACCGCATGCACAGAACACGCGGGTAGCGGCATCGAGGTGGTTTCAACTAATTTTCGTGACTGTGTCTAACGAGAATATTTCAGCTGTCCACCGACGATGCAACCGGACAAAGGCTTCAAATCATATCCTGGCCTGAACAAGGCGATTACAATGCCGTTGTCGCTGTTTTGTCGGGCGCACATTTTAACCTCGGCGACAGCGATCCAACTTGTGTCCACGGTGGGTTTCGGCTCTTGGTAGAAGGAGGAAAAGTGGGGAAGGAGGGAGGAAGGGCGGCGCATTCGGTTCATTGCTTGCCTTCGTCATTTGCATAATGATCACGCATCCCGTTCGAAAAGGAGCACCGTTGCTATTTTTAACGGGAAAAGCTCCAAACGTTGGGGCGCTGACTACGTTGTTTCCATACAACTAATACAAACATTGTACCAATCTTACGCCCTTCCTGTTTCGTCGCCTATGGTCAACATCTACCTCCTACGAGAGCGATCGTCATCTCGCCCATACCTAGTGCATCGAACACCTCAATGTCAAAATCGGTAATTTCGCCTATGTAGTCTCCTAATACATCCCGTTCCTGCGCGTACCTTTCACACTCTCTTGGGATGCGAGTTCTAATATACCAGGTATCGCTACGATGCCACAGGGGCACATCTGTTTTTCTAGTTCCTCCTCCTCCGGTGTTCTGGAATACCTCTGAAATCTTTCTGACAACTCTAGGTCCCCTGGACCGGACCGCAGTGAGTGTCAAAGTCTTAGCGAAGTACATTGGGCTGTGCAAATACTTTTCCGAGCGCTTAACCCCCAGCGCATACTAAAGAGTCTATCTAATCTCTCCCTCGCAAAAATAAAGCGTCTATCTGATCGCTGCCTATATCTTTACTCTAGTCTTTCCATATTTCTATCCATTCTTCTATATCTGTTTTATCCCTCGCGATCCTCTCGATGGTAATCTAATCAATTTGGTTTTCTCTTATACTTTTCAACAATTTCCGGACTGCGTTATCCTACTTACTATATCTTGAGTTTTTGTTACTTTTTTCCATACACACACTTCCATCAGTTATGGCTGGGAACGTTTGTAATGCATTTTTCATACTATACGTTTCTATTTACAATATCCCAGGTCTTCACCTGTCTTGTATACGTATACACCCCCGTTCTGTTCTTCGTCGTTCTTGAGCTTGCTACTACTGCTGCTGTAATGATATTTTAGGTGTTGTCATCGGTATGAGTTCCAGCTGCGTTACGAAGTTCGCGTTCCCTTGAGATATTTCGCATGAACTTTCAAGCTGTCGTATTGTCACAAATAAACCGATATTAATCCAGATCTGAGTGCCATGGTGCGAATCTGATAGGATCGCATCCATGCGCAATGAGTGCGCGTCACTCCTTCACATCATTTCTTCTGTACGTGCAATCCATACACAACTTTACATTTACGTCAAGGTCCTTATACCGGCCTACGGTAGGCAATTCTTTTTCTACCACTTCCAGAAGAAATTCACCTGCATCACCGCATCTTCCTTACTGCGCACGTTTTCAACTTCGCCGCCACCTCTATTATTTCAACGTGTTCCACTGTTAATGCCTTCTCTAATGGATTCTGCAGTCCTCAGGGAGCGGAAACGGAGAGTGCCTCTTCATGGAGTGCGTCATCGCGCGCGCCCAGAAGAAAAGAGTCAACTACTCGTTTGCAGATTTAGTGTCAGAGAGCCTTCACACAATACTATGAAGCTCCAGATACGTCGTAAAGTCCCCGAATCATATATTTTATTGGTCGATCCCCAACATCCTGTACTTGGCTTCATAAAATTTATATCTAGTTGTGTGGTATCGGAGGTTTGAAACTTCCAATACCCCTAGGCACATACTAGCTGATTGCAGCGCCAGTAAATACGCGCCGTTCATTATGATGCCTACACTGAAAACCCAATCACGAACTTGTCCACGCGAACCTATAAGTGGAAGAACGCATCGTTGACGTGTTAGTCGTAGTCCATGACCTTTGTGAAATGTCCTCATTCGTTGGGAGGGTGTCGTCGCATACGGCTTTGTGAGCAATATCCTTTCAGATGTTGAGTGCATAAATCGGTCAATACGTGAAATAGGTCGACGCTATCGTATTGTCAAGATCGCGTCAACCACGGTAAGGCGGCGGTGACACTTGTTGTTTCGTTTTGCGATACGTACATTTGCTGTTCCAAGGAATGCCTGCCAAATAACTTCAACGCTAATATTGAGCTCTTGGAAACAGTAGGGGAACTTTTCACGTTTACGGAAATCATTTTTTCACCGTCGTAGAACATTATTTGGACGACGACCGTCACGGGGGGGGGGGGGGGGTATACTTCATTCCAGTATGCCGAAACTACGTTTTAGCAGACTTGTTTTTTTTTCGTTCACATCCAGTGTTATTACGAAACTACGTTTTAGCAGGTTTGCGTTTTTTTTCGTGCATAACTAGCGGTTGAAGTTTCCAGATAGTTGAACAAAAATATTGAAATACGTCTGCTTGAGAGCAAAACACCTTTCAAAAGTGGGTAAGGTGCAGTGCTTGGTAGAACCATGAAGAACAGCGCCGCTAAATATCGTTTTCAAACTCGGTATCTACAACGACTGAGGGGCGTATCTCCTCAACCACAGCACAGAGTATGATGGCATGTCATCGCATTGCCTACTCTCAGATCTGCTCGCTGCATCACAATTTAATATATCTGTGACATAGGTTGGTTACCACAGAACTTGTATCCTTTTATGATAAGATTAACGGATTGGCGCGGACACTGCTTCACAAGCTGGACGTCGACGGTAGAAAGAACGGGTTTGTAATGGAAAGACAACGCACAATTTTAGCAACTAGGGAGACGTAGACAATAATAGTGGTATACACGGAGTAACATCGTCACCCACACATGCATGCAGCATGGCTTCGATCCTCCGTGATACACTTTATTTTCTATTCATCAATCAAGTCGTTTGGAAAGGAGTCTTTGGCGTGGTGGGTGGATCACGAGCCTGCTTCAATTGTTAAGATTCGTTTACGACGCATTCTCTCCGGGGGCGGGGAATAGTTGACAAACAAAAGACGGAGACGGCAGCCAGGGTAGCAACGTCATAGACCGACCGATGAGAACCTGGCTAGCCACACGCACCACAAACGCTGCGGCTAGCTGGAGAGTGGCATTTTTGTTGTTTTCGTTCAGCTTCGGTTTCGCTGATAATTTCCTTCGTTCCGATACACAGCAGTAGTAGTAGTCTGTTTTTATTCAGCAGTGTTATTTCTGTACGACGTATGTTTCAAGTGTGTCACATCCCCTGCAGGGCACGACTGTTTTTGTTATTTGCATTTTCGCTTTCGAATTTGTTTTCCCTTGTTTCTTTTGAACTTTTTGTATTCTCGCTTTCTCGTCATGTGTAGTGCCTCACGTATCAGAATCTCTACGGACACTGGTTGTGTTGGATGTCGACAAGTAGATCGAACACACACAAGTCGCTGTCGCAAGATCATCCCTCACCTTCCCACACCCCCCCCCTTCAACCACAAAACCCAAACATCGACGCTCTCTGCCTCATCGGCAGTTACAAAGTTCGTTGCTACACGCTACTATCTCGCTAGACCGAGTCGTTTACCAAGCCTAACGGCCTTCCCGCCGCCAAAACTACGGGCCACCGCCGACCTCTTACTTTCACGACCTGCCCATCATGTCCTGCACGCTTCGTTTCGGTTAGCTGATGAACAACATTAAATTTCACTAGGCCTATGTTTATGTCTGCACATGATTCTTCGCTTACCCGCGACCAAACAAGAACGTTCACAAATTGAGTGACTGAGTACCGCGGGTTCTCGCTGTATCAGTTCAGGGAAAAGCGGTACTGTAGAAGACGACGAAGTAGACTGGCCTTGGTGGTTCGGTTTTGTCATTCGTCCCGCGTGGCAAATAAAAATTGTAGGCCACAATGCGCTGCTACCACGCGGTGTGCTTGGTTTTTTTTCGTTTTTTTTTGTCCTAGAGCATCTACTGCTTCTTCTACTACTGACTACTGTTGTCGCCGTACAAGGCATGTATTGTACGTATATACACGTATTGGTTTCGCTGCTTGTTTGTTGCACAAGTGGCCTCGTTTCTGTTCGTCAGACCCAAGAACCGATAGGATACCCTCCCCCCCCTCTCCACGACGAACGATGGAAGCCACTGTTGTATGGCTGGAAGAGGCACTCTTGGAACTCACAAGGATGGAGCCACTTCACCTCCGGGTACCCTTGAGACAATCGCGGATATAGTATATGGCTTGGTCATATGTGTGGATTACACCTGACGGTAAGCAGGATGATCAATAACATTCCACCCGGTATATTCATTTTTGTGTCCTGAAACACGGAGACCGTTTTTCAGTCGCGTTGTCCTACGAATCTAAGCCAACTTTGTGTGGGCGGTTTGTTTGGTGGTCAACCGTGATCGAATCACTGCTGTAGTCGAATTACATTGTTTCTCCATTTCGCCGGTTGCCCCAAAATCCTTGCGTGCAAACAAAAATCTAAGTACCGAGATCAGCCCTCGCTTGCGGCAAAAAACCAAACTCTTGCCAGGACTTCTTCCGAGACTTTCAATATAACGAGTGTGTGTAGGTGACTGATGTACACGGTAGATGGATTCGTTGGTGAGTGGGTGGCAAGGTGGTGCGGTCGGTGGGTTTGTGGGGTGAGGCGGATGGGTGACGGGTGTGTTATGGGTGAACGGGTGTAGGCGGGTAGGGAGAGTACCAGCACAAACACCGGATTTTAAAACCTAAGAAAATGGAAAGCAGTTAAAAACTGTTGGCGTAGCGGTGGTCTCATTGCGAGTGTGTCTGTGCGGGAACATATATCGCGCCACCACGCCGTGTTTTCATACCCCTCACAACAACAGCACAACAACCATCACAGGAGATGAGCTACGAACGAACACTTTAGACGAGCAAAGGAAGAGATTGTTTGTTGATCAAATTTGCACTCTACGTCGGTCAAGACCGCCTCAAATATTAATATATGTATGCGTTTTAGTGTGGGAAACTCTCTAATAACTATCAAAGTGCGAAAGGTGTGAGACGGCATCGATCGACAGCTACGTCGGTCAGACCGCCTCAAATATTAATATATGTATGCGTTTTTAGTGTGGGAAACTCTCTAATAACTATCAAAGTGCGAAAGGTGTGAGACGGCATCGATCGACAGCTACGTATAACACATTCTGTATTCCGACATTCAGGATGAGAATTGCGGGAAATAAGGTTGCATTCTTCTATTTGCCGTAGGAAAAAAATCAAAGTGCGATGTGATTACCTCAGTGACCGGCCCACATTCCATGCTTGATATCGATTCATGTTCGTGAGCTCATTTCAGGACGTCATCTCTTCGTAGTCTCCTGACCTACACGGGTTATAAGTTTGCGCGTCTTGAATTTTGGGGGAGGTGGCTTGTAGGCATATCGGGAGTAGTGGTAGATATCGACACCAAACCGATCTCACACCATACGAAAAAGTAAAAAAAAAAAACAAACTTCGATAACGACAACGATCAATAACAGGAAAATTTACGATAACGAACGCGAGAAAATCGGCGCACAAATCGCGCAGCAACCCCGCCGCGCCCATATCACGTGTTTCGGTTGTCGCGTGATAAGCACAAGATGGGGATGATTCGCGTCTCAAGCTTCAACGTCCACAACACGAGTAGCAGGGGTCTTGCCGCTGTATAGCGTACACGGTGATGGGTGTCATGCCAATGTACCTTTTCCGTATTGAGTGTGTCCATGTGTACTGTTTTTTCACTCACATACAGATGTAAAGTCGATGTAAGTCGGTCGGGTGTGAACAATCAAAATAAGTTTTTGCTACGTTTTCGAGTCATTTTCGAGCCATCCGGCCATGATATCCACCAATCAATCGGCACGCTGTTTCCTGCTCATGCTTCTCCTTGCTCGCCGTTTTCGCCTGTCTTCGTGCGGTTTTTAAAAGGAGTGCTCCCGATGTCAACTAAAAAGTTATTGTCTACTCGTACTGTACCGTACATATGTCCTATTTTTTCATCATCACTTTTTCTATCCAACTCCATTCGTCAGAGGTTTTACCCTCAGTGATCTTCCGGACAAGCCGTAGTCACAGGTGTCCTCCCTTTCTCGCCCGCGGTACGTGCGTCAATTTGAATCCTCCATAGGCTTCAGCATTCTCACTTCTCGCCGACTTTCATCCAATGTCGCCAACTCACGCTCTCGCGCTTTGCGCTAGCCATTTTTTGTAAGCTCAAGTCCATACGAGCATGTACGCGGCGAGACTCGAATCCAACAAATTGATCATATTGGGCACCCGGACCACGTACTAAGCGACTGGGGTCGTCAGTCTATTAAATAGTTGAAATTAAATAAGAGATCGGATACGTCAACACCTTGTCTGCTACGGTAGCGTTCGTGCTTGGATTAACACAGGACGGAGGTTCAAACCCATGAGAGCTTTTTTGTGTGTGTGTTTCGTGTTTACAATTTGTATTTCCGGGTCCAGAACGGGTAAGCCACCACCGAACGAAACATAGCTTGCAACATGCTCCTACTTCTGCAGCTACGGGTTGTTGTGGTCATGATGCGGAGGCACTCAAATTGTATACCAGGTATGTTGCATAAGGTACACCTGGTATACCTTGATATTATTTTCGTATTGCTTTATTTGGCGTCTGACAAGATATAGATACAACTGTAATTACGATTTTTGAGGTCGTTGTCACTTGCTAGCTCTTCGCAGACAGACCGACTGATAGACAGCTCTTCGCAAACAGCCCTTCTTCTTTGAAACAGCCGAACAGCCAAACAACCTTTCTTCCTTCTTTGAAACAGCCGAAATGCCAAACAACCTTTCTTCTTTCCCTTCTTTGAAACAGCCGAAATGCCAAACAACCTTTCTTCTTTCTTCTTCGCCAAACAGCCAAACAACCTTTTCTTCTTCTTCCGCAAACTGCCAACCAATAGACAGCTCTTCGCACGGCGCCTAAAAGAGCCGTCTCGCCTTCGACGAACGGCATAGATAGGTGCAGCTGTCGCCGGCGGCCAAGCCGCTGCTGTCGGTGGCGAACCTGCTGGTGCTGCAACCCCCGCCTCTCCCTTCTCCACGCCCCCTAAGCTCACCTCCCCCTCGTCGAGAGGCGCGTGGTCCTCGCCCTTTGGCAAGAGAGCGGCAACGACAAAGACCGACCTGGTGCCGGCTGTTGTTTGCGACCAGTGCACGGATCAGCACTTGGTCAAGAACTCCGCGCCTGGTGGCAAAAACGTGGCCTTCGCCACCTGCAAGGATCTCACGTGCGTGGTGGCGGGATCATCCTGACAGGGCAACCGACTGCGAGTTCTGTGCTCGCCCGATCAAGGAAGGGACTGTCTCGTACTCCCTCGAGACTGCTGACAGTGGTGAGTGTCTTACGTCTATTGTGCATGCTGTATGTTGCCAGTACGTTTTTTTTTGGGGTTTTCAATTGCCTTTTTGCATACAATCCTACGTCAAAGCGTTTTTTTTTTTTTTTTTTTGACTCATCCATGCTCGTTCTTTCCCCTTCGTGCGTTGCGTCGGCTCCTCTTACACACAGTGCACGCGAAGGCGCACATGCACAACTGTTTGCGGGACGTGAACGAAGGAACGGAGGATTCAGCTGTCGCCGTCACCGCTGCACCGAACGACGTGAGTGCTGCTGCTACTGTGGTGCATTTTCGGTACATGCACACGATTTCTGTGTGTACATGTTTTGGTGACCCCACGTACTCATTTTTTGCTCGTTTTCGGCTGCCGCTGCTGCTGCTGCTGCTGCTGCTGCTGCTGTCAGCGCCACGCCATGAGTGCTGCTGCTGCTGTGCACCTGCTTCTCCTGTGCACTCGCTGCTGCTGTAGTGCTGCTGCGTTGTTGCCGTGCTGTGCACCTGCTGCTCCTGTGCAATTGCTGCTGCTGTATGTAGTGCTGCTGCGTTGTTGCCGTGCATCATGCTGGAAGCGTACATATTTTCGGATCGTCAATTCCGTAGGTTTTGCGATGGCGGCATACCAGGGTACATGCTTTTTTCTTCCTTATTTTCATATCGTTGCTATGCTGCTGCTGCTGCTGCCAACGCTGCCAACGCTGCGGCGATTCGTTGCAGCTTCTGCTGCTGCTAATGCTGTGGCTGCTTCTGCTGCTGCTGCTGCTAATGCTGCCGCAATATCCACTGAATGTTCTTATGTACTCGGATTACTGTTTTTCTTGGTCGTTTTTGTACCCAACCACCCTATTTATTATTATTGTAGTAATGGTCTCACACTATAATTCCGTGAACAGTATAATAGTATGTCCTCAAAAATATGTTGTGTTACTATTAATAGATGTCCATTAATAATAATTTCCGCAATAAGCAAATTGATTAAATTGTAAAATTAGGTAAAAATGGAATAGTTGTGATAAAACTAAATTATTTATTTTCCGGATTCGGGGAGAACAATGGTTCCTTTTGATACGTGAAAAAATATTTTTGCAGTTTTGCTCCTGCATTTTGCTTACGTACTGCAATTTCTCGTTTTTGGCTTGGTTGTTTTCATATATGTCGTTGCTATGCTGCTGCTGTGGTGCTGCTGCGTTGTTGCCCGACATCATGCTGCACTTTTGTGTGTGCATATTTCGGTATCGTCAATGAAATTCCGTAGGTTTTGCGATTGCGGCATACCAGGGTACATACTTTTTTTCTTCCTTATTTTCATATCGTTGCTACGTATACTGCTGCTGCCAACGCGGATTATTGTTTTTATTGGCCGTTTTTGTACCCAAATGGATTTTTTGATACGTAAAAAAAATATTTTGGTCGTTTTGCTCCTGCATTTTGCGTACGTACTACTTTTTCCCGTATTTCGTGTTGTTGCTATGCTGCTGCTGCGTTGTTGCCGTACAGCATGCGGAGGTGGGTCTATAGTGAGGTACCAAAAATACTTTTCGGACGGCCTCGGGGTACATACTTTTTATCTCCCTTCTTTTCATATCGTTGCTATGCTGCTGCTGCCAACGCTGTGGCGATCCGTTGCTGCTTCTGCTGCTGCTGCTGCTGCTGCTCTGCTTTTAGTGCTGCCGCAATATTCACTGAATGTTTGTATGTACTCGGATAGTTGTGTTTCCTGGTCGTTTTGTGGCGCTGCTGCGTTGTTGCGGTACATCATGCTGGACATGATTTGTGTGTATATTACACTTAAACTTGTGCGTGTGTACATATTTCTGTATCATCTGTGGTGCTGATGCGTTGTTGCCGTACATCATGCTGCACGTGATTTGTGTGTGTACTGTACTACATTTGTGTGTCTACATATTTCTGTATCGTCAATGAAATTACGTACTTGCTGCTTCTGCTGCTGCTGCTGCCGTCGTATAGCAAGCGGTTACGTGCTGCTGTTGTGCCGCTGTAGAGTAGTACAAATAATTAACTCTGCCCCGCCCCCTCCCCCGCCATTCCCTGCACGCCACTCCCGCCCCGCGCACCCTATATGTTTACTTCGACCAGGTCCGTGGCAAGTGCTACAACTGCCGCCTGACGGACTCCACCACCAAAGACGGAGACATCGTCATCAAGCGCAAAAAGACTCCCTTTCATTTCGCCTGCTCCAGGGCTTCGCGGAATTTCCGAAGCAGTACGCCAAGCAGATTGTCACCATCCAGGACGAACGAAAGGAAACAAATTGTTTCCCACATTTCCCAAAATCATGATTATTTCTTCCTACACATATCCAACGGGTTCAACAGCGAACAGATCCACATTCTGGGCCTCCCGCCTCGTTACTACAGCGTCCTGGAAGGCTATTTACATATATATCATGTCTCATCCAAACTCCTATGCTGGCTACATCGAAATCGCGGCCGCCTAGTAACTATACAACATTTCCATAACCGTTGTCGTTGCCGGCACTGCTGCTTTCTCTCCTGTCCCAAACCTTCCTTTAAACAACAGCCTGTATGTTGTATATCATCCACATGCCAAGCACTACTCCACTCTCTCCCCACACTGATGAAATATGTTATTCTTATTATTAGACGAATGTCATTCTTACTCTTGCGTCACCCGATCTTACGTTTCACATTACATTCATAAATAAACGCGATTATTACTTCCTTCACCGTTTCTTACACAAATACATTTAGTTTGGTTGGCTTTGGGCTATGTCGCCAATTAATTGCGGTTATATGTACACGAAACGACGTAATACCCACTCCGAAGGAAAGCCTTGTATATATGTATACGTATATTTGTCAAATTTTCGAACTTTTGCCAACTTTTCTCTTCGCACGAACACTTTTAGGCAAAACAGTAAGTGCACGGACACGGGAAGCCCTGCCGGAAATATTGGTCTAGGTATCGGCGCGATCCGTTCACTCTGAAGCGCGTGGCAGGCACTTAATTTTTTTTTTCTGGCGGGAGTGGGTAAGACGATTTCCCTGGTTTCGGTCAAGAGGCCTTATGTTGTACGTTACGTATCGGTACATTGCCATGCTCTCTGTTTCCTCCCCCCGGCTCTCATGAGCTGTGAGCACACAACTCAGGCATATACCAGGAAGACAACAGACAACATGCACAGATCCCATCGTTCCAACGCTGCCGCCCACACGCCGTGCGTGTTCGACACGCCCATACGCGCAATGTTGCTGTGGTTGGTTGTGTCTGTCGGAGCCTATCGTCCTCATTCCATCGTCTGCCATATGTATTTTTATCCGTATGTACCCAGGATGACGTATAAAAATATCCCATACATTGTTTTTGGGTTGTTGCACGGAGCACGGACCACCGCCCAGAGAACAATACCCACAGCAGTGCACAGAGCGTTCTTACTTCCAGCTTCCTACAGCACCACAACCAACCCTGCTGCTGCCCAGCAGCAGCAGTGAGCACACCTTGCGCGTATGATGGATGATCGTACTGCGGCTCATTCGTACAGCAGCGTTCGTAATATACTTACAGCAGGACAACAGCAGTTCTGATTGCAGTGTGTCCTACATTGCTGACCGATAGATCCTAGAGCCAGCTGAAAGGGGATCAGTACACGTACGTTCCTCGCGTTGCATTTTACTGCAGTACTGCTGAATATGGAGTCGAACCTGTACAAGCTACTCTACTGCTGTAGGAGATCGTGCAAAGTGTTTTAGATTTTTGCGTAAAAAACACGACATGCCAGTTGTACGAGCGCTGTTCTAGCGTATACGTTTAAACTGCGCTGGATAACATTTTCGTTTCCGAGGTTCGACTCGCACCATCCACGTTTTTTTTCTTAATTTCCTTTTTACTATTTTTTTGTACCAGAACTTCAACAGAGTACTACAGTAATAATAATACATTCGTTCACACCTTGCTTTTCTGAACGTATAGTATGATAGAGTACATGTTTCAGGCGTGTTTTAGCCCAAATTAAAGAGTTTGGGCGCGCTTGCGTGTGTGTGGCGTGCGTTCATACCTCAACATTTCACAGCTACTCCGAATACTTGGGAGTAAAGCAAGTATGTTCGAGAAAATACTGCTATTTCCGTACGTATTTCGTACACTCGCAGTATTTCGGGGTTTTTGTACTCGAGATACTGCGAGTACTAGCAGAATTTTGAGGTTCTGTAGATACTACTGAGTATACTTTCTTCGGGCTCGCACTAATGCGGGGTTCGCTACTGCTGCTGGCATGGATACCGCCTGTTGTGCTTCAAGTATCTAGGGGTTCTGTACCGCGGGTACTACAAGTATACCAGTAACTACTACCAGGTAGTCTATAGCAGTATTTCGTCCATTGGTAGCGTTCGTACTGCTGCTTCTTCTGCGAGACTGAGTACTCGCAGTAATGGAATACCCTCAATATGCCCATTATTATACTTTGAGTATGAAGTATACTTCAACCGTTTGTGCACTGTGTTGACAAGTCTCAGGCCCAGCGTTCGGCACAAAATACACCCAGATAGTTCCACACGAGTGGGGGTTGGAGCAAAATACTTTCGCTGGAGACAACTCAAAGCAGTCTGCCAGTATTTCGATATAATATTATGCATGACTGCGAATGATATGTGCTCTCAGTATCCCGAGGTTCTGTACTGCGCATATATTGCCTTTACCCAAGTATTTATGTCGTGTTTCGATACTACTGCGGGTACATACTTTAAGCAACCGGTATTCTCGGGGTTCGGTACTGCTCACACTCTCATTGCTCTCAGTATTTGGGCCTTCTCAGTACTCGCAGTAGTTTTGCCGCCAGCACTCCAATACCCTCAGTACTCGGACTACGATTTGTTCTCGAGCATTTACCTGTGAAACCTTGATATTATACCCTGAACACCAAGAAACATTCATTTTGGGGGAACATATATATATATTGTAGTACCAGTATGTATGTATGTGCTGCATCTTATTACTCAGCCGGTCACAAAGAATTATGGCTCAACCTCGACCTCGCGCAACTTTTATGTACTTACGAATTAATCGCCGCGAGTCGGCTGGATCAATATATCTCAACTTACGGATACCATATGATATGGATCGGGAGCGTATAGGTCATGAGGTCTTGGGTCAGGATGAGGCAAGCAGCACGGGCATGAGCCTATTTTAAAAAATCAGCCGTCGACAGTCCGCTTCAGATACAGGATAGAACAGGATTACAACACATGCCTAAAATATACAAATAATAAGACCAACCTCAAGTCTGGCCACGATCCAACCGAGTCGAGACGTGGGCTCGCACGTGTCCCAGAGGGGTATAGCGTGCTTCTGACGCTAGGGAGAAGGTCTCCCAGGTATGTAGATGGTAAACTGATTGCTTTGAGCCTCCGGTCGAGAGCGATGACCGAGGCAACACGTAGGACCGCCGAAGAGGAGCGAGAAAGAGTGGCAATCCACAAATGGGGGAGGGGCCGTAAATGACGCGTCCCCTGCTGATACAAAAACGCAAGTCGTCGTAACTCCTGAAACGGTCTAAAACCATAACATCCCCCCTAGCATAATGCGAATAACTGAGCAATATGCTATAGCAATCTTTGACTATAACCAAGGGTAAGGAACCGCAAGGCTCTATACAAAAATATTGATCTCGGGGATAGGCGAAAACAAACAGAAAACGCAGGGGCCATCAGAGGGAAATCCCCGATAAAAAACCCTCACCCCCGCCTTTTCACTGCGAGTTTGACTGCCTGACCAATAATCAATGGTTTATAGTCATCCTACCACACTTCTTCAACAGTGAATAAGCGCAGTACACTAACGCCTAAGCTTAAACCGCCATCTCTGCGTTCTCTGAACGGGTCAAAAGTCAATACCCATGGGATTTGATTGAGTCCCCCAAATCGGGTGAAAACATACGAGGAAGCCGAATCGTCAAAACAAGTTAGCCCACTACCAGGCACGGAAGAGCAAACCCCCATACAAAAAAAATACCCAACTAATCCACGCCAGACCGACTGGCTGTAACAAGCAGGTACCTCTCAATCTCTCACAAAAACACGTAGCCTCGAACAACAGAACCAGAGATTTTTGCGTCCTCGGCGAACGCTCATTATCGCTGCCGATCTGGAACTGCTCCTCATATCACTTAACTACGAAATTGTAACCCCACCATTCACGGAAGAGTACGCCTGTTCCCAACCCAAACACACAAACATTCACGAAGTCACAACGTACATCCAACACCCCACAAGTCTATACCTAACAGTTTCACGCCAAAACGACCAGCTGTTGCGGGCAGGACCCCCACCGTTTCATACAAAAACACAAAACAACGAAGGGCAGAAGTCGAAGATCTTCGCCTCCTCGGCGAACGCACAGTATCGCTTTAGGTCTTCGACCGCTCCGTATAGCGGCTGGTCAATTCCTTCCAATTCTGGCCGTTGGGCAGTACCTCGTACGATCAAGGCATCGGGGCAAGAAAGCAGCGCACGGGCGCAAGCGAGCGATGGACGGACGAGATACCGGAGCGAGGGAACGCAAGGTGCCGGAGCGAGGGAGCGGCGCAGCGAGCGGCGGACGGGCAAGATTCCGGGGCGAGACAACGCACGGCGTCGAAGTGAGGGAGTGGCGCACGGACAAGACATCGGTGCAAGGGAGCGGTACACGGGAAAGCGAGGCAATAGCGTACGCCGAGTATAGAGGGAACAACGCGCGGAAAAGCGAGGGAACGGTATACCGGCAAGCGAGACAGAAAGGAAACGGCGCATGGGAAGCGAGGAAGCGGTCCACTGCGCTTGACGCTCGATAATCGCTTCCGCTCTTCAACTGCTCCATCTCGCGGCTGGTCAGCTCCTCCCAGTTCTGGTTGCTGTAGCGTATTCGCCAGTAGCGGTCTCTGCAATCGTACACCTGATTCTGCCGTCTGGGATCGCCATTAAAGTATTTTCATAGAGCGACACCTACTGCCTAACGGAAACAGGGGCAAGGCTGACCCAGATGGGTATCGTTCCGGTGCCTTCGCGTGAAGGATATCGGGTTGGTGATATTTGAGCCACTTGGTTGATCTCGGTGACTTCATGCCGTTGCAGGCTTCCGACGAACGCGTCGCCCTCCCCCCGTCAACGAGAGTGGAAACGCACGCACAGCGCACACGGGACGGCATCAAACTGCGGGACACATGCGACGGAGTGCGGGTGTCAGTAAAGGTCACAGTCAGTGCGAGCGGATGCACGGGCAAGCGGGTTCGCAAGAAACAAATACACAAGCAAAACAAACGACCAAACAAACAATAAAAGCGAATAGAACAAACAAGAACAAACAGAGGAGCAAAGAAACAAACGGACGAACGACATAAAATTGAACGACAAACAAATAAAAGCCCCGTGGCTAAGGCACAGACCTAGAGGGGCCTGGTTGCCGTCTCCCTTCAGCATGGGAGGCAGCAACAACGGTCCCAATAGGCGCAGACCCCAACCACTCTGGACATCCAAAGAAACAAACGGACGAACGACACAAAACTAAACGACAAACAGGTAAAAGCCCCGTGGCTAAGGCACACACCTAGAGGGGCCTGGTTGCCGTCTCCCTTCAGCATGGGAGGCAGCAACAACGGTCCCAATAGGCGCAGACCCCAACCACTCTGGACATCCAAAGAAACAAACGGGATGAACGACACAAAACTAAACGACAGACCCCAACCACTCTGGACATCCACTCTCTATCCGAGGAATGGACAAATAGTTAAACAGACACACAAACGACAAAAAAAACAAACACAGAGCATAAAACAAGAGATGCCGCGTTCGCAGCGACGCAGAGTCACGCGTCGCGCCATCGCGACAGCAGCGGAGATGAAGACAGGCATGGCAAGCGAATGTCAAGATAAGACAAAGAACGCGAACAGTGGAACACGGGAACGTCGGCAAATTAACAGCTGGTAAGCACATTAATATACGCGGTAATACGAGAGTGCTCATCTTTAGCTGCCCGCACAGCATGCTGGAAGCGGCGGGGTATATTAGCCGAACGTTTCAGTATTCCAGAGACCTTGTTGCTATCTCTCTGCCTAATGGAGACAGCAACAACGGTCCTCCCAAGCTGAGACAAACCATACAATATGCGTGCACCCACAAGATGAATCAGGAAAATTATTAATGCATGCGGCCGCCACTCCCGCTCGCCCGTCATTGCAGAAACATGTTGCGATGACGGAACATAAAAACGATGAAAATGTCAGTACCGATGAAAGCGGGCAAAATAGTGCAACCAGCAGCAGAGCCGCATAACGAGATAAGCGCGAATATCAGCACCGATACACGCGGAAATCAGTGCAACCAGCAGCAGAGCAGCATAACACACCAACAATGTATAAACGAATCGACAAGTAATTATAATCCAGGTGGGAAATGCATAGAACTAAATTGACCCCAATTTCAATTTAATTATTTCGTACTGGAAATAGAGAGAGTTATTTATTCTCCGTCTTCGGGCACACGAAATGGATAGGTGCACCTAAAAATTACAAATAAAAAGGGAAAATATTTTTGTCCTGAATAAAAGAAGTATAATTGTAGAGAGCATACTAACAGACCGTGTAAGTAGGACAGGCGCAGACCTCGTGGAAGTTCGTTTCTGTCTCCCGCGACGGGTAAAGACACGGCACCACTTCCACGAGGCACAGACCTATCTCTCCTATACAATAATAAACAGGTATAGGTAGGACAGGCACAGACCCTGTGGAAGCTCGGTTCAAGACCATAGCCATGTCCCCACAAGGCACAGACCCATCTCAACAACAGGTGCAAGGAGGACAGGCACAGACCTTGTGGAGGCTCGGTTCAAGACCATAACTATGTCCCCACAAGGCACAGACCCATCTCCAATAAAAACAAAACGCATGCCAGATAGGTAGGATAGGCGCAGACGTAAAATATTATAAAGGTACAGGTAGGACAGGCACAGACCCTGTGGAGGCTCGGTTCAAGACCATAGCCATGTCCCCACAAGGCACAGACCCATCTCAACAACAGGTGCAAGGCGGACAGGCACAGACCTTGTGGAGGCTCGGTTCAAGACCAAAATTATGTCCCCACAAGGCACAGACCCATCTCCAATAAACACAAAACGCATGCCAGATAGGTAGGATAGGCGCAGACCCCGTGTAAGCTTAGTTGACGAAACCATTCGCTTTCCACGAGGCACTGGCCTATCTCTCCTTTCTGACACCATGGCAGATGAGGGCATAAAGGTATAGCGCGAAAACAAGAGGAAATACATAATAAAACAAACAGGACCAACAGCGACAAACAACACGTACCAGGTACCAGGTACCGGGTATAATACTATTTATTGAAGAAGACGTAACTTCCGCGGAGCGCATCATCTCGATGCAATTTCTTGGCGTCCTTGAAACAGTGAGCTTCTTGTTTCCATCAGGTTCTTATTGGTGGGTCTATACTGCTGTATACTTGAGTAATAATTAACAAGTGCCTTACCGAGGTCCCAGGTATTCTCATGTCCTGCGACCACGAACTGCATTGTTTTTTATTATGGCGATGAATTAAATGTGAGAACAACGACAACAACTTTGACAAAGTAGGTCGCTCCTACTTGTCACTTTTACCGCTGGAAAGCAAGATATCTGTAGGATCTTGATATCGTAGTCATTTTTCTGTCGTATTGATACGTCACAACTCGACCCAAAAGATACGTCGTGCGAGCTGGATCTTTGATACTATGTTCACGTCGAACGCAACCAACCAACATTTCGAGACCTGACCTCGATCTACAGCACTAGTATTAATAGTAGCTCGCACAACATAAATATATGCATACCTGGTACAGAGTAACTACTCTGTAAAAATATAATCGTACATTTAGACCAAGAGGTATCTCCCCGTGAATCCTGCTGCAGGCACTTGTGGGTAGTGCCCACAGCAGAGAAAGTGGAGCAAGTGCCGCGTTCGCAGCAATGCAGAGCCACGCGTCGCGGTTTGCTCTTCCGTGCATCCTGCTGCAGGCACTTGTGGGTAGTGCCCACAGCAGAGAAAGTGGAGCAAGTGCCGCGTTCGCAGCAATGCAGAGCCACGCGTCGCGATAGCGACGAGTGGCGTACGGCGACAGCAGCGGACGCGCAGACAGACAGATGGCAAGTGGATACCCGGCCCGGGAGTCACTAAAGCGAGCACACTCGGGGCCGCACAAACCACAGGTCACATCACGTTCGGGCTTTTGCTTTTCATTCATTTTTATCGCTGCCGGTGGAAAGAAAAGGGTGGGGCCTAACGAGTGTGCTGCAAGCTTTGGACTCCCACCTGTGCCATCCCAACAAAGCCTCAAAGTGCAAAGGGGCAAACAGAACTGGATAGGGTAGCCGTTAGAACCAAGAGATAAGACACACGCCAGGGCATTATATGCTCCTGAGTGTGTCCGTTGCCTCCCCCGAAAAACAAAGCGAAAACATTCGAGGCAAAACGAAAAAATAAAAAACAAAACAGCAGGACTGCTATTTTAATACTGCTGTAGTACAGCAGCACAGCAGCAAGTATCGCATGCTATACGTATTGCTGCTGTACGTATCCTCGTGTGCATAAAACCCAGAGAGATCTCAGGGTCCCGCACAAAAATAAAAAACAAAACAGAGTGGGATGCGTAGAACGATCCCCAGTGCGTGCAAGCGCGTGTCTCGGATTGGACACCATGATATGGATCGGGAGCGTATAGGTCATGAGGTCTTGGGTCAGGATGAGGCAAGCAGCACGGGCATGAGCCTATTTTAAAAAATCAGCCGTCGACAGTCCGCTTCAGATACAGGATAGAACAGGATTACAACACATGCCTAAAATATACAAATAATAAGACCAACCTCAAGTCTGGCCACGATCCAACCGAGTCGAGACGTGGGCTCGCACGTGTCCCAGAGGGGTATAGCGTGCTTCTGACGCTAGGGAGAAGGTCTCCCAGGTATGTAGATGGTAAACTGATTGCTTTGAGCCTCCGGTCGAGAGCGATGACCGAGGCAACACGTAGGACCGCCGAAGAGGAGCGAGAAAGAGTGGCAATCCACAAATGGGGGAGGGGCCGTAAATGACGCGTCCCCTGCTGATACAAAAACGCAAGTCGTCGTAACTCCTGAAACGGTCTAAAACCATAACACATATTATATATTATTGTAGTAATGATCCGACACTAATTCCGCGAAAAGCAGTATAATCTGTCCTCAAAAATATGCTGTGTGTGTTCTTCACGTTAAAATGGTGGGTGGGTGCAGGTGCTACTTCTAAAAAAGTGTGCAGGGTTTCATGCGACGAGTATTGTTTTTTCGCTATTGCGCCACTCCCCTATTAGTACGCCACCTCCCGGAGGGGAACCTTTTATATATATACAAGCAGTGCTTATGGTTCCAATTACACGATCGAGCTCTGAATGGGAATCCAGACAATGCCTTCAGGAATAGATGTCACCAATAAGACCTGACCATTGACTAAACTAGACAAAAATAGTAAACGCCCTCCCTTATGGCTTTCGTTAGTGCAGGAAACACTGTGCCCTCCTTCGCGATTCCCCTGTAGTCTCGGCGACCCTGCACCTGGTGCACTGACACCTGCCGTTACATGAGCCGAGCCCTCTCTCCCGCAAGTATTCCAAAAACGCGCCTAACGATAATGCGCTGTTGCTCCAATATTATGCGGGTTTTGACTGCGTGCGTGTACATTTCAACGCTCAGAATCTTGCGCAATGTGTAATATAGCTGCCTGATTCTGCTTGTTATGGTTGGTTGTACGCAGGAGACATCACATGCTTCCTCTGCAATTGTTTTACCTCTCCACCCTATACCGGGTACCTTGTAACATGTATGTCTATGGAACGACCACGCTATCTCCTAACTTAGGGTTATTGTTGTACTTCATTATAACACAAAAGTGCGAAACAGTCTGTAAGAACTAGGAAAGCTGGCCCCGGATGGATATCTTCTTCGAGGATAGTGCCTTTTACACCATTTTCGGCATCATAACATAATATCCCGAACTTTATATATTATTTTAATCTAGCCTGCCCTTCGTACTGTTCGTTTTCATAGTGAACACTGCTGTGCTTTATTCATGTCGCAGTACTAGAGCCGACGTCCCCGGTGGCTTGGTAGGTGGTCCGCGTTCCTATCAAGATCAATTTCGTGGGTTCAAGTCTCACCGAGTGCATGCTCATAGGGACTTTTTCTTGCATAAAAAATTGAATAGCGGAAAGCGCGAGATCGTGAGTTAGCTACATTCGACGAAAATCGACGAGCAGTCGGAATACTGAACCCTATGCGCGACAAAGAATAAGAGCACATACCGGGGGGGAGAAGGGACGACACCTGTGACCACGGCTTGTCCAGAAGATCGTCGAGGGTAAAACCTCCTACCAGTGGCCTGGAAAGTAAAAGTGATGATGAATATATATATATGTATACGTACAAGGCTTTCCTTCGGAGTGGGTATTCCGTCGTTTCGTGTACATATAACTGCAATTAATTGGCGACATAGCCCAAAGCCAACCAAACTATTAATAAATGTATTTGTGTAAGAAACGGTGAAGGATGTAATAATCGCGTTTATTTATGAATGTAATGTGAAACGTAAGATCGGGTGACGCAATAGTAAGAATGACATTCGTCGAATAACAAGAATAACATCTTTCATCAGTGTGGGGAGAGAGTGGAGTAGTGCTTGGCATGTGGATGATATACAACATGCAGGCTGTTGTTTAAAGGAAGGTCTGGGACAGGAGAGAAAGCAGCAGTGCCGGCAACGACAACGGTTATGGAAATGTTGTATAGTTGCTGGGCGGCCGCGATTTCGATGTAGCCAGCATAGGAGTTTGGGTGAGACATGATATGTAAATAGTCTTCCAGGACGCTGTAGTAACGAGGCGGGAGGGATCTGTTCGCTGTTGAACCCGTTGGATACGTGTAGGAAGAAATAATCGTGATTTTGGGAAATGTGGGAAACAATTTGTTTCCTTTCGTTCGTCCTGGATGGCGACAATCTGCTTGGCGTACTGCTTCGGAATTCCGCGAAGCCCTGAAGCAGGCGAAATGGAAGGGCGTATTTTTGCGCTTGATGATGATGTCTCCGTCTTTGATGGTGGAGTCCGTCAGGCGGCAGTTGTAGCACTTGCCACGGACCTGGTCGAAGTAAACATATAGGGTGCCCGGGGCGGGAGTGGCGTGCAGAGAATGGCGGGTGAGGGGGAAGGAGGGGGGGGGGGGCAGAGTTCATTATTTGTACTACTCAACAGCGGCACAACAGCAGTACGTAATCGCTTGCTATACGACGGCAGCAGCAGCAGCAGCAGCAGCAGAAGCAGCAAGTACGTAATTTCCTTGACGATACAGAAATATGTATACACACAAGTGTAGTACAGTACACACACAAATCACGTGCAGCATGATGTACGGCAACAACGCAGAAGCACCACAAAAAAAATCATTGACGATACAGAAATATGTACACACGCACAAGTTTAAGTGTAATAGACACACAAATCATGTCCAGCATGATGTACGGCAACAACGCAGCAGCGCCACAAAACGACCAGGAAACACAATTATCCGAGTACATTTAAATATTCAGTGAATATTGCGGCAGCACTAAAAGCAGAGCAGCAGCAGCAGCAGCAGCAGCAGCAGCAGAAGCAGCAACGGATCGCCACAGCGTTGGCAGCAGCAGCATAGCAACGATATGAAAAGAAGGGAGAAAAAAAGTATGTACCCCGAGGCCGTCCGAAAAGTATTTTTGGTACCTCACTATAGACCCACCTCCGCATGCTGTACGGCAACAACGCAGCAGCAGCATAGCAACAATACGAAATACGAGAAAAAGTAGTACGTACGCAAAATGCAGGAGCAAAATGACCAAAATATTTTTTTTACGTATCAAAAAAACCATATGGGTACAAAAACGGCCAATAAAACAATAATCCGCGTTGGCAGCAGCAGCATAGCAACGACATGAAAATAAGGAAGAAAAAAGGTATGTACCCTGGTATGCCGCAACCGCAAAACCTACGGAATTTCATTGACGATACCGAAATATGTACAAACACAAGTGCAGCATGATGTACGGCAACAATGCAGCAGCACCACAGCAGCAGCATAGCAACGATATATATGAAAATAACCAAGCCAAAAACGAGAAATTGCAGTACGTACGCAAAATGCAGGAGCAAAACGACAAAAATTTTTTTTCACGTATCAAAAGGAACCTTTTGGGTACAAAAACGACCAAGAAAAACAGTAATCCGAGTACATACGAACATTCAGTGGATATTGCGGCAGCATTCGCAGCAGCAGCAGCAGAAGCAGCTACAGCATTAGCAGCAGCAGAAGCTGCAACGCATCGCCGCAGCGTTGACAGCAGCATTGGCAGCAGCAGCAACAGCAGCGTAGCAACGATATGAAAATAAGGAAGAAAACAAGCATGTACCATGGTATGCCGCCATCGCAAAACCTACGGAATTGACGATCCGAAAATATGTACGCTTCCAGCATGATGCACGGCAACAACGCAGCAGCACTACATACAGCAGCAGCAATTGCACAAGAGCAGCAGGTGCACAGCACGGCAACAACGCAGCAGCACTACGGCAGCAGCGAGTGCACAGGAGAAGCAGGTGCACAGCAGCAGCAGCACTCATGGCATGGCGCTGACAGCAGCAGCAGCAGCAGCAGCGGCAGCCGAAAACGAGCAAAATGAGTACGTGGGGTCACCAAAACATGTACACACAGAAATCGTGTGCTTCACGCCCCGCAAACAATTGTGCGTGTGCGCGTTCGCGTGCACTGTGTGCAAGAGGAGCCGACGCAACGCACGAAGGGGAAAGAACGAGCATGGATGAGTAAAAAAAAAAAAAAACGCTTTGACGTAGGTTTGTATGCAAAAAGGCAATTGAAAACCCCAAAAAAACGTATTGGCAACATACAGCATGCACAATAGACATAGACACTCACCACTGTCAGCAGTCTCGAGGGAGTACGAGACAGTCCCTTCCTTGATCGGGCGAGCACAGAACTCGCAGTCGGTTGCCCTGTCAGGATGATCCCGCCACCACGCACGTGAGATCCTTGCAGGTGGCGAAGGCCACGTTTTTGCCGGAGTTCTTGACCAAGTGCTGGTCCGTGCACTGGTCGCAAACAACAGCCGGCACCAGGTCGGTCTTTGTCGTTGCTGCTCTCTTGCCAGAGGGCGAGGACCACGCGCCTCTCGACGAGGGGGAGGTGAGCTTAGGGGGCGTGGAGATGGGAGAGGCGGGGGTTGCAGCACCAGCAGGTTCGCCACCGACAGCAGCAACTTGGCCGCCAGCAGCTGCACCTATCTATGCCGTTCGTCGAAGGCGAGACGCCTCTTTTAGGCGCCGTGCGAAGAGCTGTCTGTTGGTTGGCAGTTTGCGGAAGAAGAAAGAAGAAAGGTTGTTTGGCTGTTTGGCGAAGAATAAAGAAGAAAACAGGTTGTTTGGCTGTTCGGCTGTTTCAAAGAAGGAAGAAAGGTTGTTTGGCTGTTCGGCTGCAAAGAAGAAGGGTTGTTTGCGAAGAGCTAGCAAGTGACAACGACCTCAAAAATCGTAATTATAGTTGTATTTATATACGTCAAATTTTCGTACTTTAGCCAACTTTTCTCTTCGTACAAAGCACTTTTCGGCATAACACCAAACGCTCGGACACAGGAAGCCCGGCCGGACACATTGTTCGAGGTCTCGGACCGATCCGTGCACTCTGGAGCACGTGGCGGGCGCCCAAAGTTTTTTTTTTTGGCGGGAGTGGATAAGACGATTTCCCTGGTTTCAGTACGAGAGGCCTTATTTTGTACGTACGTATCGTTACATGCTCTCTGTTTTCTCCCCCCGGCTCTCATGAGCTGTGAGCAAGTACACAACAGACAACATGCACAGATCCCATCGTTCCAACGCTGCCACCCACACGCCGTGCGTGTTCGACACACCCATATGCGCAGTGTTGCTGTGGTTGGTTGTGTTTGTCGGAGCCTGCCGTCCGCACTCCACGGTCTGCCATATATTTTTTTTTATCCAAATGCACCCAGGATGACGTGCATTATCCCTGCACATTTTTTTTGGGTTGTTGCACGGAGCACGGACCACCGCCTAGAGAACAATGCCCACAGCAGTGCACAGAGCGTGCTTACCCCCAGCTTCCTACAGCACCACAACCCTGCTGCCCAGCAGCAGCAGTGGGCATACCTTGCGCGTATGGATGATCGGTCTGCGGCTCATTCGTACAGCAGCGTTCCTACAAAACATACTTACAGCAGTAGTACAGACAGTAGTTAGTACTGATTACAGTGTGTCCTACATTGCTGACCGATAGATCCTAGAGCCAGCTGAAAGGGGATCAGGACACGTACGTTCCTCGCGTGGCATTTTACAGCACTACTGCTGTATATATATGCAGCCGTACCTGTACAAGCTACTCTACTGCTGTACGAGATCGTGCAAAGTGTTTTAGATTGCGTAGAAAACACGACGTGTCAGTTGTACGAGCACTGTTCGAGTGTCGACGTTTATACTACTGTGCGCTAGACAACATTTTCGTTTCCGAGGTTCGACTCGCACCGTCCACGCTTTTTTTTTTTTTTTTTTTTTCACTTTTGACTTTTTTTGTAGCAGGGCTACAACAGTACTACACACTGCTGTAGTAATAATTCATTCGTCCACACCTTGCTTTTCTGAACGTATAGCATGCTATACTGGAAATAAGTTGTGTGTGTTTATTTTCCATTTCTTCTTGACTTTTTTTGTGCCAGTACATTCATCCACCTTGCTTTTCTGAACGTGCGAAATGATATATTTCATAGTACATACATACATACATGTTACTTGTGTGTTTTAGCCCAAATTAAAGTGTTTGGGCGCGCTTGCGTGTGGCGTGCGTTCATACCTCAACGTTTCACAGCTATTCCCAATACTTGGGGTGTAAAGCAAAGTATGTTCGAGAAAATATTGCTATTACCGTAGGCACTTCGTACACGCACGCGGTATTTCGGGGTTTTTGTACTCACTCGAGATATTGCGGGTACTCGCAGTATTTTGAAGTTCTGTAGATACTACTGCACATACTTTCGGGCTCGCACTCATAAGGCGGGGCTCGCTACTGCTGCTGGCTGGATATCGCCTGTTGTGCTTTAAGTATCTCGGGGTTCTGTACCGCGGGTACTACAAGTATAATACTAGTCTATGAGTATTTTGTCCGTTGGTAGTGTTCGTACTGCTGCTTCTGCGAGACTCAGTACTTGCAGTGGTAATGAAATACCCTCAATATGCCCAGTATACTTCGAGCATGAAGTATACTTCAACCGTCTGTGCACCGTGTCGACAGGCTCAGCGTTCGGCAAAAAACACGCCCAGATAGTCCTACACGAGTGGGAGTTGGAGCAAACTACTTTCGCTGGAGACAATTTGAGCACTTAAAGCAGTCTGGTAGTATTTCGAGATATATATGCATTTGCGAGGAATATATATGCATGTACTGCGAATACTCTCAGTATCTCGAGGTTCTGTACTGCGCATATTGCCTTTACCCCAAGTATTTCGCGTTTCGATACTACTGCAGGTACATACTTACCCGTATTCTCGGGGTTCGGTACTGTTTACACTCTCATTACTCTCAGTATTTGGACTTTCTCAGTACCCGCAATATTTTTGCCGCCAGTACTCCAATACTCTCAGTACTCGGACTACGATTTGTTCTCGAGCATTTATCTGTGAAACCTTGATATTACCCTGAGCACCAACAAACATTTAATTCGGGGGAACATATATATTGTACAGTAGCACCTGTATGTTTGTATGTGCTGTACCTTACTCAGCCGGTCACAAAGTATTATGGCGCAACCTCGACCTCGCGCAACTTTTTTGTACTTACGAATTAATCGCTGCGAGTCAGCTGGATCAATATATCCACTTACCGATACCCTATTATATTATATTATTGCAGTAATGATCCCACACTAGTTACGCGAACAACATCATAATAATCTGTCCTCAAAAATATGTTGTGTGTGTTCTTCACGTTAAAATGATGGGTGGATGCAGGTGCTACTTCAAATAAACTAGTGTGCAGGGTTTCATACGAGTATTATTTCGCTCTTGCGCCACTCCCCTATTAATACGGCACCTCCCGGAGGGGAACCTTGTATATATATATAGCTACGCTGTGTTTCGCATGCTGTGTAGTAGGTGAAACAAAACCCAAACATCGTTACCGGTAAGTAAGTGAAACAAAAACATAACATCGTTACCGGTAAGTACAACATCAGGAGCAGCTTACCAGAAATATATGTATACGTATATTTGTCAAATTTTTCGTGCTTTTGCCAATTTTTCTCTTCGCACGAGCACTTTTAGGCAAAACAGTAAGTACACGGACACGGGAAGCCCTGCCGGACACATTGGTCTAGGTCTTGGCGCGATCCGCGCACTCTGAAGCGCGTGGCAGGCGCTTAATTTCTTTTTTCCGGCGGGAGTGGATAAGACGATTTTCCTGGTTTCAGTAAAGAGGCCTTATTTTGTACGTACGTATCGGTACGTTGTCATGCTCTCTGTTTTTCTCCCCCCGGCTCTCATACGCTGTGAGCACACAGCTCAGGCATATACCAGGTACACAACAGACAACATGCACATATCCCATCGTTCCAACGCTGCCGCCCACACGCCGTGCGTGTTCGGCACGCCCATGTGCGCAGTGTTGCTGTGGATGGTTGAGTTTGTTGGAGCCTGCCGTTCGCATTCGACGGTCTGTTTTTTTATCCTTTTATGTGCCCAGGATGACGTACAATATCCCTGTACATTTTTTTGGGGTTGTTGCAAGGGGCACAGACCACCGCCTAGAGAACGATACCCACAGCAGTGCACAGAGCGTGCTTACCTCCAGCTTCCTACAGCACCACAACCAACCCTGCTGCCCAGCAGCAGCAGTGGGCACACCTTTCGCGTGTGCATGATCGTACTGCGGCCCATTCGTACGGCAGCGTTCTTACAAAATATACTGATAGCAGGTACTACAGCAGTAGTTCTGATTGCGGTGTGTCCTACATTGCTGGCCGATAGATCCTAGAGCCAGCTGAAAGGGGATCAGTACACGTACGTTCCTCGCGTTGCATTTTACAAAAGTACAGCTGAATATGCAGTGGTACCTGTACAAGCTACTCTACTGCTGTAGGAGATCGTGCAAAGTGTTTTAGATTATTGCGTAAAAAACACGACAAGCCAGTTGTACGACTACTGTTCTAGCGTACACGTTTATACTGCGCTGGATATATAACATTTTCGCTTCCGAGGTTCGATTCGCACCATCCACGTTTGTTTTTTTTTCGTTTCACTTTTGACTATTTTTGTACCAGGACTACAACAGAGTACTGCATTAAAAAAAATAATACATTCGTCCACACCTTGCTTTTCTGAACGTATAATATGATACATGTTACTTGTGTGTTTTAGCCCAAATTAAAGAGTTTGGGCGCGCTTGCGTGTGGCGTGCGTTCATACCTCAACATTTCACAGCTACTCCGAATACTTGGGGGTAAACCAAAGTATGTTCGAGAAGATATACTGCTGCTATTATTACCGTAGGTACTTCGTACACTCGCAGTATTTTGAGGTTCTGTAGATATTACTGCGTATACTTTCTTCGGGCTTCTGTACGGCGGGAACTACAAGTATATACCGGTAAGTACTAGTCTATAGCAGTATTTCGTCCATTGGTAGTGTTCGTACTGCTGCTTCTTCTGCGAGACTCAGTGCTCGCAGAAATTAAATACCCTCAATATATGCCCAGTATACTTCGAGTATGAAGTATACTTCAACCGTTTGTGCACCGTGTCGACAAGTCTCAGGCCCAGCGTTCGGCACAAAACACACCCAGATAGTCCCACACGAGTGGGAGTTGGAGCAAAATACTTTCGCTGGAGACAACTTGAGCACTCAGAGCAGTCTGCCAGTAAATTTTCGATAATAATATTATGCATGACGGCGAATGCTCTCAGTATCGCCTTCACCCCAAGTATATTTATTTCGTGTTTCGATACTACTGCGGGTACATACTTTAAGCAACCTGTATTCCCGGGGTTCGGTACTGCTCACACTCTCATTACTCTCAGTATTTGGGCCCTTCTCAGTACTCGCAGTAGTTTTGCCGCCAGTACTCCAATACTCTCAGTACTCGGACTACGATTTGTTCTCGAGCATGTACCTGTGAAACCTTGATATTATACCCTGAGCACCAAGAAACTTTTATTTTGGGGGAACATATATATTATAGTACCAGTATGTATGTATGTGCTGCACCTTTTATTACTCAGCCGGTCACAAATTATGGCGCAACCTCGACCTCGCGCAACTTTTGCGTACTTATTTTTTGCGAATTCATCGCCACCAGTCAGCTGGATCAATATATCTCCACTCTTACCGATGCCCTATTATATATTTTTATTGTAGTAATGATCCCACACTAATTCCGCGAACAGCAGTATAATCTGTCCTCAAAAATATGTTGTGTGTGTTCTTCACGTTAAAATGATGGGTGGGTGCATATGCTACTTCCAAACAAGTGTGCAGGGTTTCATACGAGTACGAGTATTATATATAATTTCGCTCTTGCGCCACTCCCCTATTAATACGGCACCTCCCGGAGGGGAACCTTGTATATATATATATTACAGCCAGCATATAGATAGGCAGGGGATGGGATGTAAAAAAAACAAGAAACTACGCTCAGGTCGATTTCCTACTTGGGAAGGAGGGCGAGTATATCCATTATTTCCAGTAAACCGATTCCCGAATATATGTTCTCTTGATAATCTCAGCCTTATTCCGCTATTCATAGTGCTTCTTTCTTGTTAGTACATACTCTGCACTGCAGAATACACACCAGGTGCATACACCTGTGGTGCTTGATGGTTCATCCAGGTAAATTGATGGTGTTCGAACATTGAAAATATATATTGAACCCGTACACCAGCGTATATAATATACTGCTGTTTATCACCGTGTCCTCTATATCCCGGGGAGGCGTTCGGCCTTTCATCTTTTATCGAATGGGTATCGTCTATCAAAACTATTATCGAAATAACAAAAAAATCAGTTCGATATACGTACGAGTATAGATAAACATTTTTTTATTCGAACGAGGTTTCGAAAGTTCGGTACAGTACCATGTCCATCATTAATCGAGGAGAGGCGTTGTTTGGCTCTTTATGGTTTCATTAATCACAGCGTATGTATGTATTTTTTTATTTATATATTTTTATCATCACTTTTACTTTCTAGCCCACTCGTAGGAGGTTTTACCCTACGATCTTCTGGACAAGCCGTGGTCACAGGTGTCGTCCCTTCTCCCCCCCGGTACGTGCCTTTATTTTTTATCGCGTATAGGGTTCAGCATTCCCACTGCTCGTCGATTATCATCGAATGTACAGCTAACTCACGCTCTCGCGCTTTCCGGTAATCAATTTTATGCAAGAAAAAGTCCCTATGAGCATGCACTCGGTGAGACTCGAACTCACGAAATTGATCTTGATAGGCTCGCGGACCACCTACCAAGCCACCGGGGACGCCGGTTACGTACGTGTGAAGCATTTTCGTACTTGTTGTAACTTTGCTGTACGTACGAGCACTTTTTGACGAAACACCCCGTTGTCGACACGGGACGCCCTGCCGGACACATTGGTCGATGTCCGGTCGCGACCTGTGCTCTCTGGAACGCGTAGCAAGTCTTTTGTTTGCGGCGGGAGTGCACTAGACGATTTCATTGATTTGCGTACGACTGGCGCTATTTTGTACGTACGCACAGGTAAAATATCGTCAGGTTTTTCCTTTCGACCAGCACACAGCCCGCGAACATGTACCAAGTAGACAACAGAAAACAGGCCGAAACACAACGTTCCAACGCTGCGACGCTAGCAGACAACACCGTGCGTGGGTGGCATACCCGTGTGCGCCCTACTGACATAGCTTGTTGTGTCTCGCTATACTCACGTGGCTACTAACAGTTGTGTTTATCGGAGACTGCGGTACGTATTCCACCATCTCTGTGTGTGTGTGTTCTTCACATTAAACCGTTCTTCTACTCGTCGACATCCAGCAAGCCCAGTGTCCGTGCTGATTGTTCACCCTAGAAAGATACGAGCTCTGTGGTCACAGACTACGACACAGAGATAACACACCGTAATGCATTAATAGCCTACGCAATACCGTGCCTTCGCACTAGGTGCGGCCGACACATCTACGTCTATTTACTGCTGTGTGACAAACCCACTCAAACTCTGGACAGAGGTGTAACGACCGTTGAAATATACCAGGTATGAGTATCTCAACTGTCCTTCAATTTCCGAAGTTTCGTAGCGTAGTGAGACGTCAGAAAACAGGCACAGAACACAAACCACGTTAACGACCCACCTAGCAGCGCAAGCAGCGGCGGTTCACACCTACCGCGGGTCGCAAGTCCGAGGTACTGCTTTGGCTAGTTGCTTTAGCGGGGGCTGCGATACGTCACCTGTCATCACCACATTTTCTCTATTCCGCTGCGTTGCTGTGCATGTGTGTGCGCGCCCAGAGAAACAATACCTGATCTAAATATTAACATGTGATACCTGGTAGTAATAGCAGGTGATACGAATCATATTTGATATTCTAAAAAAAGTCAAAGTTGTCACGATGCCCGATTTCGGACTTCAAGGCGCGAGTTTGGTCCTTGCAGAGATCATGTCTATGTTTTCAATTATTTATTAACTTTCTTTTTTTATTTTGTACGTACTCATCACAGAAAACAACGGCATAAAAAGAGCTCAGGGCCGGAAGGCAAGACGCCTTCCGCAACGAGTTGGCTAGAACGCTTATACGGGACAGCTCACGCCAGCAATAACACCAATCAGGTCGCGGTATCAACGCGAGCCAAGCCGGTCATCTACCAACGAAATCGATTTATCAACGCTGAACACGAAATCACGCCGCACACAATCGTGACGAAGACAGACACAGCTCGCAGCTGGCGCGCCAGCAGTCACGCGACGATTGACCTTCGATCTCGACCAATTTTAAACCCGTGGTCAACGCGCTTTGCACCTGGCATGGTCAATGAGAGTGGCAACTCGGCAAACAAACAAGAGGAGAACGGAAAAAAAAAAAAACCAGCGGCAGCCCAGCAACGTTTCGGCGGTAGAGTTGACCGCGAAGCCACCATCGCCATCCCACGACTACCAGCAGCACAGCAAGCCGCATCTAGCTGGCGATAGACGCAGCTAGGAGCGTCTTGAGCAACAAAAATAAACAGCATCAACACCAGCACCAGCACCAACCACCTTCCGTTTTTGGATTGCTGTTGCTGCTGCTGCTGCTGCTGCTGCTGTGCTCGGCCTACGCACGCCACAGCGCCGGCGCGCTCCGCTCCGCCGCCGCCGCCGCCGTCGCGGCTGCTGATGCCGCTGCTGCTGCTGCCGCAGAATGGTGAAATAGAAATGATACACGAGCTGTCATGCTGTCGTGCTCTGTCTGTACAAGCACGAGCACGAGTACGAGTGAGTACGAGGCCCTTTTTTGGGACGACGCATCCTCCACGTCGTCACCAAGCGGGCGAAAGCGTGTACCGTAGCAGCGGCGGCGACCTGCTGGCACAATCCAACGCCGCTCGTACGCGCTATACACAAGCTACACCCACCTCTCGAGCCTCTGTGCTCCCAGCGGTTGTCGTGATGAGTTCGGCAAGCAGCATGGTGGCATGGAAGATGCTCGGTGTTTTGATCTTTCGAGATTTGAGTTGTGTTCTGCGTCGGGATAATGCTCGGTGCGTGTAGGCCAATGAACCAGAGAGTCAAAAGTTACCGTAACTTTCGCTGAAATCCTTACTTCGCTACGGTACTTTTCGGCCGTATTTTCAGAAATTTACCTCAAAAATTTACCTCGGGATAATTTTTGGAGAAGTAAAAGCTAAAAAATAAACATCGCAAACGCTCTATTACTTTTTTTTTTTTTTTTTTTTTAATCCTCCGGCGGATTGGTAAAAATAAAGCTTAAGCTCACCACACTTCCACGTTCCCAATTTCGTGTCGTGTGTCAATTTAACCCTATTACTTGTACTTAGCGGGTTCTGTATGGGTCAAGTACTGCAGTCCTGGTGGTGGATAAACCACTCCAATTCCATGCGATAGTGCTGCAGTCCCATTTTGGGGCAAAACCACATGAAATTGGAGGGCTTTACCTTCGAAACTGGACTCCAGTACGAAGAGGTTGATGGCTTGATCCGAGGCACCAGAAAATGAAACAAAACAGAAAAAAAAAATCTTCATCGCCACGTTGTTTGATCAGGTACGCATAAATCTATGCCATGATACCTTTTGTTTTGTAAACCGATCACATACATACGACGCATGCTTTGGTCGTGAAGTTCGTGTGATATTGGACTCTGACCAGCAGTGAAAGTTGAGTTTAGAGCAGAGAACTCACCAAAACAGAATATAGCCTTCTTTTCGTCAAGAAAAACATTAGTGACCACTTATTAATTTGTTCATTAGGCGTTCTACTACGTACGGGAGGAGGTGAGAAGCGGGAAGTTTGCAGTGATTACTTTGATTTTCATTGTTGTTGTGGTCTTCATATTGAATGGTCCTTTCTACCGAGCTTCATCAGTACACCCAGTGTCCGTCCTGATTCCTCATCCTAGAGAGCTACTGATTCCGTGGTCACAGACTGTGTGTGTGTGTGTGTTCTTCACATTAAACCGTTCTTCTACTCGTCGACATCCAGCAAGCCCAGTGTCCGTGCTGATTCTTCACCCTAGAAAGATACGAGCTCTGTGGTCACAGACTACGACACAGAGATAACACACCGTAATGCATTAATAGCCTACGCAATACCATGCCTTCGCACTAGGTGCGGCCGAAACAACATACATACATACGCCAGCAACCAAAATACACCATAAAGAAAGAGAAACAACGAAGAAACCAAACCGAAAAAGAACAAGAAAAAGAAAAAGAAAAGGAGAAGAATCCCAAATAAATAAATAAAATGGGAAGCCAAAGCTCAGACACATACATACTTACCCCGAGCATGAGCCAAAAGGGACGTGCAAGGGGAAATATACGAGAAGGAACAAGGGGACTATGCATCCCGGTGAACACTTAACTAAGTAAAAAGAGCAATAGTGAGTGGGCCAAAATACGCTCGTCACCCACCCACTACGTAGTACTTCTTTCATAAGGATAAGAAGGGAAAAAAATCAAAATGCATGCCGAACTGCCGCAGCAGTTGGCGGTACGAGTAGCAAAGAAAAGTCCAACCTATTAGTCGGCCTGGTACCTTGCTACCCTATCTGCGGTCTCTCTGCTACTCTCTTCTACCGCGGTTTCCCTTCTACTCCTCCTGTTCCCCGCGCTTCCCCCATACACTTGTGCGGTGTTCCCTCTACCCCTCCTGCTGTTACCCCTCCCCCCATTCCCTCTTACACTACCTGCAGAGGATGCACGGCGCTGTCTACTCAGCTTTGCCTCAGCCTCATGCCACCTGCCCATGAACTGTTCAGCTGCTTCGACGATTCCCCCTACCACTTTCCCGTCTGTTTTGCTGCAGTGGGCCACAGTGCGGTCCCAACTCCAAAGACTAAGGGGGAGTCTTCCGTTGATCCCTCGGTGGCTTTGAACACTCTAAGGTCCTCAGCAATTGCCCTAGGCCAAGTCTTGGGCTGCCCGCCTGGTTTCGGGCTCCCCCCACCAGCGATCGTCCCGAACATCAACCGACTGGGCAATCGCCCCTCGTGTTGCCGCACCACAGCCCCCGCAAAGAAGAGTCGCCGTTTACGGATGGTCGTTTCGATACTTTCGCATCTAGTGTTATCCTGAGCGCCTTCGCATACGAGAGGGTGGTGTGGTCGGTGCGTAGTCCGCGCTGGAAACCAATGACTCGCAGAAGCAGACAGAGGAAGTGTTATGGTTTTAGACCGTTTCAGGAGTTACGACGACTTGCGTTTTTGTATCAGCAGGGGACGCGTCATTTACGGCCCCTCCCCCATTTGTGGATTGCCTCTCTTTCTCGCTCCTCTTCGGCGGTCCTACGTGTTGCCTCGGTCATCGCTCTCGACCGGAGGCTCAAAGCAATCAGTTTACCATCTACATACCTGGGAGACCTTCTCCCTAGCGTCAGAAGCACGCTATACCCCTCTGGGACACGTGCGAGCCCACGTCTCGACTCGGTTGGATCGTGGCCAGACTTGAGGTTGGTCTTATTATTTGTATATTTTAGGCATGTGTTGTAATCCTGTTCTATCCTGTATCTGAAGCGGACTGTCAACGGCTGATCCCTCGAATAGGCTCATGCCCGTGCTGCTTGCCTCATCCTGACCCAAGACCTCATGACCTATACGCTCCCGATCCATATCATGGTGTCCAATCCGAGACACGCGCTTGCACGCACTGGGGATCGTTCTACGCATCCCACTCTGTTTTGTTTTTTTTATTTGTGCGGGACCCTGAGATCTCTGTGGGTTTTATGCACACGAGGATACGTACAGCAGCAATACGTATAGCATGCGATACTTGCTGCTGTGCTGCTGTACTACAGCAGTATTAAAATAGCAGTCCTGCTGTTTTGTTTTTTATTTTTTCGTTTTGCCTCGAATGTTTTCGCTTTGTTTTTCGGGGGAGGCAACGGACACACTCAGGAGCATATAATGCCCTGGCGTGTGTCTTATCTCTTGGTTCTAACGGCTACCCTATCCAGTTCTGTTTGCCCCTTTGCACTTTGAGGCTTTGTTGGGATGGCACAGGTGGGAGTCCAAAGCTTGCAGCACACTCGTTAGGGCCCCACCCTTTTCTTTCCACCGGCAGCGATAAAAATGAATGAAAAGCAAAAGCCCGAACGTGATGTGACCTGTGGTTTGTGCGGCCCCGAGTGTGCTCGCTTTAGTGACTCCCGGGCCGGGTATCCACTTGCCATCTGTCTGTCTGCGCGTCTGCTGCTGTCGCCGTACGCCACTCGTCGCTATCGCGACGCGTGGCTCTGCATTGCTGCGAACGCGGCACTTGCTCCACTTTCTCTGCTGTGGGCACTACCCACAAGTGCCTGCAGCAGGATTCACGGGGAGATACCTCTTGGTCTAAATGTACGATTATTTTTACAGAGTAGTTACTCTGTACCAGGTATGCATATATTTATGTTGTGCGAGCTACTATTAATACTAGTGCTGTAGATCGAGGTCAGGTCTCGAAATGTTGGTTGGTTGCGTTCGACGTGAACATAGTATCAAAGATCCAGCTCGTAGGACGTATCTTTTGGGTCGAGTTGTGACGTATCAATACGACAGAAAAATGACTACGATATCAAGATCCTACAGATATCTTGCTTTCCAGTGGTAAAAGTGACAAGTAGGAGCGACCTACTTCGTCAAAGTTGTTGTCGTTGTTCTCACATTTAATTCATCGCCATAATAAAAAACAATGCAGTTCGTGGTCGCAGGACATGAGAATACCTGGGACCTCGGTAAGGCACTTGTTAATTATTACTCAAGTATACAGCAGTATAGACCCACCAATAAGAACCTGATGGAAACAAGAAGCTCACTGTTTCAAGGACGCCAAGAAATTGCATCGAGATGATGCGCTCCGCGGAAGTTACGTCTTCTTCAATAATTAGTATTATACCCGGTACCTGGTACCTGGTACGTGTTATTTGTCGCTGTTGGTCCTGTTTGTTTTATTATGTATTTCCTCTTGTTTTCGCGCTATACCTTTATGCCCTCATCTGCCATGGTGTCAGTAAGGAGAGATAGGCCAGTGCCTCGTGGAAAGCGAATGGTTTCGTCAACTAAGCTTACACGGGGTCTGCGCCTATCCTACCTATCTGGCATGCGTTTTGTTTTTATTGGAGATGGGTCTGTGCCTTGTGGGGACATAGTTATGGTCTTGAACCGAGCCTCCACAAGGTCTGTGCCTGTCCTCCTTGCACCTGTTGTTGAGATGGGTCTGTGCCTTGTGGGGACATGGCTATGGTCTTGAACCGAGCCTCCACAGGGTCTGTGCCTGTCCTACCTATACCTGTTTATTATTGTATAGGAGAGATAGGTCTGTGCCTCGTGGAAGTGGTGCCGTGTCTTTACCCGTCGCGGGAGACAGAAACGAACTTCCACGAGGTCTGCGCCTGTCCTACTTACACGGTCTGTTAGTATGCTCTCTACAATTATACTTCTTTTATTCAGGACAAAAATATTTTCCCTTTTTATTTGTAATTTTTAGGTGCACCTATCCATTTCGTGTGCCCGAAGACGGAGAATAAATAATTCTCTCTATTTCCAGTACGAAATAATTAAATTGAAATTGGGGTCAATTTAGTTTTATGCATTTCCCACCTGGATTATAATTACTTGTCGATTCGTGTTTACATTGTTGGTGTGTTATGCTGCTCTGCTGCTGGTTGCACTGATTTCCGCGTGTATCGGTGCTGATATTCGCGCTTATCTCGTTATGCGGCTCTGCTGCTGGTTGCACTATTTTGCCCGCTTTCATCGGTACTGACATTTTCATCGTTTTTATGTTCCGTCATCGCAACATGTTTCTGCAATGACGGGCGAGCGGGAGTGGCGGCCGCATGCATTAATAATTTTCCTGATTCATCTTGTGGGTGCACGCATATTGTATGGTTTGTCTCAGCTTGGGAGGACCGTTGTTGCTGTCTCCATTAGGCAGAGAGATAGCAACAAGGTCTCTGGAATACTGAAACGTTCGGCTAATGTACCCCGCCGCTTCCAGCATGCTGTGCGGGCAGCTAAAGATGAGCACTCTCGTATTACCGCGTATATTAATGTGCTTACCAGCTGTTAATTTGCCGACGTTCCCGTGTTCCACTGTTCGCGTTCTTTGTCTTATCTTGACATTCGCTTGCCATGCCTGTCTTCATCTCCGCTGCTGTCGCCGTACGCCACTCGTCGATGGCGCGACGCGTGACTCTGCGTCGCTGCGAACGCGTCATCTCTTGTTTTATGCTCTGTGTTTGTTTTTTTTCGTTTGTGTGTCTGTTTGACTATTTGTCCATTCCTCGGATAGAGAGTGGATGTCCAGAGTGGTTGGGGTCTGCGCCTATTGGGACCGTTGTTGCTGCCTCCCATGCTGAAGGGAGACGGCAACCAGGCCCCTCTAGGTCTGTGCCTTAGCCACGGGGCTTTTACCTGTTTGTCGTTTAGTTTTGTGTCGTTCGTCCGTTTGTTTCTTTGGATGTCCAGAGTGGTTGGGGTCTGCGCCTATTGGCACCGTTGTTGCTGCCTCCCATGCTGAAGGGAGACGGCAACCAGGCCCCTCTAGGTCTGTGCCTTAGCCACGGGGCTTTTACTTGTTTGTCGTTCAATTTTATGTCGTTCGTCCGTTTGTTTCTTTGCTCCTCTGTTTGTTCTTGTTTGTTCTATTCGCTTTTATTGTTTGTTTGGTCGTTTGTTTTGCTTGTGTATTTGTTTCTTGCGAACCCGCTTGCCCGTGCGTCCGCTCGCACTGACTGTGACCTTTACTGACACCCGCACTCCGTCGCATGTGTCCCGCAGTTTGATGCCGTCCCGTGTGCGCTGTGCGTGCGTGTCCATCGTGGTTATTTTAGTTCCTTATCACTACGTTCTTTTCTGTTCATTTTTTGGCGTGTGAAGGACGCATCAAGGAAACTATTGCCCTGACATGTGTGTTATAGCCTGGACCTGACTGTTAGGCTCGCCAGTTGCCTGGACCTGACTCTCAGGTTCTCCAGTTCTCTTTGTTTCTCCCGTTCGCGTCTTTTCTCTTCGTTTCCACTCTCGTTGACGGGGGGAGGGCGACGCGTTCGTCGGAAGCCTGCAACGGCATGAAGTCACCGAGATCAACCAAGTGGCTCAAATATCACCAACCCGATATCCTTCACGCGAAGGCACCGGAACGATACCCATCTGGGTCAGCCTTGCCCCTGTTTCCGTTAGGCAGTAGTTGTCGCTCTATGAAAATACTTTAATGGCGATCTCAGACGGCAGAATCAGGTGTACGATTGCAGAGACCGCTACTGGCGAATACGCTACAGCAACCAGAACTGGGAGGAGCTGACCAGCCGCGAGATGGAGCAGTTGAAGAGCGGAAGCGATTATCGAGCGTCAAGCGCAGTGGACCGCTTCCTCGCTTCCCATGCGCCGTTTGCTTTCTGTCTCGCTTGCCGGTATACCGTTCCCTCGCTTTTCCGCGCGTTGTTCCCTCTATACTCGGCGTACGCTATTGCCTCGCTTTCCCGTGTACCGCTCCCTTGCACCGATGTCTTGTCCGTGCGCCACTCCCTCACTTCGACGCCGTGCGTTGTCTCGCCCCGGAATCTTGCCCGTCCGCCGCTCGCTGCGCCGCTCCCTCGCTCCGGCACCTTGCGTTCCCTCGCTCCGGTATCTCGTCCGTCCATCGCTCGCTTGCGCCCGTGCGCTGCTTTCTTGCCCCGATGCCTTGATCGTACGAGGTACTGCCCAACGACCAGAATTGGAAGGAGTTGACCAGCCGCTATACGGAGCGGTCGAAGACCTAAAGCGATACTGTGCGTTCGCCGAGGAGGCGAAGATCTTCGACTTCTGCCCTTCGTTGTTTTGTGTTTTTGTATGAAACGGTGGGGGTCCTGCCCGCAACAGCTGGTCGTTTTGGCGTGAAACTGTTAGGTATAGACTTGTGGGGTGTTGGATGTACGTTGTGACTTCGTGAATGTTTGTGTGTTTGGGTTGGGAACAGGCGTACTCTTCCGTGAATGGTGGGGTTACAATTTCGTAGTTAAGTGATATGAGGAGCAGTTCCAGATCGGCAGCGATAATGAGCGTTCGCCGAGGACGCAAAAATCTCTGGTGGTTCTGTTGTTCGAGGCTACGTGTTTTTGTGAGAGATTGAGAGGTACCTGCTTGTTACAGCCAGTCGGTCTGGCGTGGATTAGTTGGGTATTTTTTTGTATGGGGGTTTGCTCTTCCGTGCCGGGTAGTGGGCTAACTTGTTTTGACGATTCGGCTTCCTCGTATGTTTTCATCCGATTTGGGGGACTCAAATCCCATGGGTATTGACTTTTGACCCGTTCAGAGAACGCAGAGATGGCGGTTTAAGCTTAGGCGTTAGTGTACTGCGCTTATTCACTGTTGAAGAAGTGTGGTAGGATGACTATAAACCATTGATTATTGGTCAGGCAGTCAAACTCGCAGTGAAAAGGCGGGGGTGAGGGTTTTTATCGGGGATTTCCCTCTGATGGCCCCTGCGTTTTCTGTTTGTTTTCGCCTATCCCCGAGATCATTATTTTTGTATAGAGCCTTGCGGTTCCTTACCCTTGGTTATAGTCAAAGATTGCTATAGCATATTGCTCAGTTATTCGCATTATGCTAGGGGGGATGTTATGGTTTTAGACCGTTTCAGGAGTTACGACGACTTGCGTTTTTGTATCAGCAGGGGACGCGTCATTTACGGCCCCTCCCCCATTTGTGGATTGCCTCTCTTTCTCGCTCCTCTTCGGCGGTCCTACGTGTTGCCTCGGTCATCGCTCTCGACCGGAGGCTCAAAGCAATCAGTTTACCATCTACATACCTGGGAGACCTTCTCCCTAGCGTCAGAAGCACGCTATACCCCTCTGGGACACGTGCGAGCCCACGTCTCGACTCGGTTGGATCGTGGCCAGACTTGAGGTTGGTCTTATTATTTGTATATTTTAGGCATGTGTTGTAATCCTGTTCTATCCTGTATCTGAAGCGGACTGTCAACGGCTGATCCCTCGAATAGGCTCATGCCCGTGCTGCTTGCCTCATCCTGACCCAAGACCTCATGACCTATACGCTCCCGATCCATATCAGAAGACCAAAAATAAAAAGTAATCGCAAATTCAAGTGTCAAGCAAATGAAATGTCAGCGTACCGGGTACGTGAAACAACAACACAAGCAGGACCAAAAAATAAGCGCAAAAAGACAAGAAAAACAAAATGAAAAAAATGAAAACAGAATACAAACAAACGACGCAAGGACTTCAGAAAGAAGGGAAGGCTTGTGAGGAGACTCTGGAACAGATCGAGAAACAATCTGTGTTTTGTTGTGAACGGGCGAATTGCGAATTTAGAGGTTGAAATATTCTATGATTGATGAGCGAAAACCAACGCATGCTTTATGTGTATCCCTGAGGAGGTCAGGGACTAGCCGAAACGAAACTAAGCTTGAGCAGTTTTAAGCGGACGTCGAAAAAAATACGATGTAATTGATGAGTCCAATATTTAGATACCTGGTGAACAAGAAGAGAGCTCGCACACGAAATCATTCTCACAGAGTTCGACAAGCACAGCAATCTCAAAACGGGAAGCGCGCGATCTCAGCTGACCAGTGAACTACGTGATAAAGAGCAAAACCTTCCTGAAAAAATTGAAGGTCAATCTACCAGAATTTCCGTAAATTCTCCCGCCCACCCATCCCTTTTCTTTCGAATGTGTGTGTGTGTGTGTGTTCTTCACATTAAACCGTTCTTCTACTCGTCGACATCCAGCAAGCCCAGTGTCCGTGCTGATTCTTCACCCTAGAAAGATACGAGCTCTGTGGTCACAGACTGCGACACAGAGATAACACACCGTAATGCATTAATAGCCTACGTAATACCATGCCTTCGCACTAGGTGCGGCCGACACAACATACATACATACGCTAGCAACCAAAATACACCATAAAGAAAGAGAAACAACGAAGAAACCAAACCGAAAAAGAACAAGAAAAAGAAAAAGAAAAGGAGAAGAATCCCAAATAAATAAATAAAATGGGAAGCCAAAGCTCAGACACATACATACTTACCCCGAGCACGAGCCAAAAGGGACGTGCAAGGGGAAAGATACGAGAAGGAAAAAGGGGACTATGCATCCCGGTGAACACTTAACTAAGTAAAAAGAGCAATAGTGGGTGGGCCAAAATACGCTCGTCACCCACCCACTATGTAGTACTTCTTTCATAAGGATAAGAAGGGAAAAAAATCAAAATGCATACCGAACGGCCGCAGCAGTTGGCGGTACGAGTAGCAAAGAAACGTCCAACCTATTAGTCGGCCTGGTACCTTGCTACCCTATCTGCGGTCTCTCTGCTACTCTCTTCTACCGCGGTTTCCCTTCTACTCCTCCTGTTCCCCCCCCTGCCCCTATACACTTGTACGGTGTTCCCTCTACCCCTCCTGCTGTTACCCCTCCCCCCATTCCCTCTAACACTACCTGCAGCGGATGCACGGCGCTGTCTACTCAGCTTTGCCTCAGCCTCGTGCCACCTGCCCATGAACTGTTCAGCTGCTTCGAGGATTCCCCGGTACCACTTTCCCGTCTGTTTTGCTGCGGTGGGCCACAGTGCGGTCCCAACTCCAAAGACTAAGGGGGAGTCTTCCGTTGATCCCTCTGTGGCTTTGAACACTCTAAGGTCCTCAGCAATTGCCCTAGGCCAAGTCTTGGGCTGCCCGCCTGGTTTCGGGCTCCCCCCACCAGCGATCGTCCCGAACATCAACCGACTGGGCAACCGCCCCTCGTGTTGCCACACCACAGCCCCCGCAAAGAAGAGTCGGAGGAAAGGAGTTGCTACGAAGTAACAACATTCTGTTAATCTGAATACTGTCAGGAGTTGGAATGGTCGAAGACCATTTGGGGTACTCGGTCATCCGAGACCTCACAGCAGGCCCCAGTCGAGGGGGCCCAAGGGAGGGAGTAATAGGGAGTAATAGAGAGGACTATTACATGGAGTAATAGAGAAGACTATTACATGGAGTAACAGAAAGGACTATTACATGGAGTAATAGAGGCTGTTACACGGAGTAACAGGGTGTCGGTATGAACATGGAAAACCGTCAGCGACGTCGGTTGCATGCCGAACAACGGAAAACTCCCTCCCACGTCTCAGAGAAAAAGAATAACAACAACCCAATTCGAAAGATAAAACGACAAAAGGCTGCCACAGACGGACAGCGTACGTACTCAAGAAGGACAGATATCTGCTGCGCGGATGAAGCGACACGAAAGAGAGGGAGCTACAAGCAACCGTCTATAAGAGCTACTCGAACATATACCTAGCTACCCGATCTATCATTCATTTCGTTTCTGCATTCATTCGTGGACACTGTATCAGTACACGGCTGCCCTTCCCCCCTCCCCCCCTGCCGTTGTCGCCGTTCATGGCATCGTCATCTGCGTGGCGTAGCCGGCTCCTCTGTGCCTCGTCCCTGTGCCACCTCGGCATGAAACAGTCCGCCGCGTCGATGACCCCCCGGTACCACTTCCCGCTCTTCTTGGCCGCACTCGGCCATAAAACCGTTTCTACTCCGAACAGCAGAGGGGAGCTATCCGTGGACCCCTTTGATGTATCGGGAAAAACAATCCTATCAAAACACAAAACCAGGAAACTAAAATATCACCAATTCCAAACTGTATTCTGTATACTGGAAAAATGAATTTGGTCGCTGGCGTGTTCAGCTGCCTTGCCGTATATATCCGGCCTGTCACAAGATCAAAATCTCCCGCCTTCGTACGTATGTATGTATGTTGTGTCGGCCGCACCTAGTGCGAAGGCATGGTATTGCGTAGGCTATTAGTAATGCATTACGGTGTGTTCTCTCTGTGTCGTAGTCTGTGACCACAGAGCTCGTATCTTTCTAGGGTGAAGAATCAGCACGGACACTGGGCTTGCTGGAAGTCGACGAACAGAGTGTGTTGTGTGTTTCTCGGGTGTTGTGTTTTCTTGATTTTGTCTCCCCGAGTTCAGCAAATGTCGTACCAGGTACATACAGTATGTGTGCATACCCATGAACAGCACTACTTTTTTTCTTTTTCTCTTTTAATCGTCACTTTTACTTTCCAGCCTAACTCGTAGGAGGTTTTACCCTCAAAGGTCTCCTGGACAAGCCGTGGTCACAGGTGTCGTCCCTTCTCCCGCACGGTGCATGCCTTTTTTTTGTCGCGCATAGGGTTCGGCATTCCCACTGCTCGTCGATTTTCATCGAATGTAGCTAACTCACGCTCTCGCGCTTTCCGCTAATAAATTGTTTATGCAAGAAAAAGTCCCTATAGGCTGAACTCGGTGAGACTTGAACCCACGAAATAGATTTTGATAGGCCCGCGGACCACCTATTACCAAGCCACCGGGGACTACGTACAGCAGGAGTATATGGTCTTCTTCATCACTGTTTCAACCCTTTCAAATCTCTGTCATATAAAAACCTAGATCCGGGGTGGTCGTAGAGCAAGCTCTTCTCTTCCCTCCCCAGTTTTGTTTCCAAGGCAAAATTATTTTTGCGTACCATCACTGAAATTCTCCAACGATATTTTCTTTAAAAGCACGGCCTGGCCAACACCGGAGGTTTCTTCTGGCAACAAGCGTCATAACTCTTATTATTGTTTTTTCATTCAAACATTACATTACAACACCTGTACCGGTACGTGCGTGTATTTCTGGAACCTGTCCACGCGTAAACCGTGACGATCGACATAAATGTGATAACGTCATCAGGCACACATTTATACAGCGCTGGGGCATCGCCGTCACACACACCACCACGACATACCACTCCACCAACACCCCAAACATCCAGTTTATCTCATCGGCAGTTGCACTATCGTCAATAAACGCGACAGTCTCGCTCGAAAGGGCATTTTCCTAGCCAAACGACCTTTCCGCCACCAGCACTACCGAACAACACGGCCGAGCTCTCGAAATTACTCACCACCCTGCTGGACACGACAACACACAAGATCCTGACTCTATTTGGTGAGCCAATTAACCCTTTTGAATGATACTATGTGTGTATTTGTGTCTGCTAAAAAAAAACATTTTCATATTCCCGAAAAATGATTGATGTTCGAAGCGTGATTGATTGAGTACCGGCGGGTTCGTTCTGTATCAACGTATGGGTAGAAGAGAGTAGCAGAGAGACCGCAGATAGGGTAGCAAGGTACCAGGCCGACTAATAGGTTGGACTTTTCTTTGCTACTCGTACCGCCAACTGCTGCGGCCGTTCGGTATGTATTTTGATTTTTTTTTCCCTTCTTATCCTTATGAAAGAAGTACTACATAGTGGGTGGGTGACGAGCGTGTTTTGGCCCACTCACTATTGCTCTTTTTACTTAGTTAATGTTCACCGGGATGCATAGTCCCCTTGTTCCTTCTCGTATCTTTCCCCTTGCACGTCCCTTTTGGCTCATGCTCGGGGTAAGTATGTATGTGTCTGAGCTTTGGCTTCCCATTTTATTTATTTATTTGGGATTCTTCTCCTTTTCTTTTTCTTTTTCTTGTTCTTTTTCGGTTTGGTTTCTTCGTGGCTTCTCTTTCTTTATGGTGTATTTTGGTTGCTGGCGTATGTGTATGTATGTTGTGTCGGCCGCACCTAGTGCGAAGGCATGGTATTGCGTAGGCTATTAATGCATTACGGTGTGTCATCTCTGTGTCGTAGTCTGTGACCACAGAGCTCGTATCTTTCTAGGGTGAAGAATCAGCACGGACACTGGGCTTGCTGGATGTCGACGAGTAGAAGAACGGTTTAATGTGAAGAACACACACACATAGATCAAGGAAATATTAGCAGACATGAAAGTGGACATGTTACCAAATAAAAATGTTCAAAGCGTGAATGGTTGAGGGTCGACAGGTTCGTTCTGTATCAATTTAGATCAAAGAGGTGCTATTTAGCAGACACGAAGAAAGTGGCCTGGTTCTGGTAGTTCGGCTGCCGTTCGTGCCGCGTGACAAATGTTACCTGTCGCACATATAATGAACTGCTGCAACTACTGTGTGTGTTTTGCGGTTAGTTCTCCTTAATTTAGATACTCATCCTTGCTACCGCTACTGATGTACGATGCATACACTGTGAGTATGTATACTGTATATTAGACACGAGTTAATGTTTTAGCTGGCTGTTGGTTTTGCCTGTTGGAGCAGCTCTCTCTCTCTTTCTTGGAACCCAGACCCGAAAAAAAAACGGCATGACCGCCCCCCTCATCACGAGGTACAGTGAAAGTTTTTTTTTGGATCGTTGGAAGAGGTACCCTTGGCACTCGTGAGGACTGAATGAGTAGCCCTTGCGTACGGATTATGTTTGACGGCATGCATGGTAAGTGTTTATCATACACATTCAGGTTTATGACACAAACACTGGAACCCGTTTTCAGTTCTCTTGTTGGTCGTTTTCTGTGACCCAAATCCTGCACATTTGTGAATCATGTACACGTATGTACTGTAGGCAATACCGATACTAGCGCACTAAAACAAGTGTATGTGTTCATCATTGATGTGCTGGGTGTGTTTCGGTGAGAAACGACTATCGTTACGGCAGTAAGTGATGTACATCGTACGTGGTTTCGTGGATGGATGGGTCGCTGTGTCATGCGATCGGTGGGGTACCCGGGTGGCGGGTGGGTTATGGGTTGATGAGTGGGTGGGTCAGTGGGTGTAGGTGGGTAGGGATGGTACCACCCTTTCTGGCTTAGCACCAGTCTTGCCACTATTAATAGTATACGAAGTACGCATTGATATTTATGTTGTAGGCACATAAAGCGGAAAGCGCGAGAGCATGAGTCAGCTACATTCGATGAAAATCGACGAGCAGTGGGAATGCTGAACCCTATGCGCAACAATAAGTCAAGGCACGTACCGGGGGGGATAAGGGACGACACCTGTGACCATGGCTAGTCCAGAAGATCGCTAAGGGTGAAACATCCTACGTGTTTGGCTGGAAAGTAAAAGTGAATAATAAAAAAACAAGTGACATAGAAGCAATAGTTCCCAATTCGGAGGTCAGTGCGCGAGGGCAGAGGCGCCACCACAGGTCAAACTACGAGATAGTCTAACATGGCTGGCAAGAGGCTCAATTCGCCGACAAGGAGATGGGAGACAAAATCTCGACAAGCGGGGAAGACAGACGGTTTGAAGTCCCCCTCCGGGAGTTTTTTGTTTTTTTTTTTACCTGAACTGCAAGTGCGGTTTTTTTTGTTTCGTTTTTGAGACCGGCGCGAAACAGAACTTACTCAAAAAGAGTATCAAAGAGTGCAGGCGCGAAGGAGCTGGTCGACTGGGATAAACCTGTGAGGCGGCCATGATAAATGGTAGCAGGATGGTAAACAGAGGCCGACGCCCGAAGCGCACAGCATTACGAAAGCTGTAGTCATTGCGTTATATTTTTTCACGAGGCAGTAGTACGTACCAGGGTGTCTTGTGTATGCGTCAGTCACGGTTGTTTGTTATATTGGCGAGTCGTGCACACTTCATAGTGAATGCCCCCCGCCATTAACAGGGACGTGGTGTCACGATCGTGTTGTACCTTTTGTCAGACAGTCCAGCAAGTCATGGCGGTCGTCGATTTTCGTGAGGTGGTTTTTGGTTCGGTTTCTCCTATTCCACTGAATACCGGGGAGTCGTCACTCTGACAGCGCCCTACAAAGCAGCCGTGTGCCTCTCGGTGTTCACTACAACCGTACGCGCGCTTCGGATCCTGCAGGCAGCACTCCAGAGAGCAAACGCTTCAAATCCAATTGCCACGAGTCTTGATATCAGTAGCTTCTTGTGCAAACGTGGAAAACTATACCGTGTTGTTGATTGGGCTCCCGTAGCCATGAAACACCTCCTGTTGTATTAATCATCAGTTTGCACATTTTTTTCTTTTTCTTTTTTTTTGTCTTCATCACTTGTACCTTCCAGCCCACTCGTGGGAGGTTTTACCCTCGACGATCTTCTGGACAAGCCGTGGTCACAGGTGTCGTCCCTTCTCCCCCCAGGTACGTACCTTTATTGTTTGTCGCGCATAGGGTTTAGCATTCCCACTGCTCGTCGATCTTCATCGAACGTAGCCAACTCGCGCTTTCCGCATATCAATATTGTACGAAAGAAAAAGTCCCTATGAGCATGCATTCGGTGAGACTTCAACCCGCGAAATTGATCTTGACAGGCACATGCGGTTCACCTACTAAGCCACGGTACGAATTGATTTCATTTTATTTGTGTGCCTTCATCGTTTCGTGTACTTGTTGTTGTTTTCGCATTTCACCATCGTAACACTACAATGCAGTCAGTCCGTGGTCTCCAATAACTCTGGAGTGGAAGAATACCTCGCACGACAAATAATGAAAACATGCAAAACCCCAGTGTCCCCAGTTGCTTAGTAGGTGTCCGCGTGCCTCTCGTAACAACATCCATTTCGTGGGTTCAAGTCGCACCGAGTGTATACTCGTAAGTTCGTATTCTTGCATGAAAAAATGATTAGTTTGCTACTCGGATGACAGTCGACGAGCAATGGGAATGCTGAATTCTATGCGCGACACGTACTGGGGGGAGAAGGGACGACACGTGTGACCACGGCTTGTTTAGAATAAGACAGCTGAGGGTAAAACCCACTACGAGTTAATATGGAAAGCAGAAGTAATGACTACAAAAATAAAGAGAAAAATAAACAAGGAATAATACACATGACAGGTTGAGCACATCTACATCTCAAACAAAAATAAAAAATGAAGCCCGTGCAATTCGGTACGCTGTACAAGTCGCCCACAGGGATCGAGAAGACCGCAAGAAAAAAACAGTACGAACAAACGACTTGACGTAAACAAATCTACATCGACATCGATTTTAAAAACTACAAAGAAGAGAGAGAGCAAAAAAACAGAAGACAATATCCATTATTAATAATAGCACGCGAGAAAACAAGAAATCCAGAAAACAAAAGAAGAAACACAGGAGCGCGAATGAAAAACAGATTTTCGAAGATTGCTGGTTCTCAAGCTACGCGAGGCGTGTAGAACAGAGATAAGACACACACACGCGTACTTCTCCCGCCACCAAGAACACCAGGCAATGTAAACAAACTACTGTTAATAGACAAGAAAATAATAGCAAGACGAAAAAAAAAAGCAAAAAGTAAAATACAACGAGAAAAGCAAAGAGGAAAATACAGAGACAAGAAAGAAGAAGGGCAAACGTGAAAAGAGGAACAATGAACATAAAGGGAAAATAAAGGCGAAAAAGGGACGAAAAAGCACAAACCCTCCACTCGTCTTCACTTCGTCGTTCGACGACGATACTAGTTGGGAAACGCCGTCCTTCCCAGGCGCAATTTTTTTTTTCGTGGAGTTCTCCGGAACTTCCTACACAGTGCTCCATCCACGACTCTTGTGTGACCGGGTATGTATATACTCCTCGCTGCGTCGACAGTTTGTGTATGACATCGGGTTGGTAGAGAACAACAACAATGCCGTGTGTTTCCGTTTCGCATATTCTGTGGTCCGGGTACATGAATGAATCTTACGTTCTGACGCTACTCTCAACTATAGAGAACCGCGATGTTCTAACTTCGTCAATCCCTGCTTCCAAGATAGTTTCGATATTTCGAGGGTGCTCGTCGAGTTTTGAGACGGAGGAGGCGTGGCGGATATTGCGATTTGGTGGTAATTCTTCGGCGGTAGGCGATTTTACCTTTTTTTGGCGTTATTCCCTCGGCAGTTTCCTGTACCCATAAAATATGCCGCTGTATCTGCGGCGGTAACGCAACATGGCGGTGCCGTCTTCGGTTGTCGCGCAGTAAATATATATGACGGTGAACCGTCGGCAAACAAAAAGCAAAATTCGAGTGAAATTTCTTGCGGTGAGCGGTTTTGGGTTTTACCGTGGTCACAGATAATGATACGAGGTTTTACCGTGGCCTCAATTGCGGTGCCTGGCTTCGTATTTCTTGGCGCCCGAACAAATGCCAGATTATATTTCCGACAACATCAACCTCGTACGTACATGTGTATCGATCGGATGTTTGCCGTTTTGATTCAACCCAGGATCAATAATGAAAATATACAGCATTAAAAAAATCGAAACAGCAGTAGTGGTATCCATGAATCATGAAGACGCAATGAAAATGGCGAACTGAACAAAGCACAAATAAATACGAGTATTTGTTGGAGTACGTAACACTTGATGTTTATGTTAATGTTCGGTTTCTGCGAAACAACCCCTTCTATATTACTACGTTAACTACTTCTGGATTTTGTGATATCATAGTGTTAGTGTGTAATGATATTGACGGGCGATCGCGTAACATGTTCGAGTGTTTCCTTGATCCCGTACTGACCGTAGTATGTATATATGTCTAACGGTGTTATGGTATACAGCCCATAGCGAGTAGTACTGTTAGCGTCTTAGCGGAACTCCTCGTGGCTATCGTAACACGTTGAATGGATAACGTACATCGTCGATTAAACATTAACATTATGTCACCGAATGATCGACATCAGCCCGTAGCGAGTAACGTTCTGTTTGTTGTTGTTGTTGTTGGAGGTGGTGGTGGTGGTGTTGATATTGTTGTTGCTTTCACATTAACTCATCGCCACAATGTAATGCGTTCTGTGGTCGCAGGACAGGCTCCTGGAGGGGAAGAATATCCCGATCGAAATAATAAACAAGCAAAGAATGGTACACATTCGGTACGCTGCACTAGTAGCCGGCGTCCCCGGTAGCTTGGTAGGTGGTCCGCGAGCCTGTCAAGATCAATTTCGTGAGTTCGAGTCTCACCGAGTGCATGCTCATAGGGACTTTTTCTTGCATAAAAAATTGATAAGCGGAAAGCGCGAGAGCGTGAGTTGGCTACATTCGATGAAAATCGACGAGCAGTGGGAATGCTGAACCCTATGCGCGATAAAAACTAAAGGCACGTACCGGGGGGAGAAGGGACGACACCTGTGACCACGGCTTGTCCAGAAGATCGTCGAGGGTAAAAACTCGTACGAGTGGGCTGGAAAGTAAAAGTGATGATTTAAAAAAAAAAAAAAAAAAAAAAAAAAAAAAACTAGTAGCTACAGAAAACGAGAAGACCGCATACTACCCAGCAAAAAATAGACAGGATGAACAAGAACAACTCGACCTCGAAAGGTCGAGAACCGAAGTCGAAAAAAATAAAATCAAAGAGGGAAAAGAGAGAAGAAAAAGATCGATTCCAAGAAAACAAGAAAGGAAACCAACAAGAGAATTCGCAGATTTTCGCGGATTGCAGGCTCGCAAGCTACGCGAGGGGTGTAGAACAGAGATAAGAATTGAAAAACAAACATACCTGTGTCAGCGTGATTCTGTACTTGTTTCCGCAACATCCTTTGGACGGAAAACGTACACGGCCAAATAAACGCGTACACAACACTATGATGTCAAGTGTGTTTTTAATAGTGAAATTATAATTGATAGTGGCTATGGTAACACAGGTTAGAGGGATGACGTGTTTGGCCAATACAGCGTTATTGCTGTTCTTTTCGTCGCCCCCGCCGAGTGTGATGCATCGTCTTCTCGGTGTGATGCTGTTGCCGTCACCACGCTCGAGTGCACGTCCTGTCTCCTGTGTCTGCTTCGTCGCGTGCCTCGTTGGACCAGTGCGCATACACGTGTGCTGCTACGCCAGCTGTCGAAAAAAATGTGTGCGTACTACTTCGTGATATGTGTGACGCCCCTTTCATGCCTGCGCCTTTTTATGCGGGGGGGGGGAGACTCACCCTTCAACTGCAGCAGTCAGTCCTAGGGAAATGAAGGTCGTGTTCATCTTGGTGGACCACCCAAGACAGTTTTGATACCAACACAGGCTTGCTTGCGTTCTGACTTCCTGAGATTGCTGAACGCCTTCTGATTTCTTCCCGGATTTGTTGAACGAGCTGACCATACGCATTTTTTTTCTACATTATTTGTATCGACTTTTTTTTTCACGTATGTGACCTACACTCGGCACTTATTTGATGGCTGTGCTTTGACTCCTTCTTCGGTTGAAGCAGTAGTTGGTAGGTACACACACATACATACACGTACAACACAGCAAGTATGAACGTTTTTCAGGCCGGGCACATCGAAGTTGATATTCAATGTGATAAAACAAAAAACATGCCGCAATTGTTTGAGTTCGCAATGTCTACGGCTCATTTAGGCAATGTTCGAGTCGAGTTCCGGTACCAGTTCGGGTCCTGTCAGTATTCGAGTAGGTTCGATGCTCTACACGGGCCTCTCCTCAACAGCCGTCGATAGAAAACTTTTTTTTGTCACTCACGTCGTTTTTATCGACATTATATGTATCGACATTTTTGTTCATGTATGTATGTGACCTACATTTGATACCTAATTTGTGTGTTGACTCCTTCTGTCCTGTACAAGTTGAAGCAGTTGTAGTTAATATTATAGTAGTAGGTACACATGTACAACACAGCAAGTACGAACGTTGTTTAGGCCGGGCACATCGAAGTTGATTTACAATGTGCTAAAACAAAACACACACGCCGTTAAAATTTGAAGCTCGGTGTGAGCTCGTAGATTGATGAGGTTTGTTTGTGTTACACGTTGTTGAACCAGAGAGTGCTTCGGACGACTGCCATGTTAGGTTTTTTTCTGTAGTTGGTGGTCGGCTGTGTTGCTCCCTCTGGAGACATTAATTTGAGTGTGAGGTCGTACATATTGAATGGTCGTTCCTGTTCTTTTAGTTTTCTTCACCATAGTGTGTCCTGAGTTCTGCTTCGGATGCAATGATGTTGTTGTAACATGTATGTGTTGAATGTTCTCTTACATTCACTACTGCTGTCGTCGGGGTTTCCTCGAGTTCTTTAGTCAAGCAGTCATTCCCGCGTTTGGTTTCCTTCATACGAATAATTGCTGCCTCGGTTGGAATGAGGCTTGTGTTACATGTTGAGTAGTTTTTTAGTTTGATTGTTGAGGGTGTTTTCTTCCTTGGGGTGTCTAGACAGAGAGTCAGGTTAAGAGTTCTGCTTCGGATAGAAAAACGTTGGCTTGCCATGTTTGTTATTGCCTTTCATAAATTCACTGGCGTTTTCCCTTTGTTGGGGTACACATATTGTGTTATTTATTTTTGAATGGTCGTCATTGGAATCAGTGAGTTTAAGTAAGGTGATTGAAGCTGATTGAAGAGTTCTGCTCCGGATGGAATGGCGTTTGTGTTGTTCATGGGCAAATTCTTTTATTTGTCGCTGTTGTTTCCCTCCTTGTTTTGTCTAAACGATACGTGTGAGCTCTTCAATCGGACGGCAATTCCTATTTCCTCCTCAACAAACAGTTTGATTTATGCTTCTGGTGGCTTGACGTTTGTTATCGTGTTTACGGTTTCCTTCGATTGATCTGCGGGTATTTTTCCTTCGTTGGAGTGGTGAGACAATCTGAGTGATGTATGCTCGAATGGTCGTTATTGGAAGTATTTTTCAGTTCTGGAGCAACACGCCTGTTCACGGGTGTTTTTTCCTTCGTTTGGGAAGTAAGGCAACTCTTTGTAATTTTTGCTCGAATGGTCGTTATTAAGCTGATTGAAGAGTTTTCTGCTGCGGATCGAATTGCGTTGGCGTTGTTGATGAGTATATTGTTTTCATTTGTCGCTGATGTTTGTTCCTTGGTTTGTTTAATAACACATGAGTGTAAGCTATTCAATCGGAGGGCAATTCCCAGTTTCTAGTCAACAGACAGTGTTATTCCTGCTTCGGGTGGCTTGACGTATACCATTATCATGTTTTTTAGTTCCTTTGATTGATGTACGAGTACTTTTCCTTTGTCGGGGGGTAGTTTGACACGCTGAGTGATTTAAGCTCGAATATTAGTTATTGGAACTCTTCCTTTTCAGTTCTGCTCCAAGGTCCTTGACACTCAAGTGCGCCAGCGATAATATAAATTCAGTACTTTGTATTGATGTCCATTCGCCGCTCCCCGGGTCACCAGGCGTCTGTCGCTCATCATTGTCGCTCATTATTCTTCCCTCTGACTATTACTCATTCCTGTCGGGGTTTCGTCCAACATGTGTCGCGGGCCCTTGGCATGAAAAACTGCCATTATTTTTGCAGTGCGGGGCCTTAAGCGTCGGTGGCGGCCATCACGCAGCCGGCGAAAGCCCCCTTGTACAACGTTAACATTATGTTGCCGCCGTATCAGCCGCAGCAGCAGTCCGTATTGAGCGACGCTATGTGAAGGTGCTAACGGAAGTCTTGCCACCATAACATACGTCAAACGGATAACGAATATATATATGATCGACAAAACGCAGGCATAAGGTTACGTTGCTATCAATAGCCCGTATGCAATATATGTAATTACACAAGTTAGCAAAGAACGTACACCCCCAAATCTAACATCAACATCATTGTGTTACTGCAGTGTTAGCTCGTACGTGCGAGTGTGCCGATTATAGTACAGATGGATAACGTACTGCTGTGTTGAAGATGGATATCGGCATATTTTAAACGTCACGAAACAGCTTTCGCGGACTTGAACTCCGCGCCGCGCAATGCATATAAAACCACTGTTCTGGCAAGTACTGGAGCAATGTGTAGTCACTCCCTTGAATACAGCCAACTTTTGTGAGAATCATCGGCAGACATCGATCTTCGAAACCAACCCACACCGTCATAAAATCTGAACGGAATGCGCTGGTTGAGGTCTCCGACCCAGCCTAGTGTCACAGTGCTCACACTCCGGTCGATGATATGTGGCGTGGGCTGACGAGGCGTTTGATGAAAAACATTTTGGCGCTGTCTGTAGAAGCCAGACGACAAAGAATCTCAACCCCTCTCTGATTTACAAAAAACAGACCATTTTTCAGGTTTGACATTAATCGACCAACCCAACGTTTATGTCACGAACTCTGAATGAAGCGCGCTGGTTAGAAGCTCCGACCCACACTAGCATCACAGACGTTTCACCTCGATCGGTGATATGTGGCGTGGGTGGGCCAGGCGTCTACTAAAAACATATTCAGCAGCTAGTGTGTAGAAAACAGACGACGAAAACTCTCCATTTCTATCCGTTGGCACAAAACAGAACTTTTGGAAAGTTTTGACGAAGAGAATAGGACGTCGCGGCTGACCTCTTGCCCCCTTGGCCACGGATTCCTATGATACTTCCGAGGTCATAATTAATACTTACTGGCCAAAGTCGTTGCCCGGCACGAAGCTCGTTGACCGTGGGTGAATTTAATTACGAGATAGAAGGTGAATCGTCTGTTGACAGCGAGTGTGCGAGCTGCGAGCTGTGTCTTTCTTCTTGTTGTTTATGTGCGGCGTGATGTCGCGTGGTTTCCGTGGTCCTCGTTAACAGCGTGACTTTGATGGAAGATGGCTCCCGTCGTTCGCATTATTTCAGCCATTTGATTGGAAGATAGGTGGCGTCAACTGCCCCGTATTATTTTACACCTGCCATGGATAGCGTACTGCCGGGGTTTCCAGAAAAACGTAGGCGTTGTTGGGGGGATCCTTTCTAATTATCCCCTGTTTTGGGGTTTTCAACTTTGCAGGCGTTTGGTACTACTACCGACGCCGTGCTACCCTTCTCCCCCGGGTATAGTTTTGTAGGTATGCCCTACGGGGATGCCGGCGAAGTTCGGTACAACGGCTATGATGTGTTGCTCCCACACGCCGCTTTACCACTTACATAGGCTACACACTGTGGATCTCGGGAAGATCCAAAGGGTAACATTTTAATAGTAACATAATGTTAGACGCGGGTTGATGTTTATGGTAACACGGTAACGGGATGTTACCATCAGATATTCACTGACCGCAACAACGTAATATAATGTCGCAGAATCCTCCACATTAAGGCTAACATCCTAACAAAATGCTACGTGCGGGCCGGCTAAGACTGTGACGTATCTAACGCACGTAAAGTGCTACGTTATCCGAGGTTAAGGCAATCAGATGGGGGGTCCAGATCATGTAGTGTTAGCAGCGCTGGCCATTGCGTGCTGTTACGTTAATGTGTTACTTGTAACCCAATGTTATGTTTAGTAGTGCTGGAGAACATGGCAACGTTGTGTTAGGGTGTTTTGTCTAACACTCCTCATAATTCCCTAGGTAACATGTAGTGCGTTATTTCTAACGCTGCGTCGACGGTGTCATTATGTTATCGTGTTCGTAAATATGTGCGTATCGATCTGGGCGTGTTAGATAGATAACGTGCCTGCTTGGTCAAAGCCAAACACTGTGTTACGGTGTTATTAATAGTTCAAGGACTGATTACGGCATGACATAATGTTTCTGTATCAGAACTGGACGAGATCGAGCACACAACGTTAAGGCTTGTGCACGTTCGTGGGTTCCTAGTTAACACCGCTGTGTTGCCGTTTTACGGCGATCGTTACTCAAGTGCTAACCCTATGTTACTACTACGTTACCACGTTCCTGCGTTAGGCCCCGTATCGTAGATATGTGTTGTCCGAGTGTTATGTTATCCTAGGTGAATGCACGGAGGGTACAAGAGAAACAGTTTTATCAACATCATGAAAAGCGAAAGGAAAGAGAAAAACAATTACACCGGGACTTCCATCCAAAGAACTCATTAATCTGCTGGATCACACACGCTGGGCAGCTGCGTGTTGTTGTCTCACATTAACTCATCACCCCAATACAGTACAGTCCGTGGTCCCAGCACAGGCTCCAACAACCCTGAAGTAGACGAATACTCCAAGAAAAACGAAAAGATAGGTAAATATTATAAACATGATAGCTGAATCACATCTACATCTCAGACAAAAATATAAGGTGAAGTCCGCCCACGTACCTATCAGACACATGCGGTACGCTGTAAAAGTCGATGCAGAAACCGGAAAGACCGCACAATAGCCTCGTTCAAGTAAAAGACATGATGAAAAAACATCGCGATGTCTAAAGCTCGAAATCGAAATCGAAACCGAACTATAGACTCAAACAGGTACTATAGAGAAGGAAACAATTAAGCAAAAATTGAAGAAAGCAAGAAGGGAATGACACAAAGGAATACGCAGATGTTCGCAGATTGTACGCTCGCAAGCTACGCGACGGGTCTAGAAGAAAGATAAAATCGAAAAAAAACTGGTTTACTTCCGTACCACGAACACCAGGGGAGCAAAAAGAAACCAGCATACAGAAACGGAACGAAAAAGGAATACGACGAAGCAAAGCAAAAGCAAAAGCAAAATCGAAGCGCAAAAGCGAAGACACAGAGACACGAAGAGGGGCAAACGGGAACACAAAGGAAAGAGGAGAAAAACTAGCAAGGGATAGCGGCGGTGTGGATTGGTGCATGCGTCTACACACAAAGAGAACAGTGGTTTTACCGAAAAGGAACCCAACAAAAACAAAAAAAGTAGAGAGTAGAAAAGGGAAAACAAATGAGTCGGAGGGTTTACACTGTAGTTCAGTGAAACTATTACTGTAGTAGTGTGGCATACATACTTGCGTTGCCCACGCTGCCTCGGCAAGGCGTGCTGCGAGGCATTTTCTGTCAGGTCTATAGCGCGTGCGGTGGGTCATTCTGGCTAGTGACAGGCCGAGCTCACGAGCAAGGAGTGATAACTTCATGCTGCTGCGTGTGGTCGCGAAGTTTACTCATGGCAGCAGAGCAGGTTCATGCCTGGTGCGTCAGACAGGCACAATTACGATCCGTGCATATTGTGTGGGCATCAGCGGGCAAGCAGCAATGCTTGATCGTGATTTCTTTGTGCGGAGGCAGGCGCCGCCTGAGGCCAAACTACCGCACAGTCTATTGCGCCGATAGAAGACTGGATTCATCGACGAAGGAGGAGCAAGGTAAAGCGTCTACTTGCGGGGAAGAGACGGATTGAACTCACCCCGCGCGAGAATCGTCGAGAACCGGGAGTGAGAGAATAAGTTTGTTTTGGGGACGGGGGAGAACGAGAAGAGGTAAAAGGGGGTGGCAACGAGAGCATGTGCGAACGAGCGAGGTGATTGGGCTATAACGACGCTGCGCCCATGGGCAACGGCAGCAGCACGGTACGCGGAGACCCACGACCGGCGCGCACACGATCACGAGAACACAGCAGTCGTCGTGCTTTTTACGATTTGTTTGTGTGTGGCAGTAGTAGGTACGTGATTCTTGCGTCACTGGTCTTTGCAGTGCTGCGAGTTGTATACCCTTCGCGAAGAATTACACCCACAATTGTCAGGGATATGCTATTGGCTGTGCTGCACCTATTGTCGGACAGTTGGGAAACACATGGTGATCGTCGATATTTGTATGTTGGTTTATGGTTCGATTGCTCTTGTTTCACGGCATGTCCGCCAGTCGTCTCTCTGACGGCACCTCAGACAGCAGGCTCTCTGTGTTCACGACCACCGTGCGTTTTGTACGGTGCAGGCAGCACTCTGGGCAGCAACGGCTGCAGAAAGTAGTCAGGAGTTGATTATTTGTTAGAACGGGGGGAACGTTATGCTGTAGTTGAGTGGACAATCGCGACCATGTTGAAAGTAGTTAGGTCTGCACAATGGTTCAATTTTGTGTACACTTTGTCTCGTGTGTTTTATGTGAGGAGTGTCGTGCTTTTCAGCAAATTCTTGTTTTTCGATTGGTGTTCATTATCTCATCTATCTAGGGTTCCAGCACCTTCGTGTGACCACGGACTTCTTGATTTGAGACTTAATGCGAGATTACCAACTACAACAATAACCTATCCGACCAGCCGTGGCGGTAACTTTTGGGAGGTAGTACCGTTTGGCGTTAACTGCTTGCCGGCAATGCCGTATATTGATGATTTTTGGCGGTCCCGGCAAAATAAAAAATATCGATTGGTGTTTGATGGTGCTGTAGCACGACGAAAATAGTTTGGGCGGTTAGTGATGTTTGTTTTTTCGGCGGTACCGGCTTTGGCAGTTCCCGGTCATACCGATATATGTCCGTGACTACCGCCAGTACCGGGATCTCTCACCAGCGAGGTATTTTTTAGTCCGGGAGCATTCCCGATGAGTACCCTCAAAAATTACAAGGTGCTCTGGGCACGGGTATGGAAGACTTGCAAAACTTACGGAAGTTTGCGGTGTTGGTTATAAAAATCTCACACACCTTAAAGAAGTTCCGGGTATCGTGACACCAGCCCAGAGAACATAGAGAAGCTCTGGGCAGTTGAACATATGTGGTACCCCGGGGTATTGTGGCACGGGTGTGCAAACCTCATAAGAGTTCTCGGTAGAGATGTAGCACTCTTCTTGCAGAATTCGTAGAAGCTACGGGTGTTGTGGAACGAAGTTAAAGCCCTGAAAATGCCGGTGGAAGCGCTGACTGAACAAAACCGTTTTTTTTTTGCTCGATGAATTCCCTAACCGTTTTGTGTTTGCGCAAAACATCATGTGGCCGGCTCAGAGGGGGTACGTAGAGTAAAATTATGAACACATGCACCAGCCCATACCCCAGGTGCCCCCACGCTCTGACACGCCGCTTGGAGGCGACGCCGACGTCACACGACGAGAGTGTTAGGTTGTCTCTCTCTACGATAGTTTCTTAATAGTAACAGTTGAATTAAGCTGACAACTGTTGTGTTGTCTCCGCAAGAAAAATAACGTAACCTGAATTTCTCAGCTTGACTCCATTTGTTTTTCAAACCCGGGTGGTTTTCGCTACCGTCTCTGCTTGCGCTTTTTACAAATGCATGCCAGCCGAAAGTTGATAAATGCGTAGCAATGTTATAAGGATTACCCTGGGCTGGGTATTTGATCGATCGTCTACCCCTATAGCTCGGTAGGTAACACTCTCACATTTGACGTCGTCCAGGTCACGGGTTCGAACCTCACATCGAACGTTTCTTTTACAGCAACGCTTGTGCGTGCCTATATAAAAGAACATAGATCCCTGGTCCCCCAGGCAATGAAACGAAGCGGGTAGGTCAGCGTACAGACGTATACGGTCCCGACGCCCCAAAACTCCGCCTGTCAGACGGGGAGGGGTGTAGTAAGGATTAACTTGGACTGGTTTTCGATCGATCTTTTACCCCTATAGCTCAGTAGGTAACACCTTCACAGAAACCCGTGCGCGACCTTCGAGTCGGTTTTCAAAACCACGACGTAACGTCATACGTCAGCGTATAAATGCCACGGGTTCATTAAACAAATAGGGGTTGGGGACACGGTGCCCAAACCCCCCTCTCCCCCTTTGAAATCAAAGATCAGGCGTGAGTGCGAAACCCACCGACAACAGTAATGTTGACGCTCTTCGTTAGGACCGTCACTCGAAGGGACAAATGGACTCGCCAACTACTTGTAAGTCGGACAAATACTCCGTACGGTGAAACGGAGGTGCCGACAATTCGATTCATTGGGATTCCTTGAATTTAGACGTTTTTGAAGGGGGATATAGTTTGTTTCACCGAAATCGCTAGGGGCTGCGGAAATGTTTTTGGATGACACTGCATCACGCGGCGAAGACTCACACCCATGAACACATACATATGATGGAACAGCTTATCAAACTCTCCACGGTGCCGCGGGTATAACGCTGTGTCGTTCGTACATATACATGATATTGTATCGTACGAAGAAGAGGCTTTATGATTTGCCATCGTCATCAACGCTCGGTTGGAGAAGGACAACATCACTGACGTAGCGGTTCACTCCACTGCGATAGTCTCGACACTACATAGTCGTTAACCTTAAATGGTACAAGTGCTGGTGTCGTGGGTTCGAATCTTTGTATGAAGGTATCAAGTGACACCTACCTAATGTCAAGGTTGCCGATTATGGGATAGGTAGGCATATTTCAACAAGAGTCGACGAGGCAAGAACGTGCAGCCCCTTGCTCGCGATAACAAGGGAAGGCATGTATTTGTAGTGGGGATGGGGGGAGAAGGGCGTACTTTGTGACCCTGGACCTGAGGTACGATTGGTAAGGAGCAGGATCAACAACGCGAAGAACGTAAATGGGCCGGGGACGCACAAACAAATGAACGGCTATGAAATGTTCCTGCACCACTGCGGTATGCCGTGGATTGGTGATGACCTCGCGGTTTCATTCGTGTTCCCGTCGGGTAATATAGCGACTGCGCCAAACCCTGCCACGGTCTTTTGTCCGCAGTAGAGTGCTACCTACAATTCCTCCCTGTTAGCGAACATGACATTTTCTTCGCTTCGGGAAAACTAGGTCTTCTCGACCACAGATAACGGTAAATGATTCGTAGCGGATATTTCAGGGTAGTTGGCAACCACATGGGGAATGTTTTCTCTATAAAAAGTAATTGAAACAAATAGTAGGGCCAGAAATCCTGATCTTGTTTTGAAGCAAGTAATAACGAAATTTGGCCAACCAAATGGGGATTGTTTTTTCTATAATAAGTACCTGGTATTTGAAACCAATACTGTCTGTTAAAGTACGGTCAGAAATCCTGATATTGTTTTGAAGGAAATAATCACGAAATCCGGCCAGGAAAGGCCAGGAAAAGTGGTCAAATTCGAGGAAAACAAACGAAGCATGGCACGTCTAATCTATCAATAATAGAGCGGTCTTGGAAATAATAGCTTCACATACAAGACGTTCTATGGTGTTTTTCGAAAACATTAAATAAGGACGGAGTAGTTACGTTTCACAATGTATGGGCAGTCCACACCGATGCCTAAAGAACATGTTTGATAACCAATAAATATCAATCTTGTTTCTTTTGCTTGTGAAAAAGTGCTCTATTAATTGGACGTGCCGTGTTTCAATTGGATATTTTGATATATATTATAGACAACTCGTGTTTCAATAGTATTTTGTGCTAACGATTGATTAAGGTGGCTGTGTGTTGAATAGATTCGTGTCCACAATTTGTTTCGGCGACTGTCTATTGGTTGGAATTGTCCAGACATTTGATTTCGGCGAGCAGACCTATTTGAAATTGGGCAGACAGTTGATTTCGGCGATTGTCTGTGAACTGGAATTGTCTAGCCAGTAGATTTCGATAACCATTCATTAATTGGACTTGTATCAGCAATATATTTCGGGTGTTGGCTATGAATTGGAATTATCTAAACAATTGATCGTGGGACACTGCAAAAAAATTGGAACTATCGAACAAATTGATTTCGAATGTTGTCCAATAACATGAAATATCTAGACCAATGATTTCGGGTGTTGTCCGCTAATTGAAAGTGTCCAGGCACTTGATTTCCGGAGCTGTGTATTAATTAAATCTGTCTGAACAACCGATTTCGGCTGCTGCTTATTAAATAGAATTGTCCTAACAAGTGATTTCGGGTGATGTTATTTAAGTGTGAGGAAACAACTCGTGCGTCTGGTGGTGCACCCCTCGACCTTCCCACAAGGCGCGGGAGCATAAGAGGAGATGATGTCATTGCAAATATTGTCGTCGGTGTCGTGGAGTACATGTACATGTTGAAGAAAAGGCTGGTAGATTACTTATAGTTATTGGTAGAGTACGTTGTAGATGTACTCGGGTCAAGAAGCCTATCATCCCTCTTGCCCGTTACCCTGCAAAATCATCCAAACATATATATATATTAACCCTTTTAGTACCGTACTCCCGTTTTGGGGACAAATCACTTGGAATTAGACTGGTTGGTCCCCAAATCGAGACTGCGGTACTAAAGGGGTTAAGCCAATTCGGGAAACATACCCCACTTCATGCTATTGTGGATAGTTCGCGGCTCCATATATCACACCAATCAGCCAATCAAAATCTATCAGATATTTGTGCAACTATGAGCAACAGCTATGTATTCTTACGGAATGAACTGGCCACAAATAGACTTCGGCGATTGGGAAGTAGCTGGATTTGTCCTCGCAATTCATTTCGGAATGCGACCAGTAAAGCTACTGCTTGAGAAGAGTCATAGCCTTCTACCTATTTTTTTTATGATGGCACTCCCCAGTGATTTGAGATTATCCGTCGTATGGCACAATAAATCACCTTGCAAATTGTGTATACAGGGAACTTCCCGATCCTGCGGTACAGTTAATCCTACCGTGGATCTGTCGTATACCGACCAAATCGACCGTAGTCCTCCAATTTGATGCCAGCTTCCAAATGACAGAACTCTCTAAAACTTGATTCTCAAGGCAATTGTAATCAGGAGATCGCTTTTGAAACCATTGTGCGGACAATGCCAGTGAATGAACGGTCGCCCAAAGCAGTTGCGCCGACAAGTCCACTTCATATGAATCGCCCTAAATTAACTGTTCATGAAATTCCAATTGCCTAGGTTTACCTAGGGTTAACTCGAAGCAAAATTAATTTGCTGTCCGGTACACAAGCACGTTTTTGCCAGTTTACGGTACAAAAATCTCAAACCAGGCAATCGGGGACCCCAAACCCAAGATACATGAAATTTTCTGTCAAGGTATACCGTTTTATGGCGGAACATCCATGTCCGTCCGTCTCACTTGTCAAAATGCAGAAAAACGGTTACACTGTATTTTTGCCACTTTAAGGTACGAAAAAGTAAAACGAGGTGATGTTGGCACACCAAACTCAAGTTATATGACGTTTTAAGTCAAGGTTCACCGTTTCCTGGCAAAAAAATAGTGTCGCGGCATAGCTTATAATTTCGAACAAAAACCGCTTGCGTTTTAAGCTTCTTCTACTCTTGTTCGTACGAACATACCAGGTACGAGTCAAGCGTTGCTTATAATATTTCTAAAGACGTTTTATTTCGTTCCGTTCGTGTGCGTGTGCTCAGAACACGGTACCGCGGGCGAGCCCGGCGCCGCCGCGGGGGTCAGCGGGTGCCAGCAGGTAGAGGGGGTGTTGCAAGGAGCGCGGTCGCCGTGTTCTAGGCTAGGCGCAGCGTGTGCCTTGAGACACGTGGGAAGCACGAATGGACCCAGTCTGGCCTCCTTGAGAGGCTCCGCTTGTACCATGTACGAGATGTAACGGTCGTTCGGATATGCAAAATAATATTCAAGCGGTGCTTAGTTTTGCGACCAAACTAAAGTACAAAGAGAATTCAATGCAGTTTGAGCACCAACTTTGTCGAGCTGGCGAAGAAGGGCCACGGCGAGCACCGGGCTTCACGCAAGGCGGGCGACGGGGCTCATTTTCGCGGAGAGGAAGGAAACCTTTATCGGGACAAAATCGGTGATGAGGTGGTCGCGAGACGGGCGGACGGCATACAACGCTAAGAGTCAAGCTCTGCTGTTTGTTTTTTTCTTTTTGACCGGTATAACGTGTTCTAATCAGGCAGAAAAATAGTACATGAGAGGGGACGGAGATATTTTTCCTTTCCGCGCTTTTTCGTACTTCTGCATACGAAACAAACTGCACGCAGATCCCATTAAGATCCTGCACATAGCAGGTGCTTCGGAAGCTGCTGCTGAGCTTTGGCCGCCGAGAGCTTTGGCCGCGATCGACAAATATATGCTTCTTCAGGTTGTTGCGACGGCAGATTCCTCAAAGCGATCGAGAGGAACTGCACCACTACCACAACAAGTAGCTAACTGCTGCTGATCAGCAGCTCTCCCTGAGCAGCAGCTCCTCTGAGGAGTAGCTTAGCTACCGCTTGCCGCTGACTGAGCAGATTTTGTTTTGCTGCTATTCATAGCTGCTGCCGCTTCTGCTGCTGAGCTATAGCCGCCGACAGTTTAGGCCGCCAGCAGATGCATGAGCGACTACGGGAAGAGAGAGACAGCACCACTCCCCCACCAACACACAACAAATAGCTGCTGTCGCCACGATCACAGACAACCGGCCGAGATCACCTGGTAGCTACTACAGTCTAGAAATTTGGAATTGCCCGCATAATTGGTTCAGAAGGCGGTCTGCTAAGTGAAATGGCCCGGACAATAGATTTCGGACACCGTATAATTATTCTTGCCTGGCCAACTGATTTGGGCGACTATCTATTTATTATTGATGTCGGGACAAATGACTTTGGCAGAAGTTGAATAATTGAATTTGTCCTCACAATAAATTCGGGAGGCTGTATATTGTTTGGAATCGTAGGGATAAGTGATTCAGAAAACGGTCTGTTAATAATTTGATTTGTCGAGACCACTGATTCAGGAGACAGCCTATTAAATTCAATTGGCCGGACAAGCTATTTGGACAAGGCTGATTAATTGGAATCGTCTGGACAATTGGTTACGGAGACTACCAATAAAATAGAATTGCCTGGACAATAGGGTCAGGCAGGGGTCATGTAGTAGACATTGTCTGTTTTGATTATCTGAAATTAGACACCACAATAGAGAGTCAATTGCACTATTTCACAGAAAGCTATTATTAGCAGTATTCTTAGGAAATTTGACTATTGCCTATTATTGTCCAACTGTGTTTTTCTTACAAGGTACGTACCAGTCTTGATCGCTTTCTGCTCTCTTTGTTTCGGATCGTTCGATCGGTCATCTATCTCGAATAAAACAATTACGGCGGTAGGGAGCCCAAAGTGAATGCGGCCACTACGGCAGTAGTGCTGAAGTTCGTACACCTTGTCAAACAATCAATGAAGTCCATTTTTTTGAAATCGACGGAGTCACGTCGACAATCCAACGTTTCAACATTTTTACGGCTCGCCGATAGCGTTCGTTGCTCAAATCGTTTCCTAAACATATGTGTAGCTTGACTTATACTTAGTGCAGCGACCTCCGCCACCTCGTCGAAGATCGCGACCGTATCAACCAACGGCGTACTTTCCTTTCTCTTTTTCACTTCGAGTTGATGTGTCTGGTATGGATTATGCAATTCTATTGTCAAGAAAACGTGGGACGTCGGTCAAGATTGGGGTGGCAGTGCGTTGCAGTATAACAAGCACCACAGACAAGTATGCTACGCAAGCTACATTTTTGAAAATATAAGGCAGCGATCGTCGAGCGTGCCGTAGTAAATTGCACAAAGTGAGAAATTAGCATTATTAAGGAGCGAAAGTACGAATACGAACAAAACTGGTCTTCACCTAAACGATCGAATCGTCCTGGGTCTCCACGTTGTGCATTTGCTTCCCGTACTGCACCAATCAATTGCGTAACGGCCAAAGCGCCTTGAGTGTAAATATATATGTACTACCCAGAGATAGAACACACTACCGCGCCGACTTGTCGTGCCCTGCTTATTTTTCGTGCCCCATCTTATTCGGTCATCTTTTTGTTAAATAGCTTTCTGTAAAAGCCTTTACTTTCAGCATCTATCTGGTGTGCCTCTTTGTCATGCACTCTGTCACATTCGCCTCCTTTTTCTAGTCTTGTGGCCGGCCCTCGCTGGCTCCCCCTCTCGGCCCCTCTAGTCTCTGCTCCTCCCACAGTTTTTTTTTTCCCCTTTGAGGTTAACGTCTTCCCTACTCCTTAAAAGTTGTTTTATGCGCGGTGTATACGGTAGGTACATTCTCTTCAGGTGTATACGGTGGGTACATTCGCTTCGTATCCCAGCGCTTGCATGTCGCCTGAATCGTGTTCCGTAAATTTGAGTGCGACTGGGTACTCGCGCCACCGCTACTGCAATCCGGACCCTATCAATCAAAGACACGTTTTCTTGTCGTTTCTTCACTTGGTGTTAAGTGTATTTCTCATCGTGCATATGACTTGCATTGTGTTATCGAGCTGGTTCCAGCATGGTGCTTTTTACAAAGGTGTCTTTGTTTTCTCCCGCAAGAGTGAGATATCATTCCAACTATTGTTGCAAAGCAGGGCCAAGGTCGATATATAGTCTCTAGTTTATCACCTATGGGCGCTCAAACAACGAGTATTGTGGATTCTGCAAGCGAATTTACCTCATTAAGAAAAGGAAGACATCATCTTGGTGAAGTTCCTGGGGGTGTTTCGGCTTTTTCCTAATGATATACGATATACGAACTGTTGTGCATGTGAACGTTTACCGAATGAGCAGGCGAAGAATACAATACTTCAAACACATTAGGACTTCATACCTCAATCAGGGCTCTAATTGCCTTTGTGGTAACCATACGGAACTTACCTCTGGAGTTGTGATATTTCGGCACCACCTCACCTCAATGATCATGATGGTCATGGTTGACCTCCGATGTGGTTCATAAAAAAACGAAATTCAAAGGAAAAATTTGTCCTGCTTCAGGCCTGGATTTAGTTTGTCTCTATTGGTACCCAAAAATGTTTTGCGGTTCTACACGTCGTAGGCAATCATTTTGGTGACACGGGCAAACGTTTCTGATCAATTGATTGCGAGACTTATGAACCAACGTTTGAAGCTTCACCTCGGTTTTCAACGGGACTGTGCTGACGGCAACGACGTGACGGAACGGTTAAACCGTTGTAAGAATGGTGCCGTGGTGAACTGCGGTTGCCAGTGTAACCTACCGTCGATTTGTACCCTTTCGTCCCGGCGAGAGCATCACTACCGGTTTACATTGCCGTTCCGTCCCGTTGTCAACACCTCCGCTCGCCGTCCCGTTTTGACGTACCAAAGTGTACTTACTTTTCCGTTCCAACGTTGCCGTCACGTCACCGTGAATTTAGCAATACGATTGTTTCGTCTGCCCGTCAACGATGTTAGGAGATAGTCGTCCAGGCCTGTGATAGACGGCCTTCTGGAACAACCTCCGTTACTACTGTGCTTGACCTACTACTACGAAATCTCAACTACAGATACATTAACTACAACGTTTTGTAAATCGAGAGTACAAATTAAAAATTACAAAACAAAATTAATGAACGAAACTGACCACAGAAAAATAAACGGACAGTAGAATAACAGTAACGTGTTTATCACAAAAATTATCCTTTTATCATATTGAAAAGTATTCAGAATGTTTTGAAATCAGGCATCAGAAGCTAAGAAAACAATCGAGTATACAACCCACTAACAAAAGTGAAATAGCTAGGCTTTCGTATCACCCCCACATCTAGTCAACACGGCCCGAACCTTGCACATGTCACACACACGAGGCCCCAGCTAAGTATTAAGAACGATCAAGATCGACACCACCAACACCGCTGCCGTGCTTGATAATGACACTATTGAAGCGTACCTAACCCCGTGGCCGGCCACCAGCCCCAGCACCCCAAACCAGGCATAGCCAGCTGAACGGAGTTGGGCATTCTAGAACGAAATAGGCCGTGGCACATATGTGGACGATCTCGTCTAACCGTGGAAACAAGTACTGCTATGTATCGTCCCACTCGGTTAAAAAAAAACGGTGGGCCAAAGCGAAAAATATATTTACCGTCTGGTCACGTCTGTAAAGCCTGCAACCTTTTAGAATCCCCGGAGATATTCTTCTCCATTTTTGGTATCGACACCGAACCTCTGATTTCGCCCAGGCTTTTTATGTTTCGTACCAGTTTTGTTGACGACACACGGGGGATTCATATAAAACAGTAGTTTAACTCCGTCGAAGTTGTTGAGGTCAGAGTTGTCGATTTTCCAGGGTGAAAACGTCCACGCTCTCGCGGCGAAATGCCCGAGCTTTTCCAAACCCCCGTGGTCTGCGTTAATGTGCATTGTCGTAGATATTGTTTATGCGCGACATCGTAGGTTCCGTGGAGAAATGTACGCGGCAAACGTTCTACCTGCGTGTCTTTTTGTGGATGCGCTCCGAACAAAAGCAACAGGAACCAACAGCCTGGGCACGGTTTGACCTGTATTATGACAATTGATCTAGGAGCGATCACCCTACTACGAGAACTCCCCCGATTGGTTCTTTCCACTCAAACGCGTTTGAGCGCGGGGGAGCGTTTTCAACATATTATTGCAGCACATTGCACGACGAGAGAGCGTGAGATGGTCAACGGAGGTAATCAAGGATGAAAGAAAATCTAACCCCACGACGAAATCGACTTTAACTTCCGAATGCGGCGTTCTTACCAATTTGTTGTATATATCTGTAAACTGGCTGTCACAGCGCGTGATGCATGTACGGAGGGATTAACTTTTAACGCCGTCTATTCGTTACCCGGTTGGGCTTTCTCTTCCAGAATCTACCTCTATACGTTTGACGCGCGATTTCGCCTTCTGCTCAGGCTTTGCCTTCATTTGGGAATCGTGTTATTTTCTTTGTTTTCCCTAATTTCCGGTTATTTTTACTCGTCTATTTTACATATAACATATATCGTGAGTGAGCACCGTGCTACCCTGCCCACCGTACCCCACCTGCTTCCATCAACTGTGCATTCATGACGATCGCCTATCGTTTTTTTTTTCCCCACACTTGCCTGGTTCCGTAGACGCCACTCATATAACTGATGCGCGGCGCTCCCGGTGCTGGATGTCGAAGGGTAGATCGAATACTGTCAACCCCTCAAAACTTTGAAAGGGGGATATTAGATGTTTTAATGTAACGATTGTAGCACAAAGCACCGGCCACCCCGTGACCGTGAGTTATTACACGTTCGTATCTTAGTGCCAACTAAAGCAGGCGTACGATATGGGCGCGGCATGCTCCTATTCCTGTACTGCGCGGCGCTTACATTGTTCGAAGCCATCTGATGCCACCAAATGTTCTATTGGTTCGATTGTTCTCTAGGAGGTGTAACTAGCCTCGACAGTAAGTATCTTCATCACTGTTAACGTATTAAGCATCAGGGTGTTGTGTACCGTTATTGGAATAGCCAATAGTCGGCTCGAAACGGAACACCCGCTAACACGGCCTTGTTTCAACCGTGCTCCTTACTCACGTTTACGCTAGGACTTTCCGGGGGTGCGATCTTACGTAAACCAGGAGATGGCACCACTCTCTATCATGGCCGTCCGTCGTACTCCTTGGGCGGTTTTGTTGGTCCTCTACGCTGTCGGCAACACTCAAGGGCAACTGACGACATGTACCGAAAGCGACGTGGGCGATCCTGTGAGGGTGTCATACAATCTTCGTGCTTGCGGTCGGGCTTTGAATGGCCTTTCCGACAAATTGCGTGCACCGAAATTTACCATCGCGCCTGCTGGATGTTCACGCTTGCACTCCACCCGTTCTAATTCGCCTTGTCGTGTCTGAGGTCCGGCCTAATGTTGTGCATGATATCTAACATATCATATTTGTACACCCGTTTCGTCCGTACGTTCAAACGCTGAACCATGATGCAGTGCTTCCTCAGTCAGGCAAATGTCGACCTCGGATGTGGCAAGGCAACGGACGTAGGGTTTTGTTCAGGACTTACTGAAGACGTATATGATTGCGCCCTGGAACTCGCGCCGCCTGAGAACGGCGAGGTGAACAACCAGCAAATTAGGCTATGGCGGGACATTACGTTTTTGTCTTCGTTGTATAGCAGCTTGGAGCCACCTCGGCTAGCAACCCTACCCTTTTTTTCACCAGTCTTAATTTGTCTGTGTATTTTCTTTCGCGACATAGACCGACTTGTACGCTGAGTCAACATACTTGTCCTTTAGCGGTCTTTAGCTGCATATAACGATAATGCTGCTCGCGTGTCAATATCCGGTATGTAAATGGGTTACGTTCCCCTCTGGTCAAAGTTTTTCACCCGCTTGGACGGTCCCCGCTTGCTAGATGAAGAAATGTCGGTAGGTGCCTCTCTGTTGCCTGACAACTTGGCCGGTCACTCAACCCCTTTAACTGCAATATTTGCCAACCGCTCTCTTGTGCGAATGGAGAACATTTTATTTATCCCAACTGTAGAAAAACATGATTCGTGTCGTCGAAATTTGCACGAATACCCTGGAGATATGCGTATAACGCTAGTGTTGGCGATTTCGCACCAAAAAGGAGTGGTGCCTCGGTAGCGGGGTGCCCTCGTCGTCTTTACGGTGTCTGCGCAACAGAAGCGAGTTTCTTTTTTCATCACTCAAAGATGGAGATAAAACGTATTAGTTCGAGCAGAACAACAGGCCATCCCTTTCTGGTGCATTTCGGGAAATCAAACGGCTTTTAATCTCAAGACTGAAAATTAATAAGGTAAACACTCGGCCGAGTGGCTCTGAGCGGCTCAAAAATAACAACCTAGAAGCACTCCTCATACCGTAGCACCAGTCACACACGTTTCAGTTTGAGGGCGGAACGACAACGTTTTGCGACATATTGGTTTGCCCCGGTCGGCGTCATTCACTAAGCACATGATACATTTAATACTGCAGATGGCATCACGCATCGACGTGTAACACCCTGTCCGAACAAATTTCACGCGTTCGTGACCGAGACCGATCACCACGATCGACAAGCATAGCGACGTTCGTCCACGTCATGAAACAGCATCCAAGCTCTAGTGAATAACCCAATGTCAACATATTCCTATAGATTTATATTGGTGCCGTCGGACAGTGTTTATTTCATCCCTCCGCTATCAAAGAATCAGCTATAGGGCAGACTGGGTGCTGCTGTCGACAAAAATTGGACAATATCTGCGCAGCCATCTAGCGGTAACAGTAAAACATTTACAACTACTCTATTTTCATATCGCCTCCTTCGCCCGTCCTTCCGTCGTTTTTCAGATTTGTCACACGCCTTCAGGCTGTATGTGCTTCCACGGCCTTTGCATCAACTCCGAGGCGTCCGGCGAATGCGGTGAGGTTGGCAATCTTAGCTGTTCATGAACGTACCTCGTCGATATTTTCTTTGACGTTGTTTTTTCTGAAGGGCATGCCTGCGCGTGCCCTCTAGACGTTTCGCTGTTCGGCACGTACCACTCTTCGCCAAAAGTGTTTATACTAGGCCTCGGGATAAACGATCTTCAGAAGAAAACAATACAGTACAGGCATATATACTAGAGCTCGGGACTCGCGTTTGTCAGCAGAAACAAATATACTGCGGCGTCTGTTATCCGTACGTTGGATTCAATCATGGCACATGCCATTGGTTCAGGAGAAAGTCGGTACTCCTATCGACACGGAATAATACAGAGAACAAAAACGATAAACATGGAGTACACATCCCGCCGTCACGGTAGGATCTTAATGTGATATGTTTCGGTTCATACGAGAAGTCAACACTCAACGAGTTGATATCACTCCGTTGCTTCTACCCTCAGGGCATAGAGTGGTAGGCTCTCATCAACAGTACTCCACCCCTCTCCCCCTCTCGTATCCCCAAACTCGGCTCGATTTTGTTCCGAACGACAATGTGCGTGTTTCGGGGGACATGGGCACGATAAATTCAGCCGGCTGTATTTTCTGGTAGATCCAACCAGCAGGTCGCGACTGACAGTAGTTATCTCCTGCCATTACCGTGCGAACCCCGTGACCAAAAAAGAAGTATGGAGGTTTTACTTGGTTCCCCATCTCTCTTCCCGGCGGAAATTAAACTGTTGCCCATGCCTACCGTTGCTGTTTGGTTTTGGGGGGGAAAGGCTGTGTTGGGTTTCCGCGGACCAAGTTCTTGACTGACCGTCAGGATCTTGCTGATATCAACGCTACGATGCTGTGTTGATGAAACAACGGCCTCACAGAAGTACACGCTGCGGGTTCGGTAACTGGGCGTGCAGATGTCACTTGTTTCGAGTCTCGTGCCTTTTGTCGTGCCTCAACGACGCCTAGAAAGTATCGTCGTCGCAGCAGCAGGGTAAAGTCGCGTCGTCGTCGCAGCAGCAGGGTAAAGTCGCGTCGAACGTGGTCAACAAGACACCTAATGCGTTAGAGGTAGCACCTGTTCTTGTCAGAGTTTCATCACTCATTTGAGGAGCTACAGTGTATAGTTTCATGAAAGATATATTCTTAAAAAAGAGCACGCTTAACCTCAACCTGTCGCAAGCACTGGAGAAGTATTGCGCCAACAATAATGGGGTGCATCAGGTTGAGGAACCCCGTCAGCCCGCAGCGTTTTCGCCAAAAAAGCTAACTGTATCCCTTATCGTACCACCACGCGTCGTACGTTGTGTCTTCAGTAATTGCAATACATTTGTAGCAGGAGCCACGAGTGTTTTCCTCATATTTGATCTGAACAACGTTTTTTGCCTTTCCTGTTGTTCTTCCCGCTCGATTCAACGGGTCTTGGGCTCCACTTCGACAACCAGAATTCTCGCCAGGTAGGAAGTGACCAGAGAGGCCACACGTTGAGGACGAAGGGTTGGTCTTTTGTTGGAGCTCACAGCTTGAGTGGGTACCGCACGGCAGGCTTATCGGTGACCTCTACCCGTGCATATTACGGTACATACCCAATATACCTGTTTGTAGTCGCTCGTGAAAGGATATGTGGATTATGTGTGGATTTGGGGCCGCAGAAAGGTGTTGCCACTGCGCCCTATTACTAGTTGCTTCACGCAGGTATGGGTCACGAGCAGATGTTCGAGCAATGACAGTAGCACCAAGTACGCACGCTACCAACCGCCATAATAAGCCATTCACTCACGTGACGCTTGCAGTCAGTCGCCGGGTACAATGGTCATTATAGCGCACAGCTAGCAGTAAAGTCTGTAACTCTTCGCTGACGGTGAATCGAGGGAACTGGACCCCATTCTTCGCTGTGTGTTTTGCTCTGTCATCATATATTCATTTAATATTCTTCGTATCCGTGATTCCGTAACCTTTCAGCATAATGTATTTATCCTGAGGGACGCCTCTTGACAAGGACGTTCACCACAATGTCACATGGGACACTCCGCTACCACGATGGATTTCCACCATAGAGTACACGTTCCGGTCACGCCTTTTCCTCGAGGGCAGTGTGGTTGATTCTTACATTAGAACCTACGCAATTAGTACCTGTTCAGTGTTAATACTTTACTACGAAATGCTGCCTGATTGACCAATATTCGAAAGATACATCGTCCGTGGTGCGACTCAGTGCAATACATCAATAGTGTGCAAACTTAACTTTATCTTGCACCAAAACATCCCACGTAGAAAATGCACGTACGTGAAATGCTTGTTGGTTTGAACGTATTTATTTTAACGTCTAGCACCCTTGTTCCTTTGCAAATTAGACTCCGCAGTGGGCCCATCCTATTAGCCATCTCGCTCTTACTTGTCAGTGTTGAATTACGCTTAGCCTTCCAAGGCGTCCGCCGAAGACCAATCTGACACCCTGGCAATATTCGCTATCAAGTCGGCCATAGATACTTACAACAACTCTCGTTGTACATACAAAAGCATTGACTTTACGTGAAAATCTTCAGTAGCTTTGCACGCACGTCCAATTTCGACGCCTCTCTATCAAAACGGCCTCAAGTGCTACTCCATGCAGTTAACATCGACACGGATTGCTCTTGACAGAAGAGTTTATGGTCTACCGGTAGTCCGCCGCCTTTACAAGCATGTAGTGGGTGATCCTTAATGATGCCATGAATTGTTGTCCTACTCGTCATCTCGCCGTAGATGCAGGATCATCTTGGCGGCTAACACCTATGCTTGCGTGGTGGAAATGTTTTCGTCTTTGTTCATGCGAGTGCTTTAAGCAAGAAAGAGCGACTGACCGACCAACCACTGAATCCTACAGTACGCTTCTCACACGTAGGCAACGCATAGGCCAGTTTCGATTCCCCCCACCCACGTTTGAACTCTCTTCGCTTCAAGGGCGTCGTTTGTCTGTTTCCGTTGGGGGCTATTAATGTTCATTTACTAACTTTTTTGATATCCCGTTTGCCCGAAATTGAACGCGAACAATTCAGCGTGCCCGGATGGATCAGACATATGCGATGACCCACACATGAAAGGCCTCCGCGGCCAGAAGATTGACTGGTCTGGAGTCGATGGCGCCTGGTACAACATGATTAAGGATGAGGACGTCAGTCTTCATGTGAACGTCCGGTTGACGGCTCCCCTGCCCGAGGAGTTCCCTGACCGCCAGCTAATCACGGGCCTTAGCGTTTTGTCAGAGGGGCACTCTCTTGTTATCGAAGTAAAGAACCCCTACGCTATCGACACAAACGGGTGTCCCGGCGTGACCTCGCCCTGCCTTTCTGACGGCGGACTTCGCGCTGTCGTTGACGGAGAGGAAGCAGAAGGCCTCCTTCATTTTTCCAGAGACGAACATGTGGCAGATGGCATCACTGTGTCGGCGTCAAACTTACCCGCGGAGTGCCGTCAGTTTGGCGGATACAAGATTTGGGCCCGTCTGTACGACGAAATGCTGCAAGGCACCCGCGAGCTGGCTATCGAGGAGCACTTCGAAAACTGGATCCTTCGTTTTGACGACATGGCAGCTCCCAACTGGTGCGCGCAGTACATCGATCAGCATGACCTTGCCGATGTACAGTCCATCCATGCCGTCTTTAAGATCGTGACATCATCGGTGACTGTGCGCCTCAACGTCGGTATGAACTCCCAGGAGGAGGGGGAACTAGACTGGGATGGTCGTGCTTTGCCCGACCTGGAGTTCTGGCAGATGGACGTGGGGCTGGACGGCCTATCCCTAGACCACGAGTCGTTGTCAGGAATTCTAGGTGAGACGGCCCGCCCGGTGCTGGATCAGGACGGCCGCGAGGTGATGACGGGATTCGAGGCATTCCGTGGCACCGTTGAAGACTACCGTGTGTTGGGGCCTCTGGGCACCGACTTCGCCCTTCTCAACAAGCGCTAAGGTCTGCTCTACGAACAGAATGCAATGGTACTCCCATGTTCAATTAATCCGGACGCCTGGACACGATGTCACGGGCGACATTAAAGTATGGTCGTTACCACCGATTGTGACGAGGTAGGGTTATAGGCGTCGAGGTAAAATACTACACTCGTGTGATCTAGACGATATATATGCAACCGCCACCATTGCACGTCGTTTGAGAAGAGTGGAGAATGAGATGATGCGCTTCTATCACGTAAACATCTATTAAAAAAACACAACGTGGATGAATTTTCGATGCTACATTATATTTTTAATAGCGTGCATTGAAGTTGTCGATATGGCAGCAGACTATTGCTGAAGGTATCACCACAGAAACACTTGTTGCTAACTGAGCGGTTGATGTCGCATCCGCGCACGGTCCGCGAGAAGGGATTGCAGGTTTTGTCAGAGGCCACGTGCATACTATACGAGGTTCGGTTTTCATCGTGCTTGTGATACGTGTGTGGCTATTTCACTAGCACGAAGGTCCTTGACCACTAACCCGTGTCTGGTTCTCTGGGCACCGCCTTCGCCCCTCAAAAACACCGTGAGAGTTTGCTGTGTGACGAAAGTTCAATGGTACCCCCATGTTCAGAGTTCCCAAAAATCTCAATGCGTGTGATGAATAATACACAAGTATGGTCGGTAGCATCGATTGTGAACAGATAGGGCTATAAGCGGCCAGGTAAAATATTACATTTCGTTTGATTTAGATTATATATGCAACCTCTACCTTTTCGCGTTGATCGGATTTAGTGGAGGGGGGAAATGATACCCTTCAATCAGTAGATGTATGTTCGTCATATCGCGGGAGGGGCGTTTATGGTACGCAGATGAACGATTCTCTTTCAACAGGGATAAACGAGGTAGTCGATATGACAGCAGCCTATTGCTGAATGTTTACGTCGCGGAACTGGGTGTTGCTTACGGGGAGGCTGATATGATCCACGCACGTTCCGCAAACTCAGCGTTGTAGATTTCTGAACGGACCAGGTGCACACCAAAGGCGGTTCACTTTTCATTGTACCATTGCCATGCCCTTGTGGATAAAGCATTTTTGCGTTTCAACGGTTGGCATTTATAGTAGATGTCGATGAGATCAGGAGAGAAATACTCTCACAGGTACACTACGTGCTCACTTTGAATACGCACTGTACTGATTCTGTTCGTACTTGGGTTTTTTTCCTGATGTGACCATCATGATCTCACTCATTAATGTTGCCTATGACGTAGTGAAAGAGTGTCGGCAATCGGAAGCTCTGTCCGCAATGCAATTGTTTTTCACAGATTGCCAAAATATGACCGCGGCGGTGTTTAAACTACAGGATCAAAGTTACAGCGGTAGTAGAGTTGGAGGGGACCATCTAGACTTATCGGAATATAGTTTTGGAGAGCTTGGTCGAGCATATCCGGTCGCGAGACTCTTTGGTTGCGTCAATTTATCCTATGCGGGGAACAGGGCAAAGGGTGGAAAGGTTTGGTGTCTATGTTTAACGCAAATTGCATGGAACACACGGACGCGACTTGTTCAACGACAATGACAGCATGGTTCTGTCCTTCGCTACCAAGTAGCTCTTTCCAGCACCGTCTTCAGCATACCGAGGGGGGGAATATCATGTATTAACAACGGTACTAACTAGCATGCCCGTCATAGCGGATAGGTTATGTTTTATTCAGTCAAGCCCGTCCACCTAAAGTACACATTGTTCTATATCGTCTAATTCCCTCCGTCAGCAGTGTAGCTCGCTAACACCACAACATTGTAAGTCTCAAGGTCGACCTTTGAATTGGTCACTTTGCGCTGTAGAAATGGTTTCAAGCGTGAAACCGCCGAAAGTTAGAGTGATACGTTGTCATGTCTAATAGAAAGGGTCGCCAGGCGGTTGCCACAGACGTCGTTTTGGCTGACAACCACCGCATTCAAGCTTCGTATGTACCACGTATGAGATAGATCCGCTAGTCATTGTCAATCCTAAACGCGATAGAAGCCGGGGTACCACTCTCCACTACGCCATCACTGCAAGTGAAGTAGGGAAGAGCTTACCAAGAAATATCCGCTTTCAATCTTACATGGAACGCCAGGGAGGATGCGCAAGAAGTGTTCCACCCCCATTCTTGGGATATGACGGCCCGCAAGGTCCTGTGGGCGGAATATGTGGTTGCAGGAGGTCGTTACGGCGGCAGTTCATGCGAAGTTTAAAGAGTACTTCGCGTAAACAAAGAGCCCTCGCGAATAACGACCACCGAGGATGCAATTTAACACCGAAAAAATTAGTTCTCGAGGCTACATTGGATGTCCGAGAGGAAAAAGCAATGAGTTAGTAATGGGTATAACACGCTGGTTGGGTGGGAACTCAAAATTATCTGTATCACTCCTTAACTCTTGTAGCTCTGACTCTGCTTGACAACGTGCTTAATCGCTGGCCAGCAACTACGAACCAGGCAAGGTGTGTCTCAAGGCTATCCAATTGCTACGTACAATTACCCCGTTGATCTGATTGGTTGCCCAAACTTCTTCCGTACGTGTAAAACTCGCATTTTCTCGTGCCTCGATAATACTATGCTTTGCACTTCTTTCAAAGTTGTATCATATTATTGCGCACCCCCCCGCTCGGAGAGAAGGGCAAGCCCCTCAGGATACTCCAACAGCAAGTCCACGCTAGCATCCGTAAACTCGAGTTAACTTCCATCCCAACTGGCAATGTCGAACGCTCGACGCCAGCTTCTAACAAACGGATTGACCCGATTTACGAACACATGCTAGCGCCCCCCCCCCCCCATGTTGCTATACCATGGGGAACGCGCATGACAATCTATCTCCTCCATACTCTTTTCATTTGGCACCCACGGACACGCTGCATGACCGGAATATACATTTGGCTACGTCTGCCTGTCCAACTCATAAGGTGGATCAACCCGCTCCCACCCAGGTCCGGCGGGATCCCATTGTCACGAACCTCCTGGGCGATTCCGTTTGCTGTCCAGCTGGCGTCCTGCCCCGTGGCGAAACACGTCCATCGACTGCCGGACTGCAACCCCTCTGGTACAGCTCCCCCTTTCGACGAGTTCGTTGCGCCTCCAATCCCCAGGGAGTGCCGAGCGTACTCCTCCGTGCGCACACTCCCGCCAACGCAACTACTCGTCCCTAGGTTGTCGACCGTTAAAGCGCAGTTCGCATAGAGCATCCGCTGCTGCAGACGCAGCACGTAACGAGGGGTTCGGCGAGGAAAAGCAAAGGTAGTAACAAGACATACACGCGAACGTGCGAAGGTGGTGTCGTCACCGACGCAACGAACCCACACCCGAACACACGTAGAAACTGCCCCTTTCCCAAGCAGGTCATCGTTCAACTCACAAAACCGCGCCTCAACGCGGGCTGCACTGCACTGCCTCTCGGACCGTTCGGCGATTGAGGTCAACATCATTCCGTCGCACGCGGACGGGATAAACAGCCCAACTAGCAACACCCACGGGGAAAAATTAACCAGGTGCAAAAACAGGAAAAACTACCTGCGACACAATTGCCCAAGAATACCCGCGAATCAGGACAGAAAGTTACAGACTGACTGATAAAGCGCACCGTCCCCGTCTGTGGACGGATGCCGCGCACACGCACTGCAACAGCACACAATCCAACGTGTGGCTCATACTGCCCCAGATGAACGACACACGAAACAAGGACGACGAAGTCAACAAGATGCCAGACCTGCTTCGCTGAAGTATCCGCACACACTGCAACGGCACACTCCCCCCTGTAGACGGCTGGTACGCGTACCAAGAAACAAGTACCAACGCAGTCCGCTTCGACGGAGATACGCAGCGCACCCAAGGACACCACGAAGAGTATCGCGAACATATTTCCCAGATGAGTGGCTGACAAACATGCGCGAGGAAGCCGACTAATTGCAACACCTGCAGCGTTGAAGCCGACGCACTTACTGCAACAGTACACAGTCCAACGTCTGGCACACGCTTTCTCGCATGAACGCCACACGAAACATGCATGAGGCAGTCAAAGAGTTACGATACCTGCTTCGCTGAAGCAGACGCACACACTGCAACAGGACACCGCCTCGCCCTGTGGACAGGTGCTACGCAGCACAGACGGAGATCACGAAGCGTCTCGCGACAAACTTCTCCGGATGAATGCCTAACGACCATGCGCGAGGAAGCCAACAAGTTGCGACACCTGCTTCGCTGAAGCGAGATGCACACGCTGCAGCAGGACACTGCCTCCCCCTGTGGACGGGTGCCCCGCATACGAAGAAACACTAAGATGCGACCCCTGCTTTGCTGAAGCAGACGCACACACTACAACAATTCATCGTCCCCCCCTCTAGAGAGCTGCTACGCATACGAAGAAACAGGTACCCATGAATTCCGCGACGGCGGAGATACGCGGCGTACCCACGGACACCACGAAACGCCTTGCGAAACACTCCCCAAGATGCACGGCACACGGACATGCGCGAGGAAGCCGACAAGTTGCGACGCCTGCGGTGCTGACCACACGCACATAGTGCAACGGCACACAGTCCAACTTGTGACACATGCTTCCCCGGACGAACGGCAAACAAAACGTGCACGAGGAAGCCGACGAGAAGCGACATCTGCAAATATCTGACATGCAGCGCTGAAGCACACCCACACACTGAAACAGCACACGGTTCCACTCGTAGCACACGCGTCCGCGAATGATCGCCACACGAAACACGGACGAGGGCGCCAACAAAACGCGACACCTGCATCGCGGAAGCAGGCGTACACACTGCGACAGCACACCGTCCCTGCTGTGGACGGGTGCTACGCAGACAAGGAAACGAGAACCGACACAGTTCGCTTTGGCGGCGATACACCGGTGTACCCGCTGAGGTAACTGAACATATCGCGAAAAGCTCCCCCCGGATGAACAGCTAACGAAACATGCACGAGGAAGCCGACGAGTCGCGACACCTGTAGCGCTGGAGCAGATGCATATCCTGCAACAGCACACAGTCCAACTTGTGGCAAATGCTTCCCCGGATGATCGGCACACGAAACATGGACGGGGGAGCCAAAGAGTTGGGACACTTGCTTCGGTGAAATAGGCGTAGGCACTGCAATAGCACATGGTCCATCTTGTGGCACACGCTTCCCCGGATGAACGGCACATGACACGTGGACAAGGAAGTCAACAAGATGCGACACCTGCTTCGCTGAAGGAGGCGCAAACACTGCGACAGCACACCGCCCCCCTGTGGACTGGTGATACGCAGACGAGGAAACGATAACCGACGAAATCCGCTTCGGCGGCGATACGCGGTGTACCCACGGAGGTCACCACACATCTCGCAAAAAAAAACAAAATCCCTCGGATCAACGGCTAACGCAATATGCAAGAGGAAGCCGACGAGTCGCGACGCCTGTAGTGCTGAAGCAGACGCACATGTTGCAACAGCACACAGTCCAACGCGTGGCACTTGCTTCTCCGGATGAACGGTATACGAACGCGGCGCACCCACGTAGAGGCCAGTAACTCTACCGACACAACTTCCCACGAATGGACGATACGGAACATGCCAGGGGAAGCCACATACTAGCAGAACAGCAGTGGATGGGGCAATTTCGACCCCAGCCCTGTGATTGACCTTTTATAAACACGCGCCACCCTCCCGAAACGCGACCAGCAAATTGTACCAATATCGCAGTGGAGCAACCGGTGCCAGCTAGACACCAAATCCGCGTCTTACAGCGAAGGATAATGTAATATCAGTTACCACCGCTACCAGATACACAGCCTGTATATACCCTGATCATTTCATACCACCAAGAAACAATCAGAGCACCAGTAGCTCAGAGTACGCTCTACCGGATTACTGCACACGCCCCAGTTCCCAGAAGAACGTTGGGCCATACATTCGTGGTATGCCCCGGTACGAGCATTTGACATATCATACGTACAACCACTGCTGCACGAACCCCTGCTGTATACGCATGGCTGTACCAGTCATACTCATCTAACCTTTCCCGAGTTTGGTACCACAGAGGAAAGCCTCGCATGAGGTATGATATTTCCAGGATTTTTCGCATTAATAGTATGCCCCGGCACGAGCACTTGAAAGATCGTACAACCACTGCTGCACGAACACTGCTGCTGTATCCGCACCGCTGCTGAACCCGTCATACTTATTAATCGTGCCTTTTCTCGAGTTTGGTACCGAGAAAAAGTACAAGAGTATGCATACTCGCGTCTGGTATAATATTCCCGCAAGCACAGGCTACCGGCCCACTGCTGTGCGCATGTGTTTGCAAGCTGCGAACATAATGATACCACCGAGGGTGCAACATCCCGGGAAACGTCACACTGTGCTACACATCCGCGGAAACGTCTCACGGTGCTGCGATATGCCGGAGGTACCGATCTTGTCGATTTGCTCCTGTGTTGGGTTGTCCGGCCACGCTTGGCATGCCCTCCGACATGGTCCCCAATGTTTTTCCGTCCACATTTGCACCTAGCTGCTCTCGTCCGCGCACTCACAAGACATCACGAACGATTCTATCTCAAAGGAAGGTCTCTCGATCAGGAACATTTTTTTTTTTTAGTATCTGGCTGGCGAAAAGCCCTGCTTGCTCAGCATTCAAACAGATCATATCGAACGCGCAACACAGAGCCCTCTTCAACTCAAACCCATCTATATCACACCCTAACTCTTGTAGCCCTGACTCTGCTTGACAACTTGCTTAACTCGCTGGTCAGCAACTACGAACTAGGCAAGGTGTGTCTCAAGGCTATCCAATTGCTACGTACAATTAACCCGTTGATCTGATTGGTTGCCCAAACTTCTTCCGTACGTGTAAAACTCGCACTTTCTCGTGCCTCGATAATACTATGCCTATTAACATCGGGCAAGCTCACGAAAAAGAAACGAAAACGCACCCCCGTATATATGTTTGTTGTGCTACTAAGAAGCACGTGACAAGTGATTTGCAAAAACCGTCTCGGAAATCCAGTCCAGCCATTATGTTGGGGTATTGCCCGGCCCAGCTGGTATGTCTCTGAGATCATCAAGGTTGGCAGAACAACAGGAGCGTTTGCACGCCCACTCGTTTACTCTACGTTTGATCACTATCAACACTATGGCTGGGGGTCACCACACCACCTTCTTCTTCTTTTTCTTCTATTCAACCGTATCGTACAAGTCAGCTGACAGCAGTGACTATATACGTTACCTTCGAACATCGACTGCGTGTTGACCGGACATCGCCCATCGAGTCTAGGCGTACACATCAACTACGATCTGGTACACACGCCAATCGCCATACCAAATAGGTTATACAGCCTCGGGACGCGTAAACGCGGCAAGATACTACAGGTGGCACGCTGACCTAAGACGGCCACCCTCAACTGCTGCTGGCTCGCTATACAGTAGCGGCAGGAGAACTGGACTTCAGTCAAGATCAAGAAACCTGCACGTAAAGGGAGCTTCTTTTACGACGAGATGAACCAAACATCAAAGGTCTACGTACGTACTTTGGTGAAACGTGAGTGACACGTGGTACGGATACCGGGTGGTTATAATAGGGTCCTGCGTAGGGCATTCCACTACTGATGTATTGATACTACATACAACGTTTTTTGTACAACGTGCTGCTGGAAGTCCTAGAAAACTAAAGGCCAACCCATTTTGTTTGGAAACATTCAACTACCGAGACAATCAGACATGCGGTGTAGGTGCGCCACACACATTTATGACATATTATTCTTAGCACATATACCACCTGATCGGCTCTAGTGATATCCCACAGTGCCTGGTCGTATCCCGTTACCCAAACAGGCTATGCAATTGCTCCAAACAAGGTCACCATATATTTTTCTGGAAACACGTACTGGACTCTACTTGACAAAAAAGTTGTATACCCTCCTGTATTTTCCTGTCACAATCTAAATGTTTTCCGTACCTCAGGACATTGCTACACACTACTTCGTTATTGTTGTTGTTGTTGTTGTTGTTGTTGATATTGTCTTCACATTAAATCGTCCTTTCTACCCCATCAGTACACCCAGTGTCCGCCCTGATTCCTCATCTTGGAGGGATACTGATTATGTGGTCACAAACGGTGAGACAGAGGAAGACCAAACATAAATAAATACAAGATGATAGCCAATTTAAGTGTTAAGCAAGTGCAATGCCAGCGTACCGGGTACGAGAACACAACAGCACAAGCAAGACCAAAACAAAAGCAGGAAAATGAGAAGAAAAATACGCTAAAACAAAAAACAAAACTTTAAAATGAAACAGAATACAAACGACGCAAAGACTTCAGAAAGGCTGCCAGACGGAAAGCATACGTACACAGGAAGGACAGATATCTACTGCGCGGACGAAGCAACACAAAAGAGAGGGAGCTACAGGTTGAAGCCTGTATGGGCTAGTCGAACCGATACCTAGCCACCCGATTTATCATTTCGTTTCTGCATTCGTCGACAGCTTTATCAGTACGGCTGCCCTTCCCCCCCCCCCCCCCCTCCCTTTGTCGCCGTTCTTGGCATCCTCAGATGCGTGGCGCGGCCGGCTCCTCTGTGCCTCGTCCCTGATTTAGTACTACAGGCTATTGATCTAACATATATCAGACATAGCCTGACTTCCAAATATCGTCATCAGCGTCTTAGTCGAGGATGCACGGCACCTCATTGGTGGCGCTGCAGTAGTCATGACCGTCTTCGATGGTGCTGGTGCAACCGCCGGACTGTCAACGGTGTAGGGGGCGGGGAAGGTGGGTTGTGTCAGGTCAGTAAAATCAACGTTGGGGCCGGGAGGTGTACATCTCGCTGTTTGACGACACGAGCTATGGCGGGGGAAATACCTGCTGCTGTTATTGTTTCTGACCCTTCACACTTGAGGAGTTGTACACCTTACTCAAAATCAAACTAAACGTAAGCAATTGCTGTAACCCTGTACAAACGCCTATGTATTTCGTAGTATTTGACGAACTATTTTCAGCAGCGTACACATCGAATCTTAAGGTGCTGGCTTGGTCCATAGACGAGGCCCAGGCGTGCTTGCCGAATGGTGGTAGCGGCGTATTTTCCTGGGTCTATTCATTTTTTTGGGGTGAATCGAGTAATCCTTCACACCATAGCATGGTTTGTATATGTGTACGTTACCTGCTGGTGCGTGAGAGACGAGGCATCCCCCCGTTTCGTATGTGAGGAACCCAAACTTCATTCTCGCTTGGTGAGACGTATGTTATGCTTGGAATTCACTGATTAACCTTCTTTGGGCTCCTCACGCGAGCTCTATCCGTCAGGCAAACACTTGGATTTACCAAAAAACAATTGCGAGCGCTAACAACCGCACGAACAACCCCATTGTCTAGGAATACACACCGAGCATGGTTCAGTAAGGTCTTCCAGTGAGGTTCAACGAGAATGGCTTGCCCCTCCGTTTGGAGACTTCACTCCCGCCAGTCGGAGGAGTAGCTTGGAAAACCAATTCGAGGTATGTCATGCTAGGGGTGCATGCATCGAAATGTGTCGGAGGGTCCTCACATGGGAAGCTCTCTTATCCCACCAGAAACCAGACAAAACCAGCATCTAGAGATGAGAAATCCCATGGCCCACTGTAGATGCATATACAACGAGCCATCAATGTATTACACAAACCTCCTTTCAATGATATCAGGTATTAATAGCTCCACTGTCTACGGCCCCCCGATAGTCAAACATGCTTGCCTTTGGAGGCAAAAAGTGCTACACCTAACTTAGGACCGGTGAAGTCGCTCCTCCTATCGTCTCAGCACACCGCGAGGGCAAGAGACGGTAACATGAACCAATAATGAACCTTGCAACCGGGGCGCTGGTCATAACCGCTTCCTCCGCAGGTCTCGCAGTGAGCCTCGCAGCAGATGTCGCCGGTTTGCACACCATGCACACCGTTGATGCAAGTGATATATAGATGGGGGGCCGATTCGCCTGGACTGCGAAGAACACAAATGGTGATAGAGAATACAGAGATTGGAAAAAACGGTGCTTGTTTTCTTGGCATGATAGCTGAAACGAATATGACAAGAAAGGTCTGAGATGCCGACAGGAGGAAAGAAGAGCACTGAACTAGAGTGGACGCACACAATACAGATCAATGGATTCTATGTGCTGTTGCACTGGCCGACGGTTCGTCCTATGGCGACATTCCTATATTTGTGGTTGCCCAATACGTCTGCTGGCAAGCTGTAGCTTGCCGGATCTGTTTTAGTCATCGTCCCCATCAAAGTAAATGGAAGTTGAACATATATTATGCCGACAGCGAAGAAGAATAAAGGGAGCTTGTTGTTTCATCGTATTCTGCGCACTATCCAAACTAAGATGCTGTAATACTCTTGTTGATACGTATTAACTGCGCATCCGCTACGGTACTATTGATACGAATGAACCTCAACAATACACGAGGTGGTACTTTCGCCGTTGGCCATGGACCTCGAACACTCCCCTGACCTCTTGCGTGTGCAGGTTGAAACCACCACAGTATATATTTGTTTAAATACGTGTATGTATTTTTTTCCCTGATAGACAACCAAGTATTGCCCTACACCCCGCTAGCTTTTACGGACACTAACACATGCCGATCCTGACCAAACGTTTGTAAACCGTCTGAGTGCTTGATTGCTCTGGTGCCTCAGTCCTGTAACTCGGCCAGCTCCCGCTCCGCCGCTAGCCACAGCACCGGCTGCGCAACGGCGACAAGCACTACCGTGTACCCAGGCCTAGATGTCACTTTAGGCGCATTCGAGGATAGGACTTGCCTTGTTGAACTTCCTAACCAAATTTGAATGTGACAGTCGGGGCCCATCAACCGCCATCAATCGAGGAAATGCAATACCCATTTTGGTTGCAACACCATCTATCTGGGATTTTGAGTGGTATTCGTTGTATGTCAGTGTACCTAGGCCATCGGGGTGTCCTATTACGTTTTTTGTTGAAGTCAGCTTGTCGGTGACTTACTATCAGTACGAATGACTTGCTGCTAGTACGAATAAATTACTGTTGTTTCGGGGGACCATAGAAAATAGGACCTACGGTACGCACAAAAACCTGCCAGGTAGATAATTACCTTTTTTTACTGAAAATGTTTGGTCCTATTTACTATGGTTCCCCGTAATAGTATAGAGTGTCTCAAACGCAGAGACCCAGAGAACCTCAGGTGCACCCCTGCTTCAAGGTAGGATGCGTCCTTACGCACAGTACTTTCTAGCACTAATCAACCATGCAAGTACACACTGTTGCTGCGTATACCAGAGACGTGTGAATCACAAAAGTTCAAAGTACCGCATCTACAGTAATGTAAGAAATGAAAAAAACAAGACCCAAGCACTCCGACAGTCAGCCCGGGATTTGAAAGAGCTGCACTTACGAAAATTGTTGTCAACCTCGATGATGCACGGCGGCGTAGATCGTAGATGTGGTACTGCACATGTCGCCACGGTCCCAGATTCGGCGTGTGCAGCAGGATTCCTGTGCATCCGGGAAAAGGCGAGGAGTGCTTCCGTCGCGAAGGTTGAGACTCACTTACTTTCCACTTCCTGATACTACTATGGTTCGAAGGTTTCGTGCACCATACGAGACTAGATGAATATCATTGTGACCAGGATGTTTCATACACTACAATGTTTGGCTTACCTGGTATCTACATATAGCCCGTGGTAAACAATAGGTCACAAGCACACTAACCGCACCCTAAACCTAGCTCAATAAACGTGTCCAGTTTGTACGAAACAATGCCTAATTTCGTCAACAATCCAAATTTGATTGATAACACTTGCCGTGCTTATATTTATTAGATTCTAGACACCCATGTTTACGTGCAAGGTGTGATGATGTCATAGGAATAGGCGCTGCACATTGCCAGATGAATAAACACTAGAAAGAGGCATACCTCTTTATCTCATAGGCCGCGTGCGTCAACTATAGAGTCGAAACTTTCGAAAAGCTCTCTTGTTCGTCGGACCTGCCGATATCGCAGTGTATCCATGTTTACGTCGTCCTGCCAGACACTACTTATAGCCGAAAAACATTGGCAGGTGCGTACGAGCCATCTCCCCCATCTTCGAGGTGGGTGAAAAAGCAATGGTGTGTGAGTGACTATCTAGAGGCGCATGACACGAGAGGTCAAAGGGAGACAAAAAACTAAACCAACCAATCACACCGCCGGGTCGTTTATCGTAAACTGCTCCGCCGTTGTCCCGCATTGAGCCTCGCAGCAAAGCAAGTTCGATATCGCACTCCGCAAAACCTCTGCAAACAGATGTTTGGTAAAGGATGCAGAGGAGACAACAGAGACGGCAGAGATGCGGAGACACAACAAGTAGGCCCCTCAGCGCACGAGCTTGGTTCAGAACCGTGGCTTTCTATTGTACGGGGTGGACCTAAGCTCTTCAAGGCTGAACTGCACAAAGAAGGCGACGAGTATATCTACTCACCAGGAACCTCACTTTCACCAAATTTGCAAGCTCGACGCCATACCCAACTCATTCTCTAGAAATACAACAAAAGTCGATGTTATCCTTATGCATCTGCAAGACTTGTTCCACGCTAGGGGTTTTAAACGCCTTACCGAAGACAATTTCACAATCGTTGAGCTTCTGAAATGGGAATCAACCGGCCTGAAGGATGCCTTGTATTCGGATTGTGTGAATATAGTTCTTTAGGGTCATGTTTCGGGTAAAATATTGTTCCTCTGATGCCAGGAGCTCCGAAAAATATAACCACCGCTAAAAGGTAGCATTGTCCTCGATTCAGGAGCCTCGCGCTTAAACCCGTATGTTAGACCACACATCCACAGAACCCTCCCTCAAACTACACCAGTTTCAATGAGTTTTTCTAATCTCAAGAAGACAGGATGTGTGGCAACTTCCGCCAACCAAAACAATACAAACAAACGAACTTCACCGCTGTCCTATACAGCTCAACGCATACCATTCGGCTCAGGCACCCATGTCGTTGTTGAGAGGAAACCATAGGCCGACAAACGATTGAACCCCTGGGCTACAACGCAACACTCGTTACGGTAACACGTGGAACTGACACCATGGGTCGCGGTCAATGTTTTATGTGCATATTTTTGATCCGTTGTACGGCAAGGTATCTCATAAAAGTTAGATGCTATCCGTTGCACGCGTTAGAGGTTGTGCAGATCCCCAAGCACCACACACGCCTAGACTCTGTCAGCTTTGATTGGACAGGGCGGAAGACTGACTCCGAACTAAACTAAAGGCGGCGGGGACGGGTGCCACATCCCTTACCGTACAGTAACCCTTTGCGACAAGAATCGCAGGAAGGGAAGGTTGTACTGAAAGCGTGTTCGTTTAGCTACACGTCCGGTTTGACGTGTCGCATATGCACACGAATTGATCGATTTCGCACGCAGGTTGTTCCAAACCGCAGAATAGAGCTGAGTACAACGAACTGTTAAAGACAAGCACGCACATGCAGTACCCGTGAAGGTTGCGAACCCAACCATGAGGGTAGTCAAATCTAGCTTAGGATAGTAGAGTAATCTACGACGCGCCAAGCTGTCGCTGCAGTAAATGCCGCTGTCTCTGATATCACCGGTACAGCAGAAGCTCTGTCGACAGTAAAAGAGGATGGAGCATTATCGTCAGATCGGTGCCGACGGAGGGGGGATCGCCAGTACACGTCTACCTGTCGTACGCCCCACTTAGTTTCGAGCCACTTGTTAGCACGACTCCCCCCGTCCGTCAACCGCGTTGAAGTATATTTTGCACACCGGGGCCAAAAACATGAAATTGAAAAAAATGAGATATAAAATGACTAAATACGGTTTTCTTTAGTGCTTTGTCAACACTGTACCAGGCATACATAACAACACCCACACTATTAATGACAATAATGATAATAAAACCTATATGAACAAGTGCAATACTATTTGTGAAAAAAAATCACAAAATATTAATGACAGTGATAATAATGCTCATAATACTAAGAATGGGCTAGAGTAACACTTGTAAAAACTAATGAGAACTTGGAAACAAAAAACGAGAAGAATACTGGTGATATAAATCCCAACTATTACCGGGGGCCATGGCAAATAGAATAAAGTATTTCTTCGTCAAAATACAGAAATACATAGAGTTTTCGTAAGCCCTGTTTACTTTGGCCTCCCGTAGTAGTCAGAACAAACAAAACAACAATAGTGACCTTAGTTATTCACGTTTCAATGACGCATGGTACAGTAGAGGTGCACCACTTGTTTTCTGACTGCCTTCCGCAAAAATCAACTTGCACCGGATGCCTAATCCCATGGCCCAGGTATATATACCAACACGTTTTCGTTTCGAAACAAGTTTGGCATTCCGACGATTTTCCGCTAAGGAGCTTCGTCATTCAGAAACCGTTTTAGCGAAAATGTGCTACCTCTCTCGCGGCTTATACGAATTTAAGGCTTCTCCTATAATTTTGGCCAGAACAGATCTCTGTGTGGCAAACTCAAAACACCCCGCTTGTGAAGGCTGCTCGGACAAGCATCACTGGCTTGAATATAGCAAGCAGCTGAGGTGAGAAGCGAGAATGCGCTTTACACAGATACTGTAGAACGAGACTGGGAATGAAAACACAACGCTGGCTGGAGCACCACATACGGGACAATACTCTCCCTACCCGCTTGGTGCGGTGGTGGCATGGGTGTTGAATGGGAGATGCCACTACATTTCGGCAGAGGGGGCGGGGCGGGGTTCTTCCGCAACCGTGATAGGCGCGAATTGGCCTCTAAAATGCAACCTTCTTGCTCACATTGCATCGACACGCACAATAGTTGCACAGAGGTGGCAGCATGTTACTAGGATCACGGAGCTGGCTAGAGCACCACGCAAAAGACAACACAAGTGATATCCGCCTCGTTCTACGGTACCATGGGCAGCTGGAACACGATACTGCTTATGAGGAGTCACCGGCACGGTGGCTGCCGTAGTCGTGGACGGCGTGGGGCCGCCAGGCAAAAAGTAAAATATTTCTGCAGCAATGAACACGAGTTAAACAAGAGATTGAGTACGCCTCTTCAGAACAACCGAACTCACACGAACACCACATACGAGAGGTAAGCCCTGCCTACTCGCTCCGGCGGCGACATGATGAGCAGAAACAATACACCCCTAGCTTGCAGCAATAATTGCTTTCTCCGTGAGGCGATATCTGCCGTACGCGGCTGTGCTGTCTCCACCGTCTGATCGTCAAAAGTGAACAGTCTAGCTCGGGAGCACGATCGGCTCACTCGGCTGTCTGCACTTAATTCTAGTTGTCAGCAGCTGTACATGTCCACGATTATTTTAGCAGAGGCAGTTTTTCTACCATCCCGTGAGAACTTTTGCCATGAATTTATTCCTATTCAGAAGTAAAATGTTGACCAGCATAACCTCGAGACAAAAGTCTTTGTGCCGGGTGACTGTCGCCCCAACGAAATTACAACACGTGGAAATCGTCTAGTAGATAAACTATATAACGCGAAGACCAACGATATTGATGTGATCAGGGACCCCTCGTCGTGGGTCGATTGGCCGGGCCGAGCCGAGCCAAGCCAAGCCGCGAAGTTGTTTAAACTGTTATGTGCCGGTGCCGATCCGGGACGTGCTGAGGATATTCAAAAGTGTGATGGGCCGGGCCCGGTCGCGGCCCACGCAATAAAAGTCAAGATGGTCCGGGTCGGGTTGCGGCCGATGCGATTTGGGCTTGGCATGCGCTGCTCCGCCCTGCCCATGAGGTGGTTCACGTGTGTTTACGGGTTGGCCCGGGCCACGGTCCATGACCTGTGGTGTCCACCATTCTTGTTGGTACGATGTCCGCCCGTGCTCATCGGCTGTTGACGGTTCTTGTACAACAGCCAGATGACGGTGGTGATGCCGGTGTGGGTGTATAGAGGACACTAGAGGACACTACTTGCCGTATCCGCGACCCAGGCAGCATTTCACGTTTTTGCCCTAGTTTTTCCCGGACAGAACCGCCAGTGAAAACGCGGTGAAGTTCGCCCGGACGGAGACATCTCCAGACCGAACATTGCGACGACGTCCACCTTACGTTGGTGTGTGTGTCGCTCTTAAACAGGAACCGATAACTGGTGCTATAGTTTGGCAAGACCCCACCGAGGGGTCACTGGCGGCGTGATCTATTATTCCTCCGGACGAGATATTTAGAGAACAAGCGGCAAGGTGTTGTTGCAGGAGCGAGTTTTGCGGGAGCGAAAGTTTCAGAAGCATGTACTGCTGCTGTGGGCACCGCAGCACAGAAGGAGATGATGTCAATCCAGTTAGAGCGAAACCCATCGGACTGGTCCGTAAGTGAACCTAATTTGTGTGAGAAGAGTGTTTGGTGCCTCGCGTGTAGCTATTCGTTGGCCAAGAGCAGCTGATATATGGTATCGTAAAGAAAAGAAACGAAACACAATTAAGAAAGTAGTAAGAAAACACGGAATGACATCTTCGAGACCATAGACTAAGATAAAATACGTGGGCAGGTTCATGTTTCGACCCAATATCCGCGGGCCGACCCATGTTTATGCACAGACCGGCCCGTGCAGAACCTGGCCTCGCTGCCATAGTCCTGGACTGGGCCAGGGAATTGTGAAAATTCGATGGGCCGGCCCACAAGCGTTGGCGCATGACATTCCCAGGTGTTTAGCATCCGGGGTGCCATATACAGCGACAGCGTAGTGAAGACCGTTGTGCTCGGACAGTGGTGTGCGTTCGACGTTTGTAGCGCTCGCTTTCTCGGCATCAGCATGACGGTGAAGTCAAGCGTTTGTTCGTCAAACCGCATTCAACCAGATCTGTCCGAAAACCCTTTAGTCGGTACTGGGCACCTCCCCGATATTATGGAAATGTTGATTGCTGAAAAAACGATCGCACCTTCCTGCGAGCTCAACGCCCTTTAGTCTTTGTTGTAGGTGCCTCCCGGTAGATTAAAATAGGAGAACGTTTTGTATATGAATGCTTATTGCAAACAATCATTTTGAGGAATGTAGTAGTAGCTCGAAATGTTTGACATATGGATTGGCGGACAAACCATTTTTTCCCCCGATATCATCGAGGAGTGTCAGGTAAACAAATTATGATTTACCTGATTTCTTACAAGTAGGAAGCTAGGCGTTCCCACTCCCTGGACAATAGACACAACGATCGTATATCTGCTTCAAGCATTAGTGAAGGACGGAGTCGTGTCTATCGGTGCTGTCAGCGGCAAAGCACCGTTTATGGGATTATTGTAGGGCATGTTTTTCTAAGCTACCTTCGCTATCGTCAAAAGTGTGGTAACGTCATCCATCATCCATCGCACGATGCTCGCAGCTCATTGTCGAATACTATTTCCGTCGATAGACATCGTCGCCAGCCTGTGGTGGTCCAACATCGCGGCTGACAAGCACCATGGGTTGTGAAGCGTGCCCATCGATGACCGTTGTCCACCACAATAGATTGTAAACAGATGTATCGACGGTAATTACAAGCCACAACATATTTTATTAGATCTCTGACGATAGACAGTATCAATCGTGCTAGATGGTGCACTCTATCCATCGAAGGCCATCGTCAACCACAATAGATTGTACAGGCTGTCCATCAACATACGTTGCCCACTGCAATAGATTGTGCAAGCTGTCCACCGATGGCCATTGCTGGCCACAATGAACTGGCGAAGAACACAATCGACACACATTACCCCGACAATAATAATACCAGTCCGTGGAACCCCAGTACACCGCTACTGCCGTTACGACTGCTTATTATTCTGTCTCGTTTTAATGGTGTGTTTCCAGTTGGATGAGGTATAAAGCTCTACTCACGGGGAGTCTCCTACAAGTTAGACCATGTCCCTGCCATCATACCACGCGTCGACAACAACAGATACCCGCATACCCTTCCGGGCGGCTGTTGGACACAGTCGCTTTCTCCGTGCATTCGGCAGTCAGCATCGCAGCAGATGCCGTCCTTCTGAACACCCGCAAGGCCGTTGCTCTGTTGTGGCCTACAGCACAATAGGATGAATGCATCGCAGCGAACGATCGTGGGTATAGCAGGCAATGTCAGTTGTTGACGTCGGCACGATTTGAAGTACATACGCAAATTTTATTTGCCAGGGCTGGGCCCTGATCGGGTATGTACCTGCGGCAGTCCATACGTGGCAGTACTGCTGTTCTGGCTGAAGCAGTGGCCAGGGTTGCCAACTCTCTGTCTATTCACGTACGTCCTACAAAAAATATCATGGCGTAGCAAATACCAACCCAAAGGCGTGGCGAGTACCAACCGCGAGAGAGGGCAGAGGCACAAAGACAGAGGGAGGCCGTGACCACGATGGACAAAGTCGCCTCGACCCCTGATGACTTGAGCTCCGTGGATTCTGACGGCTCATCTGGAGTCCCGCCGCTAGCGACGTCCAGCCCAGCTGCAGCTGGGGCTGCCGCTGCTACTGCTGCTGCTGCTGCTGCGGATGATATAAAGGTGATGTCGGCTCCAAATCTAAAAGATAATCAAGGGCGGCCGAAACCGGCACAGCGAGAGGCGAAGCGCATATCGTATGATAAGCCCGATAAAAAACCAACACCACAAGTGTGACCCGTGCCATGTTTCTCCTTTGTGATTGATGGCGGAAAATGTGAACAAAAAATAGAACACGATAGGAACTAATTATATCGATCTGAAGCCGCGATTCGATATCGAGCACCTCCAAAGTTGGGCTCCTGAGTAGAGCACTTTTTGTTCCTAACATGAAATATCTAGGTTGCGTGCGGCAGTGAGACACAACATACATTCGGTTTGTTTTCCCACTTGTGCTTTGTCAATTTATGGCGACTGTCACCGCTTGAAAAATGTCCCGAAATCAACATCTTGGTTACGTCTAGCGAAGCCAATCGCGTAAACACATGCCTCTGTCATGGAGCCTCCAACGGGGCTCTTCTGGGATGTCTTCGGCGGGTCCCCTCATCCGCCGGGCGGTACGGTGGGTCGCCACTCATTATTGGGGTCCAGTGTACTAACATCCGACGCACGCCGTAAACACGGTACTGGCTTTGAGCTACCACGGTTCAGCTGTACGATATTCACCACCGAGTCTAGCAGCGGTTAGCTCTGTTCCCCATTCGGATCGTGCCTGCGACCATTTCGTTGGCGAGCCTTACAATCAACGCAATCAATGTGCATTCCGATCCTCCGAAAAGCAAATAAAGTTGCACAGTATACTGCAGAACGATACATCAATCACTATGGCGCGAATTATAAGAGCCGTTGAACGTCGAGGCCCTAAACGTGGCCTCCTTGCGGTAAGAATACATTTATGCAAATCTAAGGCTACCTCACAGCATAAATCCTAGGGAACTACTGTGTTGGTGGTATCGATGTATGGGCAATACACAGTCGTGGTCCCACTGTAGTGCGTTCCACTTAAGTGTCAGGTCCTACTTAATAGCGGTGAGAATCGCTTGTAGCGTCTAAGTGCGGTCCTCACCTTAAACTGGGATTTATCCCTCTTTTGTGCGGGCACCACTCACTTGGACAGCACCCTAGACAAAAGGCGGGCTCCACTGTTTGTTCACGAACACCGTGCGCTTCGTACGCTGCAGGTCGCCTTCCAGGCGGCAACCGCTGCCGTCAGTAGCCACGAGTGGGTTCGTGTTAGGTACGGGGGGAAGTCTATGCTGTAGTTTAGTGGATACCTGAGGTCAAGTTATGTACTTCATTTTGCTCATAGACAACATATCACATGCGCCTTTGTCTTGTGTATTGTTTGGTGGGATGCGTCGTGCTTCCTAGTCAAAATTATGTTTGAAATGTCATTTTTTATCTTAGTAGGGCTCTAGCACCTTCGTGTGACCATGGACTCCTTGCTTTGAGAGTGAATATCAGACCAACAACAACAATTATCCCGAGACCGTGAAGACTCAACAGCAATACGACGTACAGTAGGTACAGACGAAACTCAGTTACAGGACAGCGTACACATCGACAACGTGTCAGTGCACAGGAATCTGTGTACTCACCTCACCGGTAGTACCAACACGTACGATGCCGTGTGCAACGGCATTGTTTTTTTTTTTTTTCAGAGAGCACGCCAAAGCTTCGTGACGGCGAAACATGTCGCGGACTATGGGGTGGCCGCCTTCCCGCCATTCATTTTAGCGAAATAGAGAACCCCGACAGTGATAATTTACTCCATTATATGCGTTTCTGCCGAGACAACTATCCACGACCGTCGATCGCGGTGCCGGGGAAGCGCAAACGTTGACAACACGCGCGGCCATGACACAGGGCAGTGGAAAGGCTCCAACCTTCCCCATAGAAGCAAACCCTTCAAGCGATCACGTCTGGCTGTCAAGGGCGTGGTTCAGGCGCCACCCACCAGAAACACGATGATAGCAACAGTAACAAGCCCATTCGTCTGATACTGCTGCGCCCAAGGGCTGCGGTGTATCGTCGTGTAGGGTCCCTGGTGGCCCTGGTCACTTAGTCATTACGGGGTAGGGACCCACGTTATTGTGGTCCCCGCGCTATGCAGTAGCCGCACAAATATGTTTCCCCATTCTTCCAACTGGCTCCTTCTCTTGGTTTAGGCTTTTGTTCCTTTCTCCTGCCCACCGTCTTCACGCCGGTGTTTGCATTGTCCTTCGTGTCGCTTCGGCCTTGCAGCAGCTATCCGTTTTGCGTGAGGGAGTAGTATGTTCTTCCAGCGGCCTTTCTGATCGCCTTCCGCCGTTTGTATCATGTTTCATTCATAGTTTCATTTCTTTCTTGTGTTTTTTTTCTCATGTACCCCTTTTTATGGTCTTGCTTTTCTTGCGGTGTTCTCGTACCCGGAACGCTGGCGTATTATATTCTTTACCCGAGCATTTGCGATGTATATTCATGTTTTGTTTCCTCTGTCCCTCAGTAGTCTGTGACCACATAAATAGCATCTCTGTAAGATAAGGAATCAGGACGGACAAAGGGTGTGCTGATGAAGCTGGGTAGGAAAAACGGTTTCATGCGACGACAACACGGAACACATTACAATTTCCACGTCATTAGTCGGTGGTCCACATTATGCAAGAGTAATACGTTTCCTCATGTATGATACTTTAGTGCGGTTCTTCCCTAAACTGGACCCTACTGCAGGGTGGTACCTCACTTGGACGGTTATGGGCGGGGTCCCACTTTGGCGCGGTTATGGCAACCTGATGACCGACCACACGGAAGTGGGACAACGATTGCATAGGCGAACATAGCTCGAAGCGTTTCACAAATGTTCTGTGGGTTCATACGCCTACACGTAGACCCAGGATGCGTTTCATATGTTCTGTCGGCATTTAGTCGGTATCCAGGCGCGTTGTAGCTTCTGATAGAAATAACACGAGACAGAAAGGGGTATATCCCACCTCCTCCAAAACAAAAATGTTGACTGCAAAGGGGGGCCGACGGTTCGACGACGCAGACATCCATTTACTCTGTGTGCTCTTTTCACCTTAAACCGTTCTTTCCACCCGTTGATATCCAACACAACCAGTGTCCGTGCAGGGTCCTGATTCCTAGATAGATGCACCTATGTTGCAAACCAATCACGCCACAGAGTTATTAAATTGTCATGCACTAACCAGAGTATCTTATCGGACGCAATAGACCTTCCCGTCGCATAGCTAAGCCACGTTACCTTTCTTCATCACCCGGGGTCGTTTCCTGTGGCGGGGTGGTATTGAACTTACCCCAGTGATAAGGACACGTTTCGTTCGAGTTTTGGAACATTCATCACCGGCTGGTGCTTTGTAGTATTGGTTATGATGGAGGGGTGGAAGGAGCAAAATGAGAAATATTTGAAACACATGGCACACCAACCCCGGGTGATAGCAAGGGTGGCGGTATCGCAAGCCACGACTATTGACACATTACTTACGCTTTTAGGCAGTTACCAGGTAGGTGATAACAACGCGGGGTGATACCACAAACCGCGTTGACCGGCACCTTTTTACAGTCGGGTACCAGAAGGGGTGCTAAACAAGGGGGGGTGATACCATTGGGGTGAAATGACCGTAGCACTTGCGGACCACTCTATCGAAACGACCAAAAGGACTCGTGCTATTACGGGGGGCCATAGTTAATACGACCAAATATTGTTAGTAAAAATAGGTAAATATAAAGGTTTTTATGTATACCATAGGTCCTGTTAACTATGGACCCCCGTAATAGGAAAGAAACACATCACGCTATTCTGAGCATTTTCTATTGTGCCCGACTGGGCTCCTTAACCCATTTGTTTTTTTAAACCACCCTATTTTTCACAGTATTGTTCGTGATATACCCAGGTGATCCTATTGTTCGTCGGTATGTACTTTTTAGCTTTTCCCTGGCTCCGTTTCAGGGTGGAGTATAGAGTTAATGTATTGCTATCAACTGAGGAGACCCGGAAGGTAAACGTAGGCTGCACCACTCCTGTATGCGTCAGGGGGCTCTTCTGCCGCAAGAGGGGCCGGCGCTGCCGCGTTTAGGGGGCTGCCGCTGTTGCTGCCAGACGGCTTTGTACTGCTGCGGCCAGGGGGGGCTGGGGCTGTTGATGTCGAGACTGGAGGCACGACAAGCTAGTTGTGCCGGTGCCGCAGACACGGGCTGACGCAGGATTTGCTGCTGTGGCTAATTCATCTAGCGCTGCTACGGACGCTTGAGGCGCAGGCACCGCAGGAGTAGTTTGCGCACGGACAAAGAACAAAGCGATCGGCGTCCTGCGTATGGCTAGAGACGCGCCACTAAGCCATGTCTACCATGGACGTACAGCGGGCGAATAACAGCAATCTGGAGATGGCAGGTGTTAGCCGAGGTGGTATGTTGTTGTTATAGACCTGGCAGGGTGGCTGGATCGGTGGGTGAGAGTAGGGGTGATTGCCAGTGTTGCAACGTTCCTTCCGGCGTACCACTAGTGTGTGATTTTACCGTTATCATACCTGCACAAGGAATGCTGCCACCGCTTGATGTGTGACGAGACGTCAGCGCCACCAGCCCCAGAAGCTCCTGCTTGAATCGCATGATGTTGATTTACGCCTAACGCTTACTGTGGTATGTATAAAGAGAAATTGGGTGAGAGGAAAAGACCTGCGCCACGGAGAGCATATTCTTAGACGTACCATCCCCCACGCCTCCGGAAACAAAGGAGGGAAAGGGGGAGAAAACAACCCGAACCAAACGACATACAAGGTACCAGTTGTTGGGCAATACTGTAGGTATCAAGGCTTTTCTGCGGAGTGGTTTTATTTCGGTGTCGTTTTCTGCACACATACAGGTTGTTCAGTAAGACTTTGGCCATGCCGCCAGTTAGAGTTGTATGCAGCAGTTGAGGCATTAGCCGAACACCAACTAAGCATTGGAAGTTGTTAATAGGTGTGAGAAAAAAACGAGTTATTTCAGCTTTGAGTGTTGAACGACAACAGTGGCAGTCGGAGCTACAGCTAGTGTTGGTTTGCTAGGTATTAGAGTTCGTTGCAGCGATGCCAACTATCCGACTAAAGTGTTTGGGTTTCCTTGTTCATGCCTACGTCAGAAGCCACGAGTTGGTTAGTTGTGGGAACGGGGGAGAGCTCTATGCTGTAGTTGAGAGTATACCCGTCACCATCTTGCTGCTGTAGTTCAGTACAAACATTGCCGTATTCTCATGTGTGCAACTTCTTCGTCCCGCGACTATGGGAGTGTTGTAGCTCAGTATACACGTTGATTTCACTTCATGCGTGCGCCTTCTTCGCCTCGGGCATTTGCAGGTGAAAAGCGTCGCGCTTCCCAGCTATATTTTGGTATGTGTGGTTATTATTAACGAGATCTCGCTTGGGCTCGAACATTTTTATGTGACCACGAACTCCTTTATTTCACGGTTATAAAACGACAACAACGTCGTGTTCTTTTGTTGGGTACCTTTTGGCATCCGCTTCCACGAATTATTTTTGTACGGTCCGACGTCTCGTGAAATCTTCTAGATTTTAAAAAACCTTCGTTGTGAACATACAGATTGGTTCGGAAGTTTCTGTTGGTCTATCAGATAAACGGCAAGATGCCGATACTGGTTGCAATGAGAACCAGGTGGTACGGGGGGCGCATGCACGTGATCAACATCTGTTTTGCTCGTACTTCTTATCTCCTTACGCGTTCAAGAAGCAGACTGTGTGGATCATGCTTTTGTGTTTGTAACCCCCTGCTGGTAGAGTGTTAGCTGAGAAGTACGGTCGGTGAGCATCATGAACCCAAGCATGCGACCGGGGCTGAACCCTTCTCCTTACTCAACACCAGGGAACATGCCGCAACTACAGCGGTCGCCATCATGGCATACTAGGTATAACGAGTCACAATCCGTAGACAACTCTGAAAGCAATATAAAATCTACACACCCCATAGAACGCGCGGTCGAATTATCACACCATGTTTGCAAATATGAATTTTTAGGCTTTTTTCCATCTCACAGTTTCGTTTCGTTTATCTATTTTTTTTTAGACGATTTTTTTCAGGCTGCTAGGACGAGGAGGCGACAAAAAACTATTTATTTCTTAAGAGCGAAGAGGAATTCTCCGAAATATGTTGTCGCGTAGGCGCGCGTAAACATTTCGCTAACAAACGCAGAGGCCTCAGTGAGGAAGGCCTTTCCCTGTTTCAGTACTTCAGGGGTGGGAAGGTTGTACACTAGTGAGAATCCAGAGCTTTCTAGATCTTTTTTTACTTATTTTCGGCCCAAACAGCAGTGTTCTCACTATCGAAAACGTCATTTTCCTGTCCGTTCTGTTAACTGTATATTTTCACGAGGCCCGCCGGGAGACCAGCACATTTTTTAGTGAAAGCCGTTGTTTATAATTACCCGGAAACCCGGGAATGGGGGGTGGACGAGGACCCCCCGCGGCCGTAACCCTTCCGGTAGTGCACTAGCCTTGTACAGAAACCTAAATCCGGCTTGATAGTTGCTAGTCTATCGTCGCCACGACGGGACTACGGTAAAGAAGGGGTAGACATAAATGGCCAGCGCCCCACAAACAACGAAGCCAGCAGTAAACCGCAACTAGGGATTGAAACGCGTGCTACGATAGGGGTTGAACATTTTTTAGTCGGAAACGTTTTCGGAAGTACGTGCTCTTTAACCCTGAATCGTTTCTCTTAGCAAAGGGCTGCAGTTGTTTTAGCTGTGTACTTATCATTAACGCCATGGGAAGATTATGTATAGGATAGCACTGAAACGTTCCTCCACAATCGTATTTTGAACTGTGAGGTACCTAGAGCTCCTCAAGGTCATGTGAGGAGGCTCCAGAAGCAAATAATATGGTCCACTTCTACCGATGCATGCGTCTTCGAAAACCATATACCAGATATGACTACTTTATTCACTACCAGGTATTTGGCAATGTATAGTGATTGTTCCAATCACACCACGCAAATATGAGGATTTCCAAAATCCGACGATTTTAGACATACCTCATACCTGGTGTTTATTATAAGGAGACGCGGAAATTCGACGAAAACACACGTTTCTACCTCAGTGGGAACTTGAGGATCTGTGTGATCTGTACCTATGTGTAATCTGCAGGATCTGTATGATCTGTACATATGTACACGTGTGATCTGCAGGATCTGTACGATCTACCTGAGTGGAATCTGTGTGATCTGTATGATCTGTTCATCTTCACCGGGATTGGGTCTGTATGATCTGCATGATCTGCACATGTGTATTTTTGGGTTTCGATGACCTGCAGGAATTGTATTATCTGCAGGATCTTTGGTACTGGGCAGGTGTGTGTACCTGAGGGGTTTGTTGATGTGTGTGATACGTACATATTTACCGGGTGGTATCTGTATGATGAGGTATATACTTCTCACGTGTATATCTGAGTGGGAACTTGCAGATTTTTGTATGATCTGCTGCTGTAAATCTGGGTACTTCATAATAGGTTACATCATGTTTGGCCGGGATGGGGTCCGTATGAGGTAGATATCCAGACGTGTGTAGACTAGTGGCAACTTGATCTGTGTGATCTACAAGATCTGTAAGATCTATTTGAGTGGAATATGTGTGATGTATATGAATGGGGTCAGTACGATCTGCATGATCTGCACATATTTTTCGGTGACCTGCAGGATCTGTATGACCCGCAGGATCTGTAATATTTGACAGGTGTGTACCTGAGTGGGATCTTGGTCTGTGTGATCTGTACATCTTCACCGGGTGGGAACTGCATGATCTGCACGAACTGTGCACATGTTTTTGTCGGGAAGATCAAAGAATCAATCAGGACAAATAAAGCTCGAAAATGAGTTGATGGACAACTTTATACACGCACAACGCAATTAGCACCCGATACAAAATAACTGGCACACGAAATAGCAAGGGTGTGATGAAAATATCAGTCGCACGGACTCAGAAAAACGAAGATTAGCAGCAAGGAATGCAACCCGCGCCAGCAACAACAGCAGTAGCTATGCCGTCACAGTGTGCAGCGGCGGCGTCATCGGCACGAACACCATGATAAGCCACCGTGTGACACGGCCAGGCGCCAGCCTCAACAATAGTAGCGGTAGTAGCATCTGTACCGTGATTGTGCACAGCAGTGCGATGCAGCAGCGCTAGCAACAACAGGAGCAGCAAGAGAAGAAATAAGCAACCGCGTGGCACGGGGCAAAAATAATATGGGTAGCAGCAAAAAAAGCAACCGGTCCCAGCAACAGTAACAGCCATACAGTGATTGCGTGTAGCAGTAGCGGCAGCAACAACAGGAGTATTAGCAGAATAATAAGCAAACCGTGTGGAACGGGCACATTGTACAAAGGGCAGTGAACACTCGGCTAGTACAGGGAACACAATACGGTCGGCAAATATCCGATAAATGATGAATCGCAACCCGATACTAAAAAAAAGGCACCAGGTATGTACGTGCGTGGTGGCTCAGCCTTTTCTCACGTCTTGTGGCCAAGCAGTCACGAGCACACGAGCACTCTGCAGCAGCAGCAGCAAAACTCAGCAGCACTCCAGCAACACCCGATTCGAGCAGCACTCGTACGCCTCTTGATGCTTTTCTTGTACTGCTGCTGCGTACCGCTCGAGCAAAACACGAGCGCACGAGCATGAGTAGGTTTCCAAGTCTATATTGCACCGCTAAAAAAAGACACGGGACCGCGGCATTTATGTATGATCTGGAGGATCTGTACAATCGGGATACTGCACACTTGCTTTCAGCAGGTTTAGCCGGGATGGGGTAAACATTTAACACGTGTGTACCTGAGCGGGAACTTGTTGGATTTCTAGGTATTGTGAAGGATCTAAAAAATCTGAGTACTTCACACTTGTTTACATCATGTTTAGCCGAGATGGGGTCTGTACGAGGTAGATATTTTACACGTATCTACCTGAGTGGGATATTGATATGTGTGGTCTGTACCTTTGTGTAATCTGGAGGACCTGTATGATCTGGACACATGTGTATCTGAAGGATCTGTATGATCTACCTGAATGGAATCTGCATGATCTGTGTGATCTGTTAATCTTGACCGGGATGGTGTCTGTATGATCTGCATGATCTACACATGTTTGTCGGTGGGTTTGCATGACCCGCAGGAATTGTATGATCTAGAGGATCATTAGTATTTAGCAAGTGTGTGTACCTCAGCGTGAGGTTGGTGTGTGTTACCTGTACATATTTACCGGGTAGTATCTTTATGATGAGGCAGATATTTCCCACGTGTATATCCGAGTGGGAACTTGCAGGATTTCGGTATGATCTGCTGCCGTAAATCTGGGTACTTCATAATAGGTTACAACATGCTTGGCCGGGATGGGGTCCGTATTAGGTAGATATCCAGACGTGTGTAGATGAGTAGGAACTTGATCCGTGTGATCTGTGCATATGTGCGACCTGGACGATCTGTATGATCTAACTTAGTGGAATACATGGGATCTATATGACATTTTCATCTTGATCGGATGGGGTCTGTACGATCTGCATGATCTGCACATATTTGTAGGTGGGTTTACATCACCTGCAAGATGCGTATGACCCGCAGGATCTGTAATATTTGACAGGTGTGTGTACCTGAGTGGGATCGTGGTCTGTGTGATCTGTACATCTTCAACGGGTGGGATCTGCATGATCTAGATGAACGGTGCATATGTTTCGTCGGGAAGATCAAATAATCAATCAAGACAAATCAAGCTCGAAGATGAGTTGATGGACAATCCTATACGCGCGCAACACAATCAACAGCCGGTGTAAAATATTCTGGTACACGAAATAGCAAGGGTGTGAAAAAAAAATCAGTCGCGCGGACACCAAAAAACGTAGCAGCAAGGAAAGCAACCTACGCAAACAACAGCAGTAGTCATGACGTGACAGTATGCAGCAGCAGCGTCATCAGCACGAACACCAAGATGAACCACCATGTGACACGGGCAAAAATATACTGTGGGTAGCATCAAGAACAGCCTAATCTGTAGTAGTAGTAGTAGTAGTAGTAGTAGTAGCAGCAGCTAGAGCGTTATTGTACGCACCAGTGTGCAGTAGCAGCGGAGCACAACAACAGGACCGGCAGCAAGATAAGTTACTTTGTGGCAAGGCAAAAATAAAATATGGGTAGCAGCAAGAAAAGTAACCTGTCCCAGTACAAGTAGCAGCCATACCGTGATTGTGTGTAGCAGTAGCGGCAGCGAGAACAGGAGTAGTAGCAGAATAATATGCAAACCGTGTGGCACGGGCACATTGTATAAAGGGCAGTGAACATCAGGCTAGTACACGCGACTCTTCTTTGCGGGGGCTCTGGTGCGGCAACACGAGGGGCGATTACCCAGTCGGTTGATGTTCGGGACGATCGCTGGTGGGGAGAGCGCGAAACCCGGCGGGAAGCTCAAGACTTGGCCTGGAGCCATTGCTGAGGACTTTAGAGTGTTCAAAGCCACCGAGGGATCAGCGGAAGACTCCCCCTTTGTCTTTGGAGTTGGGACCGCACTGTGGCCCACTGCACCAAAACAGACGGGGAAAGTGGTACCGGGGAATCCTCGAAGCAGCTGAACCGTTAATGGGCAGGTGACACGAGGCTGAGGCAAAGCTAAGTAGACAGCGCCGCGCATCCGTTGCGGTTAGTGTTAATGAGAACGGGGGGGGAGGTAACAGCAGGAGGGGTAGAAGGAACACCGTACAAGTGTATGGGGGCAGGGAGGGGAACGAGAGGAGTAGAAGGGAAACCGCGGTAGAAGAAAGTAGCAAAGAGACCGCAGACAGGGTAGCAAGGTACCAGGTCGTCTAATAGATTGGACGTTTCTTTGCTACTCGTACCGCCACTGCTGCGGCCGCTCGGTATGCATTCATTGGCTTGGTGCTTGAATTTTTCCTCATGACTTAACTTTTTCCTATATTTTCCCGTTCTTATCCTTGTGAAAGAAGTACTCCATAGTGGGTTGGTGACGAGCGTATTTTGTCCCACTCATTCTGTTTTACTTCGTTAAGTGTTCCCGGGATGCATATTTCCCTTTTTCCTTCCCGTTTCTTCCCCCTTGCACGTCCATTTCGGCTCATGCTCGGGGTAAGTATGTGTCTGAGCTTTGGTTTCCATTTTCTTTGTTTATCATGGATCTTCGCCTGTTCTTTTTCACTTTGGTTTTTTCGTTGCTTCTCGTTCTTTATGGTGTATTTTGGTTGATGGCGTATGTATGTATGTTGTGTCGGCCGCACCTAGTGCGAAGGCATGGTATTGCGTAGGTTAGTAATGCATTACGGTTTGTTATCTCTGTGTGATTACAGACCTCGTATCTTTCTAGGGTGAAGAATCAGCACGGACACTGCGCTTGCTGGATGTCGACAAGTAGAAGAACGGTTTAATGTGAAGAACACACACACGCAACGCAATACGTGCTGCAAAGATCCGATTAATGATGAATCGCACCGAGATACTAAAACAATGCCGCCAGATACATACCTACGTGGTGGCTCAGCCTTATCTCACGTCTTGTGGCCAAGCAGTCACGAGCACACGAGCACTCAGCAGCAGCAGCAGCAGCAGCAACACTCAGCAGCACTCAAGCAACACTCGATTCGAGCAGCACTTGTACGCCTGTTGTTGCTGTATTTGTACTGATGCGTGCTGCTCGAGCAGCACTCGAGCGCACGAGCACGATGAGTAGGCTTCCAAGTCTATATTGCACCGCAAAAAAAAGACACGGGACCACGATCACTCGATTGCTCAAGCGCAACGAGCACGAGACGAACACAAGCACGACGTGGCCAAGCAGCCACGGGCACAGGAGCAACATTCGACTCCACGAGCACTCGTACGCCTGTTATTTGCTGTTGTTATATGGCTACAGCTCGAGCAGCACGAGTTCGACCAGCACTGCTGGGTGCTGTTGTACGAGTTCGACCAGCACTGCTGCGTGCTGTTGTAGTTGCAGCAAGAAGCAAGAAGAACAAAATCTTTGCAGCTAAAATTACCCAAAGATCCGGGTAGGCTTCCAAGCCCCTAGATGGCTTTTCGGAAGTGGGACCCCATCCGCTGAGCTGCTTGCTGGGTAACGTGGCTTGGAGCACCTACAGCACGTGCTACGGAGCCCGGCCGGAGCCAACGCTTGCACCGCACTTTCCACGCCGCCCCCCTGCAGGCCCCGCAGCAGGATGCACGAGAAAAGACCCGCGGCTAAACGAGAAAAGTGAACTATTCCGGAACAAACGGCTATTTGGTACAAAGAAATATTATGGGTTTTTGCCAAAATCAGGTATATCTGGCCACTTTCGTGCCAAAAACAGTTACATACTGAAATCAAGTACAAAACACACACCAGGAGCCCTGCTATTGGCCAAGCTGACATTTTTGGCACTTAAAGGCCAAGGTACACCTGATTGTTTCTACTCTGTCTAGCTTTCAACTGATTTTGGCCAACTTTGAACCAATCAGAGAGGCAATACGTACACTGTTAGCTGTGCGCCTGAGGTCCGTACCGACCAAAAAAACGTGGCATGTGAATTTCCATGAATATTTTCCCAAAAGTCACTACCAACAAACTGGACAAAAAAAACAATTCTGAACTGTCATGGCGCTACAAAATAACTTGAATATAGTATACCGGAAGGTCGTCCTTGCATCGCGTTTAACTCCTGATACGTCACGAATTGGCTGCCCATAGTGTGCCCAGACGTATAAAAGCACATGTTCTAGACAAATTTAGCAACCGGAATGTTTTTCCGTTTGATGCTGATCTCAAAAACAGCTATTGGTGTGATTTTAAGCATATTTCGGCATTATTTGCCTGGAAGCAAAGCGCGTCGACTGATATGAAAAATCGAGGCTACAGAAACCTAGTTCGTAGTATGCCGCACACGGACGAACAAAAATCACCCTAGTAGTACATCTGAGTAAGGAGTACCACCCCGTCAAAAAAGACTACCACTCTGATCCAAACAAATAAGGATCGTTTGTATTAAATAATTGTATGAAAACAGTCTCTATGTTTTGGGTCAGAGTGGTAGTTTTTTATATACATTACACCATGGGGAACACAATACGACACATGAAAAATAAGAGGAAGAAACTACAGCAGGGCTTGAAAAATAAAAACTATTAATAGGAGGTTTTTGCCCGCACGAGGAAAACGGAGAAGCCGGGAGAGGTAAGCGAGCAAAGAACATAGCGGAGCGCCGCGACTTCGATCTACGCCATGGCGGTGCTGCCCGCGCACGCGACGAGGCTGTCGCCAAACATGCCGCTGAGAGCACAGCTCGCCAATCGGCCGAGAGTCTAGCCGAGGACCGAAAAAAGACAATGGAAATGGACGAGCGGCTGCGACTTGACAACAGAAAAATTGTCCACGGCGGGTCAACAGCAGCTGCACGCGGAGGCAGGAACGTGTGCAGCACTAGCGGCGCTGGTAGCCGAGGAGGGATTGGTGGCGGGCAGAGGTGGCGAGGGTGGCGAGGCTTTCGGAGATGGATCGCCTGTCGTCCGTCACGGGTGGTCTCATCGAAGAGAGAAACCAGCTCGTGTCGGTGATTTTTTTACGGTTTTGGAGTTCAGTTTTTGGCGCAGCAGGAGTCAGCCCGGGACGCAACTTCGAGAGCAGCTCGGGTTCGAGAAGCTCAAGCTCAAGCAGATGGAAAGGGAGGTGGAGAACGCTGAAGCTCGGCGGAGGCAGCTGCTAGTGAACAACGCCAATTCGTGGAAGAGGGTGAGCAGCAGCGCAAGCAGTCGTCTTTTCGTTCATGGCATGCTCGGCTTGGGGTAGCCTCGACCGAATTTGGCGTTGTGCTATATTTTCTTTCAACATGATGCATCTGCTGCAGGAAACACTATTTAATTAATAGTTTTACTGATTTTTTTGTTGTTGTGATCGACGTTTTTCTGTACTACTTGTTATTTGAGGCATCACAAAGTTGATATGCAACTAATACGGAGTTCCAGTACTTACTATTTATAGCCGCCACTTTGTTGTTGCCAATGCCCTGTTGTCATGCCTCGACCCTCCTGGTTTTGACGACAACAGAACAGACGCCAACGCAAAAAGATCGAGGTTTCGGCAGCAGCTGCAGCAGCTATGGCCGGTGGGACCGGCAGCAGGCGCACGCCTGTGCCTGTCCAGACAAGGCCGCCCCAGCAGCAGGACATGGGAAAGATTTTCGAGAAAAGGATTTTGGACAATTTGCGCCCGTATGGCCAGACTGCGGTGGAGGACGACGAGCAGGGGGGTGGTGGAAAAGGCAACAGGCGCGCGTACGGTATGACGTCGGCGCGTCTATGTCAGGACATCATTGAGATCGGGACCCCGCTCAAGCACATCGGCCCCATTATCATGAAAGTTCTGTACGCGGGCGCCGGCGTGCAGCTCGACGAGGTGTTGCTTCGACATTTCATGCCAAGAACCCGAACCCAAGGGACCCCTAAAGAATACGTTCTCCATCCCCACGTTGACGGCAAGGTGGAGGATATGCAAGAAGTACCCAATGCGGAACGCATATATGATTCTGCCGCGAGAAGCTAGGTATGAGTTATACTAGCCCTTGAACTCTAGCATACTCATTTTTGCGTCGTGCTGAGTTGGTCCATGGGGAGGGGGGGTCACATCAACCGCGAGGATATTTTGACACTGCTACTGCTTTCGATGAGAGTGTGAATGATACGGCAGGGAGAGTGTTTTTGATTTCGAGTCGGGTTTGCATCAGAAACGAGCACCCATGATAGTATCACCGCCTGGAGTACGATTATTTCTCTTTTTTAGTCTTCTCTCTTCTTCCTTGCATTTTAAGTTGTCTGTCCCTTTGTTTCCCTTCTCCTGTTCGTTGTCCATCTGCCGGTATTTTGCTCACATTCGTGTTTCTTCGTCTGTGCAACTATGGTTCCTTCTTCAGTGTGTATGCTGTCATTGCAGCTGTCCTTCTGATCTCATTGCGTCATTCAACATGCCTGTTTTCAGTTATTGTTTCTTTCTTATTATTTGGTCTTGCTGGCGTTGTTCTTTCGTACCCGGTGCGCTGGCCGTTCACTTCCTAACTCTCATAAATTTGTCAATGTTTGGTTTTGCGGTTGTGTTTTCTCTTTCTCACGTACTTGAAAAATGTTCTTAGTATCTCTCTAAGATAATGGTTCAGGAAGGAAGCTGGGTGATGAAGCTGGTTAGAAAGGATGATTTGATGTGAAGACAACGAGAACTATATAACAACAACAGCGACCGTAATAGCATGTGCGTGATAAGCCTAACGCATGTCATAGAAAAGCGTTGGTCAGATTGTGCGAACGAACTTTCTTCGTCCGGGATGTTTCGAGTGAAAGATATCGAGGTCCTTCTCATGCGACAAACTCAAACAATCCATTCACCACTCCTACCTTGTGGCATTGGTCATAGGGGCCTCAGAGAACCTAGGGCCCACCTCATTACTATTTGTTCTCGAGTTTGGGAGCAGTGTGGTCCTCCTACAGTTGTGTTGTTCCTGCGCGATCGCAAATCCCCAACGCCCCTCCTGTTCAAACCAGGAGAACATAACATCCAAAGCGCTGGTGCCAATCAGTGTTTACAAAATCAATCGCAAGACGAGGCACAGTCCTTGCAAGCTGTCGAGGTGTCAATGGTGGGATGATACTTACTCATAGGCGGCATACCCCCCCCGCGCTGCCGACAGATCACCTCCCCTGGATGTTGCATGGGTGTGTCGGCGACAATAGTCTATGAAAACGAAATATAAAATACGCCCTAAATATATCTCCCCCCCCCCACACAGCTGTCGAGGTTGCGGCGGGACGCTAATGAGAAATACCCGTTGTCAATCCCCACGTAAATAACACCGCGCCTGAAGGCTGGCCACTACATTGCTGGCAAAGCCCGCTCATCATCTCCTCACAAATTATCTCCACCTCCTCCCCCAAACCAAAAGTACCCGTCGATGTGGATACACGGGGTTAAACCCACAACTCTATGTCCTGCGATACGTTTCCAGGCGTCTTAGTATCATAACCGAGTGTTGATGTTCGGCGTCTCATAAGGGCACAAGCCACCACGCCCTCCCAGCATCACTGGCCCGTATGGGAGTGGTGGACTTCTTGAGGGTTTAGGTCGTATACCCCGGCATGATGGAAATGGTGGTCGGTTGAATCTAAGTGTGATTCGCATACGATCCCGACGAGGCGCCCAGAGAGGAGGCGCGGAGCAACACGACGGGGGCGGTGTCGTGCTGGTTAACATGGCAATCGAAACGAATGCACCGGAGTCGATTACAGTTCGAGTAGTTCGTTTGAGTTATGTTCCAGATATTGTTTCACAGTCTTTTAGATGTTGTCAAACGGTCTTGCCTTGGTTCGTTTATTCATTCCGTGAAGTTGTACATTTTTTGTCTGTGTAGTTGTGCCAGCCTTCTGCCTGGCCCCCCCCCCCCCCCATTGATTTTAGAGTAGACCGTTCATATAACTGTACCTTGTCAAAGATGATGCCTGAGCCCTGTTGCTGCACAAATAATACAATTCAAGCAGCGACACCGCGGACCCATTCGGTCCTGGTTTCGCTATTCTAGATATGACACAACGCACCCTTGTTAGAAAACTAATATGCTTTCCGATGATGTATATTTGTTGTTGATTGAGGAGAGTGACTATCGGATGGTTATCGGACATTTCTTCGAGTAGAGCATCCACCACTACTTCATAATAAGGGCGTAGTCGATAAACAGACCGCTCGCTGGAGAACGGGAGGTTGACCACCACGAGTGGTCGGGAATATTTACTCTGCTGTGAATAGAGAGTAGGGACATGGGCGTGTGCCAACGTTCCAGGTACTCTCGTCTTGTTGATATCACACCCAGTACAAGGTTCCCCTTCGGGATGTGGGTAACGTGAAATCGCGGGAGCGTAACAAGGCGAAAAGGGAGTCAAAGGTATCACACGTAAAGCTGTTCATGGCGGAACTGCGAGCCATTTGTTAGCGTATCGCTATCAGAAAAGAGCAAGAACGGTCAGTAGGTACTGCATTCTACTATATCTGTGTTGAATACTACACAAATACATGCACGCGGTACCATTTGTTGACTACTATATATACCATTACCCCTACTGCGCAAATGTATTACAGGTAGAAGCAGCATGCACTCTACTAGATACTACTACGACTACTGACTCTAGCACTAAGTGCTACTGCTAGAGCACGACCAATCGCTGACACACTACAGACAACCTCATGGTAAACAGAGAGGTCAAATAACCACGCGGGTTGCGGCATGGCTACGAGACTGTTATTCTTCACACCACAGCGGTAATACATAGCTGCAGTACAGGTACAAGCAGCACAAATTAATGCTATACTACTACCTACTACAGCTCCTACTGTAGTACTAACGTTTATATATAATCAACGTAGCATGCAAGCGGTACCAGGGGTTGGGGGGTGTGACTACGACACTGCTACATTTAGTATACAACTACCCAGCCAGTATGTACTGCAGTAAAGGCAGATACCGCGTGCACGCTCCAAAATACTATACTACTGCGACTACTGTTCATATTTTGTAAGAGTAGGGCGACGTAATATATACGCTTGAGGGTATCCACTGCTATTGGCCAGAGGTAAATGCAACATGTGCAGACGGCAAAAACAGCAAAAAATAGCGGACACCACAACGACAACGCTGATTGCTACCACTTATAGTACAGGTACTACAGTTGCTATAGGGCAGGCATTAATAGAACCAGCATGCACTCGGTACCATGGGCTACTATTAATATTATTAATAGTACTACAACTGTGACTAATACCAGGTATGAACCGGCGTCCTCGGTGGCTTGGCAGGTGGTCCGCGTGCCTGTCAAGATCATTTTCGTGGGTTCAAGTCCCACCGAGTTCATGCTCATAGGGACTTTTTCTTGCATAAAAAATTGATAAGCGGAAAGCGCGAAAGCATGAGTTGGCTACATTCGATGAAAATCGACGAGCAGTGGGAATGCTGAACCCTATGCGCCACAAAAATTAAAGGCACGTACCGGGGGGGAGAAAGGACGACACCTGTGACCACAGCTTGTCCAGAAGATCGTCGAGGGTAAAACCTCCTACGAGTGGGCTGGGAAGTAAAAGTGATGGATAAACAAAAAATATATATATACTAATATAACTATTTCAGAATTCTACATCGGCGCGTCAAAAACCGCATTTACAATACAGGAACACAAAATAACCAAAAATATCACTAATAGAAAGCACCTTCTCTGTATTTATTCATGCTCAGCTACACGTGCGGTTGGGGCACGATGAAAACGTCACCCGCATCTATTTGTCACGATAACTTTTCATTGTCTGTCAAGAAAGTACTGACGACAACATCAGCTGTCCCGTGGAAGCAGCGTTAGAACTCTATGTTCACTCTTAACATCAATAGGCAGCAAGAGATTTATTTAGTACTGCGGGGGCATTATGAAAAAATATATATAATGAAATCTCTCTACATACAAATGATAATGGCTGTTAAAACATGTATAGTATATTCATGGTTACAGCAACAGACTCGAGGCAACGGCAGCACTACTGCCTACTTCCAATACTACTCCTACTCATACTATTACTACCAATGCTATAAATAAATGCCACTACTACTAGTCTACCACCCTATACTACTACAGCTACTCATACTACTAATATGCCCGATGCAACGAGACAGGGGGGGTAGGGGGAGACAAGCGGCAGAACGAGCCTGGCTCTGTAGACTCTTGCCCAATTACGGGCTGCTGCGAGGGTGCGACTGAACAACTCGCTACATAGATATGATACCTAAATATACAGTAAGTACCCGGCATCATTTTCCCCCCGGTGGACTGACCGAGGGAGCCAGCTTCATGGTCATGTACGTGCTCGATGTGAGGTGTGTAGTGTACGTGAATAGGCCACGTGAAAATTACATGACGATCGACAGACGTTTATTTCTGCTGTGTCACTGCTTCTTCCTCCGCTAAGGTTGGTCGAAAACAAACACTGGGCAGGAAAAAAGCGGGCAAGTTCAACATTGTTGAGATTTTCAACGCAGACGAAATTAAGCGGATAAAATTCTTCGTTGTTGCAAGTGCATACAGCTCGTCACATCATACGTGCCCTAGATTGTTTTAGTACTTATAAAATATAGCCAAGCATTCGGGCAGTGCGAGCTGTGCCTGGTGCCACACGGGGCAGTACAGTGAGACGGGAGGCAGTATGAATCAGGCTCTGTGGTTCTTGCCCGTTGCGATTACCTGCTGCTGAGAGTGTGCGACTGGACAACTAGCTACGGTAGGTACGACACCAATACCCGTTAACGAACTTTCCCAGGGAGACGGATCGAGGGAGCAGTGTATGTGGTCTAGACCATGCTCGGTGTTAGGTGCACACCACTCGTCAAATGGCATGGTGAAACAGACACCTGGTCGACATATGTGTACTGTTGCTGCCCTAAGCTCTTGCTTCTGCTACTGTTACTGGACAACTAGCTAGGTATGACACTCATACCTGGTACCAAATTCTCCCAGATGGACGAACCGAGGGAGGCCGTTGTGTGATCACGAACGTCCTCGGTGTTAGGTGTACACCACGTGTCAAAGGTCTTGGTGCGACAGATACGACGGCAGAAAGATGTGTACTGCTTTTTTCTGCTGTATGTCTGTTGCTGCTGCTGCTACTGCTACTTCTTCTGCTGAGGTTGAAAACATATATACAGCAGAGCAGACCTACGAAGGTGTTCGAGGGTGCCGGGCTACTCACCTGCAAAAATCAATAAAAAGCTAATGGGGGGTTTTCTACGTTACCTACTCGGCTCGGTGAGTCGCAAAGCAATCCCTTGTTTTTTAGAGCCAGCTCAGAAACGTGAAATGCCCCCAACACCGCCACGGAGCTCGGACGAGATCCAGACATATGCATCGTAATGTACCCATAGCCACCTTTCTTGCTCCGCAGCGGAAAGTGCGAGAAAGAACCCTCGGCCGCAGGAGAGCAGCATGCCATGAAAAATGAAAGGGTATCTTATACGTATGCGTATTACACACAGCGTATTTGGAACGAGGTGTCGTTTGTAAACTCTAGAACACAAGTAAACCGACCAACATCTCTGTCTGGCCACTCAAACACGCCGGTACTCAAACATGCGGTGTACTTGCGCCACACACACGAAAATAGTTTTTTGCTTTGTACACTTGTCGGACTTTCGCTAGCATATACATCACAGTACCTGGTAGTAAACTACCGTACCCCGTTACCCAAACAGTATGTGATTGCTCAAAAAAAAGTTACACCATTTTTTCTGGATACATGTACTCCAGGTAGACTCATTGTCATTAGCAAATATACGAATATAATTAATTTTCCTACACCACAGACATTTCCTACACGACAGTGTTTACGTTTCCTGTACCACACGACGTTTTTTAACAGAATATCGATACACTATTGTAGTACAGGCTATTGATAAAACATATATCAGACAGTACCTGATCTCCAACGCTCGTCGTCGGCGTCTTAGTCGACGATGCTTGGCGCCTCATTGGTTTCGCTGCAGTAGTCGTGACTGTCCTCGATGTGGTTGATGCAACAGCCGGCCTGCCAACGGTGTAGGGGGCAGGGAAGGTTGGTTGTGTCAGGTCAACCAATCCAGTTTTGGGGGGCGGGAGGTATACATCTTCCCCCCAGACGACCCGCGCTATAGTGAGGGCAGTACCTACTTTTTCCCGAACCTCCCTTATGAGGAATTGTACATCTTCCTAAAAATACATATATGTCAGCAACTTCGTAAAGCGCTGTACACACGTCTTTTGATTTAGTATGTGACAAGAACGAATCGGACATATAGACGTCGGATCTAAAAGTTGGCTAGCTCCGTAGACTACGTAGACGCGTAATTGCTCCTCTGCAAAGGGTAGCGGCCATGTTTTCTGTGGTTCCTCATTATGTTGGGACCACAAACACCGTAGCATTGGTCAAATACCGTTCAGTCTACCTACTCGTGGGCACGAAACGAAACGAGTGTGCGCAAGACGAGACACCTCCCCTGTTTTGAGTGTGGAGGAGTTCGAACCACATGCGCATGCTCGCTTCGTGAGATGCATGCTACGGTAGCAGGGTACCGATGGATATTGATTGAGCTTCTCACGCGAGCTCTATCCCTGACCCAAACACTTTATTTAAGAGAAGTATAATCGAAATGCTAACAACCGGACGAACGACTTCATTGTCTAGGGATATATACCACTAATGTTTTTGGTAATATCTTCATGTAAAGGTTCTAACTGAATAATGTGTAGTCTGTCGGTTGGGCGGCTCAACTCCCGTCAGTTACAGCCATTACTTGTAAACACGAACAATCACTGTATTACGCGAATATCGTTCCACGATATTGACTAGCACCTCGGTTAAGCGTCCCCCTTCGGTCACAAATGTCAGCCTTGCGAGGCAAACCGTCCATCACCTATCTCAGCACGTGTCAAGGCGCTCCTCCTGTCGTCGTCTCAGCAAACGTCGAGTACTACAGACGGCAACATGAACAAAATACTAACCTTCCCACCGGGGCGCTGGTCGCAACCGCTTCCTCCGCATGTCTCGCAGTGAGCTTTGCAGCAGATGTTATCGGTTTGCACACTATGCACACCGTTTTTGCAAATGACAGATGTATTACGCGATCGAGCTACGTTTCGTGGCTCTATTATCGCCCTCGTTCCTATCGCAGAAAGAGCAACCGCCCAACCCTTCCTTTCCAGTGAGCTTTGCAGCAGAAATCGGTTTCCAACTATGCAAAAAAACACAATGCGATAAGACCCCCCCTTCCTTTCCAGAAAACCTTCCAACTATAAAAAACACAATGCGATACAAAAGAGCAACCCCCCCATCCTTTCCAGAAAAGAGAGACAAACAGAGAATGGAAGAAACGGTGCTTACTCTGTAGCCAAAAGGAAGAACGGCTCATGAACATAGTTGTCGGAGAGGTCAACAGTAGGGGGGAAGAGGAGTGAACCAGAGCGGACCTGACTCATGCCTAACCGTTCCAGGCAGACGCGCGCACTACGGATTGAGGTATTCCACGTGCTGTTGCGTTGACCGACATTCCCCTACACTTGTGGTTCCCCTATACGTATGGTGGCAGGCTATAACTGGCTGGGTCGTTTTTGTCAATCTCCGCATCAAGTAGATTCAAGTTAAACATATAATAAGCCGATATCATCGTAACTCACCGAGGTGGCGCTCCCGCCGCATACTGCATGTAAAGCAATATCCACACCTAGATATTCGTACACTCGGGTTGATGCGTAGCAACTGCATACTGGCTACGTTACTGTAGATACGTATGATTCTGAACAGTGCACGAGGCGGTGCCGTTGTCGTTGGCAAAATACTGCGAAAAAGTTGCCGGGCCTCTTGCGTGTGCAAATTATAACCAACGTCTATAGTATTTTCATCTAGACCAGCCAAACCACTACGGATGATTCTACACCCCCCTAGCGTATACAGAAACTGGTATTTGAAAAACATATTTGTAAACCGTGCGAAGAGTGTGCAGTCTTCCTTTGTTTTCTTGTGCCTTAGTCTTCAACGTTTGCCAGTCCCTGCTCTGCGGCTACGTAAAGTACCGAATGCGGCGCAACAGCGGCAGACAGTAGCGTTTTCCGAGCCCTAGACGTCACCTTTGCTGCATTCTAAATACGGCATGTCCTGTTGCACTTTCCGATCAAATTATGTTTCTGATAGTCGGAGCTCCTTCACCGCGGAACGGCACCACCTAATACCGTTGGAACACCAACTATCTGTGTTTTGCGTGATATTTGGAGTATATCAGGGCACCTGGGCCATGGGGTTGTCATCGGATGTCTCTATTGAAGTTCCGTGTAGGATGAAGAACATTCAGCGAGGAGACCCGGAAAATGCCGGTGTACCCCTGCCTCAAGGTACCAGTCGTCCTTACAGGCAGTAATGGCTAGCACTCATGATCCATGAAAGTATAGAGCGTTGCCACGCACGCCAGAGACTCGTGAATACCCAATATAGATGTAGCACATCTTCAAGTAGTGTAACCAATCTGAACAAACTAGATCTAACCACGGCGGCAGTCAACCCCGAATTTGCGAGACCTTTACGTACGAAAATTGCTATCATCGTCGATGATGCACGGCGCCGCCGATGTAGTACTGCACAAGTCGTCACGGTCTCGGACTTGCCGTGTGCGGCAGGATTCCTATGAGTCGGAGAACGGGCGACGGGTGCTTTCGTCGAGAGGGCCGAGTTTCGTTTTTTTCCCACTACCCGAAACTATGGTTGAACGTTGTTGCGTATTGTACGACGCGATTAAAGACCGATCGTTATGGTGATGACGACGATGTTTCTCAAACTGCCTAGGTACGTTTGCTACGTGTTTACATTTAGCCTGTGGTAATCAAACAGGTTACCGCAAAACAATCGGTACATTACCCTAGCTCAATGAACATGTCTATTCTGTATGAAGATATGCCTTCGTTTGTCAAGCACCATAGTTTGATTGATAGTACCTTCCGTGTCTTACGTTGTTGGGTTCTAAATTCCCGTTTGGATATAGATGATGCCATGATGTGATTAAAATATGCGATGCAAATTGACAAATGAGAAACATTAACATTACTGGATACACCTCTTCATCTCACACGCCGCGTGCGTCACCCATAGTGTCGAAACATTGGCAAACCTTCACTGTTTGTAGGACCAATCGATGTCGCACTTCATCTATTTCTACGTCGTTCTGCCAGACACCAGACGGACAACACTGGTGAGTAAGATCTCTCCCATCTACGAGAAGCTTGGGAAATCATACCACGGCTGTGTATGGTTGGCTGATCTAGAGGCCGGTGAAACTACCAGAGAGCAAGCAGAGACGTTATCTCAAACCAGCAAACGTTTCCCGCGCAACCGGTTCCTCCACATGTCCCGCATTGAGCTTCGCAGCAAAGCGAGTTCCATTGTGCCCCAGGCAAACCGTTGCTGCAAACAGCTTTGAGTGGGTTGTATGTTAAGGGGGGCGGTGGAAACGACAGGAACAGCGGAAGCGCGGAGTTACAACAGTAAGACATCCACGCCTACGAGCAGAGGCGGAACCGTCCATTGCCATGGTACGGAAAGGACCGAGGCTCTTCGAAGTCGAATCACATTTAGAGCGCGGTATGTAATTCGCTCGAAACAAGACGATCACGAAACGTGCGAGCTCGACCCCATACACAACCTCATGGGCTAGAAGTACAAGAAAACGTCCATGCACACATTGTGCTTGGAAGGCTCAGCACACGGTAGGGGGTGAACGCTGTGGTTCGATACTGATTCACAGTGGTGGGGCCCCTGATGCGAGCAGCAACCGGTAGGAAGGCCAGGTTATACTTGTATATGCCGTTAATAACTAGAGAATATATTATTACTTGCCGGGTTGAGCGAAGAAGTCACGTTGTGGGTGAAATATTGACCCCCCCTGATGGAGCCAGCTCCGAAAACACGACATGACACTACTGAAAGGGCATTGCCCCCGATCAAGGAGCACCGTGCGCCAAACCAAGTTTTGACCCGCTAATAATTGTAACCCCTCAAAACTCGTACCGTAAAGGTGTTTTTTCGAGCTGTGAAGGGCAGGATGTTTAGAAACTCATCCGACCCAAACAACACGTGCGCATTCGAACGTCGCACTATACAGCTCGACGCTCACGTGTGTATCGGGGGAAAAAACGATGCATTGGTGATAACGTAAACGTCAAAGGCAAAAAATCATGCGTGCTACGGTTTGAGAGAGTGTTGGTTACACCTGATTAAAGTATAGAATCAACGATTAGTACTGACGGGGGGTGGATCCTTAGGTACTCTCTTTGACATAGGCTGGAAGTCGGGCTCCAGTTAGGTGCTGCAATCAGGAGTTTGTAGGTTAGTATTAGACCTGGTTTTGCCGCAATATATTATTACTGATAGGGCTTCTCAAGTCAGGAACCGCCCAACTTCGTTCGATTTAATGCTGAAAAAGCGATAAATTAGCCTCGTAGGAGTAGAATATGGGGACTGCTCATCGAAGTAAGCGTACATGTTTTTTCAATGCGTTAACTTGGTTGACACCCGATGCTGCAAGACGTAAATGTGGGATCATCCAAATGCACGGGCGCGTATCGCGTTGCCTCTAGCTAATTCCCAGCGGACATCACACATTCGCACGAGTATGACCAACGGCTGTGCCCTACAAGTAAAACTCCTGGAGTGGCACGCCTGTCGTAGTATGCATCCTCATTCAAAATATTATCCATCCATTGTATAGATCGATCTGGTGCCCATCCACAATACGTTTCGGTGCAGTTAACATCTACTGTAAAGAGCGTTGTATTGGCACAGGGGTGCGATAGGTTTGCACCAAAATATGTTTTTTTTCAGACAACGGGAAGGTTGCCAGCACCGGGCAACAAAACGTTTCCACGGAAATATCTGGCAAAGAGGGGCTTCTGCAAGAGTGCTGTTCGACTCAAGCACTCTTATCGTTATTAAGAGGGCACGAGTTCCGACAAACGCTTGCGTCTGTGAACGAATATATAAGCGCTCGTTACGGCAACCCATGAAACTCACACTGTGTGCCAAGCTAACTCCCTATGTGATTTGTCGGGTCGAGTAATCGAGTTTCGTATGTGTTAGGTGCTACGAAGCCTTTTTTCGTGGCACGCCTCAGAGGTAGATCTCCAAGCACTACACAAGCAAAACCTGGGTCAGCTCCCACTGGACAAGCTCAAAGACAGGTTCCGAGTTAAACTGTACCAGGTAGACGACGCGGATTGCAGCGACATCCTCTACGGCACCGTAGCCTTAGATACAGTAAGTGCAGCGAGTTTATGTTCTAAATTATACGTATTTGTCGAACTACACATCCCGCTTGAATTACCGCATTAAACCTTGCACCCATCAATCACGCATGTTGCTACAAACAGTAAGAGAGAGATGAGTAAAAAACGGACAGCCGAAGACAAGCACAGACAAGCAGAAACCATGGAGGCGGTGAACCAACCTATGAGGGTAGTCAACTCTGGTCTAGACTGGAGCCTTATACGACGCGCCTTCGTTGTCGATGCGGCAGGGCACCGCCAAGCTGCCGTTGCAGTAAATGCCGTTGTGCTTGAGTTCGCTGGTGCAACAGGAGTCCTGTCAACACGAGAAGGAGATCGAGAGATGGTTTCGTCAGACTTTTAACAATGGTAGAGGGTGGCGAGCACAATTCAGCCTGTCATATGGTTTTGTTGTAGTCGATCTACCCACGTATACAACTGCCCCTCGTCCCCTGTGTTATGGAACTGTTTACAATAGCCGAACGGCCGGTATCTACCTGGGCTCAGGCATTGTGATCGTGTTTGTACTAATTTGACGCGTATCTTAGTTGGAAAACCAGGGGTTCTCTAGCGAGGCACGAGCCTCGCTCTCTGTCTCTCATCGTGCCAGGAAAGCATACAGCTGGTCTTTTGTCTCTCTAGGATACCCAACCATGTGCGCACCAGCTAGTATCTGCTCAATAGGCAGACTCTAAAAGGGTTACAAGATGTGACGATCGCGTACGAAAAACGTGGCGTGGGCGGCGGAACATTTCGATATTGCTGTTGGTACGCGTTGTGCTTGCTCATTTTAAACTGTTTGCATATCTGTAGTACGTTTCGTTCTTACTACCTCCTACAAACACGACGCACCATGGAGCCCCAAGCGGTGGGAGGGTCTGCTTCCTCTCACGGTCGACAAGCTATTGAGGCCGACAGTACCTAGGTGGCCCACCGCCATAGGCTGCCCGATGTATATCGAACTCGTTGTACAGAAAACCAATAGTATCTGCGGGCGCCCCACGTCGAAGAACGAGCACCCACAAGAATGCAGGCCTGAGGCATTCGGCCTTCCCGCTCCGAAAAGCGAGGTGTTCTCCTATAGATCCCTATCGCGCCTTCCCTATCCTCAACGAAAGTCTTGCCGCTTGGGACACCTACCGTGCCTTCGACCTCGGGTTCGAGAGTTTTGCTCTTCGCGACAATCGGATATTCCCGCTCCGCCAAGCGAGTTCCACCCCTCTTGACAATGAGCCGTTCGCACTCTGCCGAGGGCGTTGAGCCTGTCACGCCATCTGACCAAGCCGCGAACTTTCCAGCGCTTGTTCCAGACCAGAAGCATCTGCCTTGCCTCCCTCGGAGCACGGCAGGCAATACTGGAAGAAGCTTTGTTCATCTTACTCTACTCTCTCCGGACTGGCCGCGCTCTTAACTATCGGGCGTAGCGGGTTCTGACGAGGACGAGAGCCTGTGTGAGACTGACGTTCTTCCTGGTATCCCACTGCTACTCGACCCTATTCGTACTCGTGTGATGACCGTAAGAAAAACTTATGTCCGTGTTGTTTCCCCGCGCCTCACCCACAAGGTCGCACACTGGAGTTCACCCAGCTGGTTCGTCGAGGTTGTTAACGAACTCACTCCGCGTTTGACGCAGGTAGCGGTCTACCATCGACGATGTGATCGTTTTCGACTCTTATCGGACGGCCCTGTCAAGGTGATACGAGCCCTCTACGAGCGCCTGCGTGACATTAACATTTCCCATTCGAAGGCTCGCCGAGGCGCCACCAATGCAATGTATTTGGGCCACTTTGTATCGCCCGTGAGCGCGCGCCCTGCTACGGACAAAGTGTCGACGTTGATGGAAATTCCCACATCCCGGACTCTGAGGCAAGCCCGCGGGCTGATGGGCGCCGTAGGGTAGTGTATCATATTCCTACACGACCTGTCCAAGGGGGTACACCAGTTCACCGCCCTTTTCCGGAAAGGGTATAAGTGCGACATTATGCCACCCGTGGAGGTTTTCGTCCGCCACATTATCGCCTTGCTCGCTGCTCCACCCATATATTTATACTTGATTGAGACGCCGTAGTCGACGGCCACTTCCCTTTCACGTGTAACGGACATCTGTATTGGCAGTTTTGCTATCGCTATCATAGATTGAACCAATGGTCTCATTGCGTATATCAGCGGCGCTACACTGTCGATCCCGAGATGCAGTAGACCCCCGCTATACTTGGAAGCTGGTGATATTGTCCAGCCCATCAAATACCTTCGAGGTAACGTTTAGAGGCACGATTATTCGGATCACAAAGCGCTCAAGAGCAGTCCTGTTTTGGTGACCCACTACATAGACTTGGGTAAATATGCCCTCGAAACTGTACTGAAGTCCTGAAGGGATTAATGAGAAAGCCCTGTCAGCGAGAAGCATGTGCCCCACGACTACATTAAGCAGCCCCTCCATGGTCGCATGGCCAGCAACGCACGAGCGAGCGGCAACGAGGGCCTGTTCAGTAGGCAAGCCTCTGTGGTTATACTGTTGTTCTGTTGTGTTCCTATGAGGGTTTTATTTTCGCGTATTCTATTCGGAAAAACGGGTTACGCACCCTGTGGACGACACGAATATAAGTACGTCTTAGAAGTTGTACAACCCTACCTCTTGTACCATTCAACTTTTCAGAACCTTGCCTAGCACTGAGGCACACACTGGATGCATCAAGTACGTGTAGTTTCAAGTATAGATTGTCCCCGAATCTGGGTCCATCTCCAACAAAGAAAGGTACCTTTTTCCCGGCTTTGTCTGTCACATCAACTTTACACCAGCCAAGGACTCAAAATATAATGGCATAAACTACACAAACACGCCTTGAGCCGGCTTCTTACAAAGTGGTGTCGGTGCTGCTCTAGGTAGCCGCGAGCTTCACGCAGCTCTGATTTTGCTGGAAGGGCATCCGTACCGCAGTGTCTTCACGGTATCGGATGGATGTACCTCTGCCGATGATGTATGTCGAGCCATCCCACAGTAGGGGTGCACTAGACGTTCCTGAGCCCCTCACATTAGGAACTCAATGTCTCACCCGATACAATACTTGGAAGAAACTCGTTCGGGCCATCCGACCGGGACTTCTTCGCGCCAGTAACGAATATACGAGGGAAAAAATAATCCTAACTGGTAGTTCCTCACTTAAGGAACTCAATTGGTCAGAAACCTTTCCCCCAAAAAGTGCAACCCCTACCGTGGGGTGACTCTGTCTGCTCTTCTGTGTGTGTTTGTTCACACCACCACACGCTTGCCACGTTAGCCAAAAACTCTGCGCTAGTTCTTTTATTTTAGCTAGTGTAAACGTGTGGGCTGGTGTAGACCTGCTTTCTCTGCGCTGCCGTCCATTCTTGATAATTAAACCCGACACAGCCAGAACGGCTGACAAGTGCATGTACAAAGCCCGCCCGTACAGAGAGGAGATCTCGGTCGTTTGTGGTCGTCATCGTCATCGTCCACAGACACACCCTTGTCATATCACCACGTGTTAACCCCCGATGTATGAAACAGTTGAAATTACTTCCAGGCTGGTGACAATGTTCGTCGCGAAACAAGACCAGGTATGAATATTCTTCTGGACTAATGAGCTTCACAACCAATGTACCGACAGCAGTACAGACGGTATGATATGCGCACCTGGTACGAGGTACGTATGGTTATTATTAATATACGCATGTCGTAATATAACATTATGTATACATGCATACCTAGCTGTACCGTACCGCCTACGTGGTACCTGTTATATCGTAAAGGTGACTTATGTGTACTCGTTGTAGTATTTTGGATTTTACGGAAGCTTCAGAGACTCTACATGTAGCATACGTTTCCCTGATGACTCGAGATTCGGCGGATATTGCCCGTACAAACGTTTCGAGCCGAGAATTGAGGGGGGGAAAAAAACGCATACAGAGTACTGAAACTAGTACGGCAGATCGTACCAAACGTTTCGATGCATCGTTCGATGATTTATTTTATTCAAGAGAGAATATATATAGCGGTAGAAGAATAGGGGCTACGGCAGCCTGGTGGTAACCCCCTTTTTATACAAGGTACGGTATACAAGACGGTTGTAACCAAGAACAGGTATTGTACGTACCTGGTCCATTTCGGTCAAAGAGGGTTTACACTTAAGCCAACTATTAGTAAACCACACATAACAAGAGCTCGGCAACGGGCCCGCCTCACACCTTGCACCGGTTCTAAACTTGCAACAGGCCAGCTACTCGATGGCATTGTCTACTTTGCCTATTTATAGATGTCAGCCGTTTTTGTTTGTCAGGTTTCGATCCAACAAGAGGATGGGTATCCACTGCTGTTCCCTCCAAAACCCCCTACTCCCCCTAAGAACGCCACTACCTTCGCCTTGGTTCGTTTTGTGTTGTGGTTAGAGTCGCACCTATTCTCTACAAAACTGGACACATCATGACCCACGACACGGACATCCACTCATGAAACTTACTGGCATTTCCAGCGTCATCAACATAGACGGCAGGTTCTTTGCCGCAACCCGCGGAGACGTGGGCTAAGGTTATCGTACGTACGGCAAAGCAATTCGTGGAGAGCAACAGGTTTCTAGAGGATGTTTGATATGGTGCAATGTTGTCACCGGGGGGAAGCTTCAATAAGTACGGCCAGGGGCGCCCGGTGTGGTGATCGAAGTTGTTGCAAGTTAGATCAGTTTTTGTGCGGGGAGAACCTTTACTCCACAAAAAGGGATATGATCGTATCACGTAGGGTGTGCAAGGTGAGGCACCCAGCAGGCAGTTACATAGGAAACCTATTGCTGTCTCTGGAAGTGACCACACTAGAAAGTGAATCATTTCATTGATACTGTCATCCATGTGCAAGAAAACCCGCCTCCAAAGCGGTTCTTGGTAGGATGCAGCTCACCCTTCATGCGACTGGCCCAATACCTCAAGGCGCCTCGCGCTTGATGCAATCAATGTCTGCCTGATCGGTGAAAACCCGATGTGCTCCGTCCCGGCATTGTAGGGATGCGGGGGTCTATCTTCACACACGACAACGGCCATGCATGATGATGAGTACAACCACCATATATATATTGTATGTACCTGGTAGATATTGGTTGGGTTGGCGTGGGATGTCAAAGAGACTGTTAAACATGCCTCTCACTGAGTGAACTACACTGCCAGGGCACCGTTTTTTTCTTTACCTTTTGCGACCACAACGGCTGGCGGTCGAGTTGCAAATTACTGTGTGCGCAAAGATTTAACCCCGCTCGATGGGGATGGTCGTATCACGTAGCGTGTATATAGTACGCACCCCCGACCCAGTTACATACTAAATCCATTCCCGTTTCTGGAATTGGCTACACCAGACAATAAATCAATTCATCGAGGCTGTCATCTATATGGCATAAATTCCCCTTGATTGCGACTCTGTGTAACATGTGGCGCACCCTTGATGCGACTCTTGAACCCCCCGCCCTTATATTTACCCCGCTCTTTCTAACGTTCACCCCTCCAAAATAGACCCAAAAAACGTGTACTCCCTCTCCCAATATTTTTGCTTCCCCTTTCGCACAGGAACCCCGCAAATTCATCCGCCCCGGCTATATGAACGGGTTATGTCATCGGTTGGTATACAGTAGCCTATCTATTGGTGGTGCCATACTACCTATGATACGACGGGGTGCTCTCCTAGGGGGTCGGTTGGATATGTCGGGGGCACTTCATTCGCGGGGGGGGGGGGGGGGGGGGGGGGGTACTAGATAGGAGATATGAACCCTATCTCATTCACGGCCGTGCGTAGTCGTACGAATACACACCCTCACATCCCTACAATACCGGGATGGGGCATGTTGGGCTGGCACCGACCGGACACGCATTGCTTGCACCGTGGGGAGGGGGCGTGCTCATAACTATGCACCAGAGTGTGGGGGGGAGTGTACTCGTTATCATGCATGGCCGTAGTCGTTTGACCATAGACCCTCGCATCCCTACAATGCCGGGACGGAGCGCGTCTGATTTTCACTGTCCAGGAAGACACTGATTACAACAAGCGCGAAGCGCCGTGAGGTGTTGGGTGAGTCGCATGAAGGGTGAGCTGCATCCTACTAAGAGCCGCTTAGGAGGCGGATTGTCTAGCATATGGATGACAGCATCAATGAATTGATTTAATTTCTGGTGTGGCTACTTCCAGAGACAGCAACGGGTTCACTATGTAACTGCCTCGTGGGCGCCTCACCATATTCACACTACGTGATACGGTCACCCCCTTTGCGTGCAGAAAGTGTTCTCCCCGCATAAAAACAACCTAACTCTACCGCCAGCCGTGGTAACCGCCAAAAATAGAAATAATGACAAACAAAACAGTACCCTGGCTGTCTACCTCACACAGTGAGAGTCGTGTTTTACAGCGTCGTCACGAACCAACGCCAACCCAACCTATACATATACCAGCTATATAATATAGGGGGTGGGAAGGGAGAGAGAGCAGTGGAGAAATACGGGGGGGGGGGGGGGGGGGGGGGGGGGGGGGGGGGGGGGGGGGTATATGCGGAGGGGGTGGAAATATTGGGGGGCAGGCGTAGATTAAGTGGTCGTGGGTATCCATACCCACGGGAGCGGGCATGAATCGCAACAAACGCAAACCGGGACCCTGTGTAGGTCAGAGTGGAGTTCTGGGTGCAGATACACTCACCAATGATACGCGTTGGTTAGATTTTGGAGGCTGTACGAAGCCACAAATGCATGTTAAGTTAGTGATTGATCGTAACCAAACACGCCGCTGATGGCTGGTTGGTGGTTAGTGCTTGACCTCAGCATGTCCATGCGTTCGGCTCGAATGAAACAGGTCTACCTTTTTCTGGCTTTGACCCTGCATATTTCGTCCTTTATCTCCATGAGGACTGCACTCTCGTTTTTTGGGGGGGAAAAAAAGTTACAGTTAGAGTTAGATACATGCATACATGCTGCACAAGGCCATCCTCGTGCTGAACATGAGATGGAAACCCCGCGTCAGCCGACCGGTCGAAGTTTTCGTGTCGGCCCTTGGACATATCAAGTGCCGAGATCAGATCTTGTAAGTTTCCAATGAAAGTTCTTGTAGCCGTCAGAAGGATGACATACATCAATACCACCCGTAGACGTAACACAAGATAATGCTAATAATGCTACTGCTGTATGAGGCGGGTGTTGCCTAGGAATACCGAGCTAAATATAGATAATAATCGTAGCGTACTTTCTGTTTCGGGTAGTTGTTTCGTTTTGTCAAGACGTTGAGACATGCGACCCGTACAACAACTATTTAGAACAATAATCCAACAACCCGATCTGGGAAAAGGACGTATCCACGTGGTATTCATGACAAACGTTTGTGCTCGAATGTAAGGAACAAAGGGGCAACCATTGTAGAAAATCAAAAGATTCGTCGGATTTTCCTCTGGGGATAGGACGCTTAGTGCCTGACGGCACGAGGCACAAACGTGATCTTGATTTGAGACTTTTAGTCAAACTCAGGTGTACATGGCCGATTTGCAGCCAACATCAGTTGAGTTGCAGACTGAAAAAAAAAAAAAAAACACACGCCAGGATATCTGCTACTTGCTGGCCAGACCAATGTCATACCTAATTGGTATCGAAAGAGTCAGATATACCTGGTTTTGTACACTATTGTCCATTTATTAATACCTGGTAGCTTTCAACTGATTTTATCGAATTTCGAACAAGTCAGAGAGGACATACGTATACCGTTTTTTCTTTCCGTATGCGTGTTCTTCGTACGGCCCCTCGTTTGCAGTTCGTGTGTACCAGGTATGTACTCGGTACTCGTGCGTGAGTACGTATATATGACGTTTTACGTCTTTACGCTTATTTCACTTTTTTTAGGCTGTACGATATGCTTCAGTTGTTACGATGTGTACTTTGTTGTAATTCTGGTGACTGGAGACATGGTATAGCACCATCGACAGCAGTGGTTCTCATATTACGGCACCACCATGGACACACACGGCAGTTAGTCTGCCCCACCCCGTATAGAGGTGGTCTCAGTATTAGTACGGCCAATAAACATCGTGCCGAGCAGGCGTTTCCGTGAAGATGGTCGACGGGCTTCAATGCTGGCAACGGGGGGTGGGTGCCAGGATAAATGCTCTTGGCGTTCCAGCCGTTGCGAAACAAACGAAGCCTGGTGACCCTTCGCAGGTCCAAGTGGAGGGACTGGTACCTACATATCTATTAAAACAGAAAATATTCAGATTTTGGAGGCCACCCGCCCAATATTCAGGCGCAAAACAAGAGTGTGGAAATGATTTCTCACGGCCAGAAACAAAACTCGCGGCGTTTGATTTTGTTCTTGGTTTCTGGATGTAATGTTTTTGATTCGGATGGAACAACAGGTACGTACTGAATTTGATTTTCTCCACGGCCCCAATTCTTACCTGGTATGTAGTATACGCGTTTCAACGCTAGGGATGTTCTGGTGGCGTGGGGGCAGCAAGCAGGTTGGGATAGTCGCGAAGGTCAGTGCATTGGTTACCGCTGTGTTTTGGGAGAGGAGCAATGACCCACATCGGGCACCGCTGTACAGCGTCTGTGTGGTGTGTTTCGTGGCTTCCTTTTTGCCCTTCGCTCTCAGTTCTGTTAAATATATATATTTGCAATTGCTTCACGCTTTCTCCTCTCTACATCGTTCTAGCCCGGGGCACCATCACGGCATCAGCGAGACAAAACCGAGCCCCAGGCACGATATTGCTTCGCATTCGAATCCCAGTTTGCAGTCGTTTCGACGGATAAAAGGAACTGTATCAAGCTTTCCCTAACAGTTCTAGGTTTCGTGTTTGGTTCTTTAACAGGCACTCCATCGTATATGTTCCAGTCCGACTCGGAATAAACACCCCTTAACGCAAAAGTCAAATGATATTTCACACACTTCTATCGCTCCGCGCCAGCAAATTTACCACTCTCCAGACATCAAGTCAACACCTCCCTGCCTTAGCAAGCCCTTCTTTACTCTACTCCTCGTGAACGTTGCACCTTCGCCTCCCTGGCAGCCCAGCCTGCACATATATGCATACGACTATTAATACTGTACTGCGACTACTCCAATCATTACTTCTTATGTAAATTATAAGGTACTGGAATAAGGTGGGTGCGGTAAGGTATGGCGACGAGTACTGAGCATCAGGGGGGCCGGGCCAGTCACGTTGTAACTAAGAACTACGAGTAGAATAACGAAAATTACTCGGCTACTTTAAACGTCACCGGAAGGCTTTGGCGAATATTCATTATGTCCTATCCAATGCACATGAAACCCCCGTTCCAGCACCTTCTAGGGACTGGCGACAACGCTTGTGAACCTCGGCAGACGTCGTGTGAAAAAATGAACCAACGACTCCAACATGAAGTTTGAACGAAACGCGTTGGTGAGGGTCTCCGACCCACCTTAGTGTCACAGTGTTTACACCTTCCTCGGCGGTATGCGGCGTGGGCCGGCCAAGAGCCTGATAAATGCATTGAATAAAGCTGGTCTGGACAAAAATACGACAAAATGTGCGATCTCTCCCCAATACAGCTTGTCAGGTTTGATATCGACCCACAAACCCATCGACTGCGTCATGAACTCTGGACGAAGCGCGGTATAGGTAGGTGCGCCGGTCCATGCTGGTGCCATGGTGCTTACAACTGGGTCGGTGAGTTGTGGCGAGGATAGGCCAGTCGTCCCATAACAACCTATCTGGCAGCTGGTGTGTACGAAACAGACAGCACAAACTCTTGATCCCTACGTTGGCACCAAAATTCCCCGCCATATTTCTATTATTCTACCGATCGTTCCCGTATATCGCACCAGGTACAACGTCATACACGTAAAAAGTCCACGTGTCGTTCTTGTGCCTGCGTTTCGAATCTAAAGAGCACAGTCCAAGGTGTGCCACTCGAACAAGAAAGCTACACAGGTGGGCCGTAAAGGTTTCGCCACACCTGAGAGTGCACGTAGCGTGGCAATAGTCGTGTGTGAAATAATCGTAACATCTACATATTTTGAGGTGGTTTGAGCACCATCGACTGGACCTCGGCGCTTTAGCGACTAATGTTCTCGGAGAATCGTCGCCCGGGGCCCTCGGAGCAGCAACCCCTGCGATCGACGGATTGACACCGCCTTGTTCACCTGCAGTCGCACCACAGTTGGCTCGCGACCTCCGCAATCATAAACCCCAACGCAACAAACGACTCTAAGGTGAATGGGGTTTACACCTCCATCTATTGTCGTGGAAGGAAGACCACGGAGAATCCCAGCGTAAGGACCACTGGACACCGCACACGGCGACGGAGAATTGTGTATGATACCCGCTGCCTTCGTGTGCACCCGCAAGCCAATCGTTGGTTTTCGCTTATTCCTGGATACGGGACCGGCCTTCATCGGCGCTAAAACGCTGACACTCACCGCGCAGGAAACAGTCGAGCAAGAGCGTTTGGTCACCATCAGCTTTCGAGCGAACGAAGACATCCTGGGAGAATGCGCGTGAACGGTATAACACATGGGCATGGGACGCCGAAACACACTTCGGAGCTTCGAACAAGCTTCACGACGCGAGCTGTTCGCGGCTCCAGGACTTCAACATGCACCGCAGGAGAATGGGGATATAAACGTTGAGTGGCATGTGTATCTCTCTCAACGTGCAGTCATCCGGATAGAAACGCACGAGTATCGTGGTTTGGATTTACCGGTGAAGGTAATATGCGGATATGTTATGAGTAGGTCTTACTTATAGTACGGTATATTTCGTATCTAACGCCTCACCATCAGCAACGATGCGCTGACAACGTTGCTATAACGACACCAGAACGTCAGAACGGATGTTCAAAGTAACACTACGGTCTACGGTGGAGTACGCCACTTGCCCATGAAGTGAGCTTTGTCTCGAGACGATGAATTGACGGCTTCACCCACTTCCTCACACCTCTCTTATCTACTCTTCTCGCCTTTTTCCAATTCTCTGATTTTGTTGTCCTCATAATCTCTGAGCCCAGCGTTCGTTCAAGAATGCATTAATGAACGCACATTTCAAACGATTCTGACGAGCATAACGGAGAGATCGATGCATACCAGGGGCATTGCCTCTCTATAACAGTATGTGCAGCCTAAGAGAGTGTTGGCGGTGCCTCTTTGTTTCTTTAGTTGTGGGTGGCGATATCATTGGGACGCTGTTCATCTATGTGTTTGTTGCATAATGTGCGGGGCAACTGTTACACCGGTAGATTACTGTTAAATTTTTCTAACATCGATCGATTATCTGACTTATGCTAGATGGTATTTGCGTTTGAATCCCTTGTCGCAAGGTTGCTCGGGAAACTACATATAACATCCGAGCTGTGAGGGTTGGGCAGAGGCATAACAGACACCTTTAGCTGCAATTTATTATCCTCTCGGTTGCAGTGAACCGCAACTGATCGTTGGGGTATTGTTCTCTCATATCGTTCGGTAGCATACGTGAGCCAAACGTAGAGTAAGAACATCTAGTTAGTGCGAGAACACGCCTTTTTGTGCAGATCGTCAAGGATGCAGAGAGGTAGAGTCAGTGTATAACTCGTCAAAAAGGAGTACTGCTCGATGCCGAACAGTAAACTGACATTAGCACGTGCATCAACGTGTGGGTGTTAGCGATAAGCACACAACCAAAGGAGTATCCAGTGGCCTGCGGAGGCGGTGATCGGCCGTGTAGTCACCTACAGTCAATGATCAGCATCACTCGAATTTCGTCTCTACAGCAACTGTACACTATATCTGTATAACAGATTTACTGCTAAATGCCAGAAACTGCCGCGTAACCGAGTGGCACAACCGGTATATTTTCGGAAGTTGACTGAAGGTGTTCGGATTCATGCATTGTTGCGCGCTACCAACGTTTTCGTCGGAATACTAGAAACGGCCGAAGTAATTATCTTACTTAAAGATAGTACCGACCAGTAGACATCAGGAGCATCGCAGTAGCTCAGACCACGACCCTTACTTACGACCGGTAGAGCTTTCATCTTGCCGAGAGCTGACTGTTGGTAGTGCCTACATCTTTTAGAACTCCGGTGCATTTTTTCTGCAGGGCTAGGGTTTAGAGTACCTTTCCGACACCGTCAAAATCGTTCGTCAGAGTTGAAAATCACGGCAGGACGTGTCTAACAGCAATTCTATACGCCTGAACTGTCATCGAGTCGCACACTTAAAAATCACCAGCATATTGCCAGATATTGCGTCTTGTGACAATGAGACCTTACGAATCGCTACAGTCAACACAATCTGTTTATATTTTGTTGACCATACTGTGAATTAACAAGCATAACCCCCGACCAGGAAGAGTCGATAAAACTGAGGCTTTTACAGTATGAAACCCACGCAAAATATCGCGAGGGGGGCTTAAACAGGGGCGCTGCTGTCCGTTAAGGCAATCACGCTGAAAGCAGGAAACCAAGAAAATCCCCGAAATGTGGGGGCTAAAAATGCATCCCTGCGTACAAATACTACAAACACCGCTTTGTTAGAGGCGTATCAATATGGTCATCATCGCCGAGCCCGTGCCTGTTCGTCCCAAATGTCTACTCTATGGTTTGCACTTCAAAGGAAGGGGGGGGGATCTCTGGTATTTTCGGGCCAACGGCCTGGTCTCGGGGTACATGATCCGAGGGGTGACTACGTCCGGATTAATAGGAGGTTGTCAGGGGTCGCCACCAAAGATCCTCCTCGTGCCGTGTTTCATGCCGCCGAAGCGGTACTTGAAGCCGGTTAGCACTTTCCCTCCTGCAAATGCAATATCAAGCCGCCGAACAATCGACGAAGGGCCGAGATAAGCGTACCGCTAGATAAACAAGACATTTTCGCTGGTTTGATATCGTCGTCACCCTTCGCCGATGACAGCATCTGACGGGAAGATACAAGGTTCTAATGATAATAATATATCATTTTTTGTATATTATCCTTGGTTGTTTGAAGACGCTACTCAGCTTCACAATATCGACTAGTCGTACCTAAATAAATACAGATAACATTGACAGAAACCCAAACACATCCGGGTCATTGAATCTGTGCTTGACGTGATCATTTACAGCTGGGGTATCATGTGACGACCAGCAATCGAGGCCAAATGCCATCACCAAATGAAGACAAAAAAACAGCTACTCATTCTTGATACTTTCTGTATTTCTTGTTTAGCCTGCCATGATACGAACACTTGCAGCACAACTCCAACGTCGATCGCTTCATAACATACCAAAGAAAGAAAATAATAATACAAGACTGGAAACAAGGTAACAAATATGAAACCTACTGTACGGACGGAATCCACACTCTCTTCCGTACATTCTGCCAGCTCTGCATGGATCGTGCAAAACAATTATCTCTGTATCAGATACGACAACGCAACACACCTCGACCCCCTCAAGGCAAGGCGCCGACGCTTCCCCGTGACTGGAATACGCAGGGAGTGTCTCGTAGCCGCGCCGCTTGGCAGAATCTTGGATGTGGGCAGTTGATTCCTCCCTACCGCACAGCCAGCGTCGGTACGCCTGTAATCCAAGGCAAAAATACCGGGAACAAATACGGGGAGGAGAGGGAAGGGCGTACTCGTGTCATGCATGGCCGTACTTGCATGAATATAGTCCCTTTCCTCCCTTAAATGCGGAGAACGGTCGTGGCGAGTTTTCACAGATCAGACAGACAGTGGTTGCTTGCATCACAAGCGGGACGCGGGTAGGTGTTTGGCAAGTCGCAAGAACGTGAGTTTTATCCCACCCATAACCGCGTGTGATGCGGATGCTCGTGCATGCCGATGACAGCGTTCAATGGATGGGGGGGGGTGGAGTCGTTGCGTGACACGCCAGGAAACCCGGTTATCCCCTGGAGTTCTCCTTCGTTGTGGGAAGGCTGCTGAGTGTCCAATATCGAGGCTTGTGCTGTGCACATCCTTATAAGGCAAGCACAACAAACAATGGTGAGCCGGAAGGGACGAAGATTGGAAAATGGCAGCAAGTTGCGTTGATAGAGCTCAAGCCGGAAGCAATTACAGAAGCGAGTTGGACTTTGTGCTGAGTGCTCTCCTTGTTTCCTTGTTTGTCTTCTTCCGGAGTGCTCATGAGTGGTCAACGTTGATACTCATGTTACACATTGTCCGACCTCAAGCAGAAATATGATATACGCATTGAATTTGATATCCCACAACGTGCAGTATGATGATAACCAGCGTGTGGATCACTCATGAATAACGAATCGAAATCCGAAAGACGAATGAACCGAAAGGACAACGAAGCAACCTCGAACAAAGTAAAACTCCCTTCTGCGCTTGCCTACCTACCTGCGGTGTAACCTCTAAATATCAGATGGCGCAGGGGAGGTGGATGGTGCTATGTACAGTCAAATATACATGTATATATTTACATAATTCGTGTGTACTAGTGTGGTTGACAGAGTGGGTAAGGCATAAAATGGGTTCTGTGCATGATCAGGGTGGAATTCTACCACGAGCTGATGAAAACTACCCGTAGCCCTTAACTGGCGCCTTAGAATGCTCGTCCGGGTGCCCACTTGACGGAAACGCATACGTGTCATCATCGTGTTTCGACAGAAACCTGTAGCTGCTCCGTTTTGTAAGTACTGGTGACTAGTATACGTACGGCTCATGTGTACATAAATAGCCGACACTGTATAGGAGTACGGTGGTACGCATTCTGTTTGACTGTCTCGCACATCGAGAATGTGGATAAAACTAGGGGCGGGTAACATATACCCGTATATATGCAGTTATCTACTTGAGCTACGATCTGTCAATTCAGTCAATATTTTGTCCTAAAGGCTGTATATGGCCCCGACCACCTGTGTAACGACGGTTAACCACGCGTCACCAAGTACGACTAAGACGAACACAGGGATACCAACGGGAAATGTGTCGAAGTCGATCGCGTGAAGGGGTGGAAGTTCGTTACAAGTTCAGGCATGCCAAAAGAGGGCTGCTGCCAATACACACTAAACGAGAGGGAGTTGTGGACGCATCCCACGGCAAGGATTGATGCCTAATCTTTCAAATTTCGCGCCCGGGGAGCTCAAGATGCCGCTCGAAACACGGCGTCCGAAGAAGTATGTTCGCGCACACCCGAGTAGCAATGATGTACGCGCGGTACGTCCTTGAACAAATCGTGTACTACGGGAGACCATAGTAATTGGGACCTACGGTACACATTAAAACCTATATATTTACCTATTTTTACTCTCAATATTTGGTGCTATTTACTATGGTCCCCCGTAACAGTAAAAATGTCGCACTAAAGAAGTGACCGGTGGATTTTTGCTTGCGGAACTCGATTAAGCAGAACATATTGCTGAATAAGGCAAACAAAGGGCAACACCTGTCACGGGATGAGTTTATTATTCAAGGTCGCGTATGTTTACCTGGATTGTCAAACGACGAGCGCTTTTCTTGTTTACTACATATGCAGTAGTACTGGTTGTTCTGGTGCGTTGTATTTGACCACGCTGTATCTCCGATCCTCTATCCATTGTATATTTGTCCATACAGTAGAACGACACAAGTTGATTTGGTTTACAATAAGACCAGGTACCAGGCATAAATTTGTCGCCATGCTTGCGATGTGACCATGAGTGCGCAGCAGAATGTTTCACATGTCAACAAATGAATTATTAGAGCTTATCATGTTGCTCAGTGATCAGTCGTATTGTCTGCATGACATCGGGTGATGTGGACGGCCTGCTGAAGATCGAGAGCTGGCTGGCTTGCAAAACGTTCGTTGTTAAACGCACAAAAACAGCTACTGTCGTACAACCAGAAATAATACCCCGCGAAAGAAAATTAAAACCAGAAAAACATTGATCAAATAGTGTAGATACCAAACAGGAGCTCCGGAATGATAAAAAATCTTGCTTCGAGCAATTTCGTCCCGTGATGCAAACAAAGCAATGCTTGACCTCCGTTACAGGGTCTGAATACTTCCTGAAGCCCACACCTAGTACGCTACACGTCGGCCGGAAGATAAGCTGAGGGCTAGCAATGGAGTTCTGCCGTGTTCCGTAAGGAGTGGTGATATGTCGTTTTTAAACTATTAATAGAAATTGTACCACTAAAGTCCGAATCATGGGAAAATTTAAATGAAGTTTTCAACGACTCCAGTACCCATTTTTTGTTTTCACTGAGGGGCCCCTCAACGTCAAAGTGAGATTCACGTACCGTGAAATTGAACACATACCGTAGTTTGATGCGTTGTAGTACTGTAGGCTCGTTCCATCAATTGGAAAAAGGCGCAGCGTTGACGATTGTTTAGACCGGACTCGAGCTCAGCGGAGATTCTCCTCCTTCTCTGGCTGCTGCCGCTGTAATGATTGGTGTTTCGTTTCCGTGTTTGCGTCTGTTGCTGTTAAGGTTGTTGTTATTCTCACTTTCACCCATCGCCACAACGCAGCAGTCCGTGGTCACATGACACGCTCCAACAGCTCCCCTGGAGTGGAACAAACGCTCAGGAAGAAAAGATCGCTGGCATTGTTTGCTGTCACTGTTTCGCATACGGGGCCATGTTCGGCGCCCCAGGCGACGCGTGCTACGGCATAAGTTTGCTCGTTTTAGGCAAAGACTGTTTGACGATTCGTCGTCTCGACCCACCGACTCTTCATCATGGTTTGCTTTCAGGATATGTTTCGTATCAGACCTACCGTAGGTGCTTATCGGTCTAGCACGTTTCGCGACCCCGAGATAGCAACCAAAACAAAGACAGCAATACTTGGTATTACCAGCCGAACAAGAGCAGCGTGAGTACCCAACAGTGCGGGTAGGGTCATTCCACGTCCGTGCCGTGCGACGGTTTGCATTTCAACTCGTACACCAATCTGTATCACCCCCCGGTGTCGCAGTGGCCGTTGCTCTATCCGTCGATATTTTTCCACTTCGAAGTCCCAAGACAGTTGAGCGTGGGATGCCTCTCGGTCCCGGTTTAGAGTGAGATGTATCATAACCCTCACTGGCGTGAAGAGTGTCTGGTCAACGTTTTACACGGGCGTCCTGACCGCATGCAGCTCGACTCCGATGCGGTTTGCCGGTACTGGGGGAGGCCTGCTGAGCGATGCAACGATATTCAGGGGTGATGCCTACGAAACATCTGAGCTCCTCACACTAGGAGGTCAATATCTCACCTGAAACTTTGTTTCAAGGCAGTGTATTCTCCCGAAACAGACCCAACTATTTCTGGGCGCTAACCCTGAAAGCGTTTTATAGTGAAAGTATCATACATTTGGTTGGCAGGATAGTTGCTCTCGTGAAGAACTCAGCCGGTCCGAACCGCTTTAAGGCCGACGGCAGACTGCGCCCAGGGTTTCAAATATCGTCCAATGTATACGGGACCCTTGTTACGAGTGTTACCATTGAGGTAGCACCAAACCAGCCTGAGACTCCTCGCTTAACGAGCCCCATACTCGTCCCTTAACATTCGATTTTGAGGAAACAGATGCAGTATTTTCCTGGTGCATACATACAAAGCGCCTACCACCGTAGATATTTAGCGAATCAGTTTGTAGAGCAGAATTCGGGCTTTCTACGAGTTTGGGCAGCTCCTCTCAGCACAGGAACTCACCCTGTCCGAAAAAACAAACGGCCAAAACCTGCCGGCTGAACCGCTGCTTGGTTGGGTAATTTCTGGTCGATAGAGCTCCTCACGCAACCGACTACTGTACCCGTTAGAAAAAATACCTCGAAATATGATACGTGTACGGGCGCGTTCTACAATAGAGAGGTTGCACATTCCCACTGAAACGATTTCTGGACGACGGGGTTCCTTAGCCGCTTTAGTACCGCAGTCCCGATTTGGGGACAAACCAGTCTAATTCCAAGTGATTTGTCCCCAAAACGGGACTGCGGTACTAAAAGGGTTAACCCACAACCGTCGGAAGGCCAATCTTGTTTCGAAAACTGACGTTTTTGTATACTTGCGCCATGGGATTATTCATCGAGATGCAATTTGAGTTTTGGCTCAAGTCAGGTTTGGGATGAGATGTGGAGCTCCTTAAGTGGGGAACCTTAGAAAACAATGAGAGCAGAACCTCTATCATAGAACGCCTCTACGACTATATAATTTTTTAATGAACTACACAGAGTACAGTATATTGGTCGGGTTGGTTACGCGAGCACACGTTTTCTAAATCGAGCTTCGCGCGTCATATTTTTGTTGCAACGTTGAGCACGACCCCTGTTAGACTTTTGCTCTTCCCCTGTCGTAACATATGAAACACTTGGGGCGTGATGCCTACGTTTCTGATATTCTCCCCTCATCCTCTTCGAATGTCGTCGGGTAAGATCGACGATATCGAGCAACTATTGCAGCAACCGCCACTGGGTGTTTGAGGGATGTTACAGTTCAAAGTATGCGAGCAACGATGCAAGGAGTTGTACGGCACGGGTTCAACCTGATTTATGCCGTGCTGCTAACGTTTGACGGCAACAAGTATAACATTGTTCCGGTCGCTCTCTCTGGGTTTCAAAGGGGTTACCGACTTCCGTGCCTTGCCCATATACTACAATCTGAAAATGTTTTACTCTACACACGATGAACCAATAGGTGTTGCACACGAATCGGAGTCCTCCGCTCGAAAGTGAGGACATATACTTGCTATCGTATCCGTTCCATATGATGAGGACTTTTTTTAGCTATTTCTTTACATACCTTGAGGTTGAAGCGAAATTCAGTGCATAGTATCTGCATCGCCGTTGCCGTCGTCATTGTCGCCATCATCGCCATCATCGGCGTCGTCATCGCCATCAGCAGAATTACCACCATCACCATTTTCACCATCGTCACCATCATCGTCACCATCATCGTCACCGCCACCATCAACACCAACACCAACACAAACACAAACACCAACAACGCCACCACCATCAAGCCCACAGCCCGATGACCATAACAGGCGTCAAGGCATGCGCGTTGGAGACGGAAAGAGAGGGGATTCGTGTATAAGCAATGATGTCGACATCGAATTTTACGTAAGTGCACAAAACGTCGTGGAATATAAAAACGAATAATTGCTATACGAATACAGTAGACGAACCCACCCGTTATGGAGGCAAGTAATGGAGTTATACTTGATTTTAGAAAAGGTCGAACAGTTGTCACTGACGAAGCTCACCGACCACGGTATCACCCATTTGAACAACCATTGCAAACTTAAGACCACCGAATACGGTTGAGGTCCAACGAATCAACTATGTTTGGCATGAGCTAGGTTTTCGCTAAGAGAGATAACCTCATCGGGTCGGGGTAACGGCCTTTTTGTAAGACTATCCTCGATGACCCCCTATTGCTGTGTAGGCGTCATTGCGTTATATTATTGCACTTAATATGAGAGATTCTTGCCCTCTCTCTCAGAAGCTCTGGAGAGGCGAGGATCCGCAAATATATGTCCAGCATCTGTTACTGGTCAATATCAACCAAAGTTAATCTAAACAGTAGTCGCGCTAGTCGCACTTGCCGACACGGTAGCCGCAAAGCCGCGCTTCTATACGTTCGCGTATACTTTATACCTTCCATCAATTCCGGTTTTTGGACTCATGATATCTAATCCGTTATCCGACTGTGCTACTATATGGGTCCGCCGAACAAACCATTATCGTTGAAGTATCGATACGAGCCGAATATTTGATAACCACGAAGGACCTGTGAGATTCCACAAAACATCGGACACATGGATTCCCGCTGCATCTTGATGTGTCAGGCCGGTGCTACAGTAGGGAGGACGTTTTTGTATGCAATGTTTTCCGCCGATGAGAGCCACCCGGAAATAGTGACTACCTTATCTGACTGCTATTCTTGAGTTAAGTGTGTTCCTTTCGCGATATGCACCGTCCTGACTTGTTGCTGCATGATTTCCTGCCCCAACTATCTTAATTTGCGTTCAATGTTGGGCGGGAATTTAGAGCCACTCGCCCGAGTGGATGTTAATATGGTACTAAATATTGAGGTAATCCCGATTCCGTTGGACCAGTATTCAGCGCAGATATAATCCTAGTCTGTACGATCTGCATGGCCAGGGGTACCATGTTGCCGGGATGGGAGCCGTACAAGCTGGATTACTCAGAGCGTGTTTCGTGGATGGGATCAGTACGAAACGTACACGACATCTCACACTGGAAGGTCAGCGCCAAGATGTATCTAGCTTGTGATACACTCAACTTGTAGAAGATTTTATCGGGCTTCGATCTTGCATTGTCCCTCAACGTTGTGCGGTGAGGTGGAGACAACTCATATTGCGCCCCCCCCCCCCCCGCCCCCGGCCCCCCCCCCCCCCCCCAAGGTAGCATGCGTCAATCAGTAAACCCCTCCTTACCGGTAACCCTTGTGGAAATGGGTGTACGCCCTGCCCGTCCAAAATGCGTGAGGCGTGTCTCCAAAAATTGATTAGACGGTATGTTCTTTTCGTAGTAAAAACGGTGCTCAGTCTCGAAGAGGATGCAAAGGTCAATACTCAGACGAATACGGCCACCCTCCCCTGTAAATTCTTGTGCTCGACACGGCTGCTCCGCCTTCGTTGATTGCGCCTACGGTTGCTTTTCATCAGAGATGGATGGCATGGACGTCGAAGATGGTGTGCAGTAGCCGTACTCGCCTTGTCCCCACAACGTGACGCATTCGAACTGTAGAAGAAACCGTCGAGGGCCGGGATGACGATAGTGGCCACCTGCAACAGCATCGAGCCAAGATCGAGAAAACACATAAAGTTGTGCTTGACGGGGTTGAGAGTGTAGAAGGTGCAGAGGATAATGCAATGATAGTAGAGAGTAAAACAATTCCAACGTGTGGCGTAGGTCGTCGATGTCAAACCGGGACCGTCTCGCGTTATGATACGCTTGCCGCCCTGTTCCCGCGCTCACAGCTGGCTGCTGCCGAGAGCTCGAGGTTTCGAGGGATTTCTATGGACGTTCTGGATTCAAGAGGGGAGTTCAACACTTTCAAAGGTGGCATTCGAATTATTTATTATGACATCTAACGTGCGTTGCGTCCAGCCGCATGTACAACTCCTTCACGAATTGCATGCCTACTTGTCGAGGAAAATACCTAATAACTAGAGTAGTTATCATATTTGCAGTAGATGGAGGGTTTACACTTCGGGCTGATCATGATTTCTGTAGATCTAGAATTCCGAACCTGCCGTTGCAAGAGGTTATGTGAAGGATCCGTCTAGAACAGACCCAACTCACCAAGCATATGCTTTGTTACCATGCAGGCCGCTCGACTCCCACCCGGCTACAACAACAGTGCTATGGGTGCCCTACAACAGTAGTACATCTTGCCTTTCAATATTTAGAACATGAAGTGAGAATTGATTATCAGCAGAATTGAAGTAAGAATTGTTCTTCAGCAGGAGTTTCCAGACGTACACTACATTTTTTAATACAGGCGAGAGGTCGATGTTGAGTCGGCAGCAAAAACACTACAGGAATTTTGGGGTCGTGCACATAGATCTCCTGGTCTGATTCGGTCGTAGTTTTTTCTAGTTTCGACTGCAGATACGATAGGGTGTGTACGACGCCCATATGTTCGCTACCGAATTGGGGTCACTCAGGCGAGTTCCGCTGGACACTAATCAAAGTCGAACGCAACAACATTTGCGTGCCGGAGAGTAGCAAGACAATCCTATGGTTGGTTGTGCATTCCGCGAAAACCAAAACAATGGCGACATATCTTTGAGGATTATACACCCGTTTTGGGGACAAACAGCCTAGAATTTGAGGGGGTATATCCCTGAAACGGGAATACAGTCGTGCGGGGGTGGTGACAGCCGACAACATGACGTAGTCACTCGACTGAGTGACTCGTTTTAGACGTAAATAGTAATTTGGCCTTAAAGCGACCCCCCCTAGCGTACGAATCATGAGCCTTTTCTGAGAGTATTTACGTTTTGACCTCCCGCGGCTTCGATTAATTCAGGTTTCTGGCAACCTATATGAGGGATCGACGTTAAAGCACATGCTGCACGTTTGTTAAACAACGGAAATAGACCCAAACACGCATTTTCCCGTACAATCCTCGTCTAACAACAGTCCGTGGTTATTCTTTCGTCGGAGTGCTCATGAGTGATGAACGTCGATCCTCATGCTACACGTTGTTGGAGAGCTACTGTAGAATACTTGGACCAGTGAACAATTTACTGCTTCGCACTTCTCGTAGGCCAAGTCCATGTAAATGATGCCGGTTAAACCTTACCTCCTCGTGTTCATACGTGCAAGGTATTTCAATGTGCGTGAATAATCAGCTTCCTTGCTGGATTTTCGTTTGGGACTCTCTGCCGCCTATTGGCTACGGAGGATCCACAGTGGAACTGGAGATAGTCGAAGAGCGACTAGCACTACAACTGGCATGTGTAGCAGTGGTATGTCTTGCTTTTCTAGGAGTTGCAACTCTCAGCTTAATATCTATTTCCCCGGCGGAGATTTCTAAACTCTCAAACTACACCTCAGACATATCATCGACCCCCATTTCACGACCTAGATCTTCCAATGCAGACACGTTTCTGATCTGCAAAATCTGTACGATTTAGCTCATGCCGTTCGGTGGGGAGCGAATTACTCGCATGATGTGGGGCATGTTTCGTGAGTCGGACCTGTACTGAACAGATCCCGCGCAACATGTCGTACCGGCGGGTTAGGGTCTAGACGATATATCCGTGGATGATCTGTACATGTTTTCGTCCGACGTGTGGAATGCCTCCGCGATATCGTGTGTACTTATGTACCTACAGTAAGGTATTCAACTATGTGTGGCATTTTTTTCCTTTACAAGTCGGTTACTCGGCGAAAGGATCGAATTGGGGTCTCCTTAGACGCGCGCCACAAAAGAGGGGTTGTACATTGTTGCCCTGAGGAACATCCGACGGACCGAGCTCCTAACCCCAAATATCGTCGGGATACTATCCGTGCCTCACAAACGGACTCCGTCGCATAGGCAGGAAACTGGATGGCTTGTCGGATATAACCGTCACGATCTTTTCTCAGAACTACTGTAGGTTCAGGGCGATTTACAGAGCTTATCACGTGGAGTGGAGCCTCAGAAATAACTGGCTGACACCCCTAAGATCTCTATATTTATTTACACATCTATACTTACATATACATTTAAATCGATATCTATATGTAAATATATATTTGTATCTATATATATATATCTACAAGTATAACTCCATATATCCTTAATTCTATATTTGTATTTATACATAATTATTTACGTATACATGTCTATATCTGTATCTATATGCACATCTTAATCTGTATTACATATATTTTGTTTTGGTGTACCCATGTATATGCCTATATTTATTTCCACATACGCACCAATATCTACTTCTTAAAAATCACACCGTGGACAAATAGATAACGGTCCAATTGTCTGTTAATAGCTTTCTCTTGTAATTGACTGTCTTGCGTGGTCTCTACTTCCACTTTATTAATTAAAACCCACGGAGCTCTATTGATTAGCCAGACAATTTCTATCAAATGACTCCTGCCTGGCCCCATCGTCCATAGCCTTGCATTTATAGGCAGTGACCGTAATCAATGGTCTGCACGATTCCAATTCATGATCCTGAAACAAATGTCCAGCCGATTTTATTTAATAGACCGCCTCCTACATCAGTTGTCCCGACAATACCAATTAATAGACGGCCCCCCGTTCTAATTGCCCCGACAATTGCCATTACTAGACTGCCACCAAAATCAGGTTTCCTGACATACAATAAAACGACAGTCTCCCAGATCAATTGGCGCGACAATTCGAATTTGTACAAAGTCTCCACAATCACTTGTCCGGACAATTTCAATTACCAGACCGTCTTCTGAACCAACTATCCCTAAATTCGAAATAATAGACAGTATACCAAATCAAGTATCGGGACATTTTCAATTAATACAAAATCTCTGAAGTGATTGTTTCAGACAATGTCATTGGTACGCAGCCTCCTTAATCAATTGCCCGTACACTCCAAAAGGTCCTTGCACACGGATTATATAGTTTCGTTACACGGTTTATAATCATTTACATCTGAACTAAACCGTCCCACGTACGGAAATACAGTACAATCCTATTAAATACTTTAGTGCCAGACCCTTTTCTGCTTATGCCTTGGACAATAGGATTATCAATAGCTTATCGCCCCCACTGTATTTACAGCGGGTACAATCCTATTAAATACTTTAGTGCCAGACCCTTTTCTGCTTATGCCTTGGATAATAGGATTATCAATAGCTTATCGCCCCCACTGTATTTACAGCGGGGACACGAAGTTGTCTGTTAATTTGGATTGTCCATGAAAGTGGCGTCGAAGACTGTCTTACAATTCAAATTGTTCAGACAATCGACCTTGGATGATGTCTATTACGGGGGTCCATAGTTAATAGGACCTATGGTATACATAAAAACCTATATATTCACGTATTTTTACTAACAAAATTTGGTCCCGTTAACTATGGACCCCCGTAATACTAAACGGATGTGTTCGGACTACAACTGACCTGAGAGACGTAATTGGAATGCTTCAGACAATTGATGTCTGGTATGTTCGGTCTAACTATCGGAAATATCCGGCAAATATATATTTGGGTACTCTCTGTCCATTGAAATTGACCTGACAACTGATTTGAGCGATAGTCCATTGTTTGGGACTTTCTCTGAACAGTTATTTGATGTTTGGTGTTTTAATATAGCTGGAACTGTGCAGCCACCAGTTGACCTCGGAGACTGCCTGTTGAATAAAATTATTTCGTAGGCTGTCTATTAATAGGAAATGCTTCAACAATTGATTCGGGTGATTTACATGAATCGGGCTTATCGGGGCAGCGACTGTTTCGGAAGGCCGTCCGTTAATAGGAACTGTCCGGACACTCGGTTTCCAAACCGATCTACTATTACGGGGGATCATAGTAAATGGGACCTAATATTGTTGAGAGTAAAAATAGGGAAAATATATAGGTTTTTGTGTGTACCGTAGGTGCTATTTACTATGGCCCTCCGTAATAGTTGGAACTGCCATGGCTATTACTTGTTGAACTACAGTCCATTTGGTCAGTACACAACAAGAACATGCTAGTATTGCCTCTAAAATAGGATCTGGAACATACCTGTGAATCCAGTAATTTGCAGGGTGCTTTGTTATGCCATTTTGCGTGTAGTATCAATCCAATTGGTAGTGTGTATCAGAACACAGCAAATAGGTACGCAGCCAAAAAGTTATCGAGCAATTGATTTCTTGGGCGGCATGTGACACGAGTTGAGCAGGCAATTCCAGCTACTTTACACCCACCTAAGTCCGCTAGGACAATTTATCATATTTCATTCACAGCACCCGAAATCAATTGTTTGACCAATAGCACTAAAAATAAGCAGGTCCTAGGAGCCGAAATCAAAAGTACAGACATACCCAAGTAATACGCAGCTCCCGGAGTCGATCGTCTGGACGATTTAAATTAGTGAACAAACGCGAAATCAATGTGCTAAATTAACACAATTAATTAGTAGTCTCCCCAATCAATCGTTCAGACAGTTTCAAATAATGAACAACACTCGAAACATATTGCTCACGCAGTTCTAGATAAAAGATGGTCTTCGAAACCCATTGTCTGGGCCCTCATAGACCATCGCCGAAAACAATTGTCTGGGCAATTTCAACTCGAAGACAATCGCCGAAATAAATTATCTGGGTAATTTTCAATTAATGGGCAATCGCCGAAGTTTATTGCGTGGCTTTCTGCACTAAAGAGACTGCCGCCAAAAACCATATTCAAAGCAAACTCAATTAACGCGCAGCCTCCTCAATCAATTGTAGACACAAGACAAATATAATACCAGGTAGGAATTGCCCAGGGTTTGATTTTACATCTATATTTTCATCGATATCTATATTCTCAGCTATATATGTATCTATCACAGATATCTACATCGATACATTTGTCCGTATCTATATCTGATTTTAGATCAATTTATTAATATATGCCCGTATAGATATGTACAAATATATTTGTTCATATATATTACATCTTTTGTCTATATTTTTTTTTTTATTATTTGCCTTCTGACAATGTGCAGGGCGTTATTCATTCAAGATGAAAAAACTAACATAATTCGTCGAACACCCTCAATTTTATCCAACCTTTTCTCCTTCCTTGCGTATACTCAATTGACTACGCACTACCTTTTACCGATATATTTTCACTGACTATGTATCTATACGCCCTGCGTCCTACTCCGTATCTACATTCCATCCCCACGCCATTGGAAGTAGTTCTCCCTCCTCCTCTCTTCTCCCCCTGGCGGCCTGTCGGTCTCGAAGGGCGAGCTTATATCGGTGCACCCGGCGCGAGATCGCGACCTGGGTGGTCACCGATATGATCTGGAAAAGATGGTCTATATCTATATCTCCATATCTAAACTTTTTTATCCGTATCTGTATCTACATTATATGTCCACAAATTAACTGCATTTATATATACCTGGTACATCTCTATCTCTATCTCTATATCTACCCAAACCAATGTCCCTTACCTGGTACTGTGATACATTGTTTATGCTGCATATTGTCCTCCCCTCACCGCCATGGTTGTCGCGCTCAGAGCCGGACTCCACCCGAGGGTGGAAGTAGTTCCGACAACGCTCGTGCCGACGCCCCAGAAAAACATCGCGGGGATGCCCAACAATATGCTCAGCTTTCCCGTTCTGATATATTTATAAGACATTCAAGCGGTGACAGGCAAACCAACCATAGCACAGATCGGTCAGATGGTCTCTATTCAACGACACATATGTTTCGGATGAACGTGAGCTCGCAGGATCGTAAGCACATGTATCATATATATACCGGGCAGGATCTGTATGATCTGTTGGACACGACTGTTTCGCCACATCCTTGCCAGGTGGGATCTAAGAGGCGCGAATCATTTCAATCCTGAACAAGAGCCCGGTTACAAGGAGGCACACGTGCAGCCAGACAGAGCGAGAAGTAAAGTGTCAGGAAGCAAGACATGCGGGTTGATAGGCATGGATGGAAAGTTAAAAAGTAGGTCCGTCTCAAGAGGCGTGGTACGACCATAGGATCTACATGTTCTGGTCAGAATATTTCCGACTGACAGGGCTCCTAGAACGCAACATCGTTGCATTCTTTGTTAGAGTTTAGCAAAATTGTTCGCGGCATACATATATATATATCTACGATCGAAGGCGATGGGATGTTTCATGGGGTTGCACTTTTACTAGTTTTTGGAAATCAGCTTCTGGGCGACTTCCAAACAGTGTAGATCATATATTTGATGAGAAGCCTTCGACGTCAAGGGTAGCTGCCGGCCCTAGAGTAGTACGCATCTGAATATTTACCGTTCCACACGTACGATAAAGATAATACACCCTCCCTTTGACGAGCTTGCAAACTGTTGTTTCCCTTCTTATACCGGGGAGAGTGCAAACGCCGACCGGAACGCCCACACTCGGAGGTTCTCTAGATGTACTTTTTTCCAAGGCTGCTGCCTTTCCTCGTGTTGGAGAAAAGCCGCTACTTAAATCATCAGAGATCAGGGAGGGCTGCTATATCGTAGCACACGCGTGATGCGGTATATAGATGATAACGAAAATATTCGGAAGGGAATATACAGAAACACCAGACAACATGGCAAACAAGAGAGGCAGGGAGAAAGAGAGAAAGTCCAGCATGCGCACAGGGGAAAAGGTCATGGAAAAGGGTCCAACAGTCAGGCAGATATACAACAACAGGCGGGCAGAAACACACAAAGAACAATATAGAGTCAAGCAGAGTGCCGGTGTACAGAGGCAGACAAAGGGGCGGGCAAAGCGGCAAATCGACTAAAAACGACAGTGCGGCCCGCAGACGAGACTTGCTACGCCTCTCAGGGCGCGCGTTGGCGGCAGCAAAATCTCGCACAAAATCAATATCTGAGACGTGCGTTGGGGGCAGGGGGTGATGTTTGAAGCTCCTCACATGTGACGCTCGAGGAGTTTTTCAATTATAAAGTAGGGGTAGCACTGTTAGGAAGAAACTCGTCGCCGGGACTGACAGAGCTCATTAACCCCATATCGTTGGAATACCATCAACGTTTCACAATCTTGTTCGTGCAACGTAGGAATCGGGTTGCACGCGAAAAGTTTCGCTTTTTCAATGTTAGGGTGAGCGAATAAGCTGCTTAAGTCAGGGGCCTCATTAACCATTAAGACCACGTTTACGGTAGCAATCACCCTACTGAAGGCGCCGGCTATCGTTGGGGTACAGCGCATTAGCGAAATCGGTTCTCTGACCGACGTGGCCCCGCTAGCCCGACGGACGATTCGACGTCGGACATCGGAAATATCTTGTCGAGAGCCTTCCAAACAATGTATTGCTCCTCTCTTGCAGCATCCCTACCGTTGTCAACCTGTTTAGTACTACAGTCCCGCTAGGGGGACTAACCGCTTTGAATAAGAGTAGTCTGTCCCCATATTGGATTTGCAATCTTAAAGGGGTTGAGATGAAACGATCGCTGAAAACCGATCGCACGTCTGTGAACACTCAACGCTCTGTACGGTATTTACAACGTTGAGGTGCCATGTGCGCAAGAGACATTCAGCCAAACCGGCGGTCATTCACGGTAAAACAAATGCTTGTCTAAAACGTGTTAAAAACATATAAGAGCGCGGCAGTGGTGAAGATGGTACTTTCTCTCACCGGGCCGTCACCACCGAGTGCTTGGACGAAGCACCGGCTTTCGTGGCCGTCGATGTAGCCAGGTTCAAGATCGGGGCGATGGCGCACAGGACAAACAGGAGCGTAAGCTGGTTTCCAACAGCGATTTGTGGTAGGAGTAGCTGGAAAATCTGCTCGGGAAGGGGGGGGGGGGGCAGGGGGAGTAACTACGGGGGAAGGTACCGGATACCTCGTTGCAAGTAAGCCTCGTTAGTCAGGGCTATGCTTCTCACTTTAATAACCTCGGCGGCGCCTGTCCCGTCCCAGATGTCAATTATGTTAGCATCGCACTGTACACGTGTACCAATATTTTTACCAAAATTACGATGGTCTTGTCCTCACAGGCGGACGAATTTCCTAAAAGACCTAAAGAGGTAGCGCCTACTCTATGAATGATGGGGCTCCCTCGCCTGAAGCCCCCCATATATCACCTAGAAACGACTATACGATAAATGTACGCGTAACTCGATGACCAATCAATGCTGTACCCTACAAGGTCCACTTTGAAATATTTTGCAGAATATACGAGACCATTGTTAGGCAGTTGTGAAGCCTCCTTCCTAGGCGTTCTACAATGCTAGAGGCATCATTTTGTGGGGAAAACCGTTCCGAGCTTCCACCACGCCCTGACCCGGCGACAGTTAAAGGGTGAGCCAGGGATGTGCGGTCTGCATTGTTGAGCATAATGCGCACGTACACGTGCGAGAAGCGTGTATCATCAGCCGTATCATATGACTATCCCGTTGGATTCCGCGTTAGTATACTATCGAGAGGCATACGGGACTCATACAATGTAGGGTGAACCTCTATCGTGGAACGCCTTCCCCCCACGTCAGTCGAAAATAGTTTGGAAACACTACCGCCACACATGTCGTGGCACGCGTCCAACACTACTGATTTCGAGCAATACCTGGCGCTTAACCCCGTCGTTATGTAAGTATTGTGTCGGACCATGTGAGTTGTGTTGTCTACACATATTATCGCCCGTTCTACCTAGCCCCATCAGTACCCAGCAGCACACCTAGTATTTACCCTGACTCGTTATTCTGAATAGATATGAATTCTGTGGTCACAGACCGCGAGACAACAGAGAGACCGAAAGCAAAACTAAACGCGGATTCATGGGTAAAGTAAGGGCAATCCCAGCGTACAGGTTCCCAGACCACAACAACACAATAAAAACCCAGAAAACAAGAACTATCAAGAATACCATGAAATATACACCTGAATACCGTAAGAAAGTTCGAAAGGCTCCTAGAGTGAAAGCGTGCGTACTCAAGGAAGCCAGATAGCTGCTGAACGGGCGAAGACACGGGAAGGAGATTATTAGGAGATTATTATACCGGCATGAGGACGACGGGGAGGAGAAAGGAAACTAAGAAATCATATAGCAAGACAGAGACAGTGGCGTTTAGGTGGTTCTCAAATTGAGGAAGCCACGTAAGTCATAATTTGATTTTCGCCCACAATTGTTACGTACCTTCATCACAGCACGTGGCAAATAGAAGGTATACAATATATAGGTTTTCTCATCTATATCGTGAACGCCCATCCCCACCAAATGTAGACTCGATTCAAAACTACAAACCTCCTCGAAGCTCCGTTAGGGACATAGAGAATAAATCGCAAACGTTCACACGACGACGGTGTGTATATTGCAGTTCTCGAAACACACCCTCAGTTATAGCTTGCGAGCGAGGTGGCGGACCTGGCACACGGACTCGACCTCTTGCAAGATGAGCAAGAAGATTTTCGACGACGATCGCAATACTGTAAGAACAAACCCCGCGATAAAGAGAGGCCCCAAAGGATAACATGTGTGTTTTGCGTAAATGGAGAACCGTAGCCTATACTACAATACTACAGTGGAAGGGTGGTGAAAAACCTAGCACCACTAACTGGTGAGCCTGTCACTTCCTCGCCGAACAGAATGTTTTCGGAGTTAGTGTCTTTGGCGTAGGATGGGCAGGAAACTCTTCTGAAAGGGGTGGGGGTATGTGTGAGGCGGACAGGTTAGGGCCGGGAATCTGTTGTCGCGCAAGCATTCCGCGAGAGCTTCCCGTAATAGGTTGATAAGGTTTCTAACGTTGTCTCAACTCGACGGTTTGTCCACACGTCATCGAGTACCGGTTGTTTGGAGTCTACTAAATGCTACCCGAAAAGATGGACTATCACACATCTCGCACGTAAACGATTGATGACACCAGAGTGTTTTGGACCCCATATGGCACACAGTTTTTGAGTTGCAACAGGAGTAGATCGAGCATACCTGTGTTGACCATCTTGTGTTGCTGGGAAATGCTCAGGGAAAGCATATTCACTACGCATCTATTACCTCTTTCTAGTGCACCGTACGTACACAAAATATCTGTGTGTGTGCTTGACATTAAACCAATCGAGTTTTAACCGTCGACATTAGTACACAGTCAGTTTCCGTGCCGATTCTTCAATCCTAGAGTGACGCAGTCTTTGTCATCTCAACACCACGAAACTGAGATACTAGGTACATCGTCATGCAGTGACTAGCGTAGAGAATGCAATACCTTGTCATCGTACTGAATGCGAGAGACACGACAAACGTACCCATTCTAGACCTCTATGAGAAATGTACGACTATAGTTCCACGCAGTGTTTGCCCAAAACGGGCTACGTCAAATACTAAGCGTGTTAACAGCTGTCACGCACTGCGGCGGTGTCTTAACGTGTATTGTTCGGCACTCACGACGATAAGCTTTCCCGGTATGAAGGACTCGATCTTGGCGTCGATGGATGATAGCTTGCTCCGAGCATCCATGTCGTTCTGCCGTACCCCACATGAGTTTGTTGGGAGACGGGGGAAGAACGGGGCGGGATAATGTTTTGCGGATGGTCAACCCACCTAGCAGTACAGGCAAATGCCGTTTCGATTTACGTTGCGGAGTGGCACTTTCATTTTATTTCGGGTATGGGCGGTAAAGTTGGGTGCCGCGAGAAACCTGGAAGTAACAACACAGAGGTGGCTCCATGCGGTCGGAAAAATTGTCTCTCGCAAACGGACTTGCACCCCCTCAAACGTTGTGCTTTTCCGATCACCCAATAGCCAGAGAACAGAGGCCGTGAGATAAAAGTACTGACGATTCTTGCGTGGGGTTGGCACCCTCCCTAGCCGTTTTGAGACGTTCACATCGACAACAACAAGAACCATGGCTTCCGAGGAACAATGAAACGCCTGTCTAACGGAACGCACACCATACATGGTCAAAACTCCTTTAGACACACCAGTCGTGTACGCGGACAATACCGAACAGGACAAAAATACACCTTTCCGTGTCCTTGGTTTTCAGCTTATTATTGTAATATTCATGGGTGGTCAACGTTAGAGCAACTGGGCTCCAATAGACTAAACGTAGTCCAGTACGCTTCCTCCTTCGGTCTCCCTCTGTTTTCAATTTGTTGTTTAGGGGGATACGTACGAGTGATGAACGTTGGAGCTTTTTTCTGGTGGTCACATTATCGGATAGCGAATGCCACAATAATTGAGTTTGTTTGGGAAATAGGTAGGTTGCTACACAACAGTAGTTACCAGTAGGTGGCCTATCCGTTCACTGTCGAGGACAGAATCATGTGATGATTGTAGTTCGTTGATAATAGTCTGGATGGCGTTGCATCAGGTGTTCTCTGTTTCAGAACATGCTAATACATTGTACGAGGTGGCTACGATGTCAACCAATTCTTCGACGATATTCCCCTAGAATCTAGTGTGGAATTTCCTATCAACTTTTGTGTGAAATTGTATATCTTGTGTGGGAGCCACGTAGAAGAACGTTTGTTTTTTTGTTCATCAATTTTACTTTCCAACTTGACTCATGAGAGGTTTCACCCTCAGCGATCTTCTGGACAAGCCGTGGTCACAGGTGTGGTTCCATGTCCCCTCCGGTACGTGCCTTCATTGATTATCGCGCTTAGGCTTCAGCAATCCTACTGCTCGTCGAGGTTCGTCAAAAGTTGCTTACTCACGTCCTCGTGCTCTCCGCCCATCATATTTTATGCAACAAAACGTCCCTACGAGTACGCACTCTGTGAGACCCGAACCGACGAAACTGATTGTGATAGGCACTCAAATCACCTATCAAGTCGACGCGGACACCGAACTAAATTCTAGAAATCAGCAGTCTAATCGCCCACTACGTCTCGTATACAACACGATGACGTAGGCAGGTCATGTACCTGCACCTCACATACAATTTGATGTTCGTTCTCACCATCTCTAGAATCCAAACAATATCGTCTATGCGCTTGAAGCGAAGAGCCCCATTCTATTGCGTAGGAGTATGCAACACGGTAGGACCCCAACAAACCAGTAAGACGTTTGCCCCGAAAGCCGAACGTATTGTGTTCCAGAGGTTTACTCCTAAAGTATTCTACCACGTTTTGATACCCTTGGTGTCTTTGATCGATCGGCCGCGCATCGCATCCTTGCACGTCTTTTCCCCACATCTTCATCGTGGAGAGATCGCCGATATTCAACTACAACTTGCCTCCATTTTCAATCTATGAAGGAAAATCGTCATAGACGAAACTCATGCTACGCTGATTGAGTTGGTAAACCGACTGAACACATTGTTTGCTCCTTGTTAGCAGACTGCCCACGGGCCACACATGCAGAACCGTATTCTTCCTGTAAATACGGCTGGAACACAATAGTATTAGGCCAGATTGCGCAACGATTTCGGCCATATGTCGAGGTAAACAAACGTGTGTGCTGGTACGTCAAACCCAACACATGATATTATCGTTAAAGCTGACGGGCACATCGGGATCGTGAGTAATGCGGAGCAAGAATCTCGTGTCATACGGGAGGGATCGTGAAAAACCGGTTCACGAGGCGCTTTAAAACTTGATGAACGACAAGTGGGGTTCGCTTTTGCCCCGCAATTCTACACGGTTTATTCAACACGAATTTATTTTGAATCGCGTACTCAGATTCCGAGATCATGCGATATTTTTATGCACACCGCGCTGATCAACAGAATCCCCCTCCGAGCTCGCCGATGCCGACTCTACAGCCAAACGTTTACCACTGCCGATCGAGATTCGTATACAGCAGTGTTCCCTTCAATGTTGTCGGCTGTTAGTACCGGCTGCCCGCTACAGTGCCGATTCAATCGCTTACACACAGACGGGACTAAACAGTGTGGCAGTGAGCAAGATAGTGTTGGTGCCTGCCGCGATGCCGAAGTACTGGTCTGGCGCATGCGGGCAGTGTGGAGGGACTACTACATACGTACAATATATCTCCATCTTTTCTCAAAGGGCATAACCGGACGCCGCACGTTTGTGACGTGTTCAAATTGCAACCTGTGCGAGTTTCTTCCAGAACAACGACGCATGTTACGGTGTAAGCGCACCAACCAATTTTCCGTCGGTCCGCTCTTGAGGAACTCCGTGCATTTTCTACTGGGAGTCATTAGCTACGTCACTCGACAGACCGACTTGTGAAAAACAACGAAAGTGCAGGGATCGACGAGCAATCCCATGGTCGAAGTGTACGTGCTAGCATCGGAAACGCAGACAAGCGTTCTGATCGTGAGGAGTGAAAGAGCATGCGTCCTCCATACAAATATTTCGTTGGCAAGTGCTATACACCAGTACCGCAACACGCTTCGAACAAATATTTGGAGGTTTATCAACTGAAGATCCCCCTATAGCCGATCTAATCTGACGTTCGGGGAAACTTTCATCAATCGGAATGTGGTTAAACGGTGGCTAAAGCTAACCCTATTTACACGCGAACGTACCTCCCAGGCACGAAAAAACGTTGCCCACTTTTTCGTTTTTAGCTCATTTTGCTGAAACGTAGTGCGTGGTCCCGAAAACACGGCTAACACGAGATGAGAGCTCCTAAAGCGCCACGCGCGCGTTTAAAAACAATATACGTATTAGTAGGGGTGGACGACGTGTATATGTGTATTCACGGCTTGAGCTAGCGAGGATTGATTTGTGTTTTTGACGATAGATGTAAACGATATTTAGGTGCTGAGGCCTATGCCAATGGCAACGCGAAGTCCAAAAGTTTTCTTTCAAAACTATTGCTTCGAAAAAACAGCCGAAAATATCCTCGTACCACGACTGTGGAAAAAAAAAGGATAAATATTGGATTTTTCTTTCATTTTTTTCGAACGGCTGCAGGCGGCGCAATTTGTTTTCTCTCGTTGCAAATTATCAACACGCTGAGAAAAAACAACTGGTGCGACGATAGATGCTCCATCTCGATATAGACTCTTCCCACGGCCTACGCGCTTGGTGTCGGGCAGGGCCAAAGAGTATAGATGACGACATCGAAGATAGAAAGTGTATACATGCTCTAGGGGGGCAGAGCTTACCGGCGGCGTCCTGCAGTATCCTTCCAAACTTGAAAAAAGCCTGTTTTTCGCCATTCGAGATGGATCGAGAAAATGTGTCTTCTGTTTTGTACACATCAGCGGCTGCTTGTTTTTTATCACTCGCCTGGCCAGCGCCCACCACACATCACTCGCCATTGTGCGAAGACGGTGACTCACGGGTGGGTCGGAGCCCCTAACGAGCGCACTCCGTTCAGAATTCATGACGCAGTCGTTAATTTTGGCGATCGATGTCTGTCGAGGACTCGGAATCTCGCTGGTTCGAACCATACATCCGCCTGGGTTTTTCTCAAGATGATCTTGGCCCAACATCTGCCCCAGGTTTGCTTTTTTTTTGGGCGTTGGCAAAAGTTGGGAACTTGTTTTTTTTTCCAAACGTGCCCATAGGAAGCGTGTTATAGTTTTATTTGGCGGATATATTTGGAATTCAAACTTTCCGTTGATACTTCGCTTTCCCATTGGCATAGGTCTGATCAACCATAGGGTACATCGAAACTTGGCCTACCGGTGGTATTGCAGAAATCCGCCGGGGTCTAAACGATTCCGGATGAACGGTGTAAACGCGGTCGTCGTAGCTCACAATTCGTATCGTCATATTCGCGCGCCGCTTGCCTTCAGCTGGCTCACTCGCAGAGCGAAGAGCTTCCGCATGCTGAGTTCCCCCCGGTCGAGGGCAGTGATCATCGGCTCATCCTCTCGTTCTCCCTCGTTTGTTTCTAGCATTTCGCTCACCTGTATGCGAGGACACACAGACAAACACCAAGTACCAGGGGTTTATGTCCGATGGGTCCATCCACTGTTCCGCACCAAATGTCTACCTTGTATCAATATATTATCACTACTCCGGGCTGAAATATAAGGACTTTTGTTATTTATTGAAATATTTGACGGCCCTTGTAATTCCGCACTGAATTGGTTATTATACGGGCCTACATCTAAGATACATGCAAGTTTCAACGTTTCATCAACGCCACCTGCATTTCGGCTCATCGTAGGTTAGTTCAATGAGCTCATTTTGGCTTTACTGTGAAATGTATCCTACTATTGAAATTCCACACATAGATATCCTGTTCTCAAACCCTCCTGTTGTGGTTTTCCTGCCCCATACATGCCGAGTCCACTGACTTGGAATAACGCTGCAGGAGCAAACAGCAGTATAGGCACCGAGAACCAGAAGCTATCGTAAGCTCAAAGGAAATACGCCGCGATGAGTTTGAGTTAAAGAGCGCCGGCATTCAGAAACATTTCACCCAAAAGGTGCCACGACCCGTACCGTCGCACTCACCGTTAAGCCAAGGCTCCAAGGGTTACAAGGGTCAGGTATTTGTTGCTGGCAGGCCTATACTGGAATCCAGCGGCCCATATCGTCAACGTGTTTGCATCGATTAAAGATTCGCTCGACCCGACTCGACCTGACCCAACCACGACGCCAACCCGATTCGACTCGACCTGACCCGACCTGACCCGGCCCGACCCGACCAGATCCAACCCGACCCAACCCGACCCGACCCGACCCGACCCCACTCGACCAGATCAGACCAGACCAGACCAAAAGCGACACAACCTGACTCGACCGAACCCGACCCGACCCGACCCGACACAACCAGGACGCCAACCCTAGTCCCAGCCCCAGCTTCCACTGATCCCATCTGACTTGATGGTGGGATTTGTCCGGCGGCAGTGATATACCGCGTTTTTACCTAAACGTTTCTGAACCGGCAGTGAGCTGCTCAGGTGAAGAACTATTAGTATATCAGTTACAGCAGTTTAGTATGACTCGTTCTCTACTATTTTATGTGGACCAGCCGCAGCGAACATTGGTCGGGGTAGAGGAGCAAGCTTGTCCGAAGTCAGGTTTCGGGTCAGACGTTGGCCTCGATAGACGTGCGGAGCTCAAAACCTATGACATCATTCCTCTTGCTGGGGCAATTGCTCGTGAAGGAGACAAGCGGGTGGAAGTCAGCTTCGAAAACGCTGAAGCTAGGCAACAGCGGTGTTCGGAGCATTCGGTGAGGACTGAGTATCACTCCCGTCGTACGGCCACGGGAGGGACGGGGACGTGCGCGCACTGTTTTGTGTAATCATATTTGTTTGTACTCACAACTGCTACGGAAGAGGCAAAAGGGCTATGTTTCGCCGTGAACGTTCCGACCGCTGAAACGGCGTACACATATGGGATGAACCTTCCCAAATATCGCCCGAATATAACGAAATTGTGTAAGGGTGAGTTCAGTTTCCCTTTTTTTCAAGGTACGGCAAGGAAACGTTCCTCAGATGGATTCCTCCAGATAATTACCGACGCGGCATGCAATCAACCATTTAGCACTGCACCGTATAAAGACGTGTATATGACTCTAGATCGAAGAACGTTGTCCCCAATCAGGAGGGCGGTCCTGAAGGAGGAGGGGGGGCGGGGGGGGTGGGGTACTCATTATCGTGCACGGCCGTAGTCAAAATACCATAGATCCTCGCAAGGGGGGGGGGGAGGGTGCATTCACGATCATGCATTGCCGTTATCGTATGGCTATAGATCCTGGCATCCCTACCATGCCGACACAGAGCACGTCGACCAGGCAGACCTTGCTTGCTCTAAGCCCGAAGCGCCGGGACGTATTGGGCGAGTCGCATGAACGGTGAGCTGCACTTAAAAATGTATTCTTGTAAATTGCCTAGCCCGTCCTCGGCCAAAATGGTTGACAGGTGTCGATCAAACAGTCAATACGGGTTGAGCTTCAGGGTTTGAGGCCAAGCGCTTTTTTTTATTATAAATATCACCTCACCGATGGGCTATCATCTGTGCTTCATGGGAAATGCAAAAAAAGAAGTAAGGAGGTGTAGTCCTGTCATGCACGATCAAAGTAGTAGAACATTAGACCCTCGCATTCGTACAATGCCCGGACGGAGAATGTCGGGTTTTCACCAACCGGTCAGAAATTGGGGGCCCCCCCTAAGCCCTATTAGCAAAATGTGATTCAAGGGCGCTTTGTTTTTGGAGGGATTGTGTTCCAAATCTGCAGTTTGTAGCCATTCGTGACGTTTTGTCGACTGGCACACGCTTCACACGGTCGTGTATCACACCAAGGTTACAAAAAATACTATGGGACATGTGGCGTATCCCACAGACAGTGGTTGGACGTTTGAGCTGAATATTTCCCGACCGAAGTGCGCTCTTCAAGTAAGCAACTGTCCCAGGTACTGTCCAGCATGACACGTTTACATATGAAGCCATTTGTTCCAATATAACCGTTGGTGGGATCACGCGAACTAACGACTTCGACGTCATGGTTTGAGTACGATATTGACCTCCTCACGAAGGCGGCGCAAAAGAGGAGAAACCACCAACCAAATGAAGCACCGTCTTACCGTGACATCGTCCATTGCAGATAGCCTTCCGATACGTCGGCCGAACCGGACTACCTAACCCCATCCCTGCCCTCTACCATGAGATGTCCTACGCACACGCGTTCTGTTTATTTTCGTTTTTCCACTCCATTTTGTACTTTGGTCCTTCGTTTTTCACTTCTTACTTGCCGTAACTCTTATCCGGGGCCACAACGTATGGTACCGCACTACAAGTTGCAATTCGGTGGCGAGAAGACTCTGGTGCTTTCTTCTCCCGCCTACTCGCTTCATGGATGGCACCTAACTTGGTCATACCGAAATATACTATTCGTTCAATTTTTTGTTTCGGCTGGGCGGACATATCCCTAATTATCACGTTTTCAGAATCCCAGTATTCAATAAACAAATAGTGTAAACTGTAAAATCTTTCGTTGAATTCGTTAGGCAAGGAAAAAGAAATACCGCTGGAGGCTGGGTTCGTTGAATTCGTTAGCCAAGTGGAAATCAAAATACCGCTGGAGGCTGGATGCCAGAACCAACGTAATGCGGGGGGGGGGGGGGCGTGATTGTCCGAGGCTCCATCGCGCTCGGGGACCCCACGATCTAACCTCACTCTAAACTTTGTGTGAAAAGATGAACACAAAATTCTTTACCAGAAGAATCCTGCCATCGTCTACGTAGAACTGACTGTCACGAAAACAACTCGATACAAGGTGTACGACGTTGGTTAGTTCTTCGCTCGAGAAGCACCCCAGCAGAGTCAGACAAAGGTTTTGCCAAGACGTTGTGCTCCTGCCCATACAGACCGCGCGTGTGCAGTTATAAGAGGACTCACCACAGCCCATGGAAGACTCGGGGGAAATTGTAAGGGGGATAACCATAGCCTACGGAAATGTCGGATGAAACGATTGAAAAACCATTGAGTTCCTCTGTCGACCTCAACCAAGCCTTTACCTGATGTGCACTTTGTGTGATAGCAACTCACCTCTTCGTCAGGGACGACGTCGCGAATAGCTCCAAGCGCGGCCTCGAACATAAGCTTGTGCCCCGACAGAAGGGCGTGTGTGAGGACATTCCTGCCCCAAAGGTCAGTAGCCTTGAGCTCCTCCGGCAACTAGGAAGAAAAAGCGATGTGTACGTAGGCCATGGATTGTTTTAGAGCTAGAAAATTGGAAATTTGAACATATCGGATTGATCCTTGATTTTCACCACACGGTCTAGATCGTAAGGGGAAAATGCGCTCCTGGTCTGTAAGAGCTGTCGCTCTTGTTGCCGTATAATCTGCACATGTTTCTGGGTTGCATGTGCATAATACAAAATATTTGCACTTTGCGTCAACTGGACAGGGTTGAACTCATATGGTGATCTAGACCGTTACCTTTCCGATGTGAGAAACCTTAAGGCCGGGGGTTCTTTGTGTCGGTTCTATTCACTCAATTTTGATCTTTGTGCGGTTTCACTGCTGTTTTTCACGCATGTTTTGACAATGTTTTGTTGTTCCTTTATGGTGATCCCTCTCCTCCTCCTCCTCCTCCTCTCCTCCTCCTCCTCCTCCTCCTATTCCTCTTCCTCCTTCCCCTCTTCTTGCTTTGCCTACTTTCCCAATCCACCAGGAACCAGCCCTCGACCTCTCGGCCAACCGGCCAACCCAACAGCCCCGATTCCAGATAGAACACCACCTTGTATTTCCATAGGCACTCGGAGAGGACCTTGAATGCGATCTTGAACACGGGTACCACCGGGGGCTTTTCCATCGCGTGAGCCTGGGAATTGGTCCTAGCTTTAGCGTCAACCCCGGCCGTGTCTTCAGTTGTCGTCGCCTGAGGACGCCGCGGTGGCACCAGCGGAGGTAGTGGCAGTCGTGATGACAGGGGCACCACCGGCGACGGTGGTGATGGGGAGTAGTGGGGTCGACATAGGTGTTAGTAGCTGTACGTCTCTACTGCCATGTGTCTTCTTGTCGGTGTTTCGCCCGAAACTACACCCATAAGCCTATAAGCCCACCAAACGCTGGGAGGACGGGGCTATGCTAACGTGACTCGACCACGTGACCACACAAAGTCCGTGCACTCACAAGTTTTGATTTGCGCTTTTGCTACAGGTACAGGAACGAAATCTGTTTTTGGGTGTTGAGGTTTTGACGGTCAGTCACAGCTATTGAACAAGTTATGAATTACTTATGTGGGGTGAACAACCTTCACCCCTCACAAGGGAGTTCATCGCAGCACATCTTGTTTACGGTAATGCACCCACAATTGAGTTTTATACTAATCCCATTTATGTCTCCTGACGCTGTATCACCGCAAACCCAAAATAAGCTGATTGATCCTGTCATCCATATTCAACCACGACTTCAAAGCGTTTCTTACTGGGATGCAACTCACCCTTAGCGCGACTCGCGGGACACTACACGGCGCTTCGCGCCAGGCGCACGAAATACGTCCCCTGTAAATGAAAACCACACGTGCTCTGTAGCGGCGTTGTAGGGGTGGGCGTGTCTACGGTCTTGCAACTACGGCCATGAATACTATTAAGCACCCTGCCCCCCCCGCATTCGTAGCAGCAGGCACCCACAACACACGCCACACACCATACAGAAACCCTCTGAATAGTTGTTCTGGCAAAAGTTATTCATGCCTTCTACACGACAGAAGTGAATCCAAACGGTGACCCGTCGTTACTGACGGGTATCTATACTATCTGTACGTTATCACGATTCTGACCTCGAAAGAGCTGAACGTGCAGCCCGACAGCCAGTACGACACGGCCTTGGGTTCAAATATATGACCGACACAAATGACGTTCGAGGCGTACGGTGGCGTGGGTAGCGACGGATCGTTTCCGAAGGCTCCTCATTTACCTCAAGAAGGTGTATTAAACCCCGACCAAAACTTGAGTAAGAGAATACCTACAGAACTGATCCTACGGTAAAAAGGGTGCCCTCATTTTCATGATCGTGTTTACGCCAACCGAGCGGGTGGCTCGAAAACCATTACAGAAGTTGGACGCAGATAAGTGTTTGTTGTTTACAGAGTATAGGCAATATCCCCGTAACGGCGTGTGTTTGTGGTGAGAAAAAGGTCGGAGAACCGATTATTGGCAATAAACCAATGGGGTTCACTCGGCCGAGTGGCTTTTAGTGGCGTAAAATCAAGGACTTGGTACAGACGCCCCCCTCACCGTACTACCAGTAACAGGTGGAAGCAACCGATGAAAACTTCCAAAGCCAATACGTATCCACACTAGGTATGTCACGAATATTGGAAGTTTCACCTTTCCTCCGACCATGTATAGTACGTACCCCTATCCAACTTGACTCGAATGCTATCTCTTGATAACGCAGTAGTACAGACGCACCCCGTCTATCACTCTGAACTAAGAAGATGTCTCGTTTTCCTTTGTTAAAGGTTCCTACTTGTATCTCCTTCCACCGGGCAAACCCTCGTTCACACTAATTCTCGTCAAGGGTTTGGTCGGGTGTTCCACTGTGAATACAGTTTTGAACGATAATGTCCTGTAGAGGTCGATCAAACGTCAGTCAGCTGTACTTAACTTGACACCTGTTTCCCTATGGTAGCCCGCCTATTTCTGACGCCCTTTAAACGTGAACAGCCTTAATAGAATATAAGGAATGCCTTTACAAGCCATGCCTTATTGGGTAGTACCCTCAGTTAATACATTTTGTCGGTCAGAAATGTTTTGTCCAAAACTGTTCTTCCCCTGTTTGTAGATGGCTCGAATCCCAAACCAAGCAGTACCTGGCCTAGACCATCCGGGAGAAGGGAGATGTTTCCGGCGGGCACTGTGACTCCTGGGGTGGTGGCAGGGGTGGCGTCCATCGGGCCAACGTCCGGACCGGTGTTGCCGCTGATGTCCTGCGGCATGTTGACGGTGGGCGTCTCGACCGACTCCCTACGCTCTTGATCCGATCCCCCTGCTTCGTCGTCGTCTATGTTGTCTTGCTCTTTGTCTTGTTCGTCGTCAACGTCAACTTCAAGTCGTGTGAGCGAAATCGCATGGGTTTGAGTAGGCGGGAATAGGACGGAGTGGGAGTGGTGAAACTCCTCTGTTGCTTGCCTCAGCCATGTGACCACGGACCACGCATCGCATTTCGGACTTACGATAGGGGGCAGAGTTCATTTGTTGCTTTGCTTTGCGAGTGGTCAATTGACCATTAACGACGCATCCCTCTCGAGACCGAGGGCGGGGGAGAGGGAGGACGGAGTGCTAATAGATTTCTTGCCCTTGACGCTTGACCATTGACCACGTATCCCTTTTCGGACCTACGGTCGGGAGGAGGAAGGAGGGGTGACCTATGTTGAGGATCGTGTTGGCGTATAGCTTCTCGTTTGTGAAATTGCGGTCAAGGACTATTATTTATCAGGTTCAACAACTGATTCGATATTTTGGGAGCAGGCGGTTGACCGGAGAAATGGAAAGAGGGAAGGCTTGCAGCCCTGGGTTGGATGAATTGCATATCGTCTCACTCCAAACTGTAGAAGTGGAGCCAGGGGCGCAAGCGGGCCTGAGAGGGACGGGCGGGCGCGTAGAGCTGAGTGGTTTAGAATACTCTTATCGTGCGGGGAGAACGGAGCTTTGGGGGGACTTATGCAAAGTGCATTACGTGTTGCAGAAAACAGTAAGTGTTTTATGTCGTCTCGGGAGAGGAATTCCATCATCAAGTTGGCCGTCCAGCAACCAAACGCCTCTTAGTCCTCTCTATAGCACTGCGCGTCGAGACCATAACCGATTTCACGCCGGGGTACGTCTGCTGTGGCATGGTCTGTCGGGGTCTTTGTCTACCATCAACCATCCGATGCTGGCTCGTATCCCATTTTTTTATTTTTATATTTAATCGACCTATATATCATAGTGCGTTTTCGTCATCTAACTTGTCTCGTGACGCTCCCCCAACCTGACTCATAGGGGGGTGAGAGTGGGGTAAAGAAGGTCAGGGTATGATAGGGTAGGGTAAAATATGGCAGGGTGGGGTAGGGTAGGGTAGAGTAGAGTAGGGTAGGGTTAGCATACAGTTGAGTAGGGTAGTGTAAATAGTAGGATATAGTACGGTAGGGTAGGATATAGTGGGGTAGGGTAGGGTAGGGTAGGGTAGGGTAGGGTAGGGTAGGGTAGGGTAGGGTAGGGTAGGGTAGGGTAGGGTAAGGTAGGGTAGCGTAGGGTAGGGTATGATAGAGTAGGATTGATTTCCACAATATGTAATTGATGATTTGTGGGTAGGATAGGGTAGAATTTTGTAGGGAAAGGTAGAGTAGAGACTTCATCAATATTGGAAAGGAAAACATATCCTAATCACATACGAGTATAGGAAACGAATCAGGCGCAGTGCAATATGCTGACGATTCATTGTTGTGCACTCCCAGACAGAACAATCACCGCTACCCTAGTGCTGACATGAGCCTTCGAACTTGAAATGGGGGACAGAACCAGCGGCAGGACACTTACCTTCGTCACTGACGACGGAAGATGCAATTACATTGCAAGACGCCGCGTGCATGAGAAAGTTTAGCCCGTCGCAGTCCCGGTCGACGAGCATATCCCTCACCTGAAACGTTGATGACACACAGGCGCGAGATAGAGCGTGCGAACGTTAGCGCGCGTTTCTACGTTAACCCTTCAATATAGTATACGTCTAAACTTGTCCATATTCGTCGCTGATGAAACGTATTTTGATTAAATGGTTTCGAGATATTGGGGGAGAATAGTGTTGATTAATTAATGGCATCATCTCCAGCCTTGCACACTAATGACCTTTGACAAAAGAAGAACACGACATAACACTCTATACCCGGAACCAATTTGGACCTTTCGCTGTGTGTTTGTTCTATTCTGAACTTCACTTAGAAAAGGTGAAGAAAACAAACGACGAACATGTGACGACTGCACAAGAATCCCTACCCCAAATATAGACAGGGTCTGCTGGGGTTAGGGCATGATTCCAAGATGCAGAGGTGGAAAGAACATGAACGACCATGCGCGCAGCATACCTTCACTCGTATTGCTGTGCGCACTTCCGTGAAACTGTGACACTAGGACTGCCGATGCATGCTACTCCGCCACCGGGGTGCGTGATTAGGACGATATTCTCCACAACCTATACACAGGGCGTTCTGAAACGAACAATACTGGCACTGCACTGACTTTACGTGGTTCTTCATGTTAGTGATCCTCGTCAGGGTGAACCCACAAACTGCGTAAAACGCATTTTCTTGTCGCAGCACCCCTGCCGCCTCGGGAGCGTCCTACGCTGCGATGGTCCAGGTACACACACCTACCTGCTAGGAACAGCTGCTCTCCGAAGCTCCCGACTTGAGCAGTTATTTAGTTGGATGTCAGAGCAAACTAATAGTGATACCCACATTCCCGAAGAATATCAAATGCGCACGGTTGGGTGTAGATTGTCGGGGATTCACAAAATCTGAAATGGCACAGTATGTCATCCCATTTCCAGCGGCATCGTGGGACATCTCCAAAATTTGGGAACGCCGACGTGTGCTTGCGTTATAGCGGAAGCGCCTGTGTTGGGCGCGTTTTCACTATGAATTATATTGTAGAAGCTCTGCAACACACCCAAAGACAGGTTGTTAGGATAAGGCTTGAAGCGGTACAACCAGGGGGGGCACGAAACAAAGACGAACCGGCACCACACTACACAAAACAATCCCAACCCAAATTGACCAGTCGGTGGAACGTTTTTACTTTTGATGACAAAAATAGTGCACAAGCACTTTATTAAATATATTTGTTTGCTTTAGTATTGTGTAGTCCCGCCACTCCCTGTCTGGATCTCGAATCTTGGGACGTTGTGTTGTGTCGGATTTCGTTTTCGTTCTTCGTGCCCCCTCGGTTCAAGCCCTATCAAAAATCCCAACGACTCCTGCAGTGAGTATATCCTAGACATAAATGTAGGTGTTTGATATCATTTCAACACTATATTGGGTGAAGGAGTCCGGTTAGGGTTGGTTTTGGCCGAAACGTTTTATCGTTTTGTACCTAAATAGAAGTTATTTTCTGTAGAACCAAAACCAATACAAACGGTCTTTACATTTTCAGACAAAGTGATACCTGCTTCTATCAAAAGCACGCGTCCCACGTTTAGCCATCAGACGCGTTTATGTAGAAAAAAAAATCTGGAGTGCCCCTAAAAGCACGCCTACTCGTCGCTATTGCTTAGGTTGTTTTATACCTGGACCCCTCACAGACGACAAAGCGGCAATATAAAACAAACCAAAACGCGGTACGGCAACATTCAGCAATTTTTATTAACCCAAGCATTCCCGACTGGAGGGGGGGGGGAGGGTCGGGGGGGGGGGTCCAAAGGCGTCAGCTCTCAAAATGCCGAAGCATTTGCATTCGAAGTGAATTGCATATCATAACTTTCAAGCCCATGTATCACGCTTAGCATAGGTGATAGGGTGGATATTGACCTCCTCTCTTTGCGTGAACAGGCCTCAGACATCTGAGTGCTGTATACTCTTACGGCACCTATAATGCGCTCCATCCGGTTGAGGTTGAAGTTGTTGCCGACGCAAGGGCTACGGTAGGAGTGCAAAACAGGCATTTTGCTAACTCCTCCATCCCTCGCAGAGCGCTGCAAGTCTCACAATAACGGACCATTAGAGACGAGGTACGCCAAAGCCGAGATCGGCAACACCTTGGCCTAGACCCTCGTATGTCGAAAATATTCTTATCACCGGAAGATTACTATCTTTATCTATTAACAGTTCTCCACCTAGGCGGCGTTATTCACAAAACGCTGATCTCTCGCTCGTAGCCATGCGGGTATGCCTCAAACGGTTCGACCCTGAGTTGTAAATAGGAGGACCGCCCCCCTTATTCTCAAAGTTGGAATGCTGAAGGCCGAGTAAATTAAGACCCAGCCGCACGGGTGTGTGACGCGGACCCTAAGAGGTGAACACTTTGTCAGTCTTTGAACGGCTCCCTACCAAGTCCGTTTGCCGGGCATTGGCCTCCAGTACCGACGTCGGACTGACCATACTACCCTCTCGTGTGAGAAGATCCTCAAGATGACACGTTGCGAAAGCATCGAAACGACTACTCGTAAACGTCGGCTCTTCTTTGCGGGGGACATGGCACGGCAAAGCAAAGCGCGATTACCCAGTCGAGTAGTGTTCGAGACGATGGCTGGTGGGGAGAATCTGAGACCTGGCGGACAGTTCAAGACTTGACATCGATACATAGTCGAAGACCTTAGGGGGTTCCGAGCGACTGAATTGTCAACGGAACTTGCCCCCTCTGCGTTTGGAGTCGAGCCGTACTGTGGTTTACTGCAGCCAAAGAGGCGATGCTACTCGTGCTGCCAACTTCTACAGCTCGTCCGAAATCAGTCTTCCGTCGTTTTCTATATTTGTATTCGTCTTTTCGTGTTTTTGCGCTAGACGCTCTGTATTTTCATTTAATTTAGTTCTCTTTTCTTCTTCCGCTGATGAATCATAAAAAACATGAGTCCTGCGGCCTGGGTGAATAGCGAGCCTACTTCTCTTGTTTCGTAAAGTCTAACGCCGAGAGGCGGGGCATAGTTGACGGACGCAGGACGGAGACGGCAGGCAGAGTAGCAAGGGCTCAGGCGGGCTAGTAGGGAAAACCTGGCCATGCTACTAATACCACAACATACCTGCGCTACCTGGAGGTTACGTTGTCCTACGGTTCGCATATTATTCTCCCTTGGTTCTTGGCCTTACTCGGTTTATTTGTAGGGTGGTGTTTGGTTCTTGGACACGCTTATAAGTTTTTGCCACACCCCCTGCGGAAAAGCACAACATTTTGTCTTTCTGTTCTTCCCTCGTTTACGTACCTCTCTCGATTTCTTTTCTTTTTTTCTTCTTTCTCGTCTTTATTAGATTTTTTGTCGTCTCTCATAGAATACGTATGTCGTGCCTGTCATATCCAGTACATGGTATGACAAAATCGCGTTGCATTGCGTGCTGTTTAGTTTATGCATACGTAACAATGTCGTATCTCTGCGGTGTAGTTTGGTGACCACATAACTTGTATCTCTCTACGATTGAAGAATCGGCATGGACACTGGTGGTGCTGGATGTTGACGGCTACAAAGAACGGTTTAGAGTGAACAACACACACACCTCTGCCGTTGTGGGAGGTAGTGCAGGATCCGCATACTTGTAGGACAGATTCAGCCCTGGAATGTTTTCCAAGAACACGGAGATTCCAACGGTTTCACCCGGCGACATAACCTAAGCTATGCAACGTCGGGAATAGGTATATCTGCCTTGAAATATAAATACCACCTATTTCGGGGGACCATAGTGAATAGCACCTGCGGTTCACACTTAAACCTTTACTATTTTCTTTTATTCTACCAGCACTGTGTCTTAGTTACTGTGTTCCCCGTACTATAGCAGGAATGATCTGTACATGATATGTCTGAGGGTAAGATGCGTTCTTGGAAAGCACCACCGGGCATATATAAAATGGGGTAAACAATTTGACCGGCACGTCCCCAGGGATTCCGTCACGTGGATGAAAGGTCGGGACGAATTTTCACTCAGGCCGTGTCTCGTCCATTGATAGCTTGCACGTAGGCCCAGACAAACCCCACCTCAGGCCTTGCTCTTTTCCTAACCCTAATTATACCGTAAACCTAACCGGAACTCGAACCCCAACATTTTATGAGGCTCGAAGTCAGTAAGAGCAGTGGAACAGGGTTCCACCGATTGTTTTCGTGGCGGCTTCCCAGCAAAGTTCCGGGCGGCCGAACGACAAGCCTGGACTAACATGACCTGCATCCTGCACAACGTTTTGCAGGCTGCTCCTGCGCACAGGCCGAGTCAATGGCAGGGGGGGCACCCAAAACTCGTTTAGATACATGTCGACTTAAGGAGCTTTTTGTGTCCAATCCCTCAAACACGGAGCATACGAAAACCTGAAATTTATTGCGGCAAACCGATCAACAATATCCCTTGCTTCAAATAGGTACAAAAACACCATTTGTTGTGTTTGGGACTACAACCAGAACCCAAAATGGTTTCTACAACATAATTCAACGTTGTCACCCCATTTAGAGCTGCGCTCGATACGTGGGGACAAAATACTTATCCATTAGGGTAAACTTGTGTACATGTACTGTGCAATATTAAGAGGGTGAAAATACACTGTCAGGCGTGCGCCCCACCTTTGCACACGCCCGCTGCCGACAGAAAGCACGCTACTACTGCCATGTATACCTTGTGCGGCGGGATCACGATACGGCACGCATCCGCCACGGCTTTGAGTAGCATCGCGTCTCCCGAACTGGCCGCGTGCATCAAAATCGTTTTATCGTCAGCTGACTTCAGAAGCAACAGACGCTCAAAAGCCTGGCGCGCAAGGATCGTGTTGCGAAAAGAGGGGGGTGGGGGGAGGAGGGGCGGGCGTCTCATTGATCCGTTGGGTAACACATCATCTTTACACAACATAGATATGAGCAGTTTGCCCCTATCAATCACCCCTGTTGATATCACGATTTTGGATATTCACCGTCGACAAAAAGCTCTTGTGTCAGCCGTACGCCTATCAATGTGCAGCGTGTGCCTATCGTCAGGAAATAACGAGCAGAAACAGGAGCTCAAAAGCCCTACGAGTCGCCAAACCTACTTGGCACGTGGAAAACAACCCTTCACTCGACCACCCCTGCATCCCATCGGTCCAATAACGACGTACTGAGCACCACACCCCCTTACTCCAGGCTCGGAAGCAACACGTTCCAAATGGGCGGATGACTAAGTCCAGCAGCAAATACTCTCACCCGCCCCCTCCCTCTGAAACTTTCTAACAAGGTATTGGCCAAACTTCAAGGGGAAAACCACAAAAAGGAGTTCGCCCCAAAACATGTTCGCGTGAATCGGAGGGAAAACAAGAAAAAGGAGCAAAGATTGGGCGAACTATTTCGGCCTGATAGGGCTCCACCGTCGAACAAACCAATATCTACCACAATCTTCATAATGCTTTGACAATTTTAGACCCAACGTGACGAGCGTTGGAACTAAATTGAAAACTCCCACGGTCAGTATATTTCCGTCCAGAAGAGTAGGTGTTTCGCTCCTGCTTTCGTATTTCAATGGGCGCTTACATTTTCCACTGAGGAATTCACGTTTCGGAGGGCGAGCGCTACAGGGTTCTTCATCTCAGGAGGCAGGAGATAAAGTAAGTGTACCCCCCCCCCGCCGAAGAAAGAGCCGACCTTACACGGGAAGGGAGTATTTTTGTATCCGTCCAAATGCAACCATATTCTTCGCCTGAACTTGGGCGGAAGAACAAAAGGTTCAAACACTAATAAGTCCTGCTGACGATGGCTCAATTTATGTAATCCGTTTCTAGACATGTATCGTGATGAGATCTGCCGAGACAGTTGACACTGACGATGGTCTCCTGTGCAAGGCTCGGCGATAGCAGGGTAAGCGAGGGACGGGATAGCTGCAGAAAAAGATTTTCTGAGGCTGTGGATCAGCACGTACCCCAGATATTTTCTAAACATGTTTGGTATTGTTATCGAGGTTTAACGTAGCCTAGCGTGCTCTCGTAAAAATATTTTGTTTGAGCGATTATCCTTAGATGTGCCGGAGCAGTAAATTATACTTTCAAGCGCATTGGTTAGGTGGCACACCAACTAAGCAAGACTCTGCTTTAGGTCATACCTTGGGCTAAAGTTGGAGTTGCGAGTCTAGGTCGTGGGTGCCGTGAGATGAAGCCGAAAGTCAGATCGCCGTCGAAACGTAACCCTTTACAGTGTAGTGATAAACCCACTACTTCATTACAACATGATCAATGTATTCCCGCAAGAAAGTTTGCCCAAACTGGCAGATTGACGCCTTCTTTAGCCCAGCGTTATGAAGACTGGGCTAGGTTAAAATAACGCCTAGAATACCGACCGAGAACGGTAGTTCAAGACGAATAAAAAGCCCAACAACAGCCCGAATTGTGTAGTATGTTGCTTTTCACCCCGAATGTTCATCATATGATGCATGTCATAGTCCGACATAATGAATGGGACTTGTTTTCTTCCCTCTAGCCAGCTCCGCAAGAGTACCGTCTCTTCTATTTGCCCCAGCCGACATGATAATCCACACTTTTTTCTTGAAGGCGATGTCACTTACTATTCCCGAAATCGGTTTACTCCAACATAATGCTGGAGTTCAGCATCGAACAACAACATTTCTAAGCATCGGATAGATCGCAATCTACTGCACATCAAGTAGATCATCCAGATGCTAGTCCGCCGGCGTGATCTGTTTGGTGCACGATCTGCACAGCACAGATTACACCTGGAAGACCTGTTCCGGGAAGTTCAAGATGGATTACACGGCTCCCACACGGCATTATGAGCCACATTGGTTACGTATAATAGATCATTTAAATAGCTGGCCTGAACAGTTTAGATCATGAAGGGCGAGTCCACAGTCGTACAGAGGAGTTCCAATGGGTTTCACATAGTCTGCACGACAGTGTCCATGCTCGAGTCTCGACTCCCCACCACGCGTCTCTGGATAGGACTGTACCATTGGCTATGTGCTCACGTCTGAGGCTAAACCGGTCCAAATATGTCATCAGCTAGACCGGTCGCCATTAAGAGAAAGAAATTCGAAAGCAGAAACAATGGAAAGACTACATTAAGGGATTGCCAGTCTGATCTCCCGCACACTCAACCCACCAACCCACGCACCCACCCACTCACCCCGCCAATCCCTCGCCTACCCGCAAGACAGCACACCCACTCATCTACCCACACACCCATCAACCCACCAACCCATACCCAGCCATTGACCAAACCACCCACCCACCACCATGCGACTGCTCTGATGTTTAAATTTCTCCTTGACGTACCTCATTATCTCGTAGAGACGATTTTACGGCTTCTTGCACCTCGTGAAATACCGGAGCCGGGCCTACGCTGGCGGCGTGCATGAGCAGCGTCATGTGCCTATGGTCTCGAGCCTCGAGCGAAACAAACGCCTGTGACAGGACGGACATAGGCCGGCCGAACAAAGCGTGGTGCTCAACGGAAGCGTCGCGGATTCACTGTACCGCGAAGAATTTTGCATAATTACCTCAGAGCAAACTATTGTCAATGCGACGTCAACGCATTTTGTCCCCGGGCACGCCACAAAACCTCGTAATGGATGCAATCCTGCACACGCCACCTGCTGGTAGCAGTACGTAGCACGTCCACTGCACTTTAGTGCACAAATGACTAGCGAAATTCTGCTACGTGCGTAAATAGCAATTTATATTTCGGAGGGGTGCGACAGTTTGACAGCCATCGGTCTGGCGACGACGGCAGTGGTGCCGCTAAAGCCGAATATGTACGCGAGGGTTGGGGATTTCGATCAGATCTTTTAGACAACACTTTGTTCTCGACCATACCGATCTTGAAAAGACGCGCTCTGAAAGCAATCGCCCCCCTGTGGGAACTCAGCCTTCACGGTACTACTATAGTGCTGGTGACGTAGGATACGGCTAGGTTCGCTCCAATAAAGTCCCACCGGAAGTGTGAAGTGCACTTGCATATACCCTCGCTTTGACGCGATTATGTGAATGCCACACTCTGGGGGCTGATCGGACGATATATACTACGGTAGGACTGCCGCTGCAACTCCTACATGTCCGACTGCACCTTCTTCTCCATCACCGCTATCCAGTATGTCATACGGGTGGGTTTTTATACGCGTGTAGATGCTTTAGGGGGCTAGACATTATATTATTGACCTTTACTGGAACGTTCGAGCAGTCTTGGAATCGCCACAGCCGTGCGGGTTCAACAAGCTATACATCATGCACTGATACAGTTGCAGCTAACTATTGTCAAGTGTTGTTACCATTGCAAACCGTGATATTGTAAAGTCATAGCCAGCTTCAACATGCACACATTACACGTTGGTAATACGCCCGTACGTCACTTCTTTCCATCGACTGAATACGGCACGAACACGAGGAGTACCGCCGTAGCCGACAACACGTACGTATTCACTAAAGTGCCATTTGTTCAACATTTGCCGTCGACGTTTAAAGCGACGTCGGAATGCTTTCTGCACAATATCCAACGAAGAAACATTGTGCTGGAAATGGACACAACAATAATCTGAGAAAATTAGAAAACGAGCAGCAAGAGATACTATCCTGAGACATACAAAGAGTTAGATGTTATTGCGTCAGTGTTTTATCAAAGTTTGTGTATTACATTTGGAATTCGAAAGTAAGAAATCAGGTCGGAAACCGTTTTCTCATTTACCACTAGTACATGCCCAGCACATGTGCAGGTTTTCACCTGTGTTTCCTCTATCTCCAATATTAGGGCGGCCACAATTGCCACGCTTCGGCTCCTTGCCGCGAGCATTACCGCTGACCTTCCGCCCCTGTCACGGTTCGCGAGCTGAAGCCTCATCTCGAAGTCTCTGGCCAGCTGCGGAAGCACGAAAAGGTGTGGGCGAACATCAAATATCGTGTCGAGTCCATCAGACATAAGACACAACCTTGTTCTCAACGCTTTATCTACTTCGATAAAATTGCCAACATATCAGCATACGCCGGAACTTTACACGGCTCGGGTCTAAACTCGCTAGCCGCATGGAGTTCGATACGGCAACTTGACCCGGCACGAACCATAATATGCCAGACTTTGCCTGGGTCGACCAGACCTGATCTTAGTAGACCTTACCCAACCCGAGCAAACCCGACCCGACCCGACCCGACCAGACCCGAGCCGACACCAGCCGACCCGAGCCGACCCGAGCCGACCCGACCAGACCAGACCAGACTCGACACGTCACGACTCGACGAAACCCGACACCACCCCACCAGACCCTACCTGACCCGACCCGACATGATCAGACCGGACAGGTGAAGTTTTAAAAACTTACCGACTCGACCCGCTGGTCGGGTCTGACCGGTGAATAGTCCTAAAATATGTATAGCCCAACACGAAAATTATTTACGCAATCGGCAGCGTGCCACAACATGCGTGAATAGGTATGCACGCATTGGCCAAAACAGTTGTGACGGACGGGGCAGACCCGCCAGCTCAAGAGCTCACCAAATATCTTGGAACACAGAAAAATGTTAGCGCTGCCAAAGCCCTATTGGACTGCTGATTGTATGAATGTTGATTTGTTTCTCCTGTAAGGCTCTTTATTGAGCCTAGACTCGCGTCACGGTAGCGGGCGAATGTACCCGCAGTGCTGTCACAATCGCGGTTGGGGCACTCGGGCGAGGGGCTTTGTGCTCACGAACAAACCACTTACTTTCCCCAAGTTGAGCACGAATGTCATGGAGTTGCATATCGCGAAACCCCGAGAGAATAAAAACCGACGGCTGCAAATGAATATGGTAGTCACGTTTCTCGGGTGGATGGCTCTGAGCCACTACGCAATGTGAATATATCAGTTCCTCCCCTACTATCGTACTGCAGCACCAGTCGGCAAAGTGACCTTTCAATCAGGAACCTCAAGCAAACAACATAGTACCCTACCGAGGCAGCTGTCTACGGTGTCTAGTCACCCATCGATAAAAAGCGTGACCCGACGCGAGTACCGCCTTGTAACGCGCGTGCCGGAACGCGAGTACCATCTTGCAACGCAACGGAAGCACTTTTTTGTGGCTTTCGTTTGACCTGACGGAGCTCCTCCCCCATATCAAGCTTCAATCCCGTCTGTGTTTTCACTCTATTGTTGTTTTTTTTCTTGAAAGGAATATTCGAGCAAAGCGCACTATGATCTTCCTCGTAAGGGTTAGGGGACTTAGGAGCTCCACGAGAAGAGAACCTCAGACAAAATGAGGCACAACGTTACCGTAACATGCGCGTGCCGTGCATGTCGTCGCCTCCACAACGAATTACGCATTTTTACATACAAACTCCAACGTCATTAAATATTCTCACTTCACGAACCCATAACCTGCGCTGTTCATAGAAATCCCTCCATTGCCTGACGGGTAATACTACGTATGTACGTGCGTCAATATCGACTGGTCGTTGCTGCCAAAACCCTACAGAGATCAACTACGTATAGTTGGGAAGTTCTATGTGAGACGATTTGGCTTCTTCGTCTTCTTTTTTGGGCATCTGAGTTTCCGACTAATCGAGTTTCCGTTGTCTTCCCTGGGATACCCTCAGCCTCGTGAACAAAGCAGCCACATGCACGGAGTGAGCTTACAAGGTATCCTAGTATCTCGGAATCCCGGGATGTTGCGTCGTGCGGGGCAGATGCCGAAATCGTACTTTATTCAGACATCTCCCTCCTCTGAAGCACTCAGCGGGCGTTTCTCCGGCGCGTTAGGACGATAGCGAGTTGCGGCATGAATCGATCTACTGAAACTCCGAAACTGCTAAAATGAGACGTTGTGCAGGAGCTGGGCACAGCACCGATCCAACGCCGGAAACATGCCCCGGATCATGTAGATTGTATACCGGCTCCCACCCTGTGACGTGACCTACTGTGGGTAGATCCTACCGACCCGGGAAATGTATGCCTTTATGGAAAATGTAGGTCGTAATGGGGTGGAAATAAGCGATGCGCGAAATCGTCTTACGTATTCGTCCCCAGACACGCGGGGACAGGAGTATCGAAAAGACAAGGACGACGTCGTATTCGGATTCGATGTCAGAACCTTCTTTAAGCGTGCGCCGACAGTCTTTCGAGTTTTTAACAAGTTTTCGAATTACACCAATTATCAACAAACATTGACCCGTGTTACGATAGAGGTGACATAGGGTTGGAGAAACACATATCACACTTCTGCCAGATCCTCTGCAGATCAATTGGTATCGCGTCATGATCTAGATATTTCGAGTCAGACATCTAATCTACTCCCGATCTTGTATTATCTAGCTCGTGATGCCGGGTGGGTGGGAGTCGCTTACCTATCTGCATCATGTGTCATCTGTTTTCTGGAGTAGACATGTACTATGTAGATCCTCCACAACTCAGCACAACGACCGTTCTGGAACGAGACTATCTGCAGTTGATAGATATATCATGCTCTACTCGAGGAATTAAACACTTCTACCAGACGGGGAGTGTGACGGACCTACTGCAGATCATCTAGATCCTAGTAGTCTGCCGTCATGATACGCTGTGCAGAACGGTGTACAGCACATACCAAAAACCAACGAATCCTGTCCTAGATCTTGTACATTGTACAACTCCCGCGCGGCAACATGATCTAGGCCGTATAGTGTCCTGAAGTATCTCGATCACTGAGTGGAACCCATGACCTAGTCGAGGCGTGAACATTTCTGAAAAACGGAGTTTCCTCCACAAAAGATATCCCAGAAATGATTTGAATCTCACCGGTTTTGCTCAACAAGATGCTTCGCGTTTTCCTACACAGCAGGCCAAGCCATTTGATTATTCACCTGGATGGACGTCCAGTCAGATGTCGTGGGGGGGGTAGAGAGCGCCTACACTACCATCATGTCAGGAGTCTACGAAAACCCAGAAGCTACCTTTACCCGTGGTCCGCGTCGGTTTCAAGTAGTTCGTCCCCAACGCATCGATCAAGGAGTTCAACCTGGGCTCAAAGGGGATACATGTCGCTCCTAGGAACGACAAGACAGAACGAAACGGCTGGAAACGAATCAGCTTGAACTTGAGATCGTTTCACCAGTCATTGCGGCGGGTTTCGTACCCACTACGGACACACTATTTTCGGTTTGTGCTCGGACGCATGCTACGAAAAAGGGGTGTATTTGTGGGTAAGCGTTTCCACAGACGGGCCGATCGCCTGAGGCAAGGAAAAGAAATAAAATTATTAAAACGAAGAAAAACTAGTCGCCACCATTTCGGAATTACAAACAAAATGAGCGAGTTGAGAGCTTTGTTAGAACGTTAAATATGTTTATAGATGTCGTTTGTTTCCAACCATGGATTTCGGTTGTAAAATACCTACGTGTGCTGCCTGCAACATCAAACGAAATACAGGTTGTAGTTTGCTTATGTTTCGTTTACGCCCGCCTGAGGAACGACCCCATCTACCCCATATCGTTTGAATGCCATACATTTGTGCTTTACACGATAATGCACGGTACATCGGCTTTTCGCTATTTTCCCCTTGCCAACGTAAAGCGCTTGTTCCAATCGTATCGTCCACATCCGAAAGGGAAACGTCGACCCAAAAATATCAAACATCAAACGATGCCATCAATTTCCCTTTACATATGTTAGCCGTGGAGAAGACTATTAATCGGGTTGCACCTCAATGGTTGAATCAAACTGTGATGCGGACTCGTCCCTAGGTAAGGGTATGTCGTTTTCCGGCTCGAACGCTTTTGCCCCGATTTATCTCCGCATGTGAGAAGCTACCGTTGCGTGAGTGTATTTTCAACAAGTACACGGGTCTACGAACTAGCCCATAGAAGGAGCTGGTGGTGGGTTGCTTAAACTAGCCTCTTCGAAATCATGTCTCAGGTGAACGGTATAGTGCTCGTCATGTGAGGAACTCGGGAAATATTGAGCGATCACCCTTGCTGGGCCGCTGCTCTACGACGGAGAAAGCATTTTTTGGAAGAACGTTAATTCGATTGACTTAATCGAAGAGAACTCTACGAAATGTCAATGGAGCGATATGAAATTATGATTCGTGCAGCGGTATGCCTAAAGTCGCCCATGACGTTGTTTGTCGGGTTATGTGTACATTCCTGTTTCAAGTAAATGCTACAGGTGAGGCATAGGGCTCTGAAGACGGGGAGATCCAGGCAAAAAAATCTGCGTTCGATGTGGGGAAAAATCCCCACGAATAGGCATGGTCTCCTTGGTTCCCCCTTCTCTAGGTAAGCCAGTTGTTTAGGGGTGGGCACGCCGTCAATCGGCTGACAAGGCCGAAAGGCGTGCAGCACGCCAGTACACTAGACGTAATTCAGACCTCATCGAGGGGTCGTACTATAGAGGACACCTGTGTATTACAGCAGTAGTCGGTATCACTATATAATACAGTAGCATGCGTTCGTGCAGGCTGAGGTATAGACACACGTCTCGAAGTGAGTACCCTTAGGGAATACAGGGGCACCCCTAACGCGATTTGTGATTTGGTATCCCTTTGAGTGATCACCTTGCTATCGTACTTCTGCTCGGAAGCGTTTCAAATCGCCGGTAGTACTTGACCACTCACCTTGTTGTCATACTGGCGATTGAAGGCGTTCAATACAGCGGTAAATTTTGCGAAATCTCCTGTCGCCGCTGCCGCCATTAAAGGCGTCCGCAGCTTGTGCTTGACGAGAAGGCTGGGGGTGTTGAGAGCGGACGTTACCCCCTCCGGTAATTGAAACACTAGCGAACGTACATCCTCAACGCGGCCTTCCTCAATCGACACAAGTAGATCGTTCGAGGTCTTAGCTGCCTTGAGACTGAACTTGCGTCCCGTCCGAAGGCTTGGAACCTGGAAACATAAAAATCAAACCCATGGAGGAATATTTGGCAAGTGATTTTGGCGTGGAATATTACAAACGTCCGACGAGGCACCGGTCCCCACTTCATGATCTAGATGTGTTATTGAATATAGTTACCTAATATTTTCCATATGTGGTAAAAGTGTCAATGAAGGGATAGTCTCTGCTCCCTGTCGGAAGGAGACCCACTGGCCAAGCCGGCGGAGTCGCGAATTATTTCGACATGTTCCCCGCGGATACCTGACATCTCGACTCGGTTCCAAAGTGAGAAAATATCCACTGCAGCTTCTCTAACTGCTCGACGACAGCATAATTATTTAGAGTAAGGTTTACAATATGTGATGAAACCTCTTTAGGGGTGTTGTCGCCTAACAAGGCTAGCGCGCGGTTAACACTTCGGAATCATCGTCTGCGATTGAGAACTTTCTTCGTTCGATTCAAACGCGGAGCAGGCACGTTTAAGCCCAGTTTTGGCCCGTTTTGGCTGGGGTTTGGGGTTAGGGTAAGGATTAGGGTTGGGGTTGGGTCTTCGTCCGTATCCTTTTCCCGACGGAAAATAAAATATGTGAACAACCTACCAAGCTAAAGATCCGTACTCACAGATTCCAAGAGGACCTGGCATTTTATGCATGTTCCTGACTTATGTATTCAAACTCATGCAACCGGGTGGAGATGCTTGTCGTACTATCCGCATGTTTCCTGGGTTAGGTCTGTGTATTGAATGTGCCACGCCGCCACAGCAAGATAACCGACACGTGAGGATGATCTAGATCCGTCATCTGTCCAGTATCCCAATGTACGTTATATCGAATTCTTCAATGGCTTGTCGGATAGCAAGTGAGAATATTTTACAAAAGCGACGACATAAACTACACCGACGGATTATCGTGTAGGAAAGGCCGTTAATCTCTCCGGGCCTTAAGGACACCGCACTCCGGTTGTGGGTAAAAACTAGTAGAATTAGAGTAATATTGAGGTTCATGTACAGTGTAGTACTAAAACAGTTAGGTGCGTCTGTCGCGCTGGGTACACCATTGCCCTTCATAGTCTGCCCGAGGCGGCAAGATCCGCGTGAACCGGACAGCTTATTTGAAGTGCCAACGACGAGAATCTTGGCCAACGTCGGTCCCAGGGGTGTGTCAGGCGCAGGAGAGCTATCGCCTACCGTCAGGTCGGACCAACAGAACACTTCTACCTGCATGTTCGTGAGCACGGGCAACAATATTCGTTTGGTACCTATGAGAGGTACAGGGGAAGCATGTAGAGGGGACGCATGCTACGGAAATGGACCTGCACCAATCTCGTCTTCCGAAGCCTGCCCACTTGAAGATCTTGAAATCACAACACCCGAAAAAATCATTTTAGAATGTTTATTCGCCTAACATCGAGAACAATCCCAAGACAATGAAATAAAGGATGGGCGTGACTCCAACGACAAGGCATGTCGTGTTGGTTAGTTCCTTGGCGCCCTTAAGGGGACGCTGGCGTGCTCAGGCATGCGTCGTCAACTATCCGCGTGTAGGCGTTTTGGCAACATATACAGGCGACTTGAAATTTGAGTAAAAATATTGCAACCAAGATCCGTAAATCGTGGTTGTAGGATGATTAACGCAAAAATACGACAATCCCGAGGCTTTGAGCCCATTCTGTCACTTAATTGGGCCCTATTACTTTGTACCCGTCATGGTTACGTAGTTTGGCTCCCAGCAGCGTCTTCGACGACGACTCCCTAAGAGACGTATCATACGCCTGGAGAACAGCAATCTTCTAGTGAAGGCCATTTTGTGGTCGGTTGTGTAGTCATTGTGTTATGCTCCCTTGCGTGAAATGAGACAATTTATCGTTTTTCGGAGTGATTTGTGCCACTCGCTCGAAACTCAATGTCAAATAATCGGCCAGGCGTTGCCAGTAGATTACCGAGTCGATGGTTGTTAGTAGCATTCTCTCAGTGTTCAGTAGAATGTAGTGCTACTATAGCGTGAACATGGAACACGTATATGTGCGGTGTATCATCCGTGAATACGTTGGGCAGAAAGACGCCGAAATTCAAATTGGAACTTTGCAAGGGAATATGCGAGGCACCTTAAAGATGCTCCAAAACGTTTCCCGAGTAAACCGTAGAGGAGTGTATCCTTGCAGAAAACAGCATGCAGTACGTTGGACGTAGTGTACGTCGTTCGAGAGAACGGCACGTAGTGTGCTAAACCTCTCGACGTGTAGCGTTTTTTTAAAACGGTTCGTAGTGCGTGGTACGTCCGGAAGCGTACCGTTCTTGCAGTAGCTCGCTATCACGGGTCTGCGTTGCTGATCTATTACCTATGAGTCACTCCTTTTCCTTTCTTCTCTCAATCGGCCTGAGAGCACCACTTGGTATCAACAACAACATCATAATTATTATGCGGATGCTCTCAGACAGACTCGCCTAACAGCAATCCGAGCACTTTCCTCTCGACTCTCGTAACAATCTGTCACGTGCACCTCCAACAGGCTATGAGCCTCGGATCACGTACGACTGCCACGCTTAACACCGATGCTGCTGCTATTGCTGATGCTGTACATGAACGGCTGGTGTAGGATAGTCACGACGAACAGCGATTTTTTGTTTCTCATTTATCGACCCGGGATACGTACGAAAGGTGCAACACAACAGATATTTCCCATTTTGTATTGGTCGAAGGATTGCTCTATGCATTCTACTAAGGACTGTGGAACGGAAATATCGGGTGTTGAGCGAATTGTTTACGGTACCATCAATCCTGCAATATTAACTGCTGCACGGCTGAGGATTGTTGGGGGCTTTTTTTCAGGACTAAACCTTTCGTGACGAACGAAGGATTAAATGCCCAGACTCCAATCAATACGGCACGAACCCGACGACGTTAAATGCATTGCAGCAACTGGTATATATTTACATATTCATAGACAATACTCCAGCCTTTCGTCTGAGTTAAGAATGAAGGAAACCTATCGTACCTACAGCTATTCAAGCTGCAAAAGACTCCAGCTAGCTGTCGTATGTTTCTGACGCTGGCCTCACGGCCACATTAGCGAGTGATGTACTCTGCTGCTGTGAAACCGTGTAGGCGCGAGGTGATAGTGGGGGGCAGCGGGCCGTCATGGCTGGAGTCTTAACACGAAAGGTTTAAAAGCCACTCCAACCAAAAAAACGCGGCGGAAGTGGTCCGTGTGGTTGTGGCCTGTGTGTGCCGTACGGCAAATCAGGCGTTGTGGGCTTTCTTTGACGAGGGGCGCGTTTTATCCTGCCTGTGTTACTTGCCCGTCGACGAAGTCAAGTCCGGTGTCATTGTTTCGTCGGCTGCTGGCGGAAGCTTGTGAATTGATGCCTAGAAGTATATATATTCAAAGCATTTGTTGACGAAAGTCTATTCTTGGCGGAGGAAGGCCGTTAGTTACACCATAAACTGCAAAAAAAAACCGCCCTGACTTAGTAAAAAGGTAATGGTATATACTACAACATTTAGATATGTTATCCGCGCAGAGCGCTATACGCGTACCTTTACTGGTAACAATCTTACTGGGTACAGTCGGTGCAGTATTGCCGCAGGGGGGTCACATCTCTACCTACTTTGTGTACTTGCACATGTATGTCCTTCAGTCCTTGAAAAGAAGGCCGCTGCTACTCCTACTACTCTAGAATACGCCCTAGCGACACATGGCCGAAGCTTGCAAAACTGCAAGTGTCAACCGACGTTTGGCGGAACTCGCGCTTTTGACGCATGTTGTTGGTAATATCTGTCTACACTCGTATCTACTTGCATCGAATGCACGGGCCGTAGGGATAAGACGCCTAACATTTTTTAGACGAAGAAAAACGGGAAACATTCCAATGCGCCTATGAAAACGCTGAGCGCAAAAGCGTTTTTCGAACAGCAGGAAAGCTTCGAAAGCGAGAAAGTTTTACAAAGTTTGTAAACGACGGGAAAAGAAAGAAACCCACGGGCACGTGAGCAGCAAAGTTCACACGGTTCTCTCCATTTACGTGAATAATTTGGTTTGAGAAATTGACGTACGTTTTCGAATCAGATATCTTCGTTTTCGCACGTTTGAGCAAAATGCTGAGTAGCCGACACGAGAAGCCGGGCCAGACAAAACAGTCGGGGTCCGGGCACGATCCATGCATTATGACGCACGTGCCGTACGCTCAACGTGTACTCTTTCGGCGGAAGTGGATTACAAGGTTTACCTGGTTTTCAGTACGAGAGGTGCTTTTATGTACGTAGGTAGCGGGGATTTTTTTCGCTGTTTTCTTGCCTTGTGAACACAAAGCCCAGCCGTATACCAGGTAAATAACACACAGCATGCAAAGATCACAACGTCACAACGCTGCCGCCCGTTCGCCGAGCAAGCTTGACACACCCATTGGCGTTTTGTTGTGGTTGCTGGTTGTGTTGATCGGAGCCTGCGGGCTGTCATTCACTGTCTACCTGTCTTTGCTGCTGCTGTGTGACAGATACACCCACACTCTTGACGGAAATGTAAGGACCGTTTGGATAAAACACGAGTTAATCGACAGTACATATGTTTCCGACGTTTTATGTTTTTGACCCGAGACGCATCCCAGGCCGTGCGAAATCAGAAAAACATGCCAAACCTGATCGAGCAGCACAACCAGCAGCGGGCCATACCACACGCGTGTCGCATGTCCGTGGTGTACTTGTACTTTGGCCAGTTGCTTCTATCGGATCCCGCGATCAGTCATCAGTCATCAGCACCACTTTTTCTTCTGGTGTGTAACGTATGTCCATGCGTGTGGTGTGCGTCGTGCTCCCCGCCAAAAAAAAAATCTATGGATTTTTAATACTACGGTCAAGTGTTCACGATGCCGGATTTGGGGCTACAAGGCGGCAACAAGGCGCGAGTTCGATCCTCGCCGAGATCATGTCCATTATTTTTCATATATATATTTTTTTCAAATTTGTTTTCGGCTACATTTTTTTGTGTGATGTAAGTAGCCCACACACAACAGGCGACGAAGAGCCCATGAGCAGTGCAGAACGAGTAGCACAACCAACTGGCAACAACGCTGCACACGCCTGCCGCCCGCAAGCAGAGCCGGAAGCAACATGACTCGATGTGATAGTTCGTCGGCGCTGTAATATTTTCTGAGGCTTGTTTGTAAAACGTTGTTTTATAGTGGGCCCTGCGATATGTAGAGATGGGGTTTGACTCCTTTGGGGCTGCACTCCCGTTATCGGGGCAATGAGGTGTAACTTGCTTCGTATTTGAGTGGTTTGTTCCCTAAACGGGACTGAAGTTCATGCATCAACATACTGACAAAAACCCATTCGTTTACCGGAATCTATCGGACAATCAGTAAAACGGATAGGAATATTTGCATACCATTGGAGTTTCACACATGATTTGTCCCTGAAAATGAAGGTGCAGTTCAAAAGAGTATACTATTCATACTATAGAGTGTACACGTCCATATGTACTGCATACATATCCAGATATTTGATAACGTGGTTATAATGTTATGTGCGTACGATACAGTTTCGTATGATGCATGGTTTTCAATTCGTTTTTGCGCCACCCCCCCCGTAGGCGCGTCCCAGGGGGGAACTTTGTTCGAAAGTGTACCCTTGAATATATATATATGGTGATTACGGTAGGGATGGAACAAGCGCTACACGTGTTCAGAGGGCAAATCAGTAGTAATTTAACGGGTACACCGCGAGATGAGGCATTTTAGTGTTGCAGTGCACAGACACACCTGCCAGGTAGGTGTGGGATACGTCAAGTAAACTACCCCTGCCTCAATGCGGGGTGCCTATCATACATATGCTTTACTCACTTCGAAACTCTTCAAATAGACAAAGCAAAGTCAAGGCATCTCGCCCTTCAGTGGTTGGTTTCACCGATACTACATCGTACTGCAATATTAGAGACTCTTCTATACTTACTGCTGTGCCACTCTGATGTACCGAGACCCGAAGACGGGGTCACTGCTGTGTAAATTGTTGCGATGTATATAGACGCAAGTTAGCTTTCGTACCTGTCCGTCGGTACGACTGGGCTGGTGTTGAGGAACGACTCGGGTAGCATTGGCGCCAGAATCTGACAAGGGACGACGTACGCAAACCGACTGGCCCAAGTTGGGTGACTATTAGCTGACAATAGCAGATGGTGTACGCAACAACGACCATCCCGAGCAGCTGTCAACTTACGACATGCAACAGAGCAACTACAGCGGGCATCGTCAGCAATCCGTCAGCTGACAGCGTAGTGAGCCCACAACAAGCTTCAACCCGTGGTCTTCTAGACTTTTCTCTCAGTTTATCACGCACGGCTACACCTCTGCCCTCGTGCCAGGATCTGGCTGTACCATGTAGTGGAACACTGTGGTCTCCGCTTTCAGAAAAGAAGGACGGATAGAATCAGACATAAAAAACATTTTTTGTTGTTGGTGTTTTCGTTGCTGGTTGATGTCAAGAATGAGCTTAAATGTTGATCACTCAAATAAGGCCCTGAAAGAAGAAATTCTCGGAAACACAGAAAACCTATGCACAAGGTCTACCTGCCTAGTAGGTCTACTTCCCTCCATGATTTATCTACGATGCTCTATCTGTTGTCATTGCTCTCTCCTCTATTCCCAGTATGTACTATTTATGTCCTATTCATAAATCTTTAGCTTCATCCAAGCTCGATCCTCACGTCACCGGTGTTGGTCTGTTATCCCCCCCCCCCTGCTCCTTCACGATACCCGTCGACCCCCTATCTGGACTTTGAATTCTGACATGCTCCTCGATATGGCGACCTATGTAGTCGCCGATACGGTTAGGAGTAGGCGTTCCTTCACCACTCCATTCCTTTCCATAAACCCATCGTCTTTCCCACCCACGACACGAGCTGCCAGGTGGTCGATGGACTTACTGCTCTCTACCTCGAGATGTGCGAAGCTTTCCACTGCTAGAGTGGCAAGTTTGTTTGTCCGTTCGTCAAAAAGCACATGTCCCGGACGACCGTAGTGTTGGCGTTTGCGCGTTTCGGTGTTAGAGACAATTGATACATCGTGATTAGCACTGCCTCTTCGCGGGTGCATCATCGCTTGAGGGTCAGCATGGGTAACGTCCAGCAGGATTGACTTCTCTCTATACTCTCTGCAAGGAGCGCCCGGCAGACCTCTTCTCCTGATGACGCTGTTGATCCGCAGATTTCAGTCTGCGGTAAACAGTTGGCCGCTCTTCAAGTCGTGTCGAATTTCTCGGCGCTCCAACGTACGGTGCATCGCATGGCCAATCGGTTGGTGCTGCTTATCCTGCGCTCCTTCTCTCGGCCAGATGCACGCGTGGCGGGTTTCCACGTTAACCCCTTTAGTACCGCAGTCCCGATTTGTGGACAAACCAGTCTAATTCCAAGTCATTTGTCCCCAAATCGGGACTGCGGTTCTAAAAGGGATAAGCTGCGGGTATGGCACGTAGTGTGTCTATTGGCCTTGCCCGAAGGCATGCCGTAGCTCTTGCTCACTGTAGACACCTGTAACGAGCCTTATCAAAGGCTTTGACATCTGTCCCCAATATCGGGTCGTCTGGTCAGGAGAGGCTTTCATTCTCCGGCAACTCCTCCAGCGAAGTGATGTCGGCACCGTGCCGACCTTATATTTGCTGAGGTACCGTATAACGCAGGATAAGACACACCCTCGGACGATTTTGAAAGGAAGGTTTATCAAAAACAGGGAGGGCGTACTGAATACACCGAGCGATGCGTCCATGCAACCTCCTGCACGAAAGAATTCCAAAGCTACCTTTTTCGTTGTGTGTGCCCCGCGGGTTTTGTAGGAAATCGGGCCTGAAATTCCTCCCAAGGGTGTGTTATCTTGCGTGCTACACAGTATTCGCTTTGGTTCACACAAAACTCCTCGAATGAAAAATTATTTTTAGCGACATGTATTTTCGACTTCACGCTGCAGCTGTAGGACCATATGGGACCAAAAGGACCTATGTTGAAACTGGAAAATGCTATGCTGTACTACAGCAGTGGTTTTTACCCAATGGATGCACGCACAGGACAGAGCAACACCACCACACTTCTCGACTCAACTACAGCTGTGCAGTACTACAGCAACCTTCTTGGTGTGGCATCAATATACAGCAATAAGTACGACACAAAAACAGTGGCAAGTTCGCGACCGTCCCAAAACCGCAAAAAAAGCAGAATACCACTATGAAATCGCCACCACCACCACAACCACCAACAATATTAATAACAACAACAATAGGAACCAGCAGCAAGCGGCATGAGAGTTAATATCTGATACCCTTCCATAAAAACTGCAAAATAAGCTTTTGTGCCAGATTGGTTCTTCTACATTTTAGTGTACCCCCCCCCCTGTCCGGGACCACGAAAAAATTGTCTTACGCTGTAAAGGCTTGCCTTTTTCGTTGAATTTTGTCGTGTACTCGTACCCTTCGCGTACTTACGCTATACACGCGGTCACTACGTACGTCGACTGCGACAGTCGTTAATGCGCTGGATCATAGCAATCAGTACCCATCATGCACCCAAAAACCCAAACATTTTCACAGTTTTTTTTTCAGAGAATAATTGGTCCTGACTAGTATTAATAGTATTTTTCCCCTATATATGAGCAGCATTCCGCTTAAGGACACAATTGCGCTACACTTTCTCCTCGCTACTGACTGCAACCAATCATTTGCCGGGTGCATACTACCATTCCCTGGCCCATATATACCTGGGACTTCGAAGTACGAGCAGCAATGTACGTAGAATAATTGCAATTGCGGGGGGCCATAGTAAATAGGACCAGCTATTGACGGAGAAAAAATGATTACATATATAGTTATAATAGTAGCATGTCTCTTGGGTCACCCCCTGAGAATGTTTCAAACCATTAGACTTACAGTCAGAACCGTAGTTTTCTTTGGGAGTCTGGGTTGGGATGTATTATATTACTGACATGATCACGTGCTATACTTCAAACAATGTTGCTATACGAGACCATATTTAACTACTATTTACGGGGGACCATAGTGAATAGGACCAAATATTGTTCGTAAAAATAGGTAAACATATAGGTTTTTATGTATACCATAGGTCCTATTAACTATGGACCCCCGTAATAGTATAAAATACGTACCATTAATTTTTTGTCTGTTCATTTCACTCACAACTCCACAGTCTAAACGCGACAACCATACACGGATTGAAGATACCACAGCCAGAATATATCTTGTACTGGAAATAGAGATGATTATATACATTCTGAGGTCGGGCAGGCGAACCTTGTGCAGAGTAAACATACGTGGTGGCATCGTACTGCTGTGGTAAAATCGTGCACGGCACCCATCGCGACAGCTACATCAACAACAGATCATAAACTGCAATGCGACCTGGCTACCGCCGACGGCGGTTCCTCTCAAGTAATGCTGGCGACACGCTCCGGCTGCGGGCCAGTTTGTCTCTCCGTTTTCCTCCACAGCGTTCCTCCACAGGGATGGTGCTACATTCGTACATAGCTTGAGGCGGGATTCCAAGGACGCTTCGCACGTACGTACGAAGGTAGAGCGTCCTACAAAAGTACAGCGCTCGGTGTTCTCTGTGCACCATGTACCAAATATTATTATACCGGTATAGCGTCTGCCTCCTTCGTCCAGATGACTCACTCTCCCACTACGGTAGATAGCTCAAGTCCAGGCATGTATTAGTTCCATCCACCAATCCATCCCTCCACCCCAATGATCCCTACTACATTCGCACACGTGACACCGGGGAAGCCAAATACACTACTGTCCGGTTTTGGGGACAAACTACTTAAAATCAAAGTAAGCTGTCCCCAAAACTGGACTGCAGTTCTATAGGACGAAGCAGCACGAATCGTGTCAGGTTAAAAACGGTACATATGAACGGGAATATAGTCACCATACGGTCTTCACAACATAGTTGTAAAGGGGGTTATGTTTTCGGTCTTGAAATCAAATGCTCTATGTAACTCTATATGTGATATAGCGCTCACCGAAAGAGGTGCAGGCACAGGCGGCGCGGGTTGGGACCGACTCTCCATGATGGCGAGAGGCTCTATATGCGTCACCGCTCAAGAGAAAGATGTTTCGTTGCGGGAAGGGTCTGGTTGGTATAGCCTGTCGCCAATATGCAGCGTGCCGGCGAAGAAGAGTTTGTCGTTGTTGCCGTCGTTCTTCTGTTGCTGCTGACGATATATTCACTCCGCGCTACACCAGTAGTACGATACACCAGGTAGTGCTATTATGGCAGCTGTACATTGTGTGTTTATTGTTCACATGAAACTGGTTTCTTTCCTAGAATTACTGTTTATAGACTGCTGCAGGGGTGACTGTGTACTGCTGCAGAAAACTATTAACAATATAAAATACCTGGTATGCAAGGTAGGGTTTTTGATTGACCACATTGTTCCATGGCGAGAATAATATTTCTAAACGTAACTATTAATAGTTTCATTAAAAGTAAAAACTACGTCCAGCCCGTCCTCAGTACTCAGTACTCAGTACCCACAAACACAGCAGATTATATAGATGGTTGAACGCTGGTTTCTAGATATAGCGTTAATTTGTATACCCAAGTTTGTCATATGTTTTTACAATAAGGTTTTTTTTTTTCGTTTCCGAATTCGAGCACTCGAGTTAGAGTGTGCAGTAACTTGCAGTTGGTGTTATGAATACAATAATAGGTGTTTATTGCAAGTAAGCTATATACCTGGTATCTATCCAACCTTTTCTCCTTCCTTGCGTATACTCAATTGACTACGCACTACCTTTTACCGATATATCTATTATTAATAATACAATATTCCAGGTTGTTAGCACTATGTTCGGTACTCGTTCGTGGGCGAATTAAAAACGGTCGGGCCTTCCTCCGTTGCAACGGTCTGTCTACTGTACATTGTTGTTGTTGTTGTTGTTGTTTTCTTCACATTAAAAAACGTTCTTGCTACACGTCGACATCCAGCACAACCAGTGTCCGTGCCGATTCTTCGATCCTAGAGAGATAAACGTTATGTGCTCACAAAGCTACGCCACAGGGATACTACGTTGCCACGTATGTAATGCACTGCCGTGTCATCATATTGCATACGACAGGCACGACATACACATTCCATGACTTACTTAGATAAACAAAACGAAACAAAGAGAAACAACACAAAAACAAGGAAGATAATTTGAAAGAGAAAAATAAACAAAAAACAAATATATGAAAACAAAACATCGTGCCCCCCCGCAGAGATCTGGCGACACTTGTAAAAAACGAGCTGGAGAAAAAGGAAAAATACGAAAAAAACCACTAGTCGTCGTCAATTGAGTAGGACGAAGGACGAAGGGAAAATATCTGGGAAACCAATGCACAAAGCATCCTCCAGGTAGCGGCAGCAGTTATGGTACAAGTAGAACAGCCAGGGTCTCCCTGCTAGTCCGCCTGGTGCCTTATACCCTGTCTGCCGCCCCCGTCCAGCGTTCGTCAACTATGCCCGGCCCCTCGGCGTCAGACAAGACGAAACAAGCAAAGCAGGCTCGTCATCCACCCACGCCACAGACTCCTTCAACAAGGCTTATCGATCGAAGAAAGGAAGAGAATGCAATAAAATGAAAATCACATAGGGTCAGCGCAAGAAGAAGAAAATGAAATGAAATAAATAAATAAAAAAAATTAAAGGAAGACAAAAAAGAAGATCACGTTCGAACCAGCTGCACCAGACCAGTTGGTGGCACGAGTAGTATAGGCATGTTCTACTTCCTAGTCCGCCTGGTTCCTTGCTAACCTGTCTGCCATCTCCTTCCTACTTTCGTCCACTCACTCCAGTTTCCCTCCTACTTCTGTTTCCCCCCCTCTGCGCATTCGCTTGGTCGTGTTTTCTGACACACTCCTCTTGTTCCCCCCCCTCCCCCCATTCCCTTGGACACCACCCACGGCGGATGCACGGCGCTGCCTACTCAGCTCAGCCTCAGCCTCGTGCCGCCTCACCATAACCGTTGGGCTGCTTCGAGGATCCCGCGGTACCACTTTCCCGCCTTTTTTGGCAGTAGTGGACCACAGCGCGGTCTCAACTCCAAACACCATGGGGGAATGTTCCGTTTAACCTTCGGTGGCTCGGAACTCCCTAATATCTTCCACCATGCATCTATGCCAAGTCTTAAACTATGTATCGATTTTCATCGCGCAGACCAAAATTTGTAATGTTGACATCTCTTACTTTTTATAGTGGCACAACTGCAATCGTCTGATCGGGTAAAACATATTTTCAAACAGTATGCATTCCGTTTGATACCTACTCGGCTTGTATAACGGGACACCATAGTAATCAAGACCACATATTGGTTGTAAAAATAGCAAAATGCATAGTGTTATCGAGGCACGAGAAAATGCGAGTTTTACACGCACGGAAGAAGTTTTGGCAACCAGTCAGATCAACGCGGGTTAATTGTACGTAACAATTGGATAGCCTTGAGACACACCTCGCCTAGTGCGTAGTTGCTGACCAGCGAGCTAAACACGTTGTCAAGCAGAGTCAGAGCTACAAGAAGAGTAAATGTGTGATACAGATTAGTTTGAGCTAATATAGGTTTTTGTGTGTACCGTGCGTAGGACCTACCAGGTATTTACTATGGTCTCCGGTAACAGTATGGTCTGCCAAACGCCGTAGAAATAATATTCATGGGTTTTATTTATTAATCTTGTGCGATTTAAATATCTTGTAGCAATAGTACGATACGTGATTTGGTGTACAAAATAACAGCCATGGATGGTCAAAAAATAATATTCCAATGCTCGATAAATAGTTTCCCACACACAGAGTATTGCAATTGACTGTCTATTGTGGTCCCTAATTCCAGGTAGTAATTGAAACACATCGAGCTATTTTGTACAGACAATTTGTTTTCTTAAATGACCCCTACCTGGCCCTGTTATCCAGACAACTGCATTTTATACGTAGGCAGTCTCGGTAGTGAATGGTCAGTACGATTCCAATTATTGGGCCTTCTTGTAATCAATTGTCCATCAAATTTGACCAAACTCTAACTTCAACGCGAACCCCAAAATGCCATGCCACGAGAACGACGACTGCTGCTGTGGACTGCAGCAGACACGCTATGATGGCTCTCTCCAGCTACGATGGCTCTCTCTCCTCATCTGTACGAGCTAGACTAGCTAGAGCCACGTCAGATTCTTTCGAAGAACGAACGCTGATCTTCGAAGAAAGTGGATCTCGGAAGATTCTCGGGCGCTCGGGAGGGTTTCCTGTCATACCATGTCATATCGTACGAAATAGTATGATGTGTCATCATGATATGATATACGATATGATATGCGTGTTTGAGTCCATGCACAATCAATCCTGGGCCTATCCAGCCGAATCAGTGCGAAAGGTACATTTTGCACATGCCATGCCACGGCAAATTGGTGATGTCCGCATTTTCGGTGGTGTTGGTCTACATAAACGTATACCACGCACACTATCTGTTCCAGTTGAGTCGTGCCGCTCGGTCCTCCCAAACAAGAAAAAGGGGTGTAACACTTCTTCCGCTTCCTAGATGATATATACATATATACCGTTTTCCTCGGGCTGCACTGAATATCTTCGTTTCCCACCACTAATCAGCATATCACGTCATGCGGCAAATAATATTCCATTCGGTTTGTTCGAATGGTCTGGGGGGGGGGGCTTATGATAGACGCCATTTTAAGACGGAATTGTCGAGACCACGTATTGATTCAGGAAACGTTTTTCGTATTACGGCTTGTGTTATTATTATCACTAATAGTATACCTGGTATAAAGAAAGGCGGAGTTCCTGTTGATTTCACGGAGAGGATTCTAGTGTGTTGGTTGGTTGGTGTCGTCAGTGCAAACAGTGCAGTCTTCATGGTTCTCTACGACTACGCACCGACCACACCACCCTCCCGTATGCGAAGGCGCTCAGGATAACACGATGCGAAAGTATCGAAACGACCATCCGTAAACGGCGACTCTTCTTTGCGGGGGCTCTGGTGCGGCAACACGAGGGGCGATTGCCCAGTCGGTTGATGTTCGGGACGATCGCTGGTGGGGGGAGACCGAAACCAGGCGCGCAGCCCAAGACTTGGCCAAGGGCCATTGCTGAGGACCTTAGAGTGTTCAAAGCCACCGAGGGATCAACTGAAGACCGCCCCTTAGTCTTTGGAGTTGGGACCGCACTGTGGCCCACTGCAGCAAAACAGACGGGAAAGTGGTACTGGGGAATCCTCGAAGCAGCTGAACAGTCCATGGGCAGGTGGCACGAGGCTGAGGCAAAGCTGAGTAGACAGCGCCGTGCATCCGCTGCAGGTAGTGTTAAAGGGAATGGGGGGAGGAGTAACAGCAGGAGGGGTAGAAGGAACACCGTACAAGTGTATGGGGGCAGGGGGGGGAACAGGAGGAGTAGAAGGGAAACCGCGGTAGAAGAGAGTAGCAGAGAGACCGCAGATAGGGTAGCAAGGTACCAGGCCGACTAATAGGTTGGACTTTTCTTTGCTACTCGTACCGCCAACTGCTGCGGCCGTTCGGTATGTATTTTGATTTTTTTCCATGACCTATCTTTTTCCTATATGTTTCCCTTCTTATCCTTATGAAAGAAGTACTACATTGTGGGTGGGCGACAAGCGTATTTTGGCCCACTCATTATTGCTCTTTTTACTTAGTTAAGTGTTCACCGGGATGCATAGTCCCCTTTTTCCTTCTCGTATCTTCCCCCTTGCACGTCCCTTTTGGCTCATGCTCGGGGTATGTATGTATGTGTCTGAGCTTTGGCTTCCCATTTTATTTATTTGGGATTCTTCTCCTTTTCTTTTTCTTTTTCTTGTTCTTTTTCGGTTTGGTTTCTTCGTTGGTTCTCTTTCTTTATGGTGTATTTTGGTTGCTGGCGTATGTATGTATGTTGTGTCGGCCGCACCTAGTGCGAAGGCATGGTATTGCGTAGGCTATTAATGCATTACGGTGTGTTATCTCTGTGTCGTAGTCTGTGACCACAGAGCTCGTATCTTTCCAGGGTGAAGAATCAGCACGGACACTGGGCTTGCTGGATGTCGACGAGTAGAAGAACGGTTTAATGTGAAGAACACACACTCTATTTCGAGGACAAGCGGTTGAAATTGTGCCTACCTTGGGCCCGAGATAATATTACCGATTGTTGTGTGCGTAATACCTGACAGCAATGCGCGCCTTGTTTATTCCGTGGAAGCGAAATATTTACTGCTGTACCACCAGGTACGTGGTACGTATATATCATACCTGGTAGCTGGTATCAGGTAGGCGTCCCCGGTGGCTTGGTAGGTGGTCCGCGAGCCTGTCAAGATCAATTTCGTGAGTTCGAGTCTCACCGAGTTCATGCTCATAGGGACTTTTTCTTGCATAAAAAATTGATAAGCGGAAAGCGCGAAAGCGTGAGTTGGCTACATTCGATGAAAATCGACGAGCAGTGGGAATGCTGAACCCTATGCGCGATAAAAACTAAAGGCACGTACCGGGGGGGAGAAGGGACGACACCTGTGACCACGGCTTGTCCAGAAGATCGTCGAGGGTAAAACCTCCTACGAGTGGGCTGGAAAGTAAAAGTGATGATTAAAAAAAAAAAAAAAAAAAAAAAAAATTATATCAGCCTATACCAGGTACTATACCGCTGTATAGTATTAATAGGTGTGCTAAAAGCGAGTATAGAGCCTGGTGCAGCAGGTATAAAATATACTAAATGTAAAGGCTTCCAACAACTATAAGTCGGCATCATGCCAGTTAAGCGTATGAGGGATACTACTGATTTATTTACCGAAAGCTATTTGGTTTATGTAAGAACGGCATCCACGCTATATATTGTCGGAAGGCAAGCATAATAATATTTAGAGTATTTTACAAGGCTTTCCTTCGGAGTGGGTATTCCGTCGTTTCGTGTACATATAACTGCAACCAATTGGCGACATAGCCCAAAGCCAACCACACTAAATGTATTTGTGTAAGAACCCGCGAAGGATGTAACAATCGCGTTTATTTATGAATGTAATGTGAAACGTAAGATCGGGTGACGCAAGAGTAAGAATGACATTCGTCTAATAATAGGAATAACATCTTCCATGATCAGTGTGGGGAGAGAGTGGAGTAGTGCTTGGCATGTGGATGATATACAACATACAGACTGTTGTTTAAAGGAAGGTTTGGGACACAGGAGAGAAAGCAGCAGTGCCGGAAACGACAACGGTTATGGAAATGTTGTATAGTTGCTGGGCGGCCGCAATTTCGATGTAGCCAGCATTGGATGAGACATTATATGTAAATAGTCTTCCAGGATGCTGTAGTAACGAGGCGGGAGGCCCAGAATGTGGATCTGTTCGCTGTTGAACCCGTTGGATATGTGTAGGAAGAAATAATCGTGATTTTGGGAAATGTGGGAAGCAATTTGTTTCCTTTCGTTCGTCCTGGATGGCGACAATCTGCTTGGCGTACTGCTTCGGAATCCCGCGAAGCCCTGGAGCAGGCGAAATGGAAGGGAGTCTTTTTGCGCTTGATGATGATGTCTCCGTCTTTGATGGTGGAGTCCGTCAGGCGGCAGTTGTAGCACTTGCCACGGACCTGGTCGAAGTAAACATATTGGGTGCGCGGGGCGGGAGTGGCGTGCAGGGAATGGCGGGGGGGGGGGAAAAGGGGGGGGGGGGGCAGAGTTCATTATTTGTAATACTCTACAGTGGCACAACAGCAGTACGTAATCGCTTGCTATATGACGGCAGCAGAAGCAGCAGAAGCAGCAACGGATCGCCACAGCGTTGGCCTCAGCAGCATAGCAACGATATGAAAAGAAGGGAGAAAAAAAGTGTGTACCCCGAGGCCGTCCGAAAAGTATTTTTGGTACCTCACTATAGACCCACCTCCGCATGCTGTACGGCAAAAACGCAGCAGCAGCATAGCAACAATACGAAATACGAGAAATAGTAGTACGTACGCAAAATGCAGGAGCAAAACGACCACAATATTTTTTTTATGTATCAAAAAAAACATTTGGGTACAAAAATGGCCAATAAGAACAATAATCCGCGTTGGCAGCAGCGGCATAGCAACGATATGAAAATAGGGAAGAAAAAAAGTATGTACCCTGGTATGCCGCAATCGCAAAACCTACGGAATTTCATTGACGATACCGAAATATGTACACACACAAGTGCAGCATGATGTACGGCAACAACGCAGCAGCACCACAGCAGCAGCATAGCAACGATATACATGAAAATAACCAAACCAAAAACGAGAAATTGCAGTACGTACGCAAAAGGCAGGAGCAAAACGACAAAAATATGTTTTCACGTATCAACAGGAACCATTTGGGTACAAAAACGACCAAGAAAAGCAGTAGTCCGAGTACATACGAACATTCAGCGGATATTGCGGCAGCGCATCAGCAGCAGCAGCAGCAGAAGCAGCTACGGCATTAGCAGCAGCAGAAGCTGCAACGAATCGCCGCAGCGTTGGCAGCAGCGTTGGCAGCAGCAGCAGCAGCAGCAGCAGCATAGCAACGATATGAAAATAAGGAAGAAAAAAAGCGTGTACCCTGGTATGCCGCCATCGCAAAACCTACGGAATTGACGATCCGAAAATATGTACGCTTCGAGCATGATGCACGGCAACAACGGAGCAGCAGTACATACAGCAGCAGCAAGCGCACAGGAGCAGAGGTGCACAGCACGGCAACAACGCAGCAGCACTACAGCAGCAGTGCACAGGAGAAGCAGGTGCACAGCAGCAGCAGCAGCACTCATGTCGTGGCGCTGACAGCAGCAGCGGCAGCGGCAGCCGAAAACGAGCAAAATGAGCATGTGGGGTCACCCAAACATGTCCACACAGAAATCGTGTGCATGCACCGAAAATGCACCACAGTAGCAGCAGCACTCACGTCGTTCGGTGCAGCGGTGACGGCGACAGCTGAATCCTCCGTTCCTTCGTTCACGTCCCTCAAACAGTTGTGCATGTGCGCGTTCGCGTGCACTGTGTGTAAGAGGAGCCGACGCAACGCACGAAGGGGAAAGAACGAGCATGGATGAGTAAAAAAATAAATAAACGCTTTGACGTCAGTTTGTATGCAAAACGGCAATTGAAAACCCCAAAAAAACGTACTGGCAACATACAGCATGCACAATAGACATAAGACACTCACCACTGTCAGCAGTCTCGAGGGAGTACGAGACAGACCCTTCCTTGATCGGGCGAGCACAGAACTCGCAGTCGGTTGCCCTTTCAGGATGATCCCGCCACCACGCACGTGAGATCCTTGCAGGTGGCGAAGGCCACGTTTTTGCCACCAGGCGCGGAGTTCTTGACCAAGTGTTGGTCCGTGCACTGGTCGCAAACAACAGCCGGCACCAGGTCGGTCTTTGTCGTTGCCGCTCTCTTGCCAGAGGGCGAGGACCGCGCGCCTCTCGACGAGGGGGAGGTGGACTTAGGGGGCGTGGCGAAGGGAGAGGCGGGGGTTGCAGCACCAGCAGGTTCGCCACCGACAGCAGCAGCTTGGCCGCCGACAGCTGCACCTATCTATGCCGTTCGTCGAAGGCGAGACGCCTCTTTTAGGCGCCGTGCGAAGAGCTGTCTATTGGTTGGCAGTTTGCGGAGGAAGAAAGAAGAGAGGTTGTTTGGCTTTTCGGCCGTTTCAAAGAAGGAAGAAAGGTTGTTTGGCTGTTCGGCTGTTTCAAAGAAGAAGGGCTGTTTGCGAAGAGCTGTCTATCAGTCGGTCTGTCTGCCAAGAGCTAGCAAGTGACAACGGCCTCAAAAATCGTAATTATAGTTGTATTTTTACATACTGCTGTGATGCTACTTTTTACTGCTCTTCTCGCAGGCTACTATGTGTGCATCATCACCCACCTTTCGTCCCAGCGTGTGCTCGAAAACGTTATACGAGTATTACATACGGTTCGCCCTATAATTACTGACGCTGGATACTATACGTTTGACCATTGAAATATGTGCTTACCAGCAGTGCAACATCAGCATTACACCCCAACCCAAGAACGTCCTTTTGGCTACTGTGTGGCCTCAAAGGAAGCTGAAATCGTGACTGTTATTCCATATCTATCATATATCGTATGTTGTGTGATATGATATGATGATATGATACATCATATCAGCTCTATTTTTTGTGATATAGAAAAATTATATTATATCACATATCGTATAATATATCACTTTTTTGTGATGTGATAATGACCTCTAATTGGTACATGGTAAGCAGTCTCCCAAACCAATAGCCCGCACATTTCAGAATATCAGTGCATACGATCTATCTTGTTTCGTGCACCGTTTTTTTTTATGCAGTATGAGTTAGTTCTGAACCCACACAACAATGTCATGTCCTGCTATTACGGGGGTCCATAGTTAACAGGACCTATGGTATACATAAAAACCTATATATTTGCCTATTTTTACTAACCAAATTTGGTCCCGTTAACTACGGACCCCCGTAATAGTAGGCGGTATCAAAACGTCCCACGTGGACATACAATTAATTAATAAACTTGAGGTGTGCCGCCTGTTTCCGGGTGTCGTCTATGCCTTGGACAATAGACCTCTAAAAACACTATTTCCCTTACAAGAGAGAGCCACGAAGTTGTCTATAAATTATAATTGTCCGGGCAGCAAGTGACGTCACAGACTGTCTAGAAATTAAATGGAAGTTGCTTAGACAATTGATCTTGGGTACTGCTTGTTGACTGGTACTGCTGTCTAACAATTGGAAACATCCGGAAAAAACAATTTTGCAGACTCTCTATCAATTTAAATTGTTCCGACAATCAATTTCAGATACTGCTGTCCATTAATTGGAATTACCTTAATAGTTGATGTTTGATGCTTAGTTGGAAGACCGAGTGGCCAGACAAATGACCTCGGAGACTGCCTACTGATTTTATAAGGAACTAAGAAAGCACGTCAGCTGTGAGTTCAACCGATCGGCAGATCGATCGATACTCAACTTTGCAAGCTGCGTGCTGATTGAAATTGTGTTGTCAAATGATTCAACAGCCTGCTTATTTATTGGATTGGCTTCAACATATCATTTCGAGCGATTATAATGAATTGGACTTGTCGTGGCAACTGCTTCGGGACACCGTCTGTTAGTGGACATTGTCCGGACAATTGGTTTCGGAAGCGATCCACAAATTGTACTAGTGATGAAAATCGTGTTGAAGATGGCTCTTATATTGTTTAAAACATGGCAGCTACTTCTAAAATACTACAAGAGTTGATTTGGTCGGTACACAACAATACCACGCTAGTATTGCCTCTACAACAGGTTCGGGGAGTCTCCTGTATACCCAATCATTTACAAGGTGCTTTATAGAGCTATATTACGAGTAGTATCAAAGCGATGGGGAGTGATTATATTGATTGTGCTCAGAAACACGACGGAGACGTTACATCTAACATTAGGGAGTTCCATATATTGATACGGGATTATCGGAGAGGGATATTTAGTCGGATATTCGGGGGATAAACGGGAGGTTTATTCCCGCGTCCTGTTGAATAATAACCTGCATACGATGCATGTACTGTCACTCGACAGCTCGGATATAATATAAGAGGAGTTCCGTGTTACTGTCTGCAGTCAACCACACGCGTTCCCGTGCCAGCTGCGCCTATACCTTGAGAGATCAATCAACACACTAGTGTGTCCGGTGATCTTTTATTGGCAAGCGTAGCCAAGGCCAACCTAGAGATGTGGGAACCTTCTTCATCATGCCTAGTTTCGAGGATGTGCCCAGTCAAGAAGCCAGCGTGGAGAGGTAATAGATTATACAAGAGACGAGGAAGAAAATAGAGGTCCTGGAAAGGACTATGGAGGAGCAGAGACTGCGCGCCGAGAGGGACGCGCGAGGAGCAGGAACGGAAGGGGGGGGCAGTGGGGGGACGAGAGAAGAAGGAACTGCTTGAAGACAACAAGGAGCGTCGACTGTGGCGACACCTGGGCTGGAGGCCCAATCAGGCATGCCATTACCTTCTTTGCACCGCCCAACTTTGTCTCAGTCGAGACCCCCGGCGCTCGAGAATGCAGAGGCCTACTTTAGCATGTGGCGTAGCATGTTCTTGGTATACCTATCATCGTTTGGGTGCTTGCATGTACTCAGTAGCACAGCAAACCCAGTTCTGGTAAGCGACATGAGGGTATCGCCGGAGGAACTAGCCTCCAGACACCCCCCCCAGGAGATTAGGGACGCGCGATTGGTGTATGGATTGATGATGGAGGCCATGACAGGATACGATGTGGCAGAGTTTAGGATGCAGAAGGCAATGTCTCCGTGTGGTGCTTGCAAGGAGTTGGAGGACTATTACATACCTAAGACGATAGCAGCAACACATAGATTAAAGGGAAAGTTTGATACTATCCGAATGGCTGAGGACGAGAACCCCTTGCTGTTCCTAGGAAGGGTGGACAAGGCAGCAGATGAATTGGCGATGTTGGGATGTGGTAAGAGTGCAGAGGAAGTGAACCGTCACATAGTTACCAACCTCTCATCTTTGTATACTATTCAAAGCAAGTCAATTATTTCCCGCCCTTCCATCCCCCGTTCCGAGATCGATGAGATCATCCGTGACACGTATTCAAACGACAAGGTAGAGAAGGAGATGGTTTCTAGGGCGTTGGGCGTGCAGGGAGTGGTAGCTCAGCATGCCTTGTACACCGGAGTTGCGCAGCCTTCCGGTGGCGGAGGTGCGGGTCCAGGAGGGGGAAGGAGGAACAGGAGAGGCGGGAGGTCCAAGGATGGGCAGCAGCAGCAGCAGCAACAGCAGTAGCAGCTCCAGCGACAGTTAGGCATGGGAATGGGTTCGTTTTAGACGTAAAAAATTGTCCAGTCTATTCCAGAATCCGTTCAAAAAAAGTCGAAAGAACATTTTTTTTAAATAGTCTCCCGCCACCCTATTTACTTGGTTTTAGACTACATTCACGTGTAGCACGAGAACCTGATTACTCGACCAGGGAAACGAATTGGATGATAAAGATCGACAGACACCTCCCATCGATGGAGAATGATCCACTGATTGGTTGTGTTTTGATCTGCAGGTTTTTGCTCCGCTAAGTGTTTATGAAAATACGCGGGAAAACTCGTTTTTTTTAGGTTGTATTCGTATCTTTCTGTCTATTTGACTATACTCGAAATCTAAACCAGTCAATCGATGCGGAATGACTTTGCGCACACAGCAGTGCAATCCGCACCTGAATCCGACAAGAAGCCGACATGAAATCTGTTGCACGAGTTGACCCTCTTTTGAAGAGTCAATTGTTGACGGCAAATTCGACAAACAATATCCCGAGATAAAAACAAAGGACGTCCAGTCTTCATGGTATCGGGCAAACGGTGCCAGACATGAAAGCGGCCGCACGCCGAGCGATCGCCATCACACCCGGTGTCATCGCAGCAGCGAAGACCATCTGTGATCGGGCCTTGATGCAGCAAGAAGCGAGTTACCCCTAGTGTTCAGATGCGAACGCATCACTATTGTTGTCTCACGTGAGAAAACGACGGAGTATAAATACTCTAGCGTACCATCCTGTCCGGAAATATAGGAATAGTTTAATCATAAATGTGAAAATAAGCTGTTCTTTACATTTCCGGACAGACTGGTACGACGTACGTACGAGTACATAAAGCAGCAACATGCAGATTCCAGGCGCGTGGTGAATGCAGCCTTGGCCGCAAGGCTCAAGCCAAGCTGCACACACAACAACAACTTGCCCGTGAGCTAGAAGTGGGGCGCGCTGCCACGGAGGTGCAGGCAGCGCCGTCGAACTCCCGATCTCGGCAAAGTGTAGTATAGCAACACGCAGCCGAGTGTCGATGCTCTGTGTGTAGGTACGAGGTAGGTTCTTCTTGTTTACTTGTTAACAGCTGTAAAACAGGACCGCATGCTGCGACTTGATCTGCACAAGATGTGTTTCACAGGGGGGGGCAGCTTTCTCGTGCTGCCGGTCGCCAATCCTAAGGCCTCCCCAGGAACGTGCGATTCCTTCACGCTCGCGCGTCCGTGTCTACGCTGCAACTCCATCCTCTGGGCTTGGTTGTGCGCTGTCCTGAAACACGTGTCGTGCAAAAAGCAAGGCTGACTTTTTGCCAACTACAGCTCAACGCCACAACATCGATGCCGGCACTGCTTTTTATTTTATTTTTGAGAGGCAGCATCATGGAACGGATTTTTTGGTTGCAAACTTGTTTTTTTCCTAATCACGGATTGGTTAATTTCCTGAACATTTTTTTCCCCTGATAACGACCATGCGACATCCTTTGTTTTTTTTACGTACCAAAACGAATCCATTCCCATCCCTAACAGTATCAGCTGCAGCAGCTGCCGCAGCAGCAGCAGCATCAATGGCAGCAGCAGCAGCCCCAGCAACAGCGGCAGCAGCACCGTCCCCATCAGAAACGTGGCAACCTGGGAGGAGCTTCGTCGGGGGGGATAACCGGTCCCAAATGGCGTTAGGATGCCGTGGCCTGCAGGTACCGTTGGAATGACTCAGGCCCAGACCCCTTCGGTACGGGTGGAGTAGTCCCCCCCATGGGTTGGGTACCTACCGACCCATCACCAGGGACGTTGCCGCCGATGCCCCCGCCTCCCGTAGCGACTCCGGCAGGCTGGGGTCCCTCACCGAACAACACGCCATAGAGGCGCAAGGGGCCCTGCTTCCGGTGCGACAGACCGGGCCATCACGCCGCGGAGTGCCAGGTAGCTCCCGCGCAAATGAACGTCGCTATCCCGGGTGCTGCTTCTCCTCAACCCGCCCAACAAACATACTACGGAAGTGGCTGGCTGAAGGAGACGCCCTACGGCATGTGGTGGGTACACCTCGGTCGGAGCTTTCCCGCCACAATAACCCTCCTACAGCGCTTCCTCCTCCCCTGGCCCAGCGAACAACGGCAACCCTTCGCCTACGTTCCATCCGCACCTCCTCACCGCGCAGTTTGCGCACCAAGGCAAGGCGACTGATGATTTGTTTTGGGGTAATGGGGGAGAGACGAGTGGGTGGCGGATTCGAGGGGAACCTTTCATGTAAGTACCCTTTTGGTATGGTAGACTGTACTCCCCCTCCCCCTGGTAAGAGCAGTTTGGTGGTCGTTGACATGAGATCACTGAAGATAGAGTACTTCGGCCATATTCCAATTGTGATGCACAGCTCTCAGAGTGACGTCCAACTAGGCTGATGGACGTAGCATACGTACCCGGTGTTCCCTTCAACCTTTTTTCGCTTCATGCAGTAATGTTGAAATGCCCGGTGACACTTGATGCTCACGGAGCTCACACGTTGAATGAGCAGCTGCCCTTCGTGCTTAGGGACGCGGGTTCATACGTAGACACCACCTGAATTGTAGAGACCCCGATTGCTGCCGCTGTTTTACTCTCCTGGAAAAATGAGGAGGATTGATATTAACGACCTTCACGTTGCCCTTGTCCACTCCCATGTTGACACTCTCCGTGAGACGGCACGCCAGATCGGCATTAAGGTTTTTGGGGAGTTGGTTCCGTGTGCTGGGTGTTCTGAGGCGAAAGAGAGGAGGGTGGCGGTGCCGTGAACGACCGAGTGCCGTTCTACCAGGCCTCTGGAGCGTCTGTTCGAGGATCTGTCGGGACAACAGACTACGTCTGCTGGCCATGCGCAGTACTTGATGATCGTCGACGACTACGGTGGCCGTGTTTCTTGAAGCGGAAGTCCGACGTCCCGAAGGTCTTCGATGGTTTCCTGGCCAACATCAACACAAAGGATGTGCCGTCCATCGTGGAGTGCCTTCGCTCGGGCAACGGCACCGAGTTCACCAAGGCGGAGTTCGTGGAGTTGCTCAACCACCACGGTATCCGCCGCGAGTACACACCCGTCGATTCTCCGAAGCATGACGGGGTGGTCCAGCGACGGATCGCCATGACGCTGGAGCTTGCAATGGCGTCCCGCCTGGTGGCCACCGGCCTGTTCGGCGATGCAAGGATGCCGGCGGCGCAGCCCCTACGGGCAGAGTCATGCGTGTACGCGGGCGATGTGATCAACGGCGAGGGTAGGGGATAAACCGAAAATGCACTCGGCGTACCGCAAATTCTACGGCAGACCACCGTTTGCGCGGTTGCTCCCGTTTCCGACGCCGGGCTTCCACCACGCCAGGAAGGCCCTGAAGACCGAGCCGAAGGCGGAGGCTTGCTTCTACCTCAACGGCGGCAACCACCACGGAGCTGACTGCAGCAAGACCCTGCTGATGTCTGGCCGGAGGTCGTTCCCCCGTGACGGCACTTGGGAAAATCCGAGGAAACCGTTTTTGGGGTTACTGCCTTCGGAGGAGGAGAGCTCCCCGCCGCAGCCGTCGCCGTCGCCACCGCCGCCGGGTGCGCCGGAGCTTCTGAGGGGCCCCGCCGTATGGCCCGAGCCACCGTCGCCATCTCCACTGCTGCCGCCGCAACTGCCGTCATCACCGCCGCCGCCGTCGCTGCCGTTATCATCGCTGTCGCTGCCGCAGCAGTCACCGCAGCCACAGCTTTTGCAGCGTGCTGCGCGGGCACTGGGTTCTTATATCCCGGACCCGGAGGAAAGCAATGTGCTGAGGGGGCGGACAAGGGAGGAGATTGCATGACACCAGGAGAGCGGTGGCGCGGTACAGAGAGGGCGGACTAGGGGGCAGACCGCACGACACCAGGAGGGTGGTGGCGGTGTGCACGGTGATCGGGTCAGCGGGGAAGCTGGGCGACACCCGGAAGGTGAAATGCACTGAGGGGGCGGACAAGAAAGGAGACTGTGCGGAACCACGAGGCTATGGGGCATGGGCTGCTGTCGTTGATGGCAGCGCGGGAAGGTATAGGCCATGTACTTTTCATGTTTTCCACCACACCCCACCGCGCGAGAACCCTCCCCTTCCCACACGCCCGGCGAGCGAGCTTTCGTCGCCGATCTCGTATGCTGAAGCGTGTGTAGACGAGTATTTGGCCATCTGGATACAGGCGATGGACAAGGAGTACCATGGACTGGCGGACACTGAGGCCGAACATGTAACACTGGCAGACACTATCAAGGAGGCAATGTTCATGCGCTACGTATGGAGGTTTATTTTTCCGGGGTTCGGGGAGAGATGCATCATGGTTTTCGAGGATGACGAGGGGGCAAGGCACCTGGCACAAAATCCAGTGTGCACGTCGAATTCGAAGCACATCGACGTACGACACCACTTCATGCGGGAGCTTATTTTTAAGGGGGAGTTTGTAATCACCCATGTAGAGTCGTTGAAACAGCAGGTAGAGTCGAAGAAACAACAACGCGGTGTTTCGTTACTACCGGGATTTTCTGATGAATATTTGACACGGGGTTTCCGAGATAGAAGGTTTTATGTTATTTTAGAGTGAAGGATTAGTCTAAACTACGTGTAAATCCAAAGATGCTGTAGTTTTCCCCTGGCTAATTCCGAGGATGATACCATTTCGTTCCTGGTGATGGATTTCGAGAGTTGTTGGTGTTTTCGAGTAGTTTCAACGTCAAGTAAAATTCAAGTGAAGGAATGTATGCTATGTCGCATTACCGTCGCGATCTGTGTATCTATAGCGGGAGTAGGGGACAAGGGGAGACTCTTGTCCGGGGGAACGGGGTTCATTGCGATTTTCTGGCATTTATTTTCTTGGCTTAATGTGTGACTACAGTGATATTTTATATGATTTGCATTAACTCCTCATGAAATAGAGGGAGAGGTTTTGGATAAGGTTGAAGAGAGACTATGAAGCACCTGGGGGCGTGTGTGGTCCATAGTAAATGTTATCTGAGTTGGAAGATTTATATAGTATTTTTGAAATTGAGAGTTTGATTTTTGGTTCTGAGTGAAATTATGTTTCTGAAGTTCATATGAGTTGGTCATAATATTGAGATGTTTCCACCCAGCGGAGTCGTACATTGTAATGTACAGGGCTGGGGGGATATTAAAGTATGGTCGCGTTTAATGAGCAGGGGGGAATTAATTGCGCTCAGAAACACGACGGAGAAGTTACATCTATTACTAGGGACTTCCATATATTGATACAGGATTATAGGAGAGGGATATTTAGTCGGATATTCGGGAGGATAAACGGGAGGTTTATTCACGCGTCCTGTTGGATAGTAACCTGCATACGATGCATGTGCTGTCACTCCACAGCTCGGATATAATATAAGAGGAGTTCCGTGTTACTGTCTGGAGTCAACCACGCGTTCCCGTGCCAGCTGCGCCTATACCTTTAGAGATCAATCAACAGTGTATCAATACATAGGTACAAGGCCATGACATTCCGGGACATTCCTTGAGCAATATATTTCTTGACTGGCGTTCGAAATGAATTGCTTGGACAAATCCAACTATTCTCCAATCGCCAATATCCGTTTGGAAAATCTCAACCAATTCCTAGCACCCTAAAACATATGTTTGGACAATTCCAATTATTAAACAGCAGCCGAAATCAATTGCTCAGACAAATCCATTTAATACTAGAGTTCCCTAATCAATTGTCTGGACATTTTCACTTTGTGGACAACACCCGAAATCAATTGTCGAAACATTTTTATTTCTTGGACCAGCACTCGAAATCGATTTCAGTCTCCGCGATCCATTTGTTTAGACAATTGGCGGCACGGCCGTGGTCTTACTTGGAGCCCCATAGGACAGACCAATCAGCGTCCAGTATATTCGTTTTTACCCGATAACAGAGTAATACAAAAAAAAAACGCCTTTGGAGGGTGTTCGTATAATGCACCCCATAGAACGCGGCTGGGCCAAGGATTGGGTACAAAGTTATGACTTCCAAGCAAAAAAAAAAACGGACTAGACTTTTCGAGCTTGCACCAATCAAACGAGAGCTATGACTGATCGTATGACTTACAAAATGTCCGTCATTGGCGGACAGTGCCGTTACAACTGCTGACGAGCACAAATATCGTATTCAGCGTGCTACGAGTACAACAAGGAGGCTGTTGCACATCGCTGCGGTCATGCCGCCCAGCACCAGCAGCAGACAAAGCCATGCGCGTGAGGTGGCACATACTAAGTATACTCTAGGGCTTGTTACGTGTATCGGAGCGTGCGGTGCTTCACGGAGGATGGATAGGTAGGGCTTGGGGTGCGGGCGCATGTATAGATGCCGATTCCCGAGCACACCCACAACAACGACCAAGAATAACCGCCATCTGTTGGTGTTGCTCAGCAGCAGTAAGAGGTCAAACCAGCACGTGGGTTGTCACATCGTCGGTATACTGCTATCTACAGTACCTGTAGTTGCATGTGTCGGAGCCTACGACACATTATCGAGGACATGTAGAGTAGAATGAGGCAAAGTTTGGTGTCAGGGGGCATGTATGTATGTATCCCGAGTCTCGAACTCGCCCACCGATAAACACAACCAACTGCCACCAGACAAAACTGCGCGAGATGACACATCCGGGGTGTACACTTGCCTAATGCGGGCCGTACTTGTACTTGATGCATGTGTTGGAGCCTACGATGCATCATCAAGGATAGATAGGATGAGGGTAGGGTGCGGGCGCATGTATGCATCTATGTATGCATGTACAAGGCGCTTCGCTCCGCGGGCGGCCTACGCCGCCCGCTACGCTCGCTCAGGAAGGAAACATCAAATTATGCGAAGCGGACAGAGGTCCATGAGTGAATGTTGTTTTTTTTATGGCCCCTGTCGTTAGCTGCAAACTGGCGACTTGATAATGCCAAGATTCCCGCCGCCATGCTTCAGGAGAAAACAGCTCGGACGCCACATATGCTTGACGTCGCGGGCGGTTTTCCGCTACGCTCGCTCACACGTCGTACATACGTACATACCCCAGGTAGGGTGCTTATTTTCTTCTTTCGATACGCTCTGTGTCTGTGTACTCGTACGTTCGAAAGATAAAGCACAAGACGGCTGAGCAACACAGCAAAAACAACGAAAATGAAACCGAAAAATTCGAAAAGAAAAAAAATGCCCGTACCCTTTCGTGAGATAATTTACTATTAATACCTGAGTGGAACGCCTTACACCAGTCAAAAACAAATAAATGAAAAAAAATATTAAATCTTACAGCAGAGCTTCTCTCTCAGCCTCGTACGCCGCCCGCCCCTCTCGCGACCATCTCACCACCGATTCAGTCCGGGTAAAGCTTCGCTCCCTCTCTTCCACAGTGAGTCCCGACGCCCGCCTCGCGTGAAGCCCGGTGCTCACCGTGGACCTCGACGCAAGCCCGACAATGTTGGTGCTCATTCGGGGTACCTCCCTCTTGTGACTCTCAGCCCGGTCGCGAAAATAAGCACCGCTTGAATATTACTCGTACGTACTGTATTCAAAATCACAAATGGAGGCCAGACAGAGCCTATTGATGCATCCCTCGTGTCGCGAGGCACACGCGACGCCTAGGAACGAAAGCGGCGACCGCGCTCCTTGCAATTCCCCCTGTACTCGCCAGCATCCGCTGACACCCGCGACGGTGCCGGGTTCATCCGGGCAACCGTGCTCGGAGTACACGCAAGCACACGAAACGAAAGAAGAAAAGAGGGAAGAAGGACTGAAAGTACGACGAGAAATAAATGGAGAAAACAAAGACTCGCTGGAACGGTCCCGCAAGTAATGAAAGGAGGCGATTCCCAAGTGGGAACTCTGAGAGGCCAGGTACGTACCAACCGAGCACGCTCAGAGATCGAGATCTAAGTAAGTGTATGTATGTATGTACATGGCGCTTCGCTCCGCGGGCGGCCTACGCCGCCCGCTACGCTCGCTCAGGAAGGAAACATCAAATTATGCGACGGACAGAGGTCCATGATTGAATATTGTTTTTACTATGGCCCCTGTAGTTAGCTTTAAATTATCGAGTTGATAATGCCAAGAGTCCCGCCGCCATGCTTCAGGAGAAAACAGCTCGGAGGCCACAGATGCTTCGCGTCGCGGGCGGTTTTCCGCTACGCTCGCTCACACGTTTGTACATACGTACATACCCCAGGTAGGGTACTTATTTTCTACTTTCGATATGCTCTGTGTCTGTGTACTCGTCGTATGTATGAAAGATAAAGCACAGAACTGCACAGCAACACAGCCAAAACAACGAAAATGAAACCCAAAATTTCGAAAAGAAAAAAATCCCCGTCCCCTTTCGTGTAATAAATTACTACTACTTGAGTGGAACACCTTACACCAGTCAAAAAAAAGAAAAAAAATGAAAAAAAGAAAAAATCTTACAGCAGAACTTCTCTCTCAGCCTCGTACGCCGCCCGCCCCTCTCGCGACCATCTCGCCATCGATTCAGTCCGGGTAAAGCTTCCCTCCCTCTTTTCCACAGTAAGCCCCGTCGCCCGCCTCGCGTGAAGCCAGGTGCTTACCGTGAACCTCGACGCAAGCTCGACAATGTTGGTGCTCATTCGGGGTACCTCCCTCTTGTGACTCTCAGCCCGGTCGCAAAAATAAGCACCGCTTGAATATTGTCTTACAATCCCGAACGAAACTGAAATACTTGTACGTACTCTATCCAAAATCACAAATGGAGGCCAGACAGAGTGTATTGATGCATCCCTCGTGTCTCGAGGCACACGCAACGCCTAGGCACGAAAGCGGCGACCGCGCTCCTTGCAACTCCCCCTCTACTCGCCAGCATCCGCTGACACCCGCGACGGTGCCGGGTTCGCCCGCGCAACCATGCTCGGAGTACACGCACGCACACGAAACGAAAGAAGAAAAAAGCGAAGAAGGACTGAAAGTACAACGAGAAATGGAGAAAACAAAGACTCGCTGGAACGGTCCGGCAAGTAATGAAAGGAGGCGATTCCAAAGTGGGAGCTCTGAGAGGCCAGGGATGTACCAACCGAGCACGCTCAGAGATCGAGATCTAAGTAAGTATATCTATGTATGCATGTATGCATGTATGTATGTATGTACATGGCGCTTCGCTACGCGGGCGGCTCACGCCGCCCTCTACGCTCGCTCAGCAAGGAAACGTACATCAAATTACGCGCAGCGGAGAGAAGGTCGATGCTTTTTTATGATTGTTATAGCGTTAAACTGTCGAGTTGATAATGCCAATAGTCACATGCCGTACGAACGTACATACCCCAGATAGAGGTATTTTTTTTCTTCTTTTGATATACTGTATGTATTCCTGGTATGTACAAGGAGAACGCACAGCACGGCATAGCAGCAAGCAGCACCACCAAAACAGTGAAAATGAAACCGAACATTTCGGAAATAACAAAAAAACCTCCGTCCCCTCTATGTTTAATTTTTGGTCTTGAATGGAACACCTTGCACCAATAAAAAATGAAAAAAAATGAACAGCAGAGGTGCAGTCTCAGCCTCGTGCGCCGCCCGCCCCTCTCACGACCACCTCGCCACCGATTCGATCCGGGTAAAGCTCCTCTCCTTCTCTGTCACAGTGAGACCCGTCCCCCGCCCGGCGTGAAGCACGGGGCTCACCGTGATTCTCGTTCTTCAGCTCGACAATGTAGGTGCTCCGACTGCGTACGTCTCTCTGAATAGTTCAACTTGGTCCGCAAACATAAGGACCGCTTGAATTTTATATTGCAATGCCGAACGACCCTTATGGATTCGGACGTACTCAGTCTAATTTTGCAGATGGAGGCCAGACAAAGCTCATTGATGCTTGCTTCATGTCTCAACCCACACACGACGCCAAGAAAAGGAAAACGGCGACCACGCTCCTTGCAACCCCCACCCTACCTGCCAGTATCCGCCGACAACCCGTGACGGCGCCGGGATAACCCGTGGAGCGGTCCTCCGAGTACAGGCACGCACACCAAACGCAAGAAGAAAAAAGGGAAGAATAACTGGTGAAAGTGGAAAATATATTTGAACGAGCTGGTGAAAGCAAGCGAAAGAGAGCGGGCCAAACAACTGGAAAACTTAATCGCCTGTTTCTTTTTCGGATATTTTATTTATTTTTTCCAAGCATAAAAAACGAAAAGCAAGTACGCAAAGAAAGCAAAGAACGCGAATATAGCAAAGATCGTAGAAGCGACAAAAGTCGTGGGAGACTCGCTGAGCGCGCGGCAGGTGCTTACAGTCAGGTGATTTTATTAAGAAAAGGATAAACGTGAGGTAGCTTATGATCTGTAGCTGTATGTATCACTACTCCCACCTACGCCCACCACGACGATCAATAAACAACTGCCACCACACATATCTGCGAGAGGTGGCACATCTGGGGTGTACTCTTGGCTACTGTAGATGTAGTTGCAAGTGTCAGAGTCTACGATGCATCATCGAGGATATAGCTACGCAGAGCTTGGGATGCGGGCGCATGTGCGTATGTATGTGTGTACAAGGCACCTTGCTACGCGGGCGGCCTACTCCGCCCGCTACGCTCGCTCAGAAAGGAAAACTACATCAAATTATGCGAAGGGGACAGAGGTTCATGGTTGAATACCTAGTATAGATTAAATTTTGGAATGTAGTTGCAAGCTGGCGACTTGATAATGCCAAGAGTCTCGCCGCCATGCTTCAAGAGAAAACAGCTCGGACGCTACATATGCTTCCCGTCGTGGGCGGTTGGCTCACATGCCGCACGTACCTACATTCTCCAGGTAGGTGCGTAAGGTACTTACTTTTACATTTTGAGTATTTGCTGTAGGTACGAAAGAGAAAGCACAGCACGGCACAGTAGCAGCACCGCAAAAAACAATGAAAACCGAAACCGATATTTCGGAAAGTGAAAAAAGTCTCTGTCCCCTCCCGTGTAATAATTTCCTGCGTGATTGGAACACCTTACACGAGTCATAAAGGAAAATGAAAAAATCAAACAACAGAGCTTGTCTCTCAGCCTCGTACGCCGCTTGCCCCTCTCGCGATCACCTCGCAATCGATTCGGTCCGGGCACAGTTTTCCTCCCTCTATGCCACAGTAAGCCCCGTCGCCCGCCTCGCATGAAGCGTGGTGCTCACCGTGGCCCTCGTTCGCCAGCTCGACAAAGTTGTTGCTCAGGCTGAGTCGCTCTCTCGCTGGTTTTTAATACGTAGCGTTTAGGTGGAGATAGTAAAATCAAGTCAAATTGCAATGGTTAACCCTAGCTTTCAGCAAATATTTCGCCGTAACGTGCAGAGGGGACGTCGTGACTGAGCGCCGTTCCAAAGGACCTTCGGTAGGTCGTGATCGGTTCGCACTACGGTCTCCAAGCGTGACCGCGGGCGGATACCGGGTGGGTTTGCGGCTGCACGCCGTCGGAATGTGATCTGCCTCCGCCCCCCCTTGCGCGAGGGGAGGTTACGCCCCGCTTAGAAGAGGCCGAACCCTGCTCAGCTTCGGTATGCGTGAGTGTAGGTGCCCTGCAGTCTGCCGTGGCACATAGCCTCTTTGTAGCGCGCAGCGCCCACCCCTTGTCGCATTAGATTTTTGCAATCTCAGACCAGAGAGGGAGGCCTGTCGCGACGCCCCGCTAGACGAATAATGTCCCCCATACAGATCACACAACATCATATATCCCGGTCATAAAACGTGTAGAGAAAGACAACACCGGAGCAGTGAACCAGACGCGCGATAATAACACAGACACCGCAATAAATACAACAACATTTTTTGCAAGGAGATGCCTGGTACGCTAGCGAGCAACAACGCGGGGCAATCTTCGCGCACGGGGTATGGGACCAACCCCTTTTGGACACCAACGGGGAATAACTGTAGCGGCCCAGAGATGTGCGAGGGTATGGTGTAAGGCCGTACTGGCGGTTGGACGGCCACAGGGGCTGCAGAGAAAAGCACGGGGACGAGAAGCGATGATTAGGAGACGCTGCTGACGGCACCACCTACCGCACGAACGTCGCTATATCCGTCCACAAGCTGCATATTTCGTACACATGCTTAATGCTCGATTTTATACTGAATGACTTTCAGTCGAACAAGAACCCACAACGTGCGAGATACCTTACCTTAGTAAGTAGGTATCGTTCTGCTGCGAGCACGAGTCGCTGTCACGTGCTCGTTTTCGTGAGACGAGTGACATTTGCTGCGGACTGCCTCACCTACCGCAAGAACGTCTCTGGACCCGTCCATAGGCTGTATGTTCGTGTCCATTCTTGAGGCTCACTTACATAATGAATAGCTTGCAGTCGTACAGGAACCCGCAGCATGCGAGACACCTCATTTCAGTATGTAAGTATCGTGCTCCTGCAAGTACAAGTCGCCGTCCCTTGCTCGGTTTCGTTATTTGATTTTGACTGTGATGTAGACAGACAAGCAGTCATGCTCGGGGTTCGTCCAGGCAATCAGCCATGCTCAGGGATTTTCCGTGTACGTGTCGACTATACAGCAGCAGTATTGGTAGGGCTCGGAGTGTTGTGTCAACTGTCGATGTAAGAGCGGTCTAGTCCTTCACAAAAAAAGTACATTTACCTGCATGATGCCCAATTTGCTACATGGTCCAGTGTTGCACTTTTCCTCTAACGCACACCGGAATGCTGCCCGAAATTCCAACAACTGGCTACGTAGTGCTGCGTGGGTATTAATGTACTCGAAGGCTATACGAACACTCAACAATGTACTTACTCGTGGATAGCTTGTTAGTCGCGTGTGTGATCTAGTCCTTCACGTGTCTTTGCAAGGTACCGGCATGCTGCGCAATTGTTCAACAACGTCTACTACGGGGGGTCATGGTAAATAAGACCTACGGTTCACGCAAAAACCTACCACTCTGACCCGATATATAGGTACCGTTAGCATATATTTTTTCAATCAAATGGTCCTTATGTTTTGGATTCGAGTGGTATTTGTTTACCTATTTTTTCTGAAACATATTTGTCCTATTTGCTATAGCCTCCCGTATTAATGCTGTATGCATTTCTTACCTATACCGGCATAATGCACGAAGTTACGAACACCTAGGGCTGCACTGCTTCAACGTTACCAGCATGCTGTACGAACATTGAACTACGCACCGGCGTGCTGCACCATAATGTTGCCAGAGTACGTTATGGCCCGTTTCCAATGTAACGGAATTTTTGGAACAACGTACCAACATTCGGCGCTCACATGCAACAATGTACCCGCATGCTGCACACATCTCCACCAAAACCCAGCAATACCCGTTCGCGGTGTTATCGTGTCTGCTCTGCTTTTCCCTTTGGGGCAACAGCCTGCAACTGTGGCAGCCACGTTTGCGATGCGGTGTTACTTCACCCCTGCCCAATTCGCGGTAATCATGTTGTTCCCCTGTAGCGTGCGCTGTTATTTGGAACTTAGTGAAACACGTTGCCTGCATGATGTGCAAATCTTCCCAGATACACCGACCCGTATTCAGTTTTTTTGGTATTGTTGTAGAGTTATCGTGCTCATCCGGGCTGATGGACTCCGGTTTAGAGGGTCTGAATTGTAGTTGGTCAAGAATGTAACATGGTCCTATCCTGTCCACATACGTTCGTATGTATATTACAACCTGTTCAGCGTATTCACGTACTCCACTGTGTAGGCAGTGACAAAATGGGTTGGTGAGTATGTCGAGATTCACTAGTTCAAACATGAAGCCGGTAAAGCTGAGCGACGGTTATACTCTGTTTCAAGCTGCGGCGACAAGATGTGTGATGAGAGGGATCGCCTAACTCTTAGTCGACTTCACCGCCGAGTAACTTATCGTGAGTGTTCTACCAACGCGTCACGCCACCGAATCTTGCTGGCTGAAATCACGCCCGCCGAGACCACGCCCGCCCCCTGCGCCCTCGCGGTTAAGAGCGGTTAGTGACAGCGCCCCTCAGACTCACCGTGGTGCCGTCTCCTTTCAGACGCCTGAGGAAGAGCGCTTGACTGATAGGCAGCTGGGCCTCTTCGCGTTTCACGAATCGTTTGCCATGGTAAGGGCCGCCACGTCGGTGGTGGTGCTTCGGCGATCTGCACGTGCGTCTGCGCCGTCTATGCGGCTTTATACGCACCCCGAACTCGTGGCTTGAGCGGTGCGGGCACCTCGGGCGGCCACGACCTTTCCTTATCGCACATCGACATCAAATCGCCGTCAACGAGGGTGGACAGGCAACGTCCAACAGGAGACGGCGGTACAGAGAAGCAGGCCTCGTCAGCGGTGGCGCCATCGGGTCGTGAGATGACCACACCAGTATCTTGGGGTCGGTCGAGTGGACCCCCCCACGAGAGGTGGAAAGTTTCCTCATAGCGAACAATTGACGCAACAAGCTGTTTCGGAGCGGGCTATGGACTCATTGCGAGAAGAGCCGGGTTTGGTGAGGTTAGTGGCGCGCTCGAGGTGTATGTAGAGACAACAGTGGGGGGGGGGGCGGATGTGCTGGACGAAGGTGATCAGGTGTCACCTCGATCATCAAGACCTAGCGAGACCTAAGCAAGGCGAACGTCGGTCCTAGCCGGCCCAGCGGTTCTCGACGCCGACTTGCTCCCATTAGTACACTGCCAGCGCGGACATTCAGGGGTCGGCAGGACGCTTTCACTACGGCGCGTCCATTGGCCAGAGATGTGTAGAGACGCCAGGGAGTGCGTCTTGCCGTGCGGGTGCCGCCGTATGAAGCGAACGCATAGCCAGCGTAAAGCGATGCTGCCTGCCAGCTACCTAGATCCGTGGGAAGGTTTGAGGTAGACTTGCTGAGGATCGTCAACTTGTCCGAGACAGGTAACGAGTACTTCTTGCTTGTTGTGGACGAAGCCCCCCCGTTTCTTTTGGCATCCCTTCTGCTCTCCCAGTTGGCCCAAGGGATCGCACGCCTTTTTTGTGGACCTGTTTCTAACGTTTGGAGAAGGCGAGTTCACGGCCAACATAACGGAGTATATCTGCCGTTGGCTTAAGGTATATATTGATTTCGGCCCTGCCAATTACCTACGGGGCCATGGTAGCGTAGAGTGAGCAGGGGCGTGGACAGTCGATGTGCTGTTCAAGCTGCGTATGGCATGGCCCACCTGCTGGGACATTTATGGAGTTGTAGCTGGATCAAACCGTACAACGCCAGACAGCTTCCTGCCTTCGGCAATGACACCATTCCAGCTATTTTTCCGCCGCAGACCGTGTACATCCTTCGACCTGCTAGTCCCCAAGATGGATGTCACGGAGACCACGGGAGGCGTCGAGAACTTTTTAGGAGAGCGCCAGCACAACCTACGAGACGTCCGGGAAGCAGGCGCAAGGATAAACAAGAGCAGGTAGAAGGCGCGACGAGGCCGTCACGAATCGACTCAGCGGCCGTCGTCAGGCACCCGGGTTGTAGCGGGCAACTTCGACATCACGAGGGAGAGCAACAGCTCACACCACCAGCATGGTATGGGGCCTGAACTGGTTCATAAGAAGTGAACTGGTCAGCGGATAGTGGGCGTGGGCAGAGCGATGCACTCCAAGACGGTCTCCATCGCATCGCAAAAACCATTCCGCACGCGACCGTCCGATCTTGGGGACCTCATGGAGGACGAGTTCCGTAAATACCGTGGGGAGCGAGCCTGGGGCCTGGAAGGAACCAAATACAGCAGCGCCAATGTCGAGGCTACTGGACAGGTGGCGGATGGTCCGCGCGTCCGGGGTCGCGAGATGGGAGTACCGCGGCGGGTACCTCGACGGTGAGGCGTCAGACTGGATCACGACGACCAGTCACGGACAGCATACCTCCGTAGCAATTGGACACGCCTCGCGGATTGTAGAACTTAAAACGATCCGCGCAGCAAGCTGCGCTGTCTCGAAGCTCAATACAAGGGGACGACAGTACGCACCACGCTGAGTATAACTGGGGCGCTGAGAAAGTTCGCAGAAGGCATGAAATTCGTCAAGCAAGTGGAGGGTAGAAAGGGGCGCGCGGGGTGTCCTGGGCAGGACTATGATATTCTTCGCCGTTTCGGCGGGTCCGCTTCGCCAACAAAGAGTAGTAAGAGTTGACGCCATCATATATTAGGTATGACGGCGATGGCATTTCTCTCTCTCGCTCTCTCTCTCTCTCGCTCTCTCTCTCTCTCCCTCTCTCTTTCTCTCTCCCTGTCGCTCGCCGTTCCCCGGGCATATTGCTTGGTATATATATATATATTTTATCCATCACTTTTACTTCCCAGCCCACTCGAAGGAGGTTTTACCCTCGACGATCTTCTGGACAAGCCGTGGTCACAGGTGTCGTCCCTTCTCCCCCCCGGTACGTGCCTTTATTGTTTGTCGCGTATAGGGTTCAGCATTCCCACCGCTCGTCGATTTTCATCGAATGTAGCCAACTCACGCTTTCGCGCTTTCCGCTTATCAATTTTTTTTGTGCAAGAAAAAGTCCCTATGAGCATGCACTTGGTGGGACTTGAACCCACGAAATTGATCTTGACAGGCACGCGGACCACCTACCAAGCCACCGGGGACGCCGGGGACGCGTGAATGGACTTGCGCCCTAGCGTGCGCCTATCACGCGCTCTGTCAGCCTTTCTTGTCATCGTTCAAACGGCCGACCGGTAGTCGAGCTGCTCGCCCGGGGTCATTCGTCTAGTACGGCCACGCTCAACACCAGCTCTCCTGTCTTGGTGGTGTCGACCTTGGGGCTCGGAGGAGTTGGTTGACGAGGAGCATCGTACTCTATTGCTTCGTTGTGAAAACTCTCGAAGCGCATGTTCTATTCAAGGAAAGATAAGCGGAAAGTCGCTGGGGTTGAGGTTTAAGACCAGCGGCACTAGCCGGCATGGAATCGTAGCCACTTGTCTCGGTAACGGTAATAGGAATATGTTATTTCGGTCGGCGCCAGATGATTGCTTTGTTAACGTTGTGAGGAAGAGACCGCCTTGCCGTAGCGATCTGTGTATCAATGACGGGAGTGGGGGAGAAAAGGAGACTATTGTCCGGAAGAACTGGGTTCATTGCGATCTCTGACATTCTGTTTTTGTTGCAGTTTTCACATTAAAAGTGCGACGATTGTGATATTATCGTTTTATTGGGTTTATGTGGTACCGGTACTGTAAGTCGGGGGAGCTGTAATGAGTTTGACGGAAAAGTAGTTAAGCGGGCGTAAAATGGACGCTGGGCGAGAGGGAGTTTATGATTAGCGTAGTGGGAGCGTTGTGTTCGCCACGTTTGTGATTATACGGCGGCGCATATAGTGTGCGTACAGGGGGAGGGCTTTCCGATCGAAAAACAAAAATCAGCCGTTCTTATTGTCTCCGTTTGGTAGGCATTGAATCGGGTCCACCGCCTAGGATATCACGTGCCTTGTCTTGTCCGGCTGAACCAGCTACGGAGGATGTCACGGTGGTAATCCAAGGATTTGAGGTGGTTTTAGACGTAGACACGGCATATAGGCAAAATGGAAAACACAAATTGAATCCGGAGACTGTGGAGATGTCATCAGGCGGTAACACTCCTTCACCATGCATTTACCTCCAAATAGCTCGAACCGTGGCCGGCAGTGCTCCCGTACACAAGAAGAGCATCGACTGAGGCAACTAGACGACGGCTCAGGCGTACGTTCCGCAGACTGTGGGGAAGAACGGGAATACGAGTGTTAGTCTTTGCACTGAACTGCCAGTGTTTGAGCGTGTGAATGAGTGCCACACGGCTTTTGTCCCGGTTTGTTCTGTGAATGAAACATCACATGATCGTTTATGGTGTGAGCTCGTCTGAGCAGCCTTTCGAGGGGTAAAAGCTATGTTGTCCGAGGAGTCCAGTGATACTACGCTATCATGCATGGTACGCGCACCGCGTATGAGATACATCGGCTGGAGAGCCCGGCGATCCCACGCCATCATGAATGACACGCGCACCGCTCCATTTGTGACACAAACGGCTGTGGAAATATATAGAAAGGAGACCCTCGTATGAATTACGTGGCAGGACGATTGCGTTTTTAGGTACGAGCACATTCAGGTTAATAGAATCTCCGCTGCGATACGTCATGATCGATTGCATTCTTGTGTATATCACGAACTGGCTCGAGACTGCAATCACTGCTGCGGCATTGCTGCTGGTAGGGTAAAACCGACTGGGAGTTATGAAAACCACAGGCGTCTTCAATCTCCAGTGTGGATAAGTCGCTGCTGTTGGTACCTCACAAAACGAATTACAACTTTGTTGCAACATTTACAGCATTTTCATGTGCAATGAGGAGTGTGTCGCCGTTGAGTGGTACCAATCTCGAAAACCAGAACTTCTAGCCGATGACCTGGAAGGATGAAGACCTTGATGTTCCCAGGATAAAGTATGTACTACTTGTACGTCACCACTATATGGACGGGCTGTCGGGAACCAAACGGGAGGACTGCTGGCCGTGGCACGGCTATGACTGTAGAACCAACTTAATCTGATCCCATTCCTAACATCTGGGAGTACTGTGTCATGGTAGGGCATTTCAGGAGCGGTTGCGTCGTTCCTGCTAGGGCACCCGGAGAAAACCAACAAGGTCGTCATCCAGAGGGATAAATCTGGATCAGGGAGGCGTGTCGAGGGATCTTGGTGCTCTGTGCAACAAGACGATCACAGACAACGATGCCAAGTGCTTTGCGCAAAGGACCCCGAACTCCGCGGCCAGTAGGACCCACACGGCTGCTGAGATGGAAGCCCAAACCATCCCGGATGCGACGGAAAATGTTCCGGCTGCAAACATTGACGACGACTTTGACAGGGGTTGCGCACTTCAACTTGCGAAAATACAATGGGGACCCCCAGCAACAAATAGGGTCGCCTTACCAACGCGGGGTCGCCGCACAGACATTTCACGAGATCGCTTTAAAAAAAGACGCTTGGGATTGCCGAAGCGTCTACTTCTTAAAGCGCCACAGCTCAGATCAATGTGCCTGCTGGAGCGTCCGTGGTTGCCGCACGAAGAACATAGTCGGGGAGTCGCCGAAGTGTCATTTCATGAACTAGCCACAATGTCATCGACCTATAGAGACTGCTGGGTGAAAGCGTCTCCTGGAACTGGCTCATCATCATCGATCGTCTATGGTAGCTTGATCGTTGCTTCTGGGGTCACTGGACATATTCAATTTCTAGGGCTGGTAAAACATTGCTTTTGGGGTTGCTAGACATGATCTCGATCGCTTCAGAGCTGCCGGAACATCTCCGATGGAGTCACTGGGCATCGTCTGATCCGCTTCAGCGCTGCTAGAAGATCGCTGTCAGGCTCGGTAGATATCATTTGAATCGCTGGGAGAGACATCTGCATCGAAGGGTAGCATATACTCAGACAAAAGCTTCATGTCCTTGTAGTCCGTAGCATCACACGTCTTCTTGTAAGAGAGGGTGGCAGAAACGTGGTTCGTCTGATATACATATTCCATTAGTGCGAGAGTCGTTATCTAGTAGCACGACATGTCCTCTTTGTACGGGGGAGCGGCAGAAACGTGGTAAGCTGCTCAGTAGGTATTTTCTTGGTTCTCAAACTGGTCATTATTTTTTTGTGACTTCTCTAGATGCGGTTGGGTGTTAGTCGCAGAAATACGTCTCGTCTCTCCTCGCCACAAACAATTCTTAGCGTGTTCAATAATCGTTTGAGCAGTACAACCCTATGGCTGTATATAATGTGTTTAAAGAGCAAAATATGAAAGGTATTACTGCTGTTCGACTGGTACACACCCCGAAGTAAAATCCACGGCCAGCAACGGCTCATAGTAGTTAACGTATGAAATATTATCGTACGGAGTATATCTGTGTTCTATACGTATAGTTAGACCCGCGTGTCTCAACATTTGCGCGATACTTTGCGGTTTGCACACTAGCCCAAACTTCAAACTTGTGACTGCAGTAGGCTGTTGTTGCATTAGCTGTCCACGGGTTGGCCGCCCGTCATGACGACAGCGGGAACGGTTCATATTGCGGCGCCGAAAAGGAGTAATGATCATTTGTTGCGACAGGGCAACATATGCAAACTGGAATATGCGGACAAATTACGGAGAGAAGTGCACCGACCAAGCAATGGGAATGGAACATTTCGAAACGATCCGATGCAGTAGGTTGTGCTATTTGAATAAGGTGTAAATCTAGAGCAGTACAACCTTTTGATGGTTATTGACTCATCCAAATTCGACATAAATGAAGCATGTATGACTATGTCACCTGCACTGAGAAGTAGTATTATACATTGACACCATGCTACCAAGAAGCAGCCAGCGGTCTATGCCGGGTCTCGTATCGGTACCATAATCGCATTTACCGAGTAGGCCACAGCAGCAATACAAAGTGCCGCGGAAGTACGATTAATGCGGTTTTTCCAATGCTGATTCAGTCGAATTCGGTGGAACTCCGTTGGATCAGGTATGTTTGGTTGTTCATGCGGCATAACCTCCGAATACTTTAACAGTTCAGCCCAGGTTTTCGTTCGAGTTTACTTTCCACCGCGCTGCGGGCAATGAGACCTGAGAGCTCCGTGCTCGATCGACCGTACACACGGACCCTCGTCCACTTCTCGTCATATTCCTTCTGGTCTCCTGCTTGCCCTTCTCATCCTGTGCTCGACAAGATATACAATCAACACTGTCTTTTTGCGAACTTTCCTTTCAGATGTTCTTCCGAGCCCTGAATCTTGAACTACAGTGAGTTGTCTCGACACCGTCTGGAGTTCTTACCTCTGCTCCGGACCGCCTGACATAACACTCTGTAGCCGCTCCCACTCGCCTAATTGCACTAATCATCAGTACGTATTGCGAGCCAAAATAGACTTATTTTCGGGAGTATCAATTGGTAGGTTAAGAAAAGAACCATAAGGGCAGCGGTCACAATAATCCGTTGTGCACCTCATAGGATAGTGAAGGTGTATATGTGAAATGTTATCTTGGACAACAGTGAAGTTATAAAATAATCGCTAGTCGGCTGTGGTACGAACATGACATTTGCATCGCCATTTTGTAAATCTATTGATAAAATAGGTCGGTTGCGGTGGTATCGGTCGGCACCTATTTATCGATCAAACAGGCGCGAAGAGATGTCGATCTATACCTCTATACCTGTTGCGCAATTTTTTACGTCTGCAAGGAAGGGTGTCGATCGATACCTATTCTCCAATTAAAAATGTTTGCCTGGGTGTTGATCAACACCTAATGCTCATATTATGTGCCACCACGTCGATCGGCACCAATTGCACAATGAAACAGGTTCGTAAGTGTGGCGATCGACGCATACATCGGGAACGACACATACAGTTTTCCCAGCTGAATACGTTTGCAAGCTTGTCCATTGATACATTCTGCTTACCGTGTCACTTCACGTAGGTTAGCGATAGTATTAATAGGTACTGATTGCTTACCTGAATATAAAGGAGCTGAGGCGATATTTGAGGATAGTCGATTCATTAAGGTCGGACTGGAACGTGAGCGACATCGTCGGAGGGACATAAAAAAATAACATATGGTATCTATATTGTATTATATATGGACAACCCTGTGACGGCCACCTAACATATAGAAAATATCATTGAGCTCTTCAAGTCGGTCTAGAACGTGTTATTGCAAATAATTGTCGGATGGCCAAATGAAAAGCAGTCATGTATACCCCGAATTTTCTGCGTCTATTACTTGACACAACATACGCCGTATAACCTATTGATCCACTATTGGTCAAAGACGAAGGTATCGCTCAAAATTAAATACGTATTCAAGACTTGCGATAAATAGCCTTTTTTGTGCTTCTCTAAATTTAGTGGGAAAGTAAATAGGTATCGATCGACAGTATTCTTTATAGCTATCCTGCCGAAACAACATTGGCCTATTATACCCTACACATATTTGTCCGAATCGGTTGTCGAACAAATCCGTATCGAGCTTATTGAATCCTTGTATCTGAAGCTACTGGGCAAAAAGGTAGGTATTCATCGATACTTTCACATCCATCTCTATCGCAGAGACCACTAGCCTGCTGTAATATTCACTATCATCGAAGAAGTAGGTGTCGATCGACTAAACCTGACACCTATATTATTAGGAACAACATGTTATTGCACAATTTGTTCCTGAACATTTTCATCTTAACTGCCTTCCCATAATTTTAAGGGCATCGTCCGTTCAGCAATAAACAATTAGACAGAATGCAATTAAACATGCAGGTGTGGATCGGAGCTTCGCTGAACCTATGTTGGTAAATCGAAAGGTATCGTTAGATAATCCCACCTTAAATACCCTAAAATCATAGCCTGTTGTACATATATTTGCCTGAATTTATCGGAAAACATAAAGTATCGATAGACAAATCCACATACCTATTCTTAGGACAATGACCTATTGTATGTGTTGCTCTAAACTGATTTATCTAGTATCTACAGTAGATATCGATCGACACTTGCACCTTCGTAATTCAGGGGGCAATAGGTATCGATACGAACTACCCCAACCTTTTTATAGACCGACAAACATATTCGATAAGCTGTTGTCCAGAGCGCGGAATTCACACTCCGGAACGCTTTAGTGGGGCGAAAGACGAGGTCGCAGACCAGGTTGACCGTCGACCGCATGAACGAAGTAGATGGTTTCGGTAGCAGCAGGTCCAAGGTGCCCGCCGATGCAACCAAGTTCGCACCTCCAGGGCGGAAGCCACACGGGGGGTGCTTGGCAATGGGCAAGCAAATGATGAGAAGTCGATATAACAGATTGTCTTTATACAGCACCCACTAACGTCCTGTCATAGACGCGAGTGCTACGGTTATGGGCACGTTGAAACTAAGGGCCGACTACTTCCGGCAGATTCGCCTACGGCTCCGCTCTGGTTGTTTACACAAGGTGCTTGGCGATTCTTGATTGTTGCATATTTTACAGTAGCTGCTTGCTTGTCTCGCCAGATGCGGTTAGAGCAACAAGGGCGAGAGATCGATAATCCGGGAAAGCGTCAGCATGATGAGGGAACACTTGCTCACGTCGCGACTAAGGAGGGAGGATACTCTACCATGGTGTGTATGTGAATCTTCGTATCACAGTGATAAGTCGAAATTCTGCATACTGCTGTCTCAACCCTCGAAAAGCCGATGCCTGCTGCAAGATGGGTAATCACAGCCCTCGTCGGGTACAGAAGGTCGAAATGCTTCCCTATGATCATATACAAGACTTCGCTACTTCGAAGACCCCAAGTACGCGGTATGGACCTCAGCCGGCGCTCCCACTTCTTCCGTGTTGTACACGCCGGACTTCTACGAGCCACGCAGCCGAGAGCGCGAGAGAAGACCGTTGCCCCAAAAACGAACGTTTGGTGCTGCGCAAAAAATGTGTTTTTCAGACAATAACACAATTCAACACTTCAAGTACCTATGAGCACGTTCGAGTATTTTGTTGTTTTTTCGCCTGTACATCCAGCTAGAATAGTACACAACTATGTTACCAGGCTTTCCAGTAAACACAAAAAAAATATTCCGCACTCGATTCATATGGGGACCATCTTCCGTGCTAACTAAGGCAATTCGACCGCCACAGATTAAACCTCGTGCCGTTGACGCCGTTGCTCGCGGTGCAGGCTGGTGCTCGTACGAACAAGTTTGGGGCAAATCAACTCAGGGGAGATAATTGTTTCGGTTCAGCGTCGAAATGTTTCAGGTATGACGTGCCAGGTACGACCACGTTTGGCCGACAATGAATTTGAAGTCATGACAGATGCAAACATATGTAAATCTCAACATCTTCACCGGATAATGAGCCCCGGAAATCCCAGAATGAGACGCGCGCCCCCCAACCATGCAGACCTCAGTCTCTTCCCATAGTCGCAACGATCATTGCATGGTGACAGATTCGAACCGACGCCGCTGATATTTCTGTTCGCGGTACCCTGGATCGCTGTCGCGTGAGGTGTGCTTTTACACAGTTCTCGACTGATATATCGTTGAACCACGCGGTCTACTTGTTTTAGACACTTTATAGCGAGATACGCAAGAATTAAAAAGCAATAATGGGCCATATCGTTACGTCGTGATGGACTGCTTGAAGCGCAAGTCCCACGCAGTTGAAGATTCTAACAGGAGGCGGTAATTGCACACAACAATCCCTCGTCACAGAGAATAAAACACCAGTACTTCGTAGACAGTACCACAGTATCTCAATGACCTCCGTTGCTAGGGTCAACACACGAGTACATGTCCCGACTGACCTGCATTCGAATGCCACGAAGGACAGCACATCTTAAATCCCATCGTAAATCAATGACAAGGTAGGATCGCCACCGTACAAAACATCAACCTAATCTCCGTATCTTTTAGTACAGACTTCCCAAACTATAGCGAGACAGCAACTACAGGAACAGGAACGAATCCGAAAACGAGAGTATGCAGGTAAAACCTCAATAGCACCGACCTTCACATAGTATTATTTGCGGTAGATACCACCGAATAATTTAGGCCCCCACCAGTAGTATTGTCTGCAAGAGAAACACAATGGCACGCCTCTAAGGCAGACAACGACACGAACACAGCGATAAGCAGCCCCGCCCTTCGCTGCAGACGTATAGGGGTGAACCGCAGTTTTCCTGGAGCTCCCTACCGCAGAGGATGTTTGCGTTAATACAAGACCGACGCCAAGGGAAAGGTATACGCTTAGTCCACTGAACAACCTAAGACGCTAGGTTCGAAACCAAATGAATTGCAAAAAACGCAAGCGGGGTTCTACAACACGTATACCGGGTATTGGTGTTATAACAATCCACCCAAAAAAAAGCAAAAATGTGGTGGACCGAGCGTAACCCCCCCAAAACCGTACGAGGATATCCGTTCGTAAATGTTCGAAAAATTCGTTGCTGGTCGGAGCTGATGTCTCCACAGTGTCTTCTACCATTTTTATTATCGATTCCGCTATTTGCAATAGGTTTCGCCGTATCATCGAATCAGTGCTGGCGAAAGGCCGGTACGCACGCGATCCCTCGGAGAGACTACCAATACGCTGAGAGCACCTGCTCATTTTTCAGTATTGTGTGCACGCACTACGATCCAACCCCGATACGTCTCGACAACCGTGTGCACGGTTAGCACAAACAGAAAGGTTCTCGCTGATGCCTCAGTTCGGAGTGAATGGCCTTTCCGATCCAGTCCCCTCACTGGAATATGAAACAGCGCAGAGGAACACGCTACGGATTCCGTTGTCGACGCCCGAAGTAAATCCACGATCGATCAAGAGATTCGCCGTTCCGCCGTAGGTCCAGCAAACTGGATGGAGTCGCAACCCGAGTGTTAATCTAGTCGATACGCTGGCCCTGAGAAACGATGGTTGCGACGACACCCTTGACGCGATCTGTGAGTTGACGGGGAGAGACATCGAGATTGCGACGTCAAGCAGCAAAACTTTGTCATTGCTAGTGGAAGTTTTAGCGTCGTTTATGCCTCCCGAAGTGCATGCAAAACATATGCAATCGGATATCGTTTAGTTGGGATCATGCATAATGTCGATCTACAAGAAGTATTGTTCGTACACAGTCGCTTGCTTCGCAGAAATCCGTAGTGCTCGCAGCAATCCCCCATGCGAGATCAATGAAGACATATACTTCCACAGCAGCACTGTTTGGCGGCTTGTCATGGGAGGGCCTGGCATTAATCCCACGTTGAAAGTGTCCTGTAAGGATCATTTTTGGTTACTGATACATAGGTATGCGCACACCATGTACCAGAACGATATCGAGCCATTTGACAATTGTTGCAATGTTCGGTACACTCCAAATGCGGATAGAGAAAGCCCCTGTGAAAGCCACGAAAGAGTCTTTGTCGTTCGGACATCAATCGATGATCTCCGCATTTGATCGCTCATCGGAGTGCTCACAGTCTTCCTGCGTCCCGCGAATAGCACCTATACCCTGCATTATTGGGTCCCCGTTCGCACTGAGAGTAGGCACCAGCGTCTCCCCAAGGATGCCCGTGGCGTCGAGGCTCATCTCGTGATGATCAATGGCCACGTTTATTTGCCATGTCAGGTGGTCCGGAAGGTCGAACTGGTTCGTGGGATCACGCGTGGGCAGCTGATGAAGCCTGCCGTGGCTTAAGCGAATCTTGGCTTTCGGAGTCATGACTTGGAATGAGACATGCTCAGACTGATGGGCACACAGATCAGATCCGTCACCAGACGTAGAGCGAGCCACGCACTCCGTGCTTTCTAATTTGTTGGTCGCCGTGGGATCGGAGAGAACCCAGTCAGACATGTCTTGCATAGTGTTGCTCGAACTGAGCCTCCGTTCGGACTGAGAAACACTCTCGAGCTTCTTCCGCTCCCAGTATTTCTCGAATCCAAGGCTCCGGCATGCCTCGGGAAGGATAACCGCGCCGACAGAACCACCAGCGCCCACATATACTTCGCCGGGCGAATTTAGAACTTCTTGCCCGTCAACTGCTACGCTAAGTGCCCCATCGGCGAGACAGGGATGCGTCACAACGTAGCAGGAGCTCTCCAAGCTGTGGGGGTTGACAACTGAGATGATAATGGTATGCTCCAGACCATCTTCGTCCGTAGTGAGAATGGACAGTCCGGTGATGTAGGTGATGTCGGGGACGGATGGGACAGGAGACGTAATGCGCATGTTAAGGTGGATGTGCGGAAGATCCGTGACGAGAGCGTACCACCCGTTGTCTTCGCCCGCAAAGTCGAACTTCTGGCCGCGGAATCCCGTCATGTGCGGGTCACCTGAACAGAGAGGAGGAACCGAAGAATGAGAGGGTACGGAAATCAGTTTGGGAGACGCGTCAAAATTGCGAAATAATATTTCATGTACAACCAAACGATGCGTATCGGTCGTTGTTCTGACACCATTTGCATTTCATATACGCCCCCTCTCGCTGAGGTTTGTTTCAACGGCGTGGTGCGCGTGCTATCATCATCGCCAACCGTGCACAAGCCCAACTTTGCCGAACTTGTATGTTCCGCCGCCTACTATCCAAAAGCAGTGTTGGCAGCAAACTTGTTGAAGTTTTTACATCTCATCAGCGACAGCAAGAATACCTCTGGCCCGTATATATACCTGGTACATAATAAATGAGCAATCCCACGGTATGTAGGGGTGGCGCCCTACTGTTGTCGAACGTAAACGTTCCCACACGAAGAGGTCGTAATTTCAACCGAGACATAACTTTGAATACGTCTACTCGCGCACAACCAACCTAATTGTTTTTAGCCAGCCTACACAAATACACTAGTGCAATGTGTCTCATGATTCCGGAGGTGGCTCATATGAGACCCCGAGCCGCTAATATCGTATTGAACCAGAACACGGTATGTCGGTACTTTAGGACGGGTAAAGTGCGCATCACTGTAATAAAGATTTCTCACCGCAAGCACCCACATCGATGTCGCTAGAATCTTCGCAGATCTTCAATGGTTTGGCGAATTTCGCAGTCGTTGTCGTCCGTGCAAGCTGTGCGAAAGGAATAACAGACGTTGGGCGACAACATGCACCGAGTGCGCAGGCGGGATCGCCGCCGCAAGAACGGTGTGCATTGGGTGATGATACTATTGCGTAGCAACCATGGCTGAATGAGGGGCCACGCTTGCTTTTGGGTCTATGTGAAGCCACCTATTGAACAGTCTATGTATGAGGCGACGTTAATATGGACACACCCATAGACGCGGCAATCAGGCAGGAGGGGCAGTGTAGAGTAAATGATTGTACGTATATCAAACCCGAAACAGGGGGTCGGCGATGTATACAGGTAGAACACGTACTGCAACCTTTCCTGTGTCTGTGATTGAACACTGCCGCCACTACTAATACTAGTTTATGTCGATTAGGCTGTAACTGGTAGTTTACGATTGAAGATCGTCGTCCGCGTTCATTCTTGTTTGAGCGTAACAAAGTACCCCCCCCCCCCCCCCCCCCCCCCCCCCCCCCCCCCCGCAATAGGTACCTTTTTTTTGTTTTTTCAATTGGCGGTCGCCCGCAGCTGGTCGTCTAGTTAGATAATTTGTGCGAGGTAAAGAACCTTTACTCTGCACAAGGGAAATGATCGTATCACGTAGGGTTCAAAATGTAGCACCCAAGAGGCAGTTATATAGTACCCCCATTGCTGTCTCTGGAAGTGGCTACACCGGAAATTAAACTAACTCATTGAGGCTGTCATCCATATGCAAGTCCGCCTCACAAGCGGTTCTTAGTAGGATGCAGCTCACCCTTCATGCGACTCGCCGGACTCCTCACGGCGCTTCGCGCTTGGTGCGAGCAATGTCTGCCTGGTCGGTGAAAACCCGACATGCTCCGTCCCGGCATTGTAGGGATGCGAGGGTCTATGGTCATACGACTACGGCCATTCATGAGATCGAGTACATCTCTCCTATCGAGTACACCCCCCCCCCCGCAATAAAGCAAGAAAAATACGAAACGTATTCCGCAACACGTACCGGTATTTATTACCTGCTATCTGACTATAAAACAAACCTAAGATCAAGCATCTAAAAGGGAATGAAACTCGCACTATTATCTTCACCACGTGAACTGTACACGCTTCTGCGGTGGAGGTAGAGAGGGAGGCGAGAAGGGTAAAATACGTCGAAATTGGTTTCCTCTAAATCAACTGTGATTGTGGTTGTTGTTGTCATCTTCACAATGAATCGTTATACCAAGGGCATTCGTCGAGACCCCCTACCGACGCCGGGACATTTTCCCACTCAACTCTGCTTCCCACAGACAAAAAGGTACTACGAGTACTCGTGGAGACACTACCACAATATGACTCGGCCGGACGGGACTTAGACACCAGGAGATTCGACGGAGAATTTGGTATGGGATCCAGCCACGACGGGACTAAAACGGGATTTTCGGCTACCGCCGTGCTACACCTAGTTTAATTCTCACTGGGTGTGTATGAAAAATAAAAAAGATCGTCTGGTTTTTCGCGTCGTTCTACTGAAAGAGAGGGGGGTATTGGTACGCTATCCGCGCGGGCAGTATTCAATGCATTCGAAATTTGAATATTTCTCTGAACCACGTTTGAAGATTAACCACATTTATTTGTTGTTAAAACGTTTAAACAAATAAAACGACGATCGTGGTGTTTGAAACCGTAGCACGGCACGTTTCGCTTTTCATGCCAAAGTCCATCCTGTTGCGGGGATGTTTTGTTTTTGTTTGTGGTTTCTGCCGGAATTCACGATACTTTACTCACGGGATTCAGGATTTCCGGAACTGGGCGGGACGTATTTGTGCAGCCCTGTGCTCTAGACATTCCGCGACACGCGTTTGTGCGGGAATTGGATTTACGATTTGACGGGCGCACGAACAGGGTACTTCGTTACGTGCGGGACTATGTCAGGGAACGAGATAAAAAAAATTATCGCGGGACCACGGATTATTTCCGACTCCCGCGCAAAACGGCCTGAAGGACCATTTTTGCGAGAACAGTCCCGAAGAAGGCCCTGTCTATCTCCTTGCACTAGAACGCCCTGGGCTGGTCCAGATACTCTATCCTAGATAAATGCCAAACATGTGGTCACGTGCTGTGAGACGGAGAAAACCAAGTCTGATAAATTATGTACTTAAACCAAGTGAGGTTTCAACGTGCACCGGACGCAAACAAAGTCCAACACGAGAACGTGAAAAAAACCCGGAGTGATCGAAGTGGTGTGTGTAGCCCTCCCGCGTATTAGCCACATGGGGGTTATGGCAAACAACGACCGCGGGAAGACTTCCCACGTGCCCCAACCGACTCCGAATGCATGTCTGGCGCGCTGGCAGGGTGCACCGCAGCCCATGCCGACCACGCCCGTCTTTTTTTACCACGTTGTTGGGGCTGAAGACGTCGCTGCGCAAGAGGGGTAAATATACGAAAACGTCTGACCACATGTCGCCGCGGTATTCCCCCGCTACTCAACCAACGTTTTGTAGTACCCCCGCGTGACCATCATCTGCCCCCCCCCATTGACCGAGTCAATACCCCGCGCGATGGCAACCTATCAAATCGCCCAAAAACGGTATGAACACGTGTACACATCACCCTATACAGCCGCCCGAACAGCCCAAAGCGCCCAAGGGCAGAAAATCTACCAGTGTTGAAGTCGTCTCAGTCAACATTCTAGGAACTCATACGGTCCAACAAATGGCACATTAAATCGAATCGTTATATTATTCGTATACCCACAGACCTTTGCAAGGTACCAAAGTAAATCGGAAGCACTCAAGAGGTAGTCGGTGGGTGCGTGGGTCGTGTGTACCAGGTCTGCAATAAGATACTGACCGAGACCAGCGCGATTTGAAAATAAATGATGGTAACGCTATTCGCACGAGAGTGCCGTCGCAGCCGCTTGCTGTCACTAGTTTTCTGTTTGGTTTATTCTGCTTTGTTTGCCGCCTGTGTTGTTGCTTTTGCTTTGTTGTGATCTGTCTGTTTTCCCTTTGTCTTTCTCTCATGTGTTGGAACTTCTGCCGTTTCTCTTCCTCCCCATGTATGCATGTGTTTGGGGGGAAAATGAATGCGAGCGTCGTTCCTTTCTGTGTTTGTCGTTGTTTTCGGGGGGGGTTTCTCGCTTTTGTATTGTGTGTTCTATTTTTGGTTTCAATATTTCGGGTTGAAAACTACTTGAAATTTCGCTATGACACGTGCCTTCTGTAAAATGTATGGTTGTTGTTTGGGGGGAAGGGTAACACAAGGGTAACCAATTACAGGTTTGGGCAACAGAGACATCGTTAAAAAAACTATACCTGGCGATTAATCGTAGCCACAATGAATGGTTGGTTTAGGCGGTCACGACCTATAATTTTCGTGGCATCCCCGGTGCGGCCACGCCTCTGTCCCCCTTGCTTGAAAGTGCGATCAGTGGGAAGTTCGGTTGTACATGATGCGGAGGCAAACAGCATAGTCCTGCGCCTCTAAGGAACAGTACAACCTCAAGCAGAACGACGATACATGCACTCGTCATGATGATGACCATTTAAATGTTATGGTCGTAGAAGCCGGGCAACCTATAGTACTGTTGTCAAGAGTGTAGAAATTTTTCACACGTAACGCTTAACGTTCAATGTTAATGTTAAGCGTCAGCGAAAAACAAACATAACATTACGTTACTACGTCAACTACTTTCTGGATTTTGTGTTAGTGTGTTATGATATTCGCGGGCGATTGCGCAACATTATGTTAGAGTCACACCTTGATCTCGTACTGACCGCAGTATATATATGTGTTACGGTGTTGGGGTATGCAGCCCATAGCGAGTATCACTATGTTAGCGTGTTAGCGGAATTGCTGGTGGCTGTCGTAGCACACGTTGAAGGGATAACGTACATGGTCAATTAAACGGTAACATTATGTTACCGTGTCAGCGTCATCAGCCCGTAGCGAGGAACGTTATGTTACTGTGTCAGCGGGATTCTTCGTGCTACCGTAACACCTTTCGACGGATGACGTACACCGCCATATAAACGCGTACATAACACTATGCTCTAGTGTGCTAGTGAAACTCCTAGGGGCTATCGGAACACACGTTAGAGGGATGACGTATATGGTCAATGCAACGCTAACATTGTGTTTCATTTTCCGCCGCAGCGGAAGTCTGTTTCGAGCGACGGTATTACGAAAGTCTTGATACCATAACATCATAACATACGTCAAACGGATAACGTATATGATCGATAAAACACTATTAATAGCATAATAGGTTAATGTTGTTAACTCGTATGCAATGTATTTAGTGATGCAAGATAGTAGATAACGTACCCCCAATCCAAAGTCAACAATATAATACTACCGTGTTAACTCGTACGTGCGATTGTGCATATTACGTTACAGATGGTAACGTAATGTGTTATACATGGATAACGTACGGGCGGGCTTTCCACAAAAAAACAGGCGTTTTTTTTTTGCGGGGATCCTTCCCAAATTTCCCCTGTATTGGGTTTTTAAAATATGGAGGCGTTTTATTACCGGGGATTGTGTGCTGTCCTCCCCCCACGGGGATATTTTTGTAGGTATCCCCTACTGGGATGTCGGCGAAAATGGATAACACGGCTACGCTATGTTACACCCACACGCCCGCTTTACCACTAACACAGGTAACACATGTTGGATCTCGGCAAGATCCAAACGGTAACTTAGCAACATTACGTTAGAACGACTTCGGCCCCAACGGTAACTCAGTAACGTAAAGTTAGACCCGGGTTGGTTTTTAAGGTGACACGGTAACGGAATGTTACCATCAGATCTTTACTGACGGTAACACCGTAACTTAATGTTACGGAGACTTCCGCATTTACGCTAACATCCTAGTATAATGTTACGTATGGCCGGCTAAGACTGTAAGGTATCTAACGTACGCTAAGTCTTACGTTATCTTCCTCTAAGGCAATCAGATGGGGCGTCTTGATAACGTAGTGTTGGTAGCGCTGGCCATTGCGTTATGTTCCGTTAGTGTGTTATCTGTAACAATGTTCTGTGTTAGTAGTGCTGGCGAACATGGTAGCGTTATGTTTGGGTGTTACGTACAACACTCCTCCTAAGGGTAGCATAATGTTATTGTGTTACGTCTAACGCTGCGTCGACAATAACATTACGTGATCGTGTTAGAAAATATGCGGATATCGATCTGGGCATGTTAAAGTGATAACGTACGTGTTTGGTCAAAGCCTAACACTGTGTTACGGTGTTAGTTCAAGGACTGATCACGGCATAACATAGTGTTGCTGTACCAGAGCTGGACGAGACCGAGCAGCAACATAACGTTAAGGCTCGTGCTCGTTCGTGGGTTTCCAGTCAACACTGTGCTACCGCGTTACCGTGATCGCTCCTGTAGTGCTAACAAGATGTTATTAATAGTACGTTACCACGTTCCTGTGTTAGGCCCAATAACAACGTAGATAAGTGTTATCCGAGTGTTACGTTATCCGAGGTGTGAAGTGTTTCCACAAAAGCTCAACTGGCAAACGATCAATGGACTCTCTACTTTACCTCAATGGACTCTCTACTTTACCTCTGACATCATACACAAACGCCTACGAGGTAAAAGCTTGCCTTCACTTTGAATAGCAGGCAGTGTGCACGTATCCTACATACCGGTATGCACGTATCGTCGGTACGTTGCAAATATTTACCAACAATGTATTTATATGTATAATATAAAGATGTGCAAGATCTGAGGTCATTCGTTGCCCCGTGCGTTTTCTGTATAATGCATACGTACGTACGTGCGTGCATCTTTATCGCAAGTCACTGCCATCATGTCAAAAAGGTCCTCTTATTTCGTTTCGGTGCAATTTGGATTGCTGAGTCATTATGTCTTCATAAGTATCGTATATACGACCTACCCTACCACCGACCCCTCTTCCTGGTGTTCCGATTCGATTTGATACGTAGGAGAGGTTTTTTAAATGTATATGTATGTATGGATGCGTTTCAATAGAATAGTAAGGTATAATAGTGTTTCTGTTTGGTTCGTGCTTGCCCAGAGGCCTGCTTCGGACGATATGGCTATCGGAGTTTTTGTCTTTCATGATTTGCAGGGTATTTATATTACTGGATTCATTGTCGCGGTGTTTTCTCCCGTTCGCTTGCGAGGACACATTGTCAGAATTCGGTCACTTCTATTGTTTCTGTTTTTTTTCGTGTTTCGTCCGTCTTCCTTTTTCACATAGAAGGTAGGCTATTTAAAATGGGTGTTTGTGTCGTGGCATCGTGGTAGAGTCACTACTTTTAGCGTGGATGACCTTCATTATTTCAGAGGCATACCAGCTGGGCCGGGAATACCCGGACACAATGGCTGGACTTGATTTCCGAGACGGTTTTAGCGAATCACAACCTAAACATTTGTCACATGTTTTCAAGTGGCATAATAAATATATGTTCGGCGTTACGTTTTCGTTTCTTTTTCGTGAGCTAGCCCGACATTAATGGAATTGGGACTTTTTGTTTTGCGCCAAAGTGATTTAAAAAAACTAAAAATTAAAGTAGAAGATTGAACGGAGGAAATATGGGGTTTGCGGATGGGTATTGAATCGTTGGCGTGCTCGGACAGGGGGGATGGGCAAGAGGTGCATAGAGTTCATGACGAGCGCAGTTGGTTGAACTAGGGAGACAGGCTGGGAAGGGTTGACACAGTGAGGAGGAAGACCAGTGAGGAAGAAGACCATCTACCGTAATTCTCTATTCATGGGGGTACGAGCAGCGGGGGTTTGATATCCTTAGACGACCGGCGAGTTGAAAGAAGAGCTGCTCCCGAAGCTTGGAAGGAAGCACATCATGTAGGTGGCAGCGCAGTCATCGGCGGCGCGGCACGGGAAGGGGGGCCGGGCAACGTGGGGGCGAGTGCAGGTGCGGCAGGTGCTGTTGATGTGGCGGCAGCGGCCGCCGCGGGGAAGGATGACTCGATCGTAGCTGCCGAAGTAGACGCGGAGAATGCTGCTGCGGCAGCCGAGTCAGATGCTAATGCGGGAGAGATGAACGCTGCTGCCCTTGCTGCGGCTGCGGCTGGTGTGGACGTGGCGCATGCTGGAGGTGAGGTCGACGGGGATGGGGAGAATGTAGCTGTTGTATAGGGTGCAGGGGCTGGTGAAGGTAGCATTGGGGGCCAGCGGTGAGGGGTCGCCGGAGAGGGTGTTGGGATACCGATACCAGCGGCTGACCAGATCCACCTAAATTCCCTCCGCGTAACTACGATCATCGAACAGCTAACGCCTGCTCTTGCGACGATTCAAGGGTTGACTGAGCAAGTCTACGCCTTGCAACATAAGGCGTCGTGTCGTGTCCCAAGGAGGCAATAGAGAAACAGGAGGCAGCAAAGCGACGAATAACAGCATGGGGGAAGGACAGCGCCAAACGATTTCGTGCGATGGCAGCAGTAATGCAGTCGTTCACCAAGGAGCGTATTCAAGAAACGCTCGGGGAAGATCTGGTAGTGAATGACGCTGTGTTGAAGATGCTACCAATGTGCTCCGGGGTCCGCATCGATTAGTTCGCGCCAAAGAAAGGGCGGGTCTGGGGCGATCGGTGCACAAAGCGAGGCTGTCGGGCGTAAGGGTGACTGTTCAAGACCGTTTCGGAGCATTGACGAGGGGTTTCGAGGTTGTTTTGGGGGAACACGCTCGAGCGGGGTTTTTTTTTTCAGGAACTGCGTGAGAGTCTCGACAAGTTTTGTTCGCGTACGCAACGAGGTACCAGGACGTCCTCGCAGGAGAATTCGGGCTCCATATATCTGTCGCGATCAACGTGTCGATTGATAAGCATTTTGTTGACGTGTCGAAAGGGGTCGGAGACATAGCCGCCACCATGTCGTTTTGCAGATAAGCCAAAATACCATGTGTAAAACAAACCGGGGTTGTTTCTGTCCAGGTGACGATCAAGGAGTGGATCCAACGGTTTCGGATTGTCATATTCCGGAACAAATACAAAGATTGGGGGAGGATTCCTACCAGACAAGAAAGAGGCGGGCGGAATACAAAGCACGATTGGCGGAAGCTACAGAGAGATCTGGTGTTTTCAACGCTATTCAAAGATGGACGGTGAGATCCAATGCATTAAGCACTTTGCAAAAACTGCCGGATATTGCAACAGAAGGGCCTTTGACGTATGGTGGAAGGATGGGAAAGGTAGCTGCATCATTCCGCGTGGAAAATATGGCTTCGCATCGTAATGCTAACTTTGTAGATCAACAGTTCGGCTCGAAAAATTCAATAACTTGAAGCGTGTGTGATGCAAGCAGTTAGGCACGTACAGTAGAGCCAGTCGATATTATCGAGGGAGGAAATTTGGAAGCATCACCGCAATATCGCAATCATTCCAGCACGTTACAGCACAGTGGTTTGTTGTTGGACAAGCTCATGGAGGACATAGTGAGTGGTCGCGTTTTACCTCTACACCGATCGGTAGCAGGTACGGCCCGGGGGTTGAGAATATCCCCATTGGGTGTGGCATATGAACGAAGGAAAGTGAGAGTGATAATGGATTTGACCGTAGGTCAAGGAGTGAACTCAGACACTGATTTCGACCAAGCGCCTGTGTGTGGTTTGGGGGAGGTCCTGTTCAGATCAATCGCGCAAACGTGCGCATCGCGAACATGTTGGTGGTGAAGTTCCATTTGTATTTAAAAAATGACGTTAAGAACCATTCAGAATAGTTCAGATTGAGTGGTACGAAGCAACTATTTTTTCATATGTGGTAGGGGAGTACACTGTTATTGCTTTCAGGGTGCCGTTTGGTTGGCCCTCATCACCTGGATGGTGGAGTTTGATGGCTGCGGCAATCTTCATTCGCATCGCGACACTGACGTTGATACAGCAGCAGTGGTTTTGCCAGAAGCGCGATTGATAGCAAAGGATGTTATGGTTTTTGTCCCTGCGGAAGGATCAATAGCGATGTGTGCTCCTCCTGGAGTCGTTGTCGTACCCGAAAACATGGTCACTCAAAGATGGCGTTTTACGCTGAGATGTACGTCGACGATATGCTGCCTTTGGAACCATGTGAGCGTGGTAGCGAGAGTCGGCAGTTAACAGCAACACTTTCTGCGATTTCGGATCACTTATGGATGTTTGGGGATGATAGCAAAAATCCTGTGCCTGTTTTGTCACAAACGAAATTGACGAATTGCGCAGTGCGTCCAGACGTTTTGGGTTTTGACATCGATACCCAACGAACGAGGATGAAATTGCCGGAACGGAAAGGTAACGAAATTTTACTACGGTTGCGAAAGTGGCCGTCTTCTAGAAAGACCGTAAGTGCTAGGGAGATGTGGAGTTTTACAGGTAAATTGCGCCATATCGCTACGGTCGTGAGGCCAGGTCGGTTCTTTGTGTGGAAGTTATTATTGATGATAGGACTGGAAGGCCAGCGGGAAGTTAGTGGCACGCAGTTGGCTGCGGTACCTAAGGGAACTGTTGTATTATTGGGCCAAGAGGTTCACGCGGATTTTGATTGGTGGACATTGGCTCTGCACGAACCATATTTGGTGGACGGTGTTCTTTGCATTCACCTCGTTTTTCTCACACGCAATGGGTTCCGGAACGGCATTGGTTATCAGACGTTACTCTTAGTGCGGTTGTAGGTTTCTGCGTAGAGATAGGGGTGTGGTGGAGATACGATTAATCATCTGAATCGAAAGGTAGGTCCGGGATAGGGGCAAAGTGCGCAAAGCATAACAGGATGTCAATTAATTTTTTGGAATCGCTGGGGATGGTAATGACAGAGTATGTGATGGTAGTGCAGGAATCGGACCACTCGACTAATGGTGGAGCGCCCGTTTGTATAGTTGGAGACAACGTGTCGGTTGTGACGTGGGTTAATATGTGCTGGGGAACACGTGATCCGATAGCTTCTTTCGTAATGCGATATTTGAGCAGGAGAAAGATGCGAGCAAATTGCTGTTTTGAAGCTGCTCATATTCCGGGAGTTAGTAACGGTTTGGCTGATGGTGTTTCCAGATGGCCTCGCGGAAATAATAATTCGCGATTGTCTTCCCTTTTCCCGCATGTGCAATGGCAGGATGCTAGTTTGGGGCAGAGCGATGGAGCGAGGTGATCGGGAATCTTGCAGGCTTATTGGCGACGGTCGGAGTGGCTCCTTCGGCAAACATCACTTATAGAGCTGCCTGGCGTTCGTGGGCGCAGTGGCGTTTAGTTGCTGTTCATAGAAGCGTATATTTGGATATGGGGTTGGGGGGGGAGGCTGTGGCGTGTGAGATCGAGAAGTATGTATCGCATTTATATTTGTCTCGTGGAATCAAAACGTCGACGGTTAAAGGGAAATTGGTAGCTGTACAGCACTTTTATCACCGAGTGGGAATAGAATTACAGGTGAAGCATTTTCTCATAAAACCCGTGAAGGCAGGCATTGCGAGGGAGAGTGCATTGAAGGGGGAACCTCAACGGATTCGGCGTCCAATTTCGTGGGCCATGTTCAAACGGGGATTATGAATTGTTCCGGAGTGGGGGGAATGGGACAAAGTGATGTAGCTGATGCCGGCGCTTTCATATTTGTTTTTGGGCCGTTTTTCGGAGATGTTTGCTTACATTGATGGAAAAATCCACCAAGATTTTGGAGTGACGAGGGGAGATGTGTCTTTTTTTGGTGGTTTGGTTCAGTTGCAAGCCCCTGATTTGCGGCGGTGTGCGGATCGGGTCGAACGTTCGTTCAGAGGATCAAAAGGAGATCAGAAGAGGTATGGAGAAGTAGTGTCACGCAAGAATACGGTGGTTGGCGCGACCGGATTCCAATAGGTAGTATGTCACCGCCGTCTATTGTATATTTGAAGGGGGAGGCCGGTAGTTTTGAGGTGACGATCGAATTGCTAATGCTGTATCTAGTTTTGGACGTACCGAGTGCTTTGGCTACATACGCAGACGGCAATAGATGGAGAGTGTGGACATCGTAACCAGGCCACTGTGTCACTTAGAGAGTTAGTGGGAAGGCAAGGTTTGGTATCTGGTGAGTATGAATTGAATTCGGGAAGGATTTGCTGAGCAACGAGACTTGCTGCAGGAGGGGTGTCGACAATGGAAATCCAACGTCAGTGGAGGTGGAAGAGTGATGCGTTTATGATGTATGTAAAAGCGAAAAGAGAGGAGGAAGATAGGGTTTGAAGAGTTTTAGCTTCTAATGCAGTGGCTGGAGGGATTCAGCCAGGGCAGGGGACAAAGGGGGGAGGGGGCAGAGTAAGAAGAAAAATATGAATATGGAGTTTAAGAGTGGGGATGGTATGAGAGTTAAGGCATGTAGATTGGATTGGAAGGACACCGATAATGCAGAGACTGTTTAAGGTGGGGTTAAGGTATGGTAAGTTTAAGCACAAGTTGGCAGTCTATATTGGGTTTGTGTGATATAAGCCACTGTAGTTTAAGTGTGGATAAGATCCAGCACTTACTAAAAATAATTCCAGATTCATGAGCAAAACAAAGTGGAAGATTGAACGGGGGAAATCTGGGGTTTGTGGAGAGGTATTTAATCGTCGGTATGCTTGGACAGAGGGGATGGGCAAGAGGTGCATTGAGTTTACGACGAGTGCAGTTGGTGGAACAAGCGAGACAGCCTGGGAAGCGTTGACACAGTGAGGAAGAAGACCAGTGAGGAAGAAGACCATCTACGGTAGTACTCTATTCGTGGGGGCACAAGCAGCGGGGGGTTGATATCCTTAGAAGGAAGACGAGTTGAAAGAAGAACCCGGCATCCCTCCCTTGCGGTTCAGGTATGGTAGGTTTAAGTATGAGTTGACAGTCTACTTTGGGTGCATGTTGTATAAGATACTCTGGATCACATAATTAATAATAATTCCACATTCATGAGCAAAAAACCTATCAGCGTGAAATTATTTGCTGTACTGATAAAACTCACTTGTCAAAATTGCAGACACAAAAAACGAAAAAACGGGGCTGGGACATCGGAGAATTGTGTCCTTTATCATATCATCTTGACTTTGCACTGCGGATCATAAACACACTATATCTCTTGGCAGACAACCGATTAGACGATAAATAGAGATATCGATCGTTTCGCCATGCCCCAAAGAAACTTCACACCGAGAATTAGCGTCAACCACTTTACAGATTGTTTCGCGGTTTAGTATAGGATTTAGTACGGAAACGTCTACGTGTGCGACGGGATTTTATTCGGGATGGCTTTTATCGACGAGTTTGACTCGGATTCCAACCCTTAGGGTGTCCGCAAGTGCGCTGTAGGCTCAGAAACACGGTTGTCAAATTGGGACTAAACATTATTTCCCAATGACTGCAACACCACCGATCGAATCAAAATCTGCGTTCAACGGTAGGACCAGCCTCCTACGACGACCTTCGTCAGGTAATTACACAACCGTCTCGATTACTTCCCGGATTGCATATACGGTAATATCTACTGTACCACACTGAACAATCGAACCACATACGACAGCCTACCCAGTATTCTGCAAAATATGTGCTACTTTGTCGTGTCGTTCCATGCGTTGATCTTCAGCAACCAAGCCACGTACGACACAGTATACACCAGGTACGACAATGCATTTCGTGTCCTGCATAGCCTTACTGGCTTTGCAATGAACATCTTGTTGGCCACTATTGGATCTCTCGATCTTCCAACTCTTGAACCATTTACTACTACATCATATTAATCCGTGTTACCCAGTGACATCAAAATGATAGCTGCTAGCAAGTGGCATCTCTAGTACGGACTCCGACAGACACTGCTGTACTCCGCTGTCTCTCAGCTGTCTGCTGACTGCCCGGTTTAATGTTTTAGTCATATATTAAACCGACACCGGTACTTGTTTCTTGTCAACAAACATGTCACGCATTTTGCAGTTTTTTTTCACGGCTGCCCTTGCTGTTCACATTTTAAAAAATAAATGTTGTAAAGATCTATACTACGCATGCTAATATTATTAAAAAACACATGAAGAACAAGATAATAGAGTTCCCTTACGCAAGACAGCCCGCTGTCGTCGCTGCGGCTGCATGTAGCATGATACTTCGATGACACAGTAAAGATGTAGCCCACATGCGATAAACAAATATGTACGTATAGAGCGGTGATGAAAGTGATACAGCCCTTGATTTCATGCCTTGTCAGGTTTTGCGATTGTGTCTTTTGCGGCTCGCACAATTGACCATTTGTACGCGAACGCCCGACGTCTGCACGTTTTTTTAGCGGCAACACGCGTCTCTAGTCGACCATGCGCGTCATGGACATACAGCAGTAGTATATATTTGAACAGAAAATAGTACAGGACACCCTGTTCCTCTTGAACCTTCAAATTGAGCATGATTCTAACTACTCTCGTCACCATTTTTATGGATGATTTGTCTCGGAGACATAGTCCAAGCGGTAGCGGTGGCAATATCTTGATCATGGTGGCATCCAGTTTCGTCGTTCTTAAACTTCGAAAATTTGGGAGAACGCCGCCCATCGTGGACGGGTTCGAACATCATCCCATACCAGCGTGTTTTATCCACTCCTAACTCACTTCTGTTTCTCTTGGATATCCAATATAGCCCCGAGAACTCTTTTTTTCGGTGTTAAATTACAACCTCGGTGGTCGTTTTTCGCGAGGGCTGCATTTTCTTTATTCGAAGTACTCTTCAACGTTCGCATGAACTACCGCGGTAACTACCTCCGGCAACCACATGCTCCGTGCATAGGACCTTGCGGGCGGTCATATCCCAAGAATGGTGATTGAAAACGTCTTGCGCATCCTCACTGGCGTTCCATGTGAGACTCAAAGCCGATATGTCTTGGAAAGCCCTTCCCTGCTTCACTTGTAGTGCTGGGGGTAGTGAAGATTGGTACCCCGGCTTCTATCACGTTCAGGATTGACATGATGACTAGAGAAACTATTTCATACGTGGTAAATACGAAAATTGAATGCAGTGGTTGTCAGCCAAAACGATCTTTGTAGCAACCAACCGCCTGACGACCCTTTCCATCAGACATAGCAACGTATCACTCTAACTGTCGGCGGTTTCTCGGAGGGGTGGACAGACCTTGATAGTAGATTTTTATGGGGGTTTTGTGTTGGACGCCTGAAGCCCACCCTCCGACCCGAACCCTAACCCTAACCCTAAGGCCGAACCCTATGCCAGTGGTCAGTGCTGGGATGCTGTGCTTGTTAAGACTCTAGGTTGGCTCGATCAGCGTGGATGCTGACCTTGGGAAGACTCTAGGTTGACTCGGGATGACTCGGGATGCTGTGGCTGGGAAAGACTCGAAAGTTGATCAAGCCGCGCAAAACATACCCCTAGCCAATCAGAGTGCCTAATTAGCTACCCCAGGAAGATCTACTATCAAAGTTTGTCCATTACTGACGCTTCAAATCATGTCTATAGCGCAAGGTGACCAGTGAGGTCGACCTTGAAGCATTCAACGTTTGATGTGAAGCAAGCTAAACTGCTGACGGAGAGAATTCGATGATATATAACAATGTGTACTTTAGGTGCACGGGCTTGACGGAATAAAATGTAATATATCCGCTATGGCGGCCTTGCGGTTTAGTACCATTGTGCGTACGTGATATTCCACCTTTCGGTATGCTGAAAACGTTCTGTAAATAGCTACCTGGTAGCGAAGCACAGCACCCTGGCGTCATTGTCGTTGAGCAAGTCGCGTCCGTGTGCTCCATGATATCTACGTTGAATTATAAACACCACACCATTCCACCCTTCGCCCTGTTTACCGCATTAGATCAACCAGAGAATCTCGCGACGGAATTTGCTCGACCAAGCTCTCGAAAGCCATGTCTCGATGGGTCTAGAAGGTTCCCTCCAACTCTACTACCACTGTAGCGTTGATCCTGTAGTTTAAATACCACCGTGGTCATATTTTGGCAATCTATCCAAAACATTTGCATTGCAGACAGATCTCCCGAATGCCGACAAACTTTGACTACGTCATCGGCAGCATCGATGAATGAGAGCATGGCGGTCAAACCTGGAAAATAAAAAGTACGAACAGGATCACTACGGTGCGTAATGAAAGCGCGCACGTCGCGTACCTGTGATAGTATTCCTCTCCTGATCTCATCGACATCTACGATAAATACCAATTCCCGTGTATAAAATAAAATGTTGTATCCATAAGTGTATGGCAATGGTACGATAAAATTGAAGCGCCTTTGGTGTGCACCTTGTCCGTGCAGAAATCTGCAATGCTGACGTTGCGGAACGTGCGTGGATCATACCAGCTTCCCCGTAAGCAAACCCCGAATTCCGCTACGAAACATTCGACGATAGCCTGCTGTCATATCGACAACCTCGTTTAACGCTGTTGAAAGAAAATCGTTCATCTGCGTACCATCAACGTCCCTCCCGCGATATGACGAACATATGTCTACGTGATTGAAGCGTATCATCTCCTCCTCCCCTTAATCCGATCAACGCGCAAAGGTATAGGAAATCTAAATCAAACGAAATATTATATTTTACCTCGCCGCATACAACCCTATCTGTTCACAATCAATGCTACCCACGATGCTTGGGTATTATTCATCTCACGCATTGAGATATTCTGAAATTCTGAGCATGGGGGTGCCATTGAACCTTCTTTACACAGCGGACCCTCACGATGTGTTCAAGGGGCGAAGTCGGTGCCCAGAGAGTCAGACACGCGATAGCGGTCAACGACCTTCGTAATAGTGAAATATCCACACATGTATCACAAGACACGGTGAAAACCGAACCTCGTCTAGTATGCACGTGGCCTCTGATAAGACCTGCAATCCTGACTGGCGGACCGTGCGCGGATGCAATATCAACCTCTCAGTTAGCGACAAGTATTTCTGCGATGATACCTTCCGCAATAGTCTGCTGCCATATCGATAACATCAATGCACGCTACCAAGTATATTATTGTTCACGTGCGTACCATCAAATTTGAATTCGCGTAGTGTTTTGTTTATAGATGTTTACGTCATTGAAGCGCATCATCTCATTCTCCACTAGTCCCGTACAACATGCATTGGTGGCGGTTGCATATATATCATCTAGATCACACAAGTGTAGTATTTTACCTCGGCGCCTATGACCCATTCTCGCCACAATCGAGGCCCACGGCCATACTTGAATATCGTCGGTGACATCATATCCAGACGTCAGGACAGTTTTAACATTGCGCTCTGTTCGTAGAGCCGACCCTAGCGCTTGTTGAGAAGGGAGAAGTCGGTGCCCAGAGGGCCGAACACCCGGTAGTCTTCAACGGTGCCACGGAATGCGTCGAATCCCGTCATGACCTCGCGGCCGTCCTGATCTAGCACCGGGCGGGCCGTTTCACCGAGAATTCCAGACAACGACTCGTGATCGAGGGACAGGCCGTCCAGCCCCACGTCCATCTGCCAGAACTCCAGGTCGGGCAAAGAACCACCATCCCAGTCTTGTTCGCCCTTCTCTTGGGAGTTCATACCGACGTTGAGGCGCACAGTTACCGATGATGTCACGATTTTGAAGACGGCATGGATGGACTGCAAATCCGCAAGGTCGTGCTGATCGATGTACTGCGCGCACCAGTTGGGAGCCGCCATGTTGTCAAACCGCAGGATCCAGTCTTCGAAGTGTTCCTCGATGGTCAACTCTCGGGTCCCTTGTAGCATTTCGTCGTACATGCGGGCCCAAATCTTGTCTCCGCCAAACTGACGGCACTCCGCGGGTAAGTTTGACGCCGATACAGTAATGCCATCTACCACGTATTCGTCCCTGGAAAATTGAAGGACGCTTTCAACTTCCTCGTCATCGACGACAGCGCGAAGTCCACCGTCGGCAAGGCAGGGTGAGGTCCCGCTGGGGCACCCATTTGTGTCGATAGTGTAGGGGTTCTTTACCTCGATAACAAGAGAGTGTCCCTCCGACAAAACGCTGAGGCCCGTGATCAGCTGGCGATCAGGGAACGCCTCGGGCAGAGGAGCCGTCAACCGGACGTTCACATGAAGATTGGCATCATCATCCTTAATCATGTTGTACCAGGCGCCGTCGACTCCAGACCAGTCAATCTTCTGGCCGCGGAGGCCTTTCATGTGGGGGTCGTCGCATACGTCTGACCCATCCGGGCACACTGCATTGTCCGCGTTCGAGATCAAGCAAAAGGGGTCAAAACAATCCAGGCATTCGTCCCATAAGTTCAAAGGGCAATCACGACCGAAGGTAGACCAACACAAAACCCAACAGAATATGACAGGCGACACACTAAAACCACAGATGGTTCAAACGTGGGTTGTGGGGAATCGAATCTGGTTTGCTCGTTGGCCGCGAATGAATAGCTTACTCTAGTATCACGCGGTTGGTCAGTCGATTCACCTTGCTTGATGTAATCGCGTACACCAAAAATATATATACCACGCTGATATCGAGGAATTTACCGCCCGCCTTGGATACCATCTCTACCGAGAAACATGCGGTGACAACGACAATGGATGTCAGACAAGACCGCCATTAACGATGAACCATGAAACGCTTATTAATGTTGCGGACAACCGGTAATCCATAACGCCAGCCATCAAGAACAACCCGTGCCGATGGTAACTGCATGCCGTACCACTTTGGACCGTTTTCGTAGACGGGCGGAGAAATTGCACGTACGCGGCAAGAAGTTCGTATTTCACCACGGTTGTAGTTACAGCCGAAGGTGTTGTAGATATGTATGGCCGAGTCAACACCAAAACGAATCCGTGTGCAAGGTGGGCCTTCGGCGGATCCCGCGCAAGGATACGAGTTGTTGTGAACCATTAAATGCGAGCATTGTTTTAATTCGGGTGGGTCCACTGCGGGATAAACACAGCGAATGGGAACAGGGTGCCGGGCGGTTAAGCAAATACGTGCAAGTTCAAAGGCCTTGCACGAACGTGCGATTTTTCTACTGGTCGTTTTTAACCAAAATCTGTTCGAGATTGCGCACTACTGATATATTATACCCGGTACCATTTAAGTACGATGTCTCTGTAAAATATATTTCAGCAGGCAGCAGTGTTTAGTCGTAATAATAACACTGAACAGGGGACGATTGCGCAGATTCTAAAAAAAAACACAACGACACAATCTACGGTTAACAACACGTAACCGGCATGTGTACCCTATATGGTGGTATATTGTCGTGGGAGTGGAGTCTCCCATGTGACATTGCGGTGAGTGTGCTCATCAAGAGGCTTCGCATGACCGGCGGGTAGGCTAGTTAGTTGGCTCTTCCCGGGATAAATGCATTGTTCTGAAAGGTCGCGGAATCAGGGCAATGAAGACAACGCAATATGTGACGACCCTCAACGAGTGAAAAACGTGCAAGGCGAAGGATGTGGTTCGGATCCCTCAACCCACCGTCAGCAAAGGACGGAACTTGACGGCTAGTCGTACGCAATAAAGGTCATTGTACAGGGCGACTGACATCGAGCGTCCCATTCATAGAAGGTTTAGTGAAAAAGGTTGATATTTTTCTCTGGTGCTTTCGCCAATTGTAAAACCTCGCTCGTGACAAAACCATCCCTCTGTAAAGCAATTAAGGCACAGGGACAGACCCACAATGTGGCTGAAATCCCATACACGCTCTACATGTGAATTGCGACTACCAATCGCCATGAAGATTGTATACCGTGTTATGTGCACGAACATATCAACGGTAGGCTCTACTGAATCTACTCGAGCACTCATCTCCATCAAATTGCAAACCCTTCTCCCCATCTATGTGAAATCCGTCGTAACTTCGTACCTGGCGCCAAAGTTGTTGGTCGAAGTGATGGCGAAGACCCGTCGTACCGAGTGGGAAAAAACAGCATGAAAGTCGAAACAATATTGATCCGCTCTAGTTTGAGGACGAAACGCCGGACTCGTGCGACGAGGTGTATTGCCACTAGTGAGGATAAAGCACGATAAGGGTTGCGATTTTTTCACAATGGTATGTTTCTATGGAGCTACATGCTGTTGGTAGCTCCTCAAGTGGGAAGCCTCAAACGAAAACAGATGCTACACCAGCCGTAGCAGGCGTCCCAGGAATCCATGTTAGACGCGACTAGGCGGAACTGCTGTACCAACGATTGTTGCACGTGTCGTCAGGCTAAGACCAATTGCACGAGTCTTAGTACAAATGAAATCTGACCACCCGGTACTAATGGCGCAGCGTATGCTTCTGTGTGTACTGATATAATCCAATGTACTTACGACTGACGCCGTCGACATTATTTCTACTGAGTGAGACCTTCAGCGCCGAGCCCAAAAATATACGTGTTTCGCGTGGAGTGGCACGCGATGAACAGCGCACCAATACGGTGAGGGGGGCAACGTTAGCTGCTGATAATCGTACGGCGACGTACTTGGTCCCTTGATTAAATAGTTGATACTCAACTTTGCAAGCTGCGTAATACGTCTCGTCTATATTCCATATTTACCGAATTTTACAAGTATTGTGATAAACCGAACTTATTATAATGTTACCATACACCACCACCCCCACCACGCAGATGTAGTACAGGTAGAAGGAGCATGCACTCTACAAACTACTACCCGGTACATTATACTGCTACGATTGCAGTATTACTTTCTGTACTTCTAAAAAATACTACTTCTAGAGCATGACCAATCGCTCATGCACTACAGACAACTTCATTGTTAACAGAGAGGTCAACTAACAACCCGGTACCATGGGTTGGGACCAGACTATTATACTATCCACCACCACCAGTGTTCCGTAGATGCAGCACAGGTAGAAGCAGAATGAGTAAATACTGCACTACTACCTACTACGAGTACTACTACTGCTACTATAGTACTAAATGTCTTCCAACGGCAACGTAGCGTGCAACCGATACCATGGGTTGGGGACATGACCACAGTATAGTTCCTCTTAGCATTAACCAAAAATAATATCAATACTGCAAAGATATATGTATATATGTACTGTGTTAAAAGTGGGAACATCATGAGCTCTACACAATACAAAATACTACTGCGACAAAAAGATTAAGATTTGAGGCTACAAGTATGTATTATATACGGTTGAGGGTAGCAGACGGCCACAACAGCAATAAATAGCGAACACCACAACGACTACGACTATTGCTACTACTTATAGTACAGGTACTTCTACTATACTGCTAATGGACAGGCGCTAATAGGAGCAGCATGCATTCGGTACCATGAGCTACAAAAAGTACGTATGTATATTACTGCATCTACAACTAAAATTACAATTGTTATATACTATTCTAACTACTGTACTTGAGAATTCTCTACCTCCGTGTCACAAACACCGTCATTAACACAGAAAGGCCAATTCACCGAAAACAGTACTACCGGTATTAATATTAGTCGATAGCAGATTCTGTGTTCTTAATATTGCACTATGACAGGTATACGTACGGTGAAAAGGTTAGCTGCATCTACGTATTGTCATGAAAAAAAAACACTGTCAAATTTAAATACTCACGGCCAAACAGCAGGTGATTCGTGGCAGCAGCAGTAGAATCCTAACACCACGGTTAACATCAATAGGCAACAACTGGTCTACATACGATTGAGAGTATCATGAAAATAAATGTGCACTTGCCTGAAATGGTTCTCTCTATGTTCAAATTAATGATTGTCAAAAAGAGTATAATATATATGCTCACATGGCTACAGCAGCAGACTCGCGGCAACGACAGCACTACAATACATATTATTACCAATACTACTGCGACTATTATAATACTATTGCCACTTCTACCACTACTACTACTGGTACTACTTTTAATATTACTACTACTCCTGCTACTACTACGAACCACTACTAAGCTATAGTACGTTGTACTACGCACTATTCCGTACCATGATAGTACTACCATACTCTTATTGCTGTACTACTGTCACTGCTATACTCCTACCACTACTCCTACTCCTACTATTACTACTACTACCACTACTACTACTACTACTACTACTACTACTACTACTACTACTACTACTACTGCTGCTGCTGCTGCTGCTGCTTCTACTACTACTACTACTACTACTACTACTACTACTACTACTACTACTACTACTACTACTGCCATGCCAGTTGCACACCGATACAAAGGGTAAAGGGAGACGGACGGCAGAACGAGCCTAGCTTAGTGGCTCTTGCCCGCCGGTGCTGCTGCTGAGAGCGTTCGATTGGACAACTCGCTACTGTGGTTTCGATATCTACATATACAGTAGATATCTGGTGCCAATTTCTCCCAGGTAACGGACATAGGGGGGCAGTTTTGTGGTCACGTGCGTGCCCGGGGTGAGCTGTGTGGTCAAGCACGTGCTCTGGGTGTAAGGCGTGGTGTCAAAAGGGCTAGGTGGAATATGCACGACTCTCGACACTCGACAGCGATATTATGGTGTTGCTGTACCTGCTGCTGCCGCTGAGGTTGATAATTCCCTAGGTCTACTTTGGTTTTCTAGGAGCAAAATTAAAACCTTGTCCTACTGGGCAAAATGACAAAAAATGTACACCAGTGATTCTTGCCATTTTAGGGTACACGAAAAACCAAACCAGTAAATCCGGGGACTCCATACGCAAGGTAGATGACCTTTTCTGCCAAGGTATACAGGACAAATGTCAAAGTCCGTCCGTCCAAGTCACAAATACGACCAAAAGCGGTCGACCAGTGCAGTTTTATCTTTTAAAGGTACGAAGAAAAACGAGGTAATCAGGGCGCACCAAAGCCAAGTTCGATTACGTTTTCTGTCAAGGTATACCTTTTGCTGGCAAAAAAAAAGCGATTTCTCGCACTCGTATTCATACGACTAGTAAAGCGTAGGGTATAATTTTATCATGATATCTTATTTCGTTTCTTGTGCGTGCGTGTAATCAAAGCACGACACCGCGGGCGAGCCCGGCGCCGTCAGGGGCGTCGGCGGGTTATTGCGCGTAGATGGGGGGTTGGTCGGAGCGCGGTGGCCGTTTTTGTGGCTACGCGTCGCGTGCGCCTCGAGACACGAAGGGAGCATGAATGGACCCTGTCTGGCCTCCTCGTTTGTAGTCGGCTATAATGAGTACGAGTCTATAAGGGTCGCTCGAGATTGCCAAATATTATTCAACCTGTCTGTGCTGATTTTTGCAGCTAAGATGAAGTTCGCAGAGAGAGCTACTGTACGCATTCGGAGTACCAACTTTGTCGAGCTGGCGAACAAGGGCCACAGGGAGCACCGGGCGTCACGGCCGCACTCTCATGGTCTTACCTGGTTGCCCATACATTTCTCGTTGCAAATATAAGGATCGCTTGGTATTTATTTTAATGTTTAACCGGTTCTTATGTTTACGCCCAGAGTAGTATTTTATACCTGGTACCCAAGTACCAAAGCATTCTGGTCGGGTACTCCCCTAAGGCCGCCATAAGGTTTGGCCAATCAGCAGCACTATACGCGCGGCGAGATCAGCATGAGCGACGCGATTAGGCTGACATGCTGCATGCTGCCGCAATTCTCTGCCTGTGCACCTGAAACAAGGCGCGAGTACGATACAAACTCAGACGCTTGCAGCAAGTCAAAGACGAAGAGGCGCTGGGCAAGCTGTTGGTGGTGGAGGTACTTCTTTGCAACGTGGGTATGCAGCTGGTGGTGCTTGTGGGGATACGAAAACTTCGGCGTGTTTGGATGAAAACCTCACAGGGGAGCGCTTCCAGATTCCTTTCAAGAACGCCTGCACGACAGAGGGGGGGGCCGCTATGTAACAGATGGGCGTGTATGCTCTCGTGTTGTGTCAAATGTTGATTGTGTGTTCCCTGGTGACACGAGTAATCTACGACGTACGAGTGTCGCCTACTAGTACAGCAGGTTTATGCCAAAAGAGTACTGCACCACAACAAACCTAGAGCTGTACCATACGTACTCCCGTTGTATACTCGTACCTACCTGCGGTCCGAGTACCACAGGAGTCCCTCCAGCAGATACCTAAGACTGCCGGGGCCGTACGGGCTTCACAAGGGCATCTGTGCTCGTACCGTCTACCACGACAGAAGCAAATGCCATTTGTTTTTCACGCCTCCCTATATACTTGTACCAGTGTGCGCAGGAGAGGTATCGTACTGCACTACTGGTATACCAGGTACTGACTGCTGTAAGAAAATGCTGCCTACGAGGGAGGCACCTGTTAGGTGCGTCACAACTTGCACGGCTGCCGTGTGCCGATCGCAACCTGCGCAGCAATCCCTCCCGTAGATGGCCATCGCTGGCACGACCACGAGCTCTCTCTACATTTCCTTCTATTACGCAATGCAGCAAACGTGGTCTGCATTGTTTTTGTGCGGTTGGGGGATGCGTTTTTATGAAAGCGCAGACGAATTCGAAGCAGTGGAGTAGGCCCTCCGCCACAAGGTCAGGAGTCAAGACCATGTAGACATGAAAACCGAGTGGGAGTGGCATCGGTTCACTCATACATACCGAAGGTTAGCTTAATCGGTATACGTGAAATTCACGTCGGGTGCGAGACTTGATCCCATTTAAGTTCGTCGAGTGTCGTGTTGCCGAGTGAATATACGGCCGCAACGTGGCAAGTTGTCACTGTTCAGCACAACATATGACGTTATCATTGCTGTTTGGTCCTGTTCTCGTTCGTTGCCCCACCTCTATCAGCATGATCCCGTCATCATGAGCATATTGATATCTTGGTCTGACCTATAATAACATCGGAGGCCCATCTGGTAGGTCAATTCGCTCAAAGACCCAGCAATCTTTGCTGAGGGAGGAAGCAACGAAGGCTGCTCGTCAAGGCTGACTGACAGACTGACTGATGCCGATGGCCTGCCAATATAATATCCAGGCAAGGAAGTATTCTGCGGCCGGTTTTCTATTGTATCAGCGTGCCTGCAGTACAAATGGTGCAGAAGAGTGTATATGCATCTGCTCGCATGCAGGGAGAATATATGGCCAACTGTTCATCACCACGATCTTGATATTGCTGTCGGGGGTATGCTATTACGGGGAACAATAGTAAATAGGACCAAATACTTTTAGTAAAATTAGCGAAATATATAGGTTTTGTGTGTACCGCAGGTCCTATTCAATATGCTCTCCCCTAATGGATATCATGAATGGTCGTAGTCGTACGAGCATAGGCCCTCCCATCCATTTCATGCAGAAACGAAGCATAACTCTAAAGGGGGGGGTGTGAGCAGCTGGTACACGGGGCCATGCAGGGATAGTTTGAACGAGTGCTGGAAACGGTGCAACTGACTTAATCAGTGTTTTTGTTCCGACATTGAAACGCAATCTATAATATTTCTTTCATAGATTGTGCTCGCCCGTGTGAAATAAATGTCTTCGTTCTGTTGGGCAACGCGAAGTATCCGAACTGGATTTCCACAATATCCTACTGAAACGTTGGGGCCCAAATCAGTTATCGTAGGAGGATGCCAAACGCCCGGGAGGTATTGGATGTCAAACGTGCGGGAGGTATCGAGGAATTTAGCAACGATAGAATCAATGCTGATACGCAGTCCTCGATGCGCACCCCTCGGGCAGGGCTGTTTCGCTTCCGATTTGTTCGAGTCGCCTGCCACCCTAGTAAACCATACCGGCTACCCCTCCAAGTCCATCACCACTTTACTGACGCTCGTAAAACCGACGGAGCACTGTACACTTTCCTAATCTATCATTGAAGTATACGGTGCCGTTGCAGATATGGAAGCGGAACAATATGGCGGTTGGTTCGATTTTGAGCAACAAGTCCGGCCACCTTGAGGCGTACTGTTGAAACATCGAACACAACATATCCCGTTTTTTTCAGCTCCGGGTGCTCGGGCGAGGCCCTATACCGTTCTGGTGATGTATTTACTGCCTTTGTGATAGCATGATACGTGCTACCCACATCCTCCCCCCCACGGGTGGTGACGCAGGCATCAGCAGGGAAGCGCTAAGGTCCGTTCGAGAGAACAATGGGCCCATCAGGACAAGCTGCGCGCTCCTGTGGATAGCGGAGGTCCTGCAGTCGCCACGCGTGGCAGAGTGAATCGCCGACGACCTTCAGCTTGAACAGATGATTTGCAGAACATCAAGTTGTTCGAGATTAGGGGGCATCAGAGTATTGCTGTGCAGTCATCAATGACATCGGTGTTTTCGCGCGTTTGCCCGCACGTCGTATCACCTCTGGTATTATATGACAGTGGGGGCATAAGAATAATACCATAATCAGTTGCTTAGATCACAAGGTGGGAGGGCATATTAACTGCTGTGTACCAGACGAGCGTTGCCTCGACTAAAATCAGTCGACGGAGAAGAACGACATTTTCGAATTCAGTCAGCTGTGGGAGTTTGGTCCACCTGAGACCAAATACATCAGGCGGGCTCCACTTCTCGCCGGTCGCACAAGCAATAGTAATGTGTGTCAAGTGCAGGCGATTTGGAGAGTACTACTCAGATCAAACTATATGATGTACGACGCGTGCACGTTGACTCCATATGTTTCAAGTAGATATCATAGGTTTTAACCGACCTTATTGCCCTTTTCAGGACAAGATTATGATGGTGTTTTTTTGCGTTGCGCACTCTGTCATTCAACGTTTTCACGTGCCTTGATTCTTTCGCACGAATTGTAGGTATACTCTTCGTGCAACTACACCGGACTCTTTCGGTCGGTGCACAGCGTCCAAGAGCAGGGTGCGCGTAAGCTATTTAGGGTTTTTGTTTTGTTTGCATGCTTCGGGGGGGTTGTGGGAGGAGTGTTCAACGAAGACTGATTCTGCGCTGGTCAAACAAATAGGATTCTCAACTGCTACCATTCAGGGGCAAACCATAAATGATGTCAAAACATGATACCACATTATGGGACAAAGAATTTACTCGATGTTGTCAATATGTACCACGTACAAGAGAACATGCGATTGACACATCTTTGTGTTTCCACCTCACATAGGCTTCCACTTGCACGTACTCGTTTGTACTTCTTGATTTCACTCGGTCGGGAAAGCTTCTCACATACGCTGAGTGCTCGTGATGTTGTCACATCAAACATCGGCCAATTCAAAATTCTAACAAAGGGAAGAAGACCTATCTATACCAAAGGGAAAGAAAGATGACCTATCTATACAAGCAGAGTGAAATAGGAAGAGAGAGTGCACAGCATCTCTGTTGTGTGCCGGTACAAATGTTCCCCAAAGCTACACTGTAGCGAAGTACTGCAGTGTAAAAATAGAGATAGATACCTGAAACAAGGCTGCCTGACACATGCGGTATGTAGGCTTTGTGCGCTCGTGATAAAAAAAACAGAAACAAAACAAAATCCCGCGGCACTCAAAACTCACTAGTATCACGGCAAATGCGAGCGCAACTCTAGATGACTTGCAACGAGACAAGTCCTACGCGTTACATCAAGACGGCCCGCATTTGCTAACACCGGGGTTGTGGAATCGGTCGGTAACGTACAGCTTTCGCAATCGGAAATTCAAAAACACGACTAGAACAGGCAGACACACTCGTAAAATAATGGTAGCATGTACACACCGCTGCATTTTGTTTGGGTGCTGCGCCCCAAATGAGTTTAATGGCCCATAGGAGGTAAAACCATGAAAGTTCGGCCTATTGGCGGTCGACGGGGCTCACTGTGGCAGGGAGGGAGGAAAGCTTTACCCTGCTCGAATCGGTGGTGAGGCAGTCGCGAGACGGGCGGGCGGCGTATTAGGCTGAGAGGATGGTTCTGCTGTTGGATGTGCTTAGTTTTCCCCGGTGCAAGGTGTTCCAAACAGGCAGGAAGATATTACATGTGAGGGGTCGAGGATGATATATTCTTTCCGATTTTTTCGGTTACGTTTCATTGCTTTTGCGGTGCTGCTGCTGTTCCGTGTTATGCTTTTTCTTTCGTACATACGATGGTACAGCATAACAAAAGAAGAAAATACCCCTCCTGTGGGGTATGTACGTACGTACGACATGCGGCATTCGAGTTTTTTATTCCTGGATGGAACATGGAGCTCTCCTTGGCATATGCGTACCGTCCGATTACACTTAATTAGTCGGACCGTCTGTTGCGTCCGATTCTCGATCTTAAATACAAGCGCTTTTTCGTACTCGTGTTCACACGAATAGTCAAGCGTAGCTATATTTCTGAAGAAATGTCATACCCACCAGAAACAATATGATGGAAGACCAAGGAAGACCAACGCTCTTTCACTGCTGTACTAGGCTACAAGTACGTACTATTAACGTCCTTTCTCGATATCTACAGTAAATTACGACGATTGTTTCCCCTAAAACCTGCAACCTACTACTTTCTGCCCTAGTAGACAAAAAAGTGTATTTTACTCAAAGCACGAGTACGTACGTTCTAAGCACTATTATATATATATATATTATTGCGATACATACCTACATTATTACGGCGACAACGGCCCACGAAGGAGGACAGTCAACCTCCCCTGCTGTCCGTCACCGTTGAGCTCGTGCCGGCGTTTCTTTCTTTCGTTAAAGTTGTCCCGCGCTGCATCGAGGCCTTCGAGTTCTGCGCAGCTGCATTTAAATTGTCTGTCTGTCTACTACGTTTTTGTTTTTTTGCGGAGTGCATGTACGTAACGATCATCGACGAAAGTTCTCCTGGTATGCCTTATCCAATCTTGGACTTTACTGCGGCGTCTTATTTGATATTGGTGTGTTCACGCCACGTCGAAGCTATCGCAATCTGTGCGATTGGAGTGTAATGTTACGTTTGGGTCTTATATTGTGAATCCAAAGTACCCATGAGACTCGAGTGGACTCAGTCATTCCAGCCCCTCGTACCCTTGAGACTCACGAGTGCTCTGTCGTCTAAGTGCTTTGACGTACTCTTGGAATCGGTACTTCAAAATGACTGGTATTCGCGAGTCAACCACTGAGTCCCGAGGACTGAGCAATATTGGCACTCCGCCGACCTTTTGTTTTGTTTGCAGTCTGTAGTTCTCGTGTCCCTCCCACAAATTTTCACTGCTCCCCAAAATGCACCTGACCTCTGCAGCATGGTGCTGTCGTATCGCCGCGTTTTTTTTTTGCTCCTATCCCAAATGCCCAATGCATGTTGTTCTTTTGTCTGGCCAAGGTCTTTTGACGACGTATCGTTCCTGCGTTTGGCCGCTTCTCTAAGCCCGACCAATACCTGAAATTTCCATACCTCGGTCCAACCTTGTATTAATGGCAACACCTACCCTGGTAGGGAGCATTAGGGCAACACCCCCCTTGCTCTTAGAAGAAAATAAAAGATGGACAACGGAGGAGGATTTCAAATTCGATGGCATTTGAGGTTTTCAACGCAGACCAAATTATCAGAGAAATTTCTTCGTTTCTGAAAGTGCACACTGCTCGTCGTATCAGCAGTCAGGCCGCGTGGGTCGTACGCGGTGCCGCACGGAGCCAGGGGGCAGGATAGCTAGATGGGAGGCAGTATGTGCCTGACTCTGTGGATCTTGCCCCTTGCGGTTACCTGCTGCTGAGAACGTGCGACTGGACCACTAGCTAGGAACGACACCAACACCTAGATACCTAGTGTCAATATCGCCCAGGTATAGGCGGACGGAGGGAAGAATTTTTGTAGTCACTATCGTCATAGGCGTTAAGTGTGTACCACCCGTCCAAGGGTTTGGTCCAACAGATGCGACGGCCGAATGAGGTGTACTGCTGTTTCTACTTTATGTCTGCTGCTACTGCTACTTCTTCTGCTGAGGTTTAAAACATATATACAGCAGAGAGGGCCAAATAATAGGTTCGAGGGTGGCGGTCTATTTCCTTGATGCAAAAGAGGGGGGTTTTCCACGTCACCTACTCGACTCGGCGAAGAGGAAAGCAATGCCTTGTTTTTGAGATCCAGGTCAGCGACGTTCAATGCTCCGAGCACTGCCACGGTGCTCGGTCACGATCCGACATCCGTCGTAATGTACCTATGGCTCGCTTGCTTGCCCCGCAGCCGCAAGTGCAAGAACGAACCCTCGACCGCCGGAGAGCATGCCCACAACACAATGTGCGTCTTATTGATATACATACTACATATAGGTCATGGGGATACACAGAAACTGCACCGCACGTCGAATGTGTGCTAACTTTGAACCACACTTGGTCGGCAGAGATACACTGTCCACAAGTGCTTGCGGTGTGTGACGAGCCGTACGTGAAGGCTTGTATTTCCGATGACCACAGGGCTTTTATTATAATTCAGCCGTCTGAGCAACACCAGCATGAACAAGCCCATTCTGCACCTTCGCTGCAAGCTCGCGCCTAGCTGTTCACGATGTGCTGCATGTCCGCGGTAATAGGGCGGCGTACCACTAGTTGATCACTCTCGCCCCGTTAACCAGTCTTACCAGAAACGCAGGTGTAGCCCGCCACCCCCGGATTGCATCGTTCCAAGACAGCATCGCACGTCACTCCGACGGCAGGGGTACACTCTGTTGCGCGGCAGTACAGGAGTATATAAGGGACCAGAGAGTATGGGTTAGACATCGTTTCGCAAATTTTTGACACTGCAAACATCGTTCCTTACTTCGGGAGACACCACCAATGAAACCGTGGATTGGATGGACCAAGTCGCGTGAAGTTACTTCATCGTCGTTCTATAAGGCTCGTCTTGATGTTTGTTTTCCCCCATGTAGTGAACTCGACAGTGACGTCCGACCTGCAACATGTATAGGACCAATTAATGTCATTCTCACTTTAGATCGGGCCGACCGTCTACCTTCTGTTTGAAACCGACGGCCGAAAAAAACATCCACACTATGCACAGAAATCGGTTCAAATCTCTATAGCCCGCAGACGCTTACCGCACATGTCATCAGTCAAAGGCAGCGACCCGGTGAAAGGCGGTTTGCTGTGTAGAGCGGTACGCACGGCAGGAGTAGTGGGGTTGGAGTCAAAAACTTGGCTGCACGTCGTATAGTCGGAACCGCAGGGCCTGTCCAGTCCGCGTAAGGGCAGGGCCCTGATACCAGTTTAAGGGTAACAACTACCGTACATTATGTCACATATTTCGTAGAGTCTGCTACGCACCCGAGGACAACACCTGACACAAAGCTTAGCTCTTGTCTCGCCTACGCCAGGCCATATTATACACAATACTTATATTGGGCGCAAGAAGTACGAATTGCAGAGGTCTATGTGTCAGAGTGACATCGGGTAAAGCGGCGAAAATGCAAGGGTGAGCGTGATATATCCGTCGTTGTTCCGCCACATCCTCTCTATTCTGTCGCAGTGCCTGTCGTGTTTGCGGTTTGGACTAACCTACGAGCCGAAGAGAATAACCCACGCAGGCCTACCGCGAGGAACTCATACACACACGTAACTCACACTGTAGGGACACATTGTAGGTCCGGGTTGCTATCCAGAATCCTGATAGAAACGACAACGGTTCGATTACACGGCGAGTGCGTGGAGATTTAGCTGAAGCATGAATATCGAGGAGGTCACCGATAGGCTGTAGTCATGGAGTCGGAATGTATATTCGTACACGAACAATGACGGTCTACGATGCAAACCCTGCCACGCTCCGCCTGTATTTTAGTATAGGTTGCAGCCATGGTGATTTTAGGGAAATACGCAAAAGTACTCACACTGCCTGCAGTGACGAGCCACTTCCGAGGTTCTCGAAAAGACCGGCGGGGAGCGTCGTCAGAGCGTTATTGTTGAGGAACCTGATGACAAGAGTCGGAAAAGAGGGGAATAGCGTATTTCCAGGGCAGTATTAGCGTTGTCAATTAGTTGTCTCATTGAGAGAGGCGGACCTTGATGATATGACTCCTTGGGAGTACGATGTATTTTGCAGCAGAGGGAATCTACATATCGTGAAAATTAATATACTGACCCCCTTGCACGTCGGCCCCTACGGTACTTCAGTAGTTCCTGTCGACCTACACTACTACTACTGTACGGTAATATTCTTTACGTCGATTTACAAAGTGATCTACCTAATTGCCGAACCTTTTTCGCCACCTGCACAATAAACCGGGGACCGTTATACGAACGTTGCCAGCTGTTACTCGTCGCGACTGCGTAGCACATAGGCAACATCGGGTATCGACGTCAAGGATACCAACAGCTTGTGTCGGCGACGTCTACGCCGTTTTGTCCCAACGTCTCAGTGTGCCGATTCGCGAAGAACATTACCGCCTTCTTGCGAGTCAGTGGTGGTGTGAGCAACATTTACCTCGTAACCGCGCTGTCCACTGCGTTTACCGCTAAAATGGTCACCCAGCGTGCACCGTTTCAAGGTGTGTCTAAAGGCGTACTGTAGTCGCAAGCGGAGCGGGATCGTCGGGGGGTGACTGTAGAAGATGACGCGGAACTCGCTCTGTTGAATTATTCCTAAGCCCTTGCGTTGGTTTGTACTTCGTCATGAGAGAAACAACGAGACTTTGTAACGTCCGGAGGTTCGCCTACTCTCCGGACATCCCAACGTCCCACTAACATAATCTCTATCCAACATGGAATTCCTGGATATGAGCCTTCTTAGTCGGACAGTTCTTATTTCACGGGGATTCCTAAAATCTCGCAACTTATAAAAAATAGGTCACGATATCGAGGCAATCTGACACACTGTATTATTTTGTCAGAAGGAAAAAGTAACGTTCCGATAAAGAAGTCCTTAATCCGTGATATCGAGCAGAATGCACGAGATGAAACCATCGCTTTCGGACCTGCAAATTGAGACAGTCCTCAAGAGAACATCGGCCAGACCACCCTCCAAATTACGATCACCAAGCTAGTAGAAGAGTGGCAGTATTCAGGATTATGCCGTCCCTGTGTATGGTTAATACATTATCATCCCCGTGGTGCGGTTCGTCGACTGGCGGCCGTCACTCCTACTCATCCTAACAAGACACAACATCCAACAGACTTTCACTCCCATCCGACACACACCAGAAGTTTGGAAGGAACAATTCACAGCAGCAGGATGGGAACAGTACAATTTGTGTTGATGAATAACCGGTTCACTTCACAGCAGCAGGATAGAGAATATACAATTACTGGTAGTGTTGTTGTATAACCGGTTCGCTTCACAGCTGCAGGATAAAAACAGTACAAAACGTGTCGTCGTATAACCGGATGTGGTACGTTATACGTAAAGTATGGCCAGCGTATAGGTGCAGTGCAGCTGTAGCGCCTACTGCAGTCGCGGGTGTCAGTGTGCGACGAAAGATCAAATCGACTACGCATCTAAAACATCACATAAATCTGCTGATGGCCGTCGAGCTCGAGAATCTGCCATGATTCTCATACTCTCTCCTGGAAGTAGATTGATGTTTCTATCGAAGTAAGATGAAGTAAATGGAAGCGTCCACGGAACTAGATGTAAGCAGGTGGCAGCTTCCACGAAAGTGGATCAAGAAGGTAGAAGCCTTGGAAGCATACTGTCCATAAAAGTGGATCTCGGTCATTCAATCAACAAACAAACGCGTCCACGACGACAATCCGCAAAACCATCAACGACATTTGATGGTATACTACACTTTGCGATAAACTCACATCCACTTAACTCTTCCTTTCAGCAGGTCCCCTATGTTTACTATATACAGATACCGGTTGGTTAGGCCAACTTTAATAGATCCCGCATATATTTATAGACCTCATCATACTTCAACAAGTTTTGGAATCTTCAGCATCTAGCTGTTGCATGGTTCCACTAAGTTCAAACACCTCCCGTCGTCTGCCATCTTTCTTCACGAGCTATTCTATATTTGAGGGCTTTTCTTGTCGCTGACATTATTGCCTTAAACGTCCAAAAAACAGAATATTGGCTATTTTTGTATGAAGACGCGGAGTTGTTTCTTGATAATTTGTGACACACCTGAGGAACAATACTACCAGGATATCTTTGAGGGCCTCTCTTATTGGAGTGCATTTTTCCCTAAAATTTAAAAAGTTTGGAAATATTGGAAATTTTTATCCAGGTACAGCCGCGTTCTGTCACAATTTGTAAAAATCGTCACAAGTACCGCAAGTGTCAGGACACTTGAATTTCACATGTTGGAAGACGAGAGCAGGAAAAACTGCAAAGAACACAAACACGTCAAACAAACATGAAAAATGTGGGGGAAAGAGCTTTCCAACATACAAGGCCACCACCTTAATCGACTTCGATCGACTGCTGCCGACTAGTGATACTTCTTTGATTCTCCTCGGTCGGGTTCGGCCAACACGGACCGACTTCCATGACCTTCAACATATAGGACGCAGTTGAAGTAATGGATTCCGGTAGTCACACTTCGTGCAATAGATGTTTGCTGTCTCGTGATGTGTAGTGCTGCTCTTCAGTCTTGGACAAATATCAGCGCTCCGTAACAATGAAATGTTTCCTTTACCGGTGAAAATCCATCTACCCCTTCCCAAGAGGGGCGAGTCAGGTGCTGGAGCAGGGGACTAACCGGGTTATCTGACCTCGGCCTCGGCCGGTTCGGCCAACACCGACCGACTTCCATGACCTTCAACGTATAGGACGCAGTTGAAGTAATGGATTCCGGTAGTCACACTTCGTGCAATAGATGTTTGCTGTCTCGTGATGTGCAGTGCTGCTCATCAGTCTTGGACAAATGTCAGCGCTCCGTAACAATGAATGTTTCCTTTACCGGTGAAAATCCATCTGCCCCTTGCCAAGAGGGGCGAGTCAGGTGCTGGAGCAGGGGACTAACCGGGTTATCTGACCTCGGCCTCGGCCGGTTATTGATGCCTTGCCACGAAACCGGTGAATATGGCAGGACCCTATCGTTCTTGGCCCTGCTTTGCCGAGATCATCGCGATTATTTCGTTGTGCGCTCTGAACGGGGTTGTAATGCGATTGATCTGCGGTACAGACAGACGTCTCGGAATATTTCATACGTCAGTTTGGAATTAAACGTTAGGGTGACCCTCAAACGATTTGGCTGTCTTGCGTGTCCTCAGCGGGCGCCTATCAGGGTGAGCGATTGAATCGCATTGCGTCTTTTTTGCGCAAGGTTGGCAGTAGATACTGTAGGTAAAGAAGGCAAGGCTGCCTGATGCATACAGGATGTGTATCTTCGACGCCTTGGGCGCCTTTCAAACCTTGCGAGTGAATCATTCTTGTCGAACGTTCATTTTTCGCACCATTGCCTGGACTCGTTCACGTACGACATATTGGCCCTGCGGTGTTTGCTATTCTATCGAATCAAACCTGTAGCTTGTAAGCGCAGGGTGTTGATTGAGTGTCAAATCGCAAATGTCACAGGAGGGAATTATATGCGGATATGGAGATCCAGCTCAGGGTGTGTTTATGTTGTTTGCTGCTCCCGCACTCTACTTAGACGTACCGCGGCAACAGCTCGACGCAAGACTTTCTACAAGGAACGAGCTGTTAAAGAAGATCAAACGTTACTATCGCGTTTCCCTTAGCACCATACAATAATTGTAGTAGCTGCATTCGACAGTTGTTGAAGCCGGTGAACGGGTTCGTACCGGTCCGGTAGATCCTGTACTTCAATCTTGTCAAAGACTTTCACCCCGCCAGTTTGACAGGCACCGTAAGGATTTTCGTAGAGTCAAAAAACGGTAGCCCACACTGCATGGCAGTCTATTGATGAGTGTGTGAGGTCATGAATAATCGGCCTCCGACAGGGTAGCGGCAGAGAAGAAGTGAGCGGTGAGCGTTACCAGCTGCAACCTAAGATGTCAAGGGTCACATAAATCACAAAAAACAAGGGTACCAACAGGGACGTAACCGTCATCTAAAGAGACCTAAAGAAAAACGAAGCAAACCCCGGTGACTACGTTTTGAAGTGTAAACATATTATCACCGGGTGTGCTGGTGTACTACCTAACGCATCCCCGGTGATAAACACCACGCACGAGAACCTCGCAGCTAGGGGGTGTGGTGACGAGGGGGTGTGACAACGAGGGGGTGTGCTAACGGCATTGTTAGTTGATAATGATAGTTAACGGCCTGATTCAGGGTGGGTGGTATGGTATAATTATGGTTGCTATGACGTGGGTGTGAACAGACCCCGGCCAGAATGCAGGGGGTGTGTTAGCAACGGGTGAGCTAACACAAGAGAGGCTTTGGTCATAATCCAGTCTGTTTAACCATTTTCACGTGTTGCCTGTGGTAGTACGGCACTCCCTTGAAGGCCGAGGATAACAGCAAAAATCCCCGCCTTGCTACGATACTGCAAAACGGTTACAAATACCGATAGCACACAGGTACTCAATGATGAAAAACCGAGGGTCGCACCTAACGGGCTTTGTCCCGCCGAAAATCTGGCTGCTGCCATCTTGATCCGAAACCTTTATTTCTAGCGCACACCCAGCACAACATTATCAGTAATGTACCGTTAATATAAAAACAGCAGTTCGCTCTGGTTTGTTGTAGACATACGGTAAACGAAGTCACCCCGGTTTTATCGCTGAAAAATCAATGCAACATAATACAGAAAAACGAGGGGCAAACATACCGACAACAAACGGAACGCAAACAAGATTACCGGTATTATTAATTGTACGGTACACTGCAATATCACAAAGGTACCGGTGCTGGTATCACCCGTGGGCATTTCAACGTTTCAAACCTACCGGTCCTCATTCAATATAACTGCAGAGATTTGCCGAATACCCTATGTTACCTACGGTGATCAGCTGATTTCATGAGCGATTGCACAGATAAAATTTCTTGTTGACGCTCGACCAAACCAGATATATCGTGCCGCCGGTAACAGGAGCTGGGTTACGTGCACCATGCCGTCATAGACCACAACAGTTAACCCCGCCAGGCGCTATAAGCAGTACCACCGGATATTAAACACGCCCACACGTATTCATACCATTCAATTCTTAACGCCGGTCAACAGGTACTGGGTTACGTGCACCACGTCTTGATGGAAAGCAACAGTTGACCCGACGAGACGATACAAGGACTACCACTGGATAATAAAAAACGCCCACACGCACGCATATCATACATACCGCACCATGTACCGCGTACTGGGATACGTGTACCATATCCTTATGGATGACAACATCTGACCCAACCAGGCGCTGCAAGTGCATCGCCGGATAAGTAAAACACTCCCACACGCACGCATACAATAGACGCGTTGTACGATAGAGATACCACATTCCCGCTAAAATGTGTCTGAATGACGGGGGCCCTTAACCCAATATTGTCCGAATGTTAATCGTATTTCGGAAAATGAGGTTTTGTATGGGGATTATTAATCGGGGTTGCAATTTGACTTTTGCTGAGGTCAATTTTCGGGTGAGATATGGAACCCCTCATGTGAGGAGCCGCACAAAAATGAGGGTGAACCTCCATCGTAGAACGCCTCCATACATACGATATATGTAACGCGAACTGGGTTACCGATACGTGCACCGACCAGTTTCGGATCGCATCAATTGACTCAGTCAGGTGTTACAAGCATTACCACCGAGTAAAGAAAAACACGCCAACATGGACTAATATGCAGCAGCAACGTCAGGTTAAGTCATCAGCAGGTGGATCATCAACCTCCCCGCCGGCATCCACGTTGATTCCATCGCCGCTTCCGGATCCCCCGCCCCATCCCACTTCTTCAACATCGCGGCCCTCCTGGCCTTCCGCGATCGCGCCCGTGTTAGGGGGCGCAGCAGTTGCCTCCATGCTGGTGTCCATACCGTCGGTACGGGTTGATAGTGAATTGTGAATTGTATCCATCCATCAGGTGGTATGACAACTGTTGAGTTTGACACTGTTTTCACGCGTACATACGTAGGGGGTGTGTTATCTGGCGTACCCCCGGTGAAAAAAGCGAAGTAAAATATTCATCACCAGGCGTGCTTGTGTGGGTGTGTTAGTGAGGGGTGTGTGCTTCCTTCTGTGTTACGCGGTACACAGATCATGACGGTCAACGCGCGATAGCATACATCCGTTTTCACCTAGAATATATCAGGCACTAAAATTGCCCAAAAAGATACTCGCTTACGATACATTATCAAACCGAAAAAGAGTCATTTGTAGGAGTTTGCAAACTAGTTCCTATTACGGGGGACCATAGTAAACAGGACCAAATATTGTTAGTAAAAATACCTAAATATATAGGTTTTTATGTATGCCATAGGTCCTGTTAACTAAATACCCCCGTAATAATAACCGAATAAAGGAAAAAAACATGAAAAAAATGCTGCAACTTCCAACGCCAACGACGTGCGCTCTCACAGCTGATAAATACGCACAACAATCCTCAGGTCATCAAATATTCCATTTTATTCCTTCACGATCAAATCCAAGTTCGCACAACAATACTGGTGGTAGAATAACCAATCATGAATTATTACGAAAACCCCCTTATTCTGCAACCAGTGAATAGTCACGAACATATGTTTTCAGCATGACCAAATACAATCAGTAGCCGCCATTAATACCACCTATCAGCAGCACACCTCTCAAGGTGCACTCATGTACCCTTACTTCGTCAATCCGTGACATATCCATATATGTTCCACCAGTCCCCTTCTGGTCCTGTATATACCAAAAAAATACTCCCCGATGTACGTTTTGCGGGTTTACAAAGACCGTGTGATCTCAACATGAACCCAACTACCTGCAGAAAAACAAAGCCCACGTGTAACATCCTGGACGAACGTACAGATGATACTCTACCTTCGCACCATTCACGACTTTCCTAGGATATTTTATAGAATCTATACATTTCAGAGATCCGTATCCAGTGATGAACGACAAATATCCAACGACAAATATCTCATCCACCACATACCCGGAAGAACGATACCTACCACGAAAGGAGTGATCTCCAACACATCGCAAACGGTATCTATCGTATAGGACTTAGGGTCATTCTTATCGGAGAGCTGTTTTTCCATAATTTCCATGTTTTTTTCGCGCAGTTTTCTAATCTTCCAGATTTTCCTGTTTTTTTTCCCAAACGCATGATTTAATAAACATGATTTTCTAAGGGTCATTCTTTTCGGAGAGCGTGTTTTCCATTATTTCCATGATTTGTTTGCGCAAGTGTTAATCTTCCAGGTTTTCCTGGTTTGTTTTTCTAAATATGTGAAATTTAACAAACATGATTGTTTTGCATCTCGAGAATTTCACGGATAGTGACAGAATCCCTCCGTCTATTGATACGTATCTCCCAATTATTTCCACACTTTGAACAATTATGGAAAACAAACCTCTCCGATCAGAATGAACCTTACCCGGAACGAATATTAACCCAGTCGAAAATGACATGTCTCAGTTTGTACAATCAAAAATATATTTCGACCGACATGTGTATCCAAACGAGGGGAAAAGCTACCACTACGAATAACCACCAGAAAGATTGGACGTAACTTCCTGCCCGCGAAGTAGCCTGATCACTAAAACGCTCCAGCTGCGGAGATACCTGTGTGTCCACGCAATGACCTTCCGCTGCTGCTGCTGTCATGAAGTATTCGTTGCAATGCAGACAAGGTTCCCATTGCTTGCTTTAGTGCTGGAGATAGCGTCCGCCTCCTCCGCCACTACACATCTCGCAGCCCACGGCACGCGACTAGAACGTCGCGCCGCATCCACATCCCCCAATGCGCACACCATGGCGGTGTGCGGGTTCTCGCGATATGAACAGGATGCTCTTTGCAGTGCGATACCCATATATATGTTGCCGCCTGCACACAGGAAATACATCCCGCACGACTTAGCCTTCTGCATACGGGAAATATACTCCGAACGACTCCGTCTCCTGCATACGGGAAATATATCCCGTACTGCATGAAATTCCCTCATCCTATACGAACAGCGGGGGTGCCCACGGCTGTACTCATGCTATAAGACTTTCCGCTGCTGCTGTACACCCTCGCCCTGTGCGCTTCACTCGGCAGACGTTACTATGGCTAATGTCCCACCATACGCGGAACACAAGCTGCTGCTGCAGCTCCCTGCACTACGGTTCCGCTTTCTTCCGCCGTAGGACTTTATCGCTACTGCGGCTTGTTGTTTTACTGCAGTGGCTGTGACGTTGTCTCTACGGCATCGTCTTCCGGATCCTCCACCCGGCTCCGCATCTACCATCGGAGAGTGGCGATGATGGTGGTATACCGCTGTTAGAACTTCTACTCGTACAGGCAGCTTGCAGCCACAGGTGATGCATACTACCGGTTGCAATACTACGCGGTAGTGCTATTTCGACTGCAAACGCGCCGGCTACTACTGTCGCTTAACAAACTCTACTGGTGTGCCTCTACTACTGATACGGACCTGCTGTTGCTACTGCTTCGACTGCACTATTCCTGCGCTACTGTGCTACACTACTGCGAGGCACTGCTGAAAAAAAGTACCACCACTGCGTACGCATCTATGTTTCGGACGAGCGGCCACTTGCTGGGCGTACTGCTGTCCCTGTTACGGCCTCGTAAATTTCCCGAAGTTCTTGGACATATCCGGAGCCAGCGGCCGGAATCAACCCTTCGTGACTACGCCCCTCTTGTACAGGATACTGTAGTTCCTGTCAACATACAGGTACCGTATGTAGGTTTCATCGATGGCGTGTACTATCGTATTCCGCCGGCAGGGACATCTCTCACTCGTAGGCGAGCTAGAGGTGAACATTTTTTTTAATGACACGCATGTTTTGTTGAACTGCCATCCAGCTTCAACGATAAGTATCAGTGACAGCTATAAGACGTACCACTTGTTCACAGTAGCGCAAATGTCTGGTGCATTTTGATTGTCTGGTTGGTGTGATTTATGTAGCTGCAAATTGTCCTACGAGAACATGCGGTGGGTTTTGTGCTTTGTTGAATGGGTTGCATCAAACTTGGATTAATTCCCGGGGTCACGGGGAAGAGGGACGAGAACCCCCTTGACATTACTCTACTCTGTTCTGCAATTGCCACGACAATAATAACAATATCAACACTATCTCTTCGTTTGCTCCTGCGCCTCGTGGCAAGGTGGAGAGTCGCACTACCCGGCGCACGAGTTTTTCCCTTATGCTAGCAGGACCTGCAAGTCAGGGTGGCTGGTGCCAGAGGGTGAACGCAGGGAAGCACTGCTACTGGACGCCGTGCCGAGGGAGACCCGGTGAGAGGTTGCAAAGACGAATGTGTTTTGATTAGTTTACTACCGAATTAGACCAGCCTTAGGTAAGAGCCACACGCACGAAGCAAAATGGCGCGACAGGCTGACCGACGAAGAAAAGGCCGACGTCGGGGCAGGGTATTGTACTGACGAAAGCAGACATAATCTCGAGGCTATAGCAAAGCACGATAAGCAGTAGCAACAGCGTTTTCAGCAGTACCAGGAGCAGCAGCAGTACCACCAGCAACAGCAATTCAACGACTACTGCTACCCGTAAGATCAGTACCACCAGCTACAGCAATCCCGCAACATTTTCTACCCGCAACATAAGTACCACCAGCAACAGCAATACGGCGACCCCTACCATCCGCAAGATCACCACCAGCACCCACAGCAGCACTACTATCATAGACACTAGCTGTATAACAGCGACCATTACTACCCGCAAGAGCACTATCTCCAGCAGCACCAGGAGCAGCATCAGCGACAACATGCTATTGAGCGAGACCGGGCCGATGTTAGTTACGCACAGCAAGTAGAGGTTAGAGCAGATGGGAGAGGAGCACCAGTACAGGAGAACTGACGAGCAACCCCCCAGAATCGAGGGCAACATCTTTTATCGCGATTTTGTCGAGCGAACATTCGGGCTGGAGTATTCTGTAGGTTTATCCGCGTTCTCGACGCTGTCTGTGGAAGATCGACAAATGATCAATGACTACATAATGAAGGTTACAGGTGACGCTTTGCAGGAATGCATGGTTTAAGGGCGCGCAACGGTAACCTCAGGCGTTTTGTCATCGCACCAGCAAAAGCAGGTCGTCAATGCTCTCTATAGGAAAGAGGATCAGGAGATGATGAACGCGGAGGAGTGCATGGAGGAAGGAATTTCACAGCTGAGCGATAGGGACCAGGTGGAACGCAAAGAGGAGCCGGTTGGGAGAGAGGAACAGGTGGAAAAGGATGCGAATCAGGAGGAGCACGGACTAGAACAGACGGAGATGCAGCAGAAGCAACAACGCTAGGAGGAGCTACGAGCTTCGGCTTCCCCCACGCCCTGGACACCGCCATTGCCTGCCGAGCGCGAGGGCACGCGAGGTTGGGAGGACGAGGGTTTAGACCGTCGGGGGCTGACGGTGGTCAAAGTGCCCGACGTCGGAGAGATGAAGGAACACACCCAGCCGCAGCAGCACCAGCAACAACGTCAGGAGGAGCCACCAGCTTCGTCTTCTCCCGCGCCATTGCCGCCCCCATTTCCCGGTGAGCGCGAGGGCGAGCAAAGTTTGAACGGGCTTTTGTTTTTCAGCAGATTCGTGGGATGGGGGACGTAGCCGTGACGTCGACATCTTACGCAGCCGAGGAGGAGGACGCGAATACGCGACAAAGACCAGGTCACTGCTTACAAGTTAGGTGATATCACCCAGGCAGGCAAGATTACCTGAGCCGCGGCCGGAGACCAAATTGTAGAACGCAAGCCGCGGCAAACGCATCTGTCTCAGAGTCGTAGCAAAGGGGGAGATGATGCACGCGTGTACGTACAGACGTGCTTGGAGTCGAGACCGACGAGTTTCCTTTGATTTTGCTTACAGCACGAAGTATAGTGACTAGACTGTACCCCCCCCCCGCGCGCGCGCGCGAGCGTGTGTATATGTACGGTATGCAACAAACTGTTTGTTTGCTTAGGTTTTCCATTATTGTTTGTTGAGTTGAAAAATGTTTGAGCTTTCTGTGTGTTCACTGGGTCATGTTCGGATAACCCTCCCCCCGGTCATGCAGTTATTGGTTTATACTGTTGTTGATGTTACTGCGTAATGTACGGTCGCGTATGCGGCGAGCAGCTATAACATTGGTACTACAGTTCGTGCGCGTACCTACACAATTTTTATTACGGCTTAATTTTTCAGTAGTATGCAATGGGTATTCTTAGTAATTAAGTTATAAGGAAGACATAGCTGTGGTAAGCTACCGTCCAGAGATTCGGGTGCTATAATACTGACGACTTGGAATAGTGAGATATTTTGGATTTTGTTGAGTTTTTTTTAACTCGATGGGCGATTTCTTCACAGGCAGCAGGCGGTTGTGCGTGCGAAGTAGGTTTTGAACTGATTGCCGTTTGAATATCGCGGACATAGGTCCGTAATTACGGCAGTTGAATATTGGGGAGACAGTTTAAGCTTTCATATGAACAGCATGGTTTGAAAGTTTGCAATAAGCTTCACTTTTTGGATTCAAGATTTATTTGGTGTTTCCTAAGCAGGGAAGCTGCTGTTTTACTGGTTTGGGATTTCTGTGTTTGAATTGGTACTACTACTTGTAGTGCCACGACGACAGCACCTAAGTGTTGGATGACTGAAGACCCATCGTAGAACGGCACGGCATTGGCATTATGATGATGACCGTGAGCCGCGAATTGGGAGGCTGTGAGACATAGCAGTTTGTTTACCGGAGTCGCACAAATCTCTGATCCTTTTTGATTGTTTGATTGATGTTATGTAGCTGCAAAAGGTCTCACGAGAATATGCTGTGGGTCTTATGCTCTCCCGAACGGGTTGAATAAATGTTTATCTGGATAATGTCCAGGGTCACGGGGAAGAAGGATGAGAAGCCCCTTGACCTCAGTCTACTCTGTTCTGCTACTTCAACGACAGTAATAATAACAACAAGAAGGTCCTCTCTTCTTTAGCTCCCGCGCCTCATGGCAAAGGTTGAGCGGGGCACTACCCCGCGCACGAGCTGTCTCCTTAGCAGCTACACGCTGGTTTCGGCAACACCAGCGTCATTTTTATGTTGTCGCTGAGTATGCATATATATATATTGACGGTAGACGTTGGCATATCGTCTGTGAGTCGGTGCAGTCAACATCGAACGCGTCGGTAGTAAATGCAATGTTCTCCACAAAACCACGAGAATGCACATCGCAGTTACTCTGGACATCACAGAGGTCCCAAATTGAATCACATTTGTGCAAGCATGGCCGAGGCCACGCGTGTTCCACTGTACACTACTTCGCAAATTGAAGCCTATGGTGCAGTCGAGGTCTGCACATCCACTGCTGTGTTATAATAATACTTCGTACTACCCTGTCCCTGAACGTATGTTCCGTTTGTATTAATTTTGGATATCAAGATAATCCTTATTTGGGATACACAGTAGCAGTTAGCTAAATCTTTCCTACGCTGTCTGATGCCGTTATTCATGTACACGAGCAGCAACGCCTCGATAACGATAGGAGCCAACTTCGATACGTTTTCTGGCTCCCTTTGATGACGCGCCAATTTACTTTCTTTGGGGCCATTTCACTGGTTGTGTGTGGGCAATACCGCAGAGTCTTCGTTCATGGGCTGCCACGTTTGAAGATTGTGTGTTCGGGGTTGTTTTGCGGAAAAGGGAGATCTTGCAATCGAGCGCCAGTTTTATAGTTAGCCGCCGTCGCTGGTCGGGGGTATTCGAGACGTGCACGCAGGTCGACCCCCCCCCCCCCCCCCCGACCCCCCCCCCACCCCGCCTCTCCTACGATTAAACTACATGTTCACACGATATTTGCAATGGCTGCCGCTGCTTTGGCTCATTTGGACGGCAGAACCAGGCACCGAGACGACATGATCGCAACTATCGAGGCGAACGTCTCCAAAGATTTTGCGCTTCTCGCGACCTTGTTAGTAAAGTCGGTGTGAAAATCTGTTCCTTCTCGCCACGGGATAACCACGGAGTGATACGTTTATGAGACCGTCGCTGTGTCAAGCATCGTGCTGAGAACTATTGTTTCGTCCCCATGCAGCTTGTCTCAGACGTGTTTACGATTACCGAAATATGTGTGCCAAAACATATGGAGACTATTCTCTGCAATCTCTATACGAAATCCAAAAGCTGGGCAGCAAGGACAAACGTAAATGTTTCCCCCAGTGCATCGAACGGTCGAATGGAAAGCAGACATATCCCCGTTCCACGTTGCGTTTTTCCTGCGGGGATACAAAGATTGTTTCGCAAGTCTCTGGTAGTTTGGTAACGACATGTTTGCGTGGTATATGGCGGTGTCATGTCTGGACCAGCAGAAGGGTCAGACACTTGCGTCTAGATTTCACCAGATGTTCCTGAAGATTCACTTGCCGTCATCGAGGTTCAAAACAGAGTATATCCCTTGTGAACCTAGCTACAAATATATTGTGCAGATGGCTTGGTGTAGTGCCGTATAGTCCATATATTTTCCTCCCCGATTGAATAAACAGGTTTCCTCAGTCCACCGTTCCCCGGAGGTGTAGTACGTACCGTGAGTAACGGCACTCAGAACGTCACTCGAACGGTGCAGAGAACACTTTTGGAACTGTAGTAACAGGGCGACCTACCGCAGAATCTAGCACCAGTTCGTAAACCAGACAGTGGTCCGAGGTGATGAGGTGACGGTCACGGCCACTTCTCCACTCTACTCATCTTCTTCTTGTCCGTTGTTCTCCATTTTTCTTTTCTCTCGTTCATTTTTCCCCTCTCTTAATATCAAAGTTTTCGTTTCTTATTCAATTATTTCATAACTGTACAGCAGGTCAAGGGTTGCCCTGCTGTCCCCTAGGTGTTACCATCCAATACAAGGCTGCACTGGGGCAGGGAAATTCTCTCGCAACATAGATACTTGTTATTACGGGGGTACATGGTTTATAGGACCTATGGTATATATAAAAACCTATATATTTACCTTTTCTTACTAACAAAATTTGGTCCCGTTAACTATGGATCCCCGTAATAGGTAGAATTTTGTTTGAAAAGAAACCGCTGCTATTTATTGTTCGTTGCGTGAGTCTTCAGAAGAAAGAAGTAATAGCAGCAGGAGATACCAGGCATGCTCATAGAGTAGACGCTGACCACCCGAGCCGAACCCTAACCCTCACTCGAACGCCATGGGATTACCTGTGCTTGGATGCAGAAAAAGCACCGCGGGTCGCAGGTATGGAGAAGTCATGTGGTCTTGTTTCGACCTCTCGTTCGAATATTTCAATATTTCCTCAGAGCGCTTTACAATAATCATATTTCTTTTTGGCCTTCACAGACAACTCGTTACCACCTCTGCGATATCTCTTCGCAGAGAGAGAGCCTGGGTATATATCATTTTTGTTTGAGGCTGTGAGCCGTGCCCTTGGATTTACGCATTGACTGGCACCACGGAATGAGGTCTCTCAAAATTTACAAAGCTGTACAAGGATTTAATGGAGGACGTATCAGGTGTTCAGCTGCAGGGTCGATAGACTTCTTCTCCGACGACCTCAAGATCAACCTTGACACGACGATCCTAACATCAACTTCCGTGAAGATCGTTTGACAGGGATATTACACGGACGACTGCTTTCATGCAATCACGCACGGATCAGGTAAACATACTGCTGTTGCGCATTCGCGCGCGTTCCACGTACGAGCAAGGTGTCCGGATTCTTGCTCTCGCACGCGAAGCTTATACTTGTGCGATTCAACGCGGCTTTCATGCTGCAAGCGCGAAACACCTGACGAGATTATTTTTGTGCCATCACCTATGATACGTTATTTTCAGTACATCTTTCGAACTGTAAGCGCGAGACACGCCAAATGTGTATTTATGGCTACGTATCTCACGCCTAATTAGTTTCGTTGTTACTTCCACGCCGTACGCGCGAAGAACGCCACAAGACCAGTTCTATCACAAGCTGAGATAATGGCGGAAATGATGATGCATGTATCGAGGTTCTGTGGCTGTGAAAATAAATAGCACATATAGCATCGATGTGTCTGTGAAGATCACGTAAAAAAGAGTAACATAAATTTGTTGAGATTTGCGCTTAGGTGGTCATTTTGGAAAGAATGTCGATCGCAACAATCAAGAGGATGAGAAAAGAAGAGAAGCGTGAACAGGAAAGGAGAGAAGAGGAGAGAGGTGGCAAAGGTAGGGCTGATCTTCATGTGATCATCCGGGACAATGCTATTACTGCGGGCAGTTGTGTTCTACCGCGGTCGATACTTTCCCGGTAATGCTCCGACTACAACAATCTTCAGTAGTAACGTTCTACAAATAACAACGTTCTCAGCATCGTTAGATACGGTGATGTATTGGATATACCAGGTACAATTTGCCGTTCTACGAGTAAGACGGACTCGTAATACATCCGCATGTTGCATGAACCCGAATATCCAAACTTAGATACTCGTATACTTGTACCAGTGAGAAGTTACCGCATATCACAATAAATAGATATGGGTTTCAACGTCTCTAGGCCAACCGTGACAAGCCGGTTTTCCCGCCGCTGAGCGAGAAGTAAAGCACCAAATATTTTTTCTAATGCAATAATCGAGCCCCGACAGAAACAGCAGGCGCAGCATCGCTATACGTTTATGGCAACGCCGGTCGGCTGCGACTTGAACGGACGTATTGTTGACTTATGGAAAAGCACTCCTCGGGCCGTCATAGGCATTCACTTTTCCGGGGCACGTGACATCCTGCAGGGGCAAATTTGCCCTGAGTACGAATATACTTATCCTGGACGATTTTATGTTGCAAGCAAGTATCCTCGGGCTGTGAAACGCACCCACAGAGTTGAGGAGTCCGCTCCTTAGCCTGTTACAGGGAAAACAACTATCACCTTTCCGTCGACTACTATTTAGCTTGGAACGGACGAGTTAGCTCCTAGTGACACAGAGCAAACATATCCGACATCGTTCCCCGAATGTAGATCAGCCGCACTGACGATATCATCCTCATCCTCCTCGACGACTGCTGCTGCTGCTACAGTACTCTACTCCTCTACTCGTCTTATTCGCTTCTCCACTCTTTTGAATGTCTCCCGTTCGCTTCCACAGTGCTTGTCTCCCGAGATGATTGGATGATTGTATTTTCAGTGTTCTTGATTCGTTTCATGCTGGCCACACAGGCGGCGTTTAAAACTATTTTCCATCTTCTTCTTGGAGACTTCAGTGCGCCCTTTGCAGTATTTCCCCAACGAGCAAGAGCCTCGACTCAGGATGAGTATTTCCAGTAGTATATTGACAATATGAGTAGTGGCCTTAATAGAACTTTGGCACTTTTGGACCATTGCAGTGGGCGAAGTACTCGAATCAGTCGTAGTAGAAACACGGAATTTAGTAGAGCAAGAAAAAGTATAAAAGCGGTAACGGCAGCAGTAGAGGTAATAGTAGTAGTAGCGGTAGTAGTAGTAGTAGTAGTAGTAGTAGTAGTAGTAGTAGCAGTAGTAGTACAAGTAGTAGTAATAGTAGTATTAGTAGTAGTAGCAACCAGTGATAGTGCTGCTCTAGTTTGAAGTGCAGCAGTATTATGACTAGTAGCATTAAGAATGACACACCAGTAATTATACTATTAATAGTAGCAGACGTACCAGTTTTAGACTATTAATAGTGGCAGAGGTACGAGACGCAGCAGGACGAAGTACTATACTGTAGTAGTAGTCGGTACAAACACTAGTAAACAGTAGCGGCAGGCATAGCTCAACGGGACACGTAAAAGCGGTATCAGTGCAAGTCCTGAGGTGAATATACGCGTAAGCGATAGACATTGAAAACGAAAGACCAACACCACCACTCTACTGTAGTTGACTGATGCTGCATGCCAGCTTTTTCGCTCCCCTTTTTAACTCCTGCCAACTCTAAACTCTTTCGATCCAGCTTAAGTTGTACACGACGTGTAATTGCTGCATGTTGTGTACTATGATGTAGTTTCTGCTGCGGCATGCTTTGTGGGCGGCAGGGAAAGGTTAAAACAATACGTTGACGGAGAAGGGTCAATTCCAAGTGTCATGTCACGGCGTTTCAGTTGCTCGCTTTGTAGAGAAGATGTTTTCGGGAGTCGTGTGTTGGCGGGAGCAACGTCACAGTGGTTTCTTGGCTGTCTTTGGCGAATAGGTGGGTTTCGAGAGTCGGGTTGTTGGGAACAAAGTCCCAGTGTCTTGTGGCTCGCTTTGCCGAGATCGGTTTCGGGATTCGTGTGTTGGTGGGAGCGAAGTCACAGTGTTTGTGATGCTCGCTTTGGCGAGAAGATGGGTTTTTGGAGTCGTGTAGGTGAGAGCGAAGTCACAGCGTTTTGGTGGTTCCCTTCGACGATAAATTGGTTTTCGTGAGACGTGTGTTGCGGGGGGGAAGTTCGTCCACAGCCGCCGGTGCTCGGGCCTGCATGTCGTTCCGATCCTTCATGGCATCTAGCGGTGGCTGGAACGCGTTTTTGAGGAACGGCTTCGCTTCTAATCTATTCTGCACGCCATTATCTGGGAGTACACTTAAACAGCCCGTTCGGGAACTGCGCTCTCGACACAGCGGTGTACCTTTGCCCCTGCGTGACGAAATTCCTATGCGGCATCCACAGGGCTACCCTACGCCCTGATCTCTATGTACGTTCATACATGCCGCTACCCTAAGCGTCCTCTGAGTTATTGATGATATGCAACCCACTTACGGCCAGACCATGACGAGAAGGCACCCACACGTTTTGCTCTTGAAATGGGCGAACCTTTGCTGTGGCCCCTTTTGCCTTTTCCGGTGGTAGTTCTATGATAATCCACGCAGGTCGCTTGTACGTATTTATTTATTGTGTCTTTGCACATCGAAGGATGCGGCGGTGTCTGCCCAGCCCCTTCGAATCCCGCACGTAGCGTCGACGATACCTCGTCCTCATCCCACGTTATATTTTATGGCGACCTGACAAAGGGAATGTGAACAAAAGTGGAAGATCGTGAATACCCGCAGCATTGTTGTGCAGTTAGAGATCGCATCTGCAGTGTCGTGTCCCTGTAGTAATGTTCTTACCTTGATACCTCGTCACATCACGAGTACTTCCGGTAGGTCGGCGAACTCCATGACTATCGTTTAACGGTAGTTGTCCGGTTTGAGCTTGGCGCCGTTTTGCTTAACGAAGGCTTGCGCGTGCACCGTTCTGTTTGCTCGAAAGAAGCTCCCAAGGCAATCAGATGGTCCCCCAGGGCACGCCTAAGCTGGGGGTTGGACACCGACAAGGGGTTCCGGTTGTTGTGTCCATTGGAAATATCGGACCCCATGGTACGAGCCTTTGCGGCCTCTAAACGATGATACAGGCGACATTCAGGCTGGTTGGACTTCGCGCTGAGGGAGGTTCTAGCTTTGACCCGGCCTACGGTGACGAGGTTGATGATGAAGTTGGCGATGCTGTCCCAAATCCGTCGAACACCTGGGAGAGTGTACGCGAATCAAATAGCCTGGAGGTACAACATGTTGGAGCATCAACGGCAATGGTTAGTATATGACCACCCCTGCTGTGTTGCCGGAAAGGTTCCAAACAATACAAGGCGAAGTCGGAAGTCGAAGAAATGTACAAGACGTCAAATATTATACGAGTAGTCGCAATCTGCCTACAATAACACACGGATTCGTACGGTATTTATGTCTACAATAGCAGGGAACCTCAGTTTGAATAGACGGGTACATGTATCTCGTACTGCGACTTCATCTTTACTAGAGTTTGCTTTTTGCAGAAGTACTCGTACCCGCAGTACTCGCGATTTGGCCACCTATACTAGAGGTTGTATACTGAAGGAGTACTCGTACCTGCAGTACAAATGATTTTCTTGCGATGAATAACGCGCGAGGTCGAGAAATGCCAACACCGTTGAGGTCGAGAAAGGCTAATTCCGTTGAACGGTTTGAATATATATATTTATCATGTCAAGAGTATTGCAATACTGTATTAGCAATGTATCATACCTTGTTTGCGTTCAGGCTCATCCCGTTGAGGATCAAGTAAAAGCCATAGTTCCCATCTCCACGGCGCTCAACCGTCCCCTGCGCTATCAGCAAGTTTAGTAGTGGAGGGCGCCGTACACGTGATCTTGATGTCCTGCTCTAGCCCTCGCAGGTGGCCGGGTGTACCAGGACGCCCAGCTGATCAATGCGAGACATGCAGTGCTAGTAGAGGTCTTCGTTTAGGTACATGCTGTAGTCAAACGTAGCAATAACGTCGAACAGTCCAGAGACAGCCGGCTGGTGGCTTCGGGGGGAGAAGAGCACCCGTGAGGGGGACACGATTGAAATGGCCCCGGGAGAGTAGAGCACCAGCGAACGAGCAGCGATGATAGCAGGAAACTGCACGGCTGTACGGCGAACGCCTTGAGCAGCAGTAGGTCCCCAGTAAGTAGCCGAATTACATTTTCAATTTACCAGGTCGGGGTGTCCATAAACATTTGTAAACTGGACGCGCGAAGGGCTCTGTATACTGTTTCACGCGGTACAAGAAAAGACGAAAACGAGACGGAATTGTATTGTTTACGCATCCCTGGAGGAGGGCTTCCATGAACCAAACGTTGTAAAGTGGACGAGCGTGGAGTACTAATATAACCATCCCTGGGGTACAAGAAAAGGGACGAACACGAGACGGAATCGTATCGTAGACGCATCCGTGGAGGAGATTTTTGCGTGAAATGAAGGCAGAGCAGGTGCACGACTGCGTGGCAGGCACTGTGACGACACGCAGAGCCGCTCACAGCACACAGCGCACATCAAACACACACAGCACGCACCAAATACCCAGAGAGCACGGCACACAGAGCAAGCACAAAGCACACACAGCACACAGGGCAAATACTGGACACAGCAAGGACACAGAACACGGAAAAACGCACGCAGCACAGAAGGGACACACCCAACGTACAGCACACATCAAACGGGACAAGGAAATCCACATGCTGCCTACCGCCCAAAATCATTCTGGGGAATCCTAGGCTGGACCAGGTGTGGTACTGCGTGGTATACTGGTGGGTCTCTACCGCTCTAAATCAGTCTAGGGAACCCTAGGATGGTAGGACTGCGGTGGCATCCTGGGAGGTCGCTACCGCTCCAAGTCAGTCTTTGGAATCCTTGCCTTCTGGCACTGCGCTGGTGTACTGGTGGGAATCCTAGACTTATGGCACTGCGCTGGTGTGCTGGTGGGTCGCTGCAACTGAAAATCAGTCTAGGGAATTCTAGACCGGCAGGACTGCGCTGGTATACTGGTAGGTCGTTATCGCTCCAAATCAGCCTAGTGAATCCTAGACTGGTGCGACTGCGCTGGTATAGCGGCGAGGGCAAACCCGAAAGTGTCAGGTATGATCGAAAAACAAAATGCAAGTCGCTACTGTACGGTGTGAGGCCGCGTTGCCGTGAAGGCTGCTGAGGATGACCACATCTTAAAGACAACAATATGCCGAACGCTTAATTTAACTTGGCATGTCATATCACGTTCTTGTTCCCTGTCTTTGTGGCGGTGGCCGGCGTACGGCGTTAGTAGGGAAGTTTGTGTGTTTATGTTTCTTAACGGTTTGTTTGATAACAACGTATACATTTTTTTTGCAATACTAGCACGACATCCTTGATGCAACAGTCTGTCATTCTGCCGTTCCAGCGTCGTGACCATAACGACAGGAGCAACACATCCTCACCTACGTTTCATTTCACCACCTATCAGTTATCCCATGCCCGGAGCAACGTGCATTGACCCGAGGGAACGTTGCTTCATATGTTGGCACTCGAACCCCCGCGGGCGAGCACCCGTTCACACCCTGCATCCTCCACGTTTGGTCCGCGTACGGGCCGGGGAGCCGACTCTCCGCATACCTCGGTCCCGTGACGATACGCAAAAAAGTCTTGAATACTCGAATTATCGACGGTCACGAGTCAAATGCTGTAGCTCCAGACGGAACGACGTGTGCGACCGTGGTTTTCGTACGTATAGCTTAGCATCTGGTGAGAATATAACCACACACACTCGCCCACTCACAGCAGTCCAATCGCGGGCAAGTCCTTGAAAACGCCAGGCTCGATGGTCGCGATGTTGTTGTTGTCGAGAGACCTGGTTCCACCATGCACAAGTCGACAACGGAGCGATATGCATCCAAAGAAAACGTTTTCAGGACAGTGTTCCCTTGAGAGCGGATCCGCTATGTGTACCGTACACCCCACCGTTTTAAGGACAGTGTTTCCTTGAGAGCGGATCGGCTAGGGTTACAGTACACCCTCTTATGCTACGCGGACGTATTCTTTGTCCTCGCCATATCTGCGAGCTACTACCGTGGACCGAACCGGTTGGCTTGCAGAGCAAACAATCACGACGACCATTATTTACCAAGGGTAGGTAGAACGTACGACGCTGAACACCCGGATGTGTCCTACGCTAAACAATCAATACCACTCAGGACGAAAAAACGTACTGGTAAAACCCACTCACAATTCTTGAACGGTGCCGAAGTTGTCAAAGACGCCGGCGTTTAGTCTCGTCAACGCGTTGTTGCTCAGGACCCTGAACAATCGTAAACATGCAAAGTAGTTGAACGAGAACAATCCCAGAGCTGGGGAGGAAGGGGGCGCGCCCCAAAGATATGGCTGACAAAGCAAAAACTAGAAAACTAAGACTAATACAGACCTTGACGCCGAGTAGACCAGATATCGCATCAATTAAACAAGAGATACACGTTGCAATGGTACAATATGCAGTTGCAATGATTGTGAACGCGAGTCTCACCCCTTCGTGGGAGTAAATACCGCATGCAGCGAACATGCCCGCTTAAATGCCACAACCTTGCCGCTCACCATTACTAACGTCAGCAGGTTTTTGTCGCCCTACGTATATAGGTGCTTCAAAAATGGTGTAAGTGCTTGTTCGCAAAGTTTTGCGTCGCGGCCAGCAACCAAACGGAAGAAGAGGAAGAACTAGAAGTAGTTCTTCAATATTTCTAGTGCCACTACCAGTTGGCGGAGGAACTACGAGCAGTTCCGGAGTGAGACGGTATGCCGTTTTCGCCTCAAACGTTCGTGATCGATTGAGCTCTTTAAGTGAGCAACAATGAGTGTATTGGCTACTATTAATACGACACATCCACGAGAACGTTAGTGTTATGTTAGGACTTGCGGGTAGATATGGTAGACGAGTTGTGCGTACAAAGTTCTTCAACCAATGTCTCCGGTGAAATATTGAACTCTTCATGCGATGCATTCTTCTTCTCAGGAACCAAGGAATGATTATCATCGTGGCTTCGATTTTGTGTAAGATTACCTACGTTATTATTACGGGAGACAAGAGTAAATAGGACCAAATATTGTCGTAAAAACCGGAAATATATATATATAGGTTTTTGTGAGTGCTGTAGGTCCTATTCACTATGGTCCCCCGTCGTAGGAAAAATTGTTTATTTGCTTCTGCGGTAACAGAAGCAGTATAAGTATTGGTGGCCGCGGAACTAAAGCTCTTAACACAACACAAATAGCTTAACGACAATAAAAACATAAACCAATGACTTGACGCGGGCGAGTCGGCTTTCGGCTTTCCGCTATGTTTAGTGGTTAACCCGGATGTTGCGTTTTGTCGGGATAGTTTATTGATTTTCTACTGTTTATTGTTTTGGGCATCTGTGCTTTTAAGCGTCAGTCTCCGTGCGTTATGACGCATGCTACTATGGGCCGCGCGCGCGCGAGGGGGGGGGGGGGGGGGTAGTCACTTGTTCATTTGTTGCCTGACTCGGTGCTTGCTACGATAGAGGTAGCCTAAATTGTACTAAATATGTTTCTGAATGGAGGACCACCAAAACCGTCGGAAGACGTTTTGCATTTTTTCGAAGATGTACATTTTTGTTCTTCACCTACCAGGTACACGTTTTTGAGTTCATGGATAAATATTAGGATTACATTTCGGTTTTACCAAAACCAGGGATGCGCATATGAGTGTTAAGTGATGAGACGACAAATGACAAATGTTAAGGTAGAAAGGTGCACCGTTTACTCTTTGAGGTTCCTCACGCGTGAAGCTTGACACTATTTACGAAAAATCGCCAAGTCACCCGAACGCTGGATGAAAGTCATTGAATGTAATACCGTACCCAATTACTTGGTGTACATTCAACATCGTAAAGGAAACAAAGTGGCTTTAAGACGATTTTGGGCCCGGTCAGTCCGCGCAAAATATTCCAGCTGAAATGTGCTGCGGCATACTATTTTCCCAGCCCCAGAAAAATATCGAGTCTGGTTGCCGCATCTAACGGTTCAAGATCATACGTCGCAGTTGATTGCTCACTCACAGGTATAGCATAGACCCCAGGCCGTGAAAAGCGTCAACATGGAGGGTTCCGATGTCGTTATGATGCAGCCACCTGTTCACACCAACAAAAACCACCAACGAAGAGATGTACATGAGAATACACAGTTTAAGGATGTGTACTTACGTGTGTGAGGGTACGCTACCTCGGGGGACGTATACTGTGTTTATACCTTGCGGCGACATCGTGAAATTATCGATGGCAGACCTAAACCGAAACACCTACGCATGTTCCTAGTGATACCACCACAATACGTTGTAGAAGAACTTGAAACGCCGAGTCCCGGATACTTAGAGCCTATTCGTACTTCGTAATTAAAATCAATGACGTTAAAATCAATCACAAAAGTCCATACACTACACTCACAGTTGAACAAGAGAGCCCAAATCATCGAAGAGCCCCGTACCCAGCGTGGTCAACGCATTGTGGTTGAGCCGCCTGGAGAATAGCATTAATTCGCGGGGGTAAAGATTAATAATCGTTCCGTGGTAGTACGGTGCATGGTACACGAGCGGAAGAATTATGATGCGCATGTTTTGGTTCTGTAGAGGCAGAGAGTAAAAGGGCATGGCCTCGGCCAATTTTTCGGAAGGGTGCATAGTATTGCTGCGCATGGGACAAGCGGTGATACTGGTACGAGGGGTGTGCATCCGCGTCGGAGTCTGAAAAACGGTGTTTTAGCCATAGACCCGATACATCTTTACTACACTGATTCACGGAAGGCACACCAAGTTCGTGGCAACACATGGGTGTTCTGATTCAGCACCACAAAAGGACGCAAAGCTTCCGACTTACTGTCATTGATGTGGACAGTCTAGTTGGTCGATATAGGTGATATCGGGAACATAAAATACTGGTGACGTCAGGGTGACTGGTCATCGATTATGTAGGCACAGGTGGGAACCAGGGCTTTAAATAGGGGTTGTGCTGTTACGCCATTGCCCCACCGCAACATTTCTCACGAAATAAGTTCAATGCGGAACGTGTACGTTCGTGGTACGCTAAACGTCTCGTTGTGGCCCAAACCAATGTTGCGGCAACACGTTCGAGGCATTTAGTATTTCACGATGCAAGCGCAATGGCAGTTCCGAATCTGAAATCTAGAATGAGGAGAACTTCGCCCCCCCGCTGTAATGGGCGAGGTCATTGAAATATTGAATTGGACTTCAACAGCGACGAGTTTGACATGCATCCAACGTTTTACGCTTTCACAACTCATTTCGCGGGAAGCAGCGTTTATTATTTTTTTTAAATCGCGATACAAGATTCCGTATTCCACATTCGGCACATGTAAAACATACTTTTTCTTTTTGTGCTTTGTCCTGCACAATACCTGGTACTACGGATGTTTTGCTGGTGAAATACTTTTGCGAGTGTGAGTAGTCTCACTTTTTTGTCGGTAGAAGATAAAGCATATAACTGGTGCATGTCCTTACTGCTAATATGCTGCTAGAGAGGTAGATGTATGACCATTCGAGAGGTAGTAGTATATTATGAATCATACAATATTCAAACATACCCGTTATATTGGGCCAGACTTCACGGAAATAGTATAGGACTCATGTAGGCCCTTTAAGTCAATGACACTATGCGCACAAGTACTATCTAGACGATGTTTCTGGCATACCTAATGCGTTTACTGCAATGCGTTTCCTCCAACAAAACCTGCCCAAGGGGAAATATGCGGCGGCTCTACGGGAGCCCTCCGCAGGCCCTCAGTGCGATGGACTAGGTGCGCAGCCCGCACCTCTGATCTATCGAGATTTATCGTTGTTACTCTCCGTCTCGGTGTGTGATAGCCGCCTATATCGATCGCGACCAAATTTTTTATCAACCGTGCGTCGACAGAAAGCATGGTGCAGATTACAAACATGTATTTCTCGCGATCGGCTTATTCTCGTTGTCAGCTCCGGGAACGATTGTCACTTTTTGGAGCCGGTCAACGGACAGTACTTCCAACGGATGCTCGCTCATCTGAAGCCGTGATTTCCCGCAATATTGGTTGAAGCGTAGCAGCAGACATACATCGTAGTACAGCGGTGATAGGTGTATTAGCAGCAGCGAAGATTTCAATGTAACGGTGGCGGGAGCAGTACTCCTATACATGGTGCAATCACCAAAACTCTGAGAAACCTCGTCAGCCGTCGGGACGAAAATTTCGTCGAATGCCTCATGCTTGCATGCTGGGTGTCGCAATTATTTCGCTCGTTCTAGGGGTCGTATATGCCCGAGGGAAATGTCCATGTCGGTAGTTTCCCTTTATCGATAGTAGCAGGAGCAACAGGTCAATTCCCTGAGATTGCCAGCCAATGATCATGCCATCTACCAAGATTAGAGCTGCAATCAAGGGCACCGACGTATGAGCGTTATGGAATCCAGGCGGCGTACGTACCTTTTCCGCGTGGTTTTGCAACATTTATACAGCGGAAGGTACATTCCATCCTTCATCCCTAGATTTCAGAGATGCTCCAATAACTTGAGTTTTGTCGGTGCGGTCAATGCCGTCGCTACTTTAGTCCTCTGCTTGTGGACCTTCACTGGTTCATCCCTTCACCGAGCGGGTATACCAACCTAGAAACGTTATCTCCAAATGGTTGTTCGTATCACCATATACGTCGTTGGTGCTTTTTCAACAGGGGCCTACTGTACACCTCCTCGTCGGGGTTCTGCAGTGGTCGCAATTTGATGAAGTTAGGAAGTCGCAATGTGATCTGCAACTGCAACCCCCGACGAAACGTTTGAATACTGGAATAAGTGCATGCATTAGATTTACAGTGGAAGTCGCGATCTCAGCTTCCCGTTCAAGATACGCTTTGGATTGCTGGGACATGCCAAGTTAACGTGGATCAATACCACGAGTCCGTTGATGGTCGACATGCTTCAAAAGAGAAGTAGCACCACTAACGCCGAAATACCAGTCGTTACTGCCCGTAGCCGGCCGCTACTACGAATGATGAACATAACGGGCTTCATTCACAGGTTCACAAGATACCCCATATCATCCAAGAGCCCCGCGTCCAACGTGGGCATGTCATTTGTCCTTAGGCCGCATAACGAATGGGAGATATTGATCGCGGCGGATGTCCATAGAGACACCAACGTAACGGGCGGAACCAGGGCAGCTGGAGATTACTCGTTTCGGTGAGGCGGTCGTCCGCCAAACACCGAACACGGTCCTTCATTGCGGGGGACGTACAGGCTTAAGTAAATTCGATGTTATGTACCAGGTACCTGGTATCTACTTATGTTCCTGTTTGTTGTGCATCAACGCGCAAGTTTAAAGCTGTCTTTCGTATTTTTGCGTAATGCACTGCGAGGACTGCACGAGACCGACATCTACAAACCCCAAGCAGGCAAACTTGTGCCAAGTGTGAAACACGCGTCGTCGGCAGACGTGTCCAGTTGGCTGCGGTCTCCGCGCTTCCGCTGTTTGGTAGTTTAGAATGCTGGGTTACTTCGTTCGTTTGTTTTGTTTGTCTTGTGTCTTTTTCGGAGGCACACTGCCTTCACCATGTGTGAGGCGCAGCCTAACGAGACTTGTCTATCTACCACAGTGGTAACTATACCTTTGTTCTCGTCAAACAAGTATTACGGGGTTTCTCTCACATCCTAGATATATCAATGCCTGTTTGTTTACGTCTTTCCGTCTGGCGTAGTTCGTCCGTCATGTTTTTGCATGTTCGACTGAGAGAGCTTGAATCTACCTATTAGGGTCGATCTTAACGAGGACTATTGTTAGTTTTTTTTTCAAGTATTTTCGTAATTTTTCTGTTTTTTTCATGTAGAAAATACTGAATTTTCGGGGATCTAGTGAAAAAAAAATACAAAATTACTCCTCGTTAAGATCGACCCTTACCACAAACCCGGCGTTTACATATGCGGCGATCTTCAGCGAAATCGTGGAAATCGAAATGACCATGCTCGCTCAGCTGCAGTGCTTTGGTTGTGGTATGTTCTGAATGCAGCAGGGACTCGTTGTTCGCAATATGGTTGTCGTACGTACGTGATCATTAACCGCGCACTGCATGCATCAAGAAACCTTGCATCTGTACAGCCTTTACTACCCTGTACGAGGGAAAAAATGAGACCGTTGCTTTGATTGTAGGCTATAATATCTTTTTTGTACTGGCATCCCGTCTAGGGGAAAGACTAGTCATAGTTTGAGTCACTTGTCCCCCCAACGGGACTGAAGTACTAAAAGGACAAACGCCTCCTCTTACCGGGGTGCGAACAGCTTGTATATATATTTTTTATCCGTCGACTGTCTGCTGTGCATCTGTATGCCTGTAGCAGTAGCGCTTGATGTCATCATTGATGGCAGAGCTGTACCCGAGTGGTTCATACAAAACTCAGGTTATCGAGAAGCGGAGCGTACGACTTCGTCGGTCGCAAGCCGCCACGAGGTGATCGCGGTCGTCGAGCTGTTGTTAGTTGGTTGTTGATCAAGCATCATATAATTTTTTTATAAACGCAGACGATTTGCTGCAACTATGGGTCGCCGTACGTGGGGTCGCCGTACCTCATCTACCTCGCTACTACCTTAGTGTTTCGGCCAGGACGAGCTCGGAAGCTAGACTGTGTTCCTTATTTTCGCCAAACGGTCTGCTCGCTGTGGGATATGTAAAGACTACCACCTACTTATTCATGTTTTCCTGTTATCTGTCAAGTATCGGTCGTTGTTGACGCATCCTTTATTTCCAGAGCTGCACGATATCGACTTCTGCGAACACAAGCGGGCAAGCTCAACGTAACGCCTGTTTTTTTGTTGCGCAAGCCGTCTCGAGTCGGCGGCGATCGACATGCTTCCGTACTAATCATGATGCTTTTGGAATCCTGTGTCGTGGATTTCCAGTGTGTGTGGATTTTTATCTTTACCCGCACTGTACGTGTCAAGCAGCCCGTTCACCAATCTACTACAGTAAAACATAGCCTTTAAGTATCCATACAGGGTGGCTCAAGCAAAAGTAATTTCAAATGTTTAACGTTAGAAGTTTCCACCAATCACCGAAGGCAGGCCCTAACACTCTGCGCACGTGTTCTACGAGCCCCAGCCATCCCGTGGCCCAATTACGTTTTGCGTTATGTGTTATTCGCAGGATATTGGGGGGTTTGGTGCGTTTGGGTTGGTTGCGCCTCGGCGGAGTCCAACGTGCCGGCGAAGAAACGACGCCGTTCGTTCACAAGTTGGCAGGGACTTATACAAAACGTGTCTTCCATACTACGGTGTTTATCTAGCAAAAAGCGTGAATTTTGTCCCCTCGTGCAGCAACGTGGCAATTATACGCTATTGCCCAGTACATACCTTGTTTCTGTGCAGGATCAATGCTTGACGCAGAGATTGACACGACACAAATCCTACGCAGCGCAATTGTCTACATGTGTGTGAGTAACCCAGCATACAGATGTGCTTTGGAGGGCTTTGAATCTGTTCGTTCCAGAAACCAAAAGAAAACGAAGCGTGTTTTATTACTGAAGCATCTTACTATCGTTGAACTTTTAGAAGATCTTTGATTAATCGGGCCGTTAGCACCAGCCATGGGCCCACAACGAAAAACACTGCTGTGTCACCCTCTTCCGTTTTTCAGAAACGCTCATTTTTTAACCAACGATGTGAGTTCTAGCCAGCAATAATTTTCGGCATGCATGGCGTACGACATATGGGGCATTTTGATTGAACTAGCCATTAAGCGGGGTTGACCTCACACGCAGACAGACGCCCGCATTGAAATATTTGAAATTACTTACACGTGTTAGGGCCAGCCCCAGGTTACATGTCGAGCTTAACGTACATGTAGATGTGGGTTTATTGGTTTGTCTGCTTCACGAAAGGTCACTTTGTAAATTAATTAGCGATGTATAGTGAACCGATCACGATGACCGCGGCCTCAGAAAGCAAGCAGGATAGGGACCGACCACTGTCCAGAGATTCGTGGAAAGCCATCAAGAGCTCGCCGATATATCCATCAATGTTGCATCCTATGCTCCAACGCTTGATCCACGGAATTTCAAGCATATTGGTTGTGTGCGTGTTTCGCGGAAGGGGAAACGACGGGCACGAGCCTGTCACTACCGGTCTGGACCAGCAGATAAAGTACCAAACCAAATTTCCTTTGCGAGGGCGGCCGGGAATTGCCCAAGTCGGGAAAGGACATCGGTTGGTTAAGTAAGTGAGGACGACATGCCGAATATCTCGTACAAGTGGTACGGTATTCTCTCACATCAATCTGTTGTTCCGCCGTTCCAGCGTCAGAACAGAACAATGTGTCGTTGTATGGTAGTTCATAACTGGTGTGTCCCCGCCAGGATCCAGACGCATTGGCACTTGGGAGGCTGGTTGATTTTGCCGAACGCAGCGTCTCAGACGCAACCACCTCTACTCACAGTACGCCCTCACCGTTGTGTACTCTGGGCGGGAGAGGGGCTTGGGGGGGGGCAACCTTTCTCCACACGGAGGAAGCAAGGAGTGATTACACAGTCGTGTACATTTTGAACGATGGATGGTGGGGAGAACCCGAGACCCGGCGAACAGTTTTACACTTGGCTTAAAAAGCTTAGGGAGTTTCGAGGGTTCAAAGAGGCCACGGAACGCTCCCCCTTGGTGTTTGCAGTTGAGACCACGGTGTGGTCCACGGCAGCATACAATTCAAGGAAGCGGTATCGGAATGTCCTTTACGCAGTCCAACGTTTCATGGCGAGGTGGCACAAGGAAGAAGCGCAGCTGAATAGACAGCACCGCGAATCCGCCGTGGGTAGTGCCCAAGGGAGCGGAGTGAGGGGGGGCAACAGGAGGAGGGAAAGGAAAGCCGACCAAAGGAATACGTGAAAGAGGGGGAAAATGGACGGGTAGAATGCCAACTGCGGTGGAAAAATGTGGGAAGGAGACGGCAGACACGGTACCAAGGCACCAGGCCGACTATTTACTAGAATATGTATTGGCTACTCGTGCCGCCAAGGCTGGTTTGAACGTGATATTCTTCTTGCGTCTTTGTCTTTTGGGGGGTGTTCCCCCGTGATATGTTTTTTGTTGCCTTTCGGATTCTTCTCTATTGTCCCTATGACAGGGCTGTCGTTCCGTGGGCGGAGGACGAGCTTGCTTTGCATGTTTTGCATCGTCTGACGCATCTTTACCGGGGGTGGGGCATAGTTGACGACAACAGGGTCACAGGGAACTATACCGAAGGTACCGAAAACCTGGCCTTTCTCCTCGTAGCACAAACTGCAGCGGCAGCGCGGAGTGCGAGTTGTGCTTCGGTTTACCTGGCAGTTCGTTCCGTTCTTAGTTCTACTCTGTGTTCATAAGTAGTTGTGCTGTACTTTAACTAGTTCTTTTCAACTGTCAGCCACATCCTTTTGAGCGGACGAGAGATTTATATTTCCTTGGACCTGTTGCGAATTTGTTTTGCAATTCTTTGCTATATTTTGTTTTCTCTCTTATGTATACTGTGTATGCCGTGCCTGTCGTAACCAGTACGGTGACATGGCAATGCATTATGTACTCTGGTTACTGCATAGTAACGTAGTATCTATGTGGCGTATGTTAGTGATTACTGTGTTCGCATATCAAGATGAATAAAGAATTGGCACGGACACTGGTTGTGCTGGATGTCGACAGAAGGAAAAAAAACGATGCAATGCGCAGAACACACCCATACCTCGGGGCTGTGACGACTCGGTGGGACACACGTTTGCTGAACGGAATCATCGGTCAATGTTCTATGCAGCAGCCGAAGCAACATGTGACACGGCGGTTCGGTGTATCTACTATTGGGTGAAGCGAAATACCATCTTCCTTCGATCACTCACAAATTTTGGAGCGAAGTCATCCCCCCAAACGTGCCAGGCTCTATGGTGTGGAGGCCGTTCTCGAAAAGCCACCTGTGCCCGCCGCCGACAAACATCAACGGAAGGACGCGCATTAATTATCGAGCACTGTGTGAGGACGGTTATCACCGAGATCGGGTGGGATGCACCACCTTGGGTTAAAGCGAACATGTCTTCAATCCCCACTTGACTGAAGCGCCTCACCCGCAGGCAAGAACATTTCGACGAACTATTGCCACCTGAACACGACGATCGCCCTCTGTGTCGCATGTAAACCAGCCGCAACCGCCGAAGATGGTACATCATTTGGGCATACTTCACTCACAGGACTTGAAGGGAGGCCAAATGGTCGAACATGCCGGCTTCTAGAATGTTGAGCTGGTTGCGGTAGAGGTGCCTGAGGAATCCCGTACACGCAAGATGGTAAAGTGTTGGCGAAACAGAAAACGGACAACAGACTGTGAGACCGTGTACACCAGAACTCATCTCAGTCGACCAAGAGCCATGAGATACGTTCATAGCCAAATACAAGGGCAATGGTTCACCAACATCTCCTCTTCCGCGAAGTACAGGTCGAGTTCATAGAGCGTGCTCCAACACGCCGTCTTCACTGCTCCAGTTTACCTCTCAACGCCACTTCAACCACCACCCGCCCGTACGACATACATGCGGCGGCATGTCCACGGTGATGCTCTGGTTCACTGCGTTTACCGGAGACTTTAGTCCGGCACCAGAGACATTAATATATATTCTTCTATATATGGTATTGTTGGCCCTCTGCTCGCAGTGCTCCTCAGCGTTTCTTAGACGTTGTTTTTGGGGTTGTTCGTGCCAGGGCGAGATGAGGTTCACCTCACGGGACGAAACTGGCTCATTGTGATCTCCGACCCCGACTGTGTCGGGGGCCCGCGTCGGGCGTGCTTGCGCCGTGCTCTGGCTGCCGGCTGGCTGGGTGTGAGTACGCCAGCTGTGAGCTATAACAGCTGAATGGTCTATACTTGGTTTATAACAGTCTCCGTGCCCTGGCTTCTGGCTGGCCGGGTGTGAGTACGTCAGCTGTGAGTTGGACCAGTTGAGTGGTCGTTACTTTATTTGTAACAGTCTCGCGGCCAAAGAACTAGGTTGACGGAATACCTGTGCCCCGTCAGGCTTACGTTTGTCTCGTCAAACCCGCTTTTCTTATATAAAGCGATTTTCCCGTTGGGATGTACTTGACGGCTGTGACCGGATGAATCGTGCTCGTATCATGCAGAAACTTTCTCTGAAAACGTAAGCTGTGAGTTGGATCAGTACAAGACTGCTGGATACTTTTTTTTATCACAGTCTCGAAGCCAACGAATTTGGTTGATGACCTACCTTTGCCCCATCAGGCCTACCTATGACCCGTCAAGCCATCTCCTGGAACATAACATGTTTGAGCATTGGAATGTCGTTGACGGCTGTCCGTCAAGGCGCAATGGTGCCGTCAGCCAACATCCATCCTCGCTCGTGACGGTAAAAGTATTATGTTCATGATGCTAGCACCCAGATTAGACCTCTTCTCCTAACGGGAGAGGCCGCATCCTCCGCGGCTATCGACAGCTCATGGCGGCAAGAGTTTGGGGAACATTGGCTGGGATGGCCGGTTTCATTCTTCGCCGTTGCTTGTGAATTCCAGAAAAGAGTTTACAAATTCCGATTGGGGCTAATTCACGCGTGAAAGCACGAGTTTTGCGCAAACCTGATGATATTTGTAGGCTAGCATATGGTCTCGAAACAAACGTCACGAGGCTCATTGGCTGCTGCGCACGCCGGGCGACCAGACTCCGTGAGGCAAAAAGGACGGATTGTTCGATGTTGACCGAATCGGACGAGGCGACACCGCTGGAGGAGCAGTACAGTCGTGGAGGTACCAACGCTGTCTACGAAAACTCTTTGTATACACGGCACTGGCAGACAGTGTCACATGCATCGTGGAGTTTTGGTTGCGTTATGAAGGCGTTTTGTATGGTTCTGAAACTGCCAAGAAAACGGATGTTATGAACGAATACACGTACGCCTGCATGTGGGCGTTTCGCTCACTCTAGAAAATGTTTCGTTGCTGACCCTCGCTGCTATGACTATGTGTTTCCTCGTCGTGCCTACTGCTGTAGAGATCGCCTCCGCCACGATCGCGCAGTGCCCAGACGGGGCGCGAGAAACATATCAAATACGTCAGCTGTGAGTTGTACCAAATGAATGAGGGGTCGAAACTGAGTTCCGTGGCACGGTCGCGTGATCGATACTGAGTTCGACGAGAACGATGATCGATACCCAATTTTGGAAGCTACCAGTACATGATTTATCACAGATTTTGGTTGACGGCCTACCTTTGCCCCGTCAGGACTGCCTCTGGTTGGTCAAACCGTCCTTTAAAATACTGTGGTTCACGGCATTGGCATGTCTAACTTTAAAATGGGCAAGTGAATCTTAATTAAGGGCAAGCTTAATTTTATTAAAAACGTAGGCGAAGATAAATCGAGTCCTTGTTACCGCGTCATCCCGGTTGCTTACCTGTCCTCTAAAAAGAATTCCCAAACCTACTTCAACCGAATAAATATCTTAACCAAATAGTGTTAAAATTCGAATGGTTTATTACAACTTTTTCTGGCCCGGAATACGTGATTTAACACAGTGTCCGTGGCTTGTACCAAATTCGTAGTCGATGATAAGTTTCGTGGACCAGTCGAGTGGTCGATACAGAGTTCGACGCGTTGAGTGATCGATGTGCCAAATTTTGAAAGCTACCAGTACGTGATTTATCACAACTGTGTCGTGGCCAAACGTTTTGGTTGACGGCCTAAGTTCGCCTCGTCAGGCCTACGCTTGACGCGTCAAACCGTCTTTGAAACAACTTTACGTTAATAGCATTGGGATGTCCATTTATCCGTCGGGCAGATGAGTGATGTTTCTAGTCAATTTCGGGCATGCGAGATCGTTTGTCCTCCCCGAACATAAAAAGTTCGGTATTTTTCTTGATTTCGATCTTCTCCGCACAAGCTGTTAAAATTTTTAATTTTAATTTTTTTGGCGGGTTAGGAACCCCTGAATGATGCATGAGATTACTATCCACGACTTTCCGGAACGACCAACGCACTTCATCGTTTATAGATTTCGGTATCTCCGCACAAGAGGTTATATTTTTCGTTTGCGGCAGGTTAGGAATCTCTGGATACTATTTCAACTAACGATCCATCATCCAACACTTTCCGGTACAACCAAAGCATTTTATCGTATCATTCGGAGATTCCTAGTCCGCCGCAAACGATAATTTGTTTTGCTCATGAATCTGTGGGTTACATGTTCTCGACCGAACCGTCGCATGTGGGCATTGTCAAGCGGAGGTCCCACCAGTCGCCGAGGTCGTGGATATCCGTACATCTTGTTGTACGAGTGTGGCCATCCATATCCCATGACTATTTGTTGTCGTCAGCCGAGATGTCATCAGCACTGATAATGTCCCGTGACAAGTAGTCAGTGCAGATTGGAATGCAAGGCCCGTGCCTCGCGCACACATACTCATCCTCTCCCATCATCGTCGATGGTTGTTTCGTGAGATCGTCCGTACCGATCCTATACCAAATCCTGGCGTGTCCTACACGCTACACCCTCGAAGAAAGGCAAGTGCCAAATATGTCGAGTCGAATCCGGGGAGTCCTCCCCACATTTGGCGTCGACGGCAGGAGCCTTGAATGGTAGAAAGCCACAAACCTGTCACTGTTCTTAGAAGCTCATATGCGGTACTAGGTTCCCCAGTATTACGCGTTCAACCATTGGGGGGGGTCGATGTGGGTTCCAGTTTCTCGACCAGACCGTCGCATGGGTATTGTCCCGCTGAGGTCCCACCATTCGCCAAGGTAGTGGATATTTGTATATCTTGTTGTACGACTGTGGTCATCCATATTCCATAACTATTTGTTGTCGTCAGCAGAGATGCCGTCGACAGTGACATTGTCCCGTGACAAGTAGTCAGTGCAGATTGTAATGCAAGGCCCGTGCCTCGCACACACACACTCATCCTCTCCCATCGTCGTTGACGGTTGTTTCGTGAGATCGTCCGTACCGATCCTATACCAAAACTTGGCATGTCCTACAAGCTACACCGTCTAAGAAGGGGAATTGTCATTCACGTCGAGTCGAATGTGGGGGTCGTCCCCACAAATCTGGAATTAGTATTAGTAAGTGCTGGATCTTATCCACACTTAGCCTACAGTAGCATAAGGAACACACACCCGACATATGCCAACTTGTACTTAGAACCTACCATACACCTCAACCCCACCTTAAAACAGTATGTACTGTATCTGTGTTACCTTCCTGTGGATATCAAACGACCGCTGCTCGTTCACCCCCACGAGTAGAGTACTACGGTAGGTGGACTTCTTCCTCACTGGTCTTCTTCCTCACTGTGTCAACCCTTCCCAGCCTGCCTCCCTAGTTTCACCAACCGCTCCCGTCATCAACTCTATGGACCTCTTGCCCATCCCCTCTATCCAAGCATGCAAACGATTCAATACCTCTCAACAAACCCCATATTTCCTCCGTTCAATCTTCTACTTATATTCAGGATTTTATAGGGGCCATATTAACGCGGAACGCTAAATTTCTGTATTTGGAAATAACCTTTTTATTTGATTTAGAAAAAAAACATGTTTGCGTCCTATCGGGAGACGTCGTATTCATTGCCAAACAAAAAATAATTAAAAACAGCCTGGAATATTGCGGCCCGTCACAAAACGCCCAGCCGACAAACAGGAACGTGCGTAGACGAAAACGAAGGTTTGCGTTGTCGCGTGCGCGTCGCCGCTAGATTTGTTTTTGGTATTGGTGGCTCAGGATAGGAAGCTACCGCCATTCTCAGGGCGGAGGGAGCCCTCAACCGCCACGTGCGGAACAGCAACGGCGATGCAGCTATCGAGGTCTCGAGCATATCCTCTGAGGTTTTGCTCGTTTGCTCGGTTTTCGTGATGGTTGGCCGATCGAGCAGGCGGAAAATTTGGTCTTGCGGCCGCCATGATTTCTTTGGAGGCACCACCGTCGGGGTGCGTCTGTGGCCGTGGGCGCGGCTACTGCTCCAGTCGCCTGTCGCCTCGACCGTGGTCACCGAAGCGGCCAAGAATCACCCCAGACCCTTTCGGGGGTGTTGACCCACCATGAACATGCTACATCAAGGCTGATCAAACTCCCAAATTCGAAATTCTATCAAACAAAATCACACAAAAAATGTCCCAAAAAACTTTTCATTCAAAATGATTCTTTCTAGTTTGTCCCTTTGAACCCTGCCTGGTGATTCAATCTTCAGCCGATCAGATGCCAATTTAAAAAGAAAAAATAAATCAAATCAAATTGCAAGAACCAAAAGTCCTCGATAAGATTGTGGCCCTAAAACCTCTATTTGGGATATGGCCTCTGCCAGATGATATCAGCAAGAGGGCTTCCAGCGAGGGACTCCACCAGTCTCGCTGGCCTCGCACTCAGTAAGTCTTGTTCTTAGAGCTTGTATTATCACGGAGTGATCCTCATCGGACCACGAGCCAGGTGGCTAGGGGACATCACACAGGATCCCCGGCCACTGCTCCACTCACACATGCGATTACACTGAAACCTCCACGGCTTGGTATCTTTTGGCTACAGCACCCCCAAAGCGAGTTCACTCGACACGAACGAGCTTGACAAAACCAAAAAACCAAGACGAAATCGCATGCGGCAAATCACAAATCAATGCTGAACTCTGAAGCAATTTTAATCTTGAGCGCACGGGTCATCCGTAATTTGCGCAATTCCTTCACGACGAATTCAGGCGCAGCAGAATAAATCGACCGCAAAGACTCCCACGTGCGCTCCTCTGCTTCGAAACCATCCCAATCGACCAAGACAATCACCTCGTTGGCATCATCTTCGGCCACATGCACCAAAGCATTCATGCGGCATTCACCCTGCGCAAAGGAATGTTGGAAAACATCCTTCAGATCAGCGGTGACGTTCAACGTCGCATCCGCATAAAATCGTAAACGAGCCACGTGAGCTTGATGCACCTTCCCAGAAACGATGTTCTGAACTGAGTACACATGATCATGATCAGCTGCTACCACACGCCACGGACCAGTCCATGTGGACAACAATTTCGGTGTGACACCCTGCCGACGAACACGAGCATACAACACGAAATCACCAACCGCAAATTTTGGCAACACCACCTGGCCCTGAGCCTGTTTACGTTTGTTGTCGCGAGACACGGCAACAGCTGCGCGAATATCGGCGCAAAATCTCTCCTGCTCTGCAACGACTTCACGGACGTTCGCACGCAACAAGTCAGCATTCATCACGTCAACATTCCACCTGCCATCAGACTCAGAAACGAGCGCCGAGAAATCGGTACGCGGAGCACGCCCAAACATCACGCTGTACGGAGTGCTTCGGTAACGTTCACGAAACGAAGTGTTCAAGGCCCACTGAGCGGCCGGCAAAACATCAACCCACTCCGAAACCTGACGACGCTGTTCTGACAGAATGGAACGCAGAGCACGTACCACCTCTTTTACCATGCGTTCACACGTACCGTTCGACCACGGCGTGTAAGCGACAGCAAAACGATGTTCGATGTGCAACGCGTCGCTCAACAAAGCAAGCACCCTGTTCTTGAAATGCGTGGCGGTATCACTCACCCACACACGCGGCACCCCCAAAGTCTTACACCAGGCTAGCAAATGCTTCGCTGTGACCTCGGCTGTACAAGCCTCGGCCGGTTCCAACGCCACGTAGTTGGACAAATCATCCATGATGACCAAAACATATCGGAAACCATCCTCATCAGGCAGGCCATCGCTACCTTCGGGCCCGCTGTGGCCAACATACAAAAAATCAAAGTGCACCACTTCTCCCGGAGCGGTACCATGCACCGTGTCTCCGTAGGGACGAGGAATGAGTGCACCTGCACGCGTGTCTACACAGTGCAAACACTGGCGAACGAATTCGCGAACCTGAGAATCCATGTGAGGCCAAACACAATATTCCTTCAGGCGAAACAAAGTCGGCGCCACACCACGGTGACCAGCCGAGCGCATGTGCGCGCACACCATCAAACGAGTTTGAAGAGCAAGATCATCCGGCGGAATCCACAAGACGTCACGCACCCCAACACGCACACGAAACAAACCATCATCGGCCAAGGTAGCTTGACCGAAGGTTGTCGAAAATTCATGAACACCAACGCCGATACGAGCGACAGACCTTTGTTGCGAGGCACGAATCACATCCAATGCGGGAAGCGAATCGTCAGCATTACATGGGCTGTGCACGGCAACCGAACGAACAGGCACCGTAGGAACTTTGACCCAACGAGACAACAGATCCCCCCAACAGTTTCGATCGCCAGGGATGTGTTCGATTGCATAGCGGTATTGTCCTAAAACACCCTTCCAATTCTCTAGGCGTTGTGCCATGGTCTTTGTGACCGTCGTGACACACTTCTCCGGATTGAAAATGTACTGCAAGTTTCGATGATCAGTAAAGATATGAACACCACCCCAAAGCAGGTATTCGAGCCTCCGGAACGTATTAACGATCGCAAAACCTTCTTTGTCGACAGTCGCCCAGCGCAACTGCGAACCTGTGAACGAACCACTCAGAAATCCGAGAGGCTCGTGAGACATGCTTTCCAACGCCAATCCACTGCGAAATTCGTGTTCAGGCACTTGGGTGAGAAAACTACCCCAATGGAAATCAGAAGCGTCAGGAAACATCAAAACAACGCACCCGGGACGAGGATGATGAAGCGGCACTGCTTGCGCCACCAAACCCCGTGCGGCATTCCACGCCCGCACCCGATCCTCCGTCCACGCGGTATCCTTGATGACACGATTGCGCGCCACTCGCTTAGTCCGACGTGTAGCCCCAACAAGGAGCTCCTCCAAAAAATCACGTAACGGTGCTACCGTTTCCGCTAAACGTGGTAACGATGTACGCAACCAGTTGACAGCCTGCAAGAATTGCATTAGTTCTCCAGCGTTTTCGGGACGACGCATTTCACTTAAACCTTGCACTCGAGCGGGGTCATGGGACACGACACCATTGGAATACACCTTACCACACCAGACCAGTTCACGAGAGAAGAAGGTACACTTGTGGGCGGCGACAAACAGTCCAACATTCTCCAGGCGTTCAAGAATGTCATCAAGCAGCTGCAGAAGAGCTTCTTCGGTGTCTGCGAAAAAGAAAACGTCATCGACCCAAACTTTGCAATCCAAACCACGCAACACTTCAGTCATGACACCTTGGAAATAAGAAGTCGCATTCAAAACACCTTGGGGAACACGGGTAGGCGTGAACAAACCGTCGCTTGTCGCCATGGTGAAGACGTCTTGCGCCTCCGGAGCCAAAGGCATCTGCCAGTACCCTTGAAGTAGGTCCAGCTTGCCGAAGAAACGCGCCCCCAGCAGATCTCCCATGTCTTCATGGTTGGGCATGACGCCCGGGGACTTCTCCACCTGTGCGTTCACCGCCGAGTAGTCGCTCACCAAACGGAAAGAGTCCTTCTTGGGCACCGCCATCGCCGGACTCGCCCCACACCGCCTGGATGTTGTGGTAGACAAAGCCAAAAAAACACCAAAGCAGCAATGCACTTCGAGAGCCAGTCCCTTTTCGTCGGTTCGTACCGACGTGGCGTTGCCTTGACAGGCTTCGCCTGTTGCTTCAGCTGCACTCGCATCGGCTCCACTTGCGCTGGCGGATCACCACACAGCGCACGGCGAAAAGCACCCACGCGACGAGCCAAAATTTCGCGCAAACGGGTTGCTCCGCCGACGCTTAATCCACTCTGCTCTGCCTGCTGCACGCTGTCCTCCAACGCCCGTTCTCGGGCCGTCCGCTCCTCCTCCGGATCCATGAACATGTCTGGCCCCCGGTCGACCAAATGTTCCACCGCCTTGTCCTCCGGAGTATCCACCGTAGCCTCGGTCTGAAAAGCACGCACGGAAACCGTCACTCTGCGCGCCGCAAGGTAACTCGGAGTCTCCACACCGGTCGATACCGGCACTGCGCGAGGGCGAAGCTTCTCCAAAGCTTCACGGTAGACGTCGATGCCAAGAGCTTTCATGGTAGCCATGCCAAACGAAACGACGTTATCTGTACCAGGCATGACCGCGAAAGTGATGGGCTCCAATTTCACCGCTCCCCACGGCGTCCGTACACTCACGGCAATCGGCACCGTTTTGTGCGTGACCATCACTGAAACACCCGTAGCGGTTTTCGCCTGCTGCGGGCCATTTTCGAACGGAATTTGCAGATCGGCGCCGCCGAAATGCGAAGACAGCTGCTGAAGTAAGCCGACACCGATGGACGTGAGCGCCGACCCCGAATCAAGGATCACACGCGCCATCAGCGAACCAACCGACCCTGGCAAAGAGAGATCAGCGCGTAAACACTCGGCGCTGCGATCGACAGGCACTTCACCTGCCGTTGAACTCTGGTCGGTACCAAGAGTCACCTGACGCCATGGCTGCCCTCCTACAGCCGGCGCCGAAGAAATAGAATCGGCGGTCCACCCCGACCAAGACGTCGAATATACAGACGGTTCCGGCGCTACCGCCCCTGCAGCAGCACCAGACACTGACTCCGCCCGCTCGGTGGATGGCGAAGTTCTCGCTCCAGCAGCACCCACCGATGTTCCAGCTCCTCCAACGTATACAGCTCGGCCGGCAACAGACGAACCAGATCCCGACCCAGCGGCTCCTGCCGCTGGCGCACCAGAAGTTGAAGAAGCAACAGCAGAAGTTCCACCGCCCGCTGTCAATTGATTGCCACCACGGCCACCGCGCCCGCGTCCATGGTTGAATCTGCCCCGGCCGCCATTGCGGCCCCCGCGATACCCTGACGACCCGCGCCCACCACTGCTGGGAGCTGTGCCGCCACCGCGAGCTTTTGGGCAATCAGAAACATAATGGTTGGGATCACCACACTCGAAACAGACGCGAACAAACGACTTTTTCGCGGACTGCTGCTGTTTCGGTTTCTGCTGCTGTTGGCGTCGCGGTTCAGCTGCCCCTGCAGCATCTTTCCGACCATACGCCTCGATGAATTTCCACTGTTCTGCAGCAGAAAAAATTTGGTCCATGACCAATGCCGGGTCCTTCTTCCACCCTGCAGCGTACGTTAGCTGACCTTTTACGTACTTTTTGAACTCGGACGGCCATAAGCCATCCACCAACGCCATGCTCACAAATTCCGCCGGTCCGGGCAACCACGAACGGTCCTGCGCGCGGTACATGGCATGCACCGCGTGATTCTCCGCAAAATACTTTTCCATAGCGGAGTTTACCATCATCGCGCGGTCTTTGACGGATGTTTCACCGCCCTGCTTTTCATCGCGCCTCATTGAGAGAACGCGACGCAAGTCCGCTGCCGCCCGCGAGGTGTCAAATCTGTTGCTGGTGGTTGTGTAACCGGCGTGCTGCCTAACAGCGTCCAACAACTCCGAGGCGGTCATCGTAGTCTGATGCTTGTAAAATCCCTCAAAACACCGATGAATGTAATTGGGGATAAGCTGGCCCATGCTCACTTTGGAGTGCTGAACCACCCCCTGAGCGTTGGCGAGCTGCAGCCGTTCCTCATAATCGAGGTACGCTGCGTAAAAAACACGAGAGGCCTGCTCGGTCCACACCTCTCCGTATTTCGGTGGAGTCAGAGACTCCCCTACCACCAGCGGCGTGCTTGCCGTGTGCGCCATAATCCACAGCAGTCCACCTGGACTCTACTGTAATAACGGAGAAACTGCCGCCTGACCTGTGCGTCCTCCAGCTCCCGGAGCGTCCTCCCCTGCTGTGCGCTTCAAGCCGTTTCGATCCGTCCAACGGGCCAACTGCCTTCCCAGCTGTGACCCAATACTCCGCAGCCGAAAACTCCTCCAACAGAAGTTCCGCGAATATCTAGATATTATGGCCTCTGCCAGATGATATCAGCAAGAGGGCTTCCAGCGAGGGACTCCACCAGTCTCGCTGGCCTCGCACTCAGTAAGTCTTGTTCTTAGAGCTTGTATTATCACGGAGTGATCCTCATCGGACCACGAGCCAGGTGGCTAGGGGACATCACACAGGATCCCCGGCCACTGCTCCACTCACACATGCGATTACACTGAAACCTCCACGGCTTGGTATCTTTTGGCTACAGGGAGGAGATCGAAATATATATACCTGATATATATTTAGAATTATTATGTGTTTTGGGGGACGAGAAATTGTACTCTCTCCCGCAAGTTCGGTGGGAATGATCTCTGATGTTTCCAGTTAGTTCCGCTATGCGGAGAAATAAACTAGCCTCTCTACCGCAAGCAGAAAAAATAAAAATGGTATGAACCAGAACGTGTGCGCGTCACGCAGTGCACATACGTTGCGCGCTGCCCTACCGTATTCGTCGTATTTTTTTTTCAGTTTCTCTCGTGATTTGGGGTTCTACAGCAGCACAATCCTGTGTGCGGTTTGATAAATAAATATATGACGACAGTCTTCGGAACAAACACATTATTTTGATCCCATTTTTCCTTGGCCTCGTGCGTCCTACTGCTACTCCTGCTGCTGCTTTTTTTTTGCTGGAGAAAAACACTGCTGCTGTAGATGTCGTACATCAGTACAAGTAGTAGTGGTGGCACCTGCTACGAGTTTTTTTTTTTTTTGTTGTTGGACAAAACATTTCAGATGCAGATTTTTCGTATTCAAATTATGCTGAATTTCAACCAGAAAACACAGCTGTTTGAAAAAACATGTCAGGTATGTGTGTTTGTGTGTGCTCCTGTTCTTTCTACGCGTCGACATCCACCACAACCAGTGTCGGTGCCGATTCTTGAATCCCGGAGAGATAGACTACAAATACAAGTTATGTGGTCACAGCAGTGCGGATTTTTCGTCTTGGAATTATTATTCCGATTTCGAGGTGGAAACTGGGATATACACACGACAAAACCGAGAGTGGATAACGCCTTCGATGTCGGCTAGGGAGAAAACTTTTTTTGCTATTTGTGGAAACCCTTCGTACTATTTTCTATTTTATTTTTTCTAAGAGCCCATCTTAACGGGCAACACTAAATTTCATTCAATCAGATGCAAATTAAATTTGAAAAAAAAATCAAGTCAAATCGAAAGAACCGAAAGTCCTCGATAAGATGGGCCCTAATATTGAGTAAATATAAATATTAAAATTCGGAGAAAAAAATGATCGGGAATTTTCCACGATATTTCTGTCCTGAATTTTACCCGTAAAATCATCGATTTTTTTCCGAGAAAACTATTTGAAAAAAAGCCAGTACACAGAGCTGAATCTACGCCTTCTTCGTAGAATATAGGTTGCTCCGTCTCCCGAAAAAAATGTAGACAGCCGGCATTGGTTGCGGACGACGCCCGCGCCCGACATACATGCGATGCGAACTGCCATGTGCGTACTCAAATCTTGAGAAGGACGGTGCCTTGCGTTCCCTCAGCCGCACCGAGCGGCATCCTGTCGCACTAGGTCGGTTGTCCGCGGCTAGAGAAGGACGCGCGCTTCACTATATATATGCGCTGCCAGCTAGCAGCTCATCGTGGAGGACTTGACGAGAGAGAAGGAAAAACACGAAATGTCTGGGCGAAACACGGACCGGGACAAAACATGTGTGGCATGTGGTGACAGATACGAGTGAGGAAGATAGCAGCACAGTCTCTGCTGTGGCTCAGATAGATCTATCCGATGTTCGTTCTCGCCAGAGTGTGGGCGTGTTGTGGAGTGCGCGGGGATGGGGACGGTTGCTGTGTGGGGAGAGTGAGGAGAGTGGGGGGTCGGGGGCAACGAAATCAACTGTGGCTTTGAGCTTGAAGGGTCAATGATCAACTTCAACCGGAGGGATCCCCTCGCAGGATTTCCAACGCCCGTGTTTGTGTCGTGGAATGGTTCCGGTTTAATTCCAGATTTGTTACAAGTGTGTGCGTGCTGCTGCTCTGTTTGACAAATATCAAGCTCGGTTCGCGACATTTCATCTCGCAGGCTGTCTGCCCGGCCTGTCCTGTGACATCCTCAGGTCATTTTCGCGTTTGTCTGCCACAACCTCGTCGTTAGCCCGCACCAAGCGGTGTCTTTGGGTAGCCGCCCGTTGTCCACAAGCGCCGCGGCGTACGAAGCAGAGTCTGCCATGCCCCTGTACCGACCTTCGGATACCGTTGGTGCGCGTGGGTTGCGTAATGCCTTGATCTGGATTATTTGGATACACGACAAATGTCACGAAGCGTGATTTTGTTTTTTTTTAGGGAAAAGATAAAAAAAAAAGTTGGCGTCATGAATAGTGATTATTTTAGTCGTAATTCACGACAAAAAAATCACGATTCACGGCAAACATCTCCCGAATCGTGGTTATTTTTTGTTCGATAGGAGTGACCCTAATGAGGCGCGGGAAGCGCGCACCACGACCATTTTGTTTCTTGATTTTGCAAGAAAAAACAAGGCTCTTCATAGCATCTTGCTTTGAGTTTCTCTGTATATGTGTGTTTGGGCGTGTGTGATTCAACATTTTTTGGGCCACGTTTGTGACCACCGCGCTCAACGCACACTGCACCAATTCCAGTCCCGGCGGGCTCTGTGCACGCACACACAAACGAAACCTTCTCGTGCTGGTTCGGTGGAAAGTCGTTCACAGTTAGTCGAGCTGGTTGCGGCAACGTGCGTAGGCACAAGTTTGTGCTGGGCCATGTTGAAAAAACACAGAACCAACAACCGTAAAGTATCACGACGGTTTTGTTTTTTTAGTTAGACCTAACGAAACCCAGCTCTACGAGTGCTCGTAGGCAGACTGTGCCTGTCTACAGCAACGAGCGTTCGGACCATGTCCCCGAGACATGATGGCGGTGGTATTGTCAGGCCCACCCTCCTACTGATGAGTGGACGGAGATACAGCAGAAGATGTGCTGTAGTCGTTGTACAGCAGTAGTAGTGGTTGCACAGCTAGAAGCTCTGTTGGACACACGTCAGGTTGTAGATTTTTCGTCTTCAAATCATGAGTGCGGAACCAGGAAACACATGCATGTACGAAGGGTTCACACACAAGCCGTGCGTACAACGACGCTGACCCTGGCCTCGTGTGTCCTACTGCTACTGCTGCTGCTATTTTGTTGCTGAAGGAGCTCTGCTGTAGATGTCGTACATCAGTAGCAGCGGTGGCACCTGCTACTTGCTACCACAAGTTCTCTCTTGGACAGAACATGTCGGGGGCAGATTTTTCGTCTTCAAATTAATTATGCCGAATTTCGAGTTCGGAACCAACACACAGGAAAAATCGAGTACGTGTACAAAGGGTTCAAAGGTTAGATCGACACGCCGAGCGTAAAGCGACGCCGACCCTGGCCTCGTGCGTCTCACTGCTACTGGTACTGCTGTTTTTTTTTGCTGGAGAAACACTGCTGCTGTATATGTCGTACATCAGTACAAGTAAGTACTGCGACGAGAAGGAAGCTCTTTCTGTTGGACAAAACATTTCAGATGCAGATTTCTCGTCTTCAAATTGTTATGACGAATTTCCAGGCTGAAACCAGGATACACACGACAAAATCCAGTATTTGTTACAGGTGTGTGCGTGCTGCCGCTGTGTTTTTCATGTACAAGAGCTTGAGATTCACCAACGACGGCGTAGGTAGATGTCCGTTCATGTTGGTTCATCACATAACAGAATGATCTGTATTCGCCCAGCATGATGCATCGCAGATATGACTACTGCAGGTATTACTGAGGTCGCACCTCATTACCACTAACTACTAGCAGTGTACGGTTGAGGGCATATACTGCTCTTATTGGCCAGTTAGAAGAAGCATCCAGACGGCAACAACAGCAGCGGGCACCACCAAGACTAGGACGGACTATAGATATATCTAGGTTTTGCCAAAATCAGGTATACCTGGCCACTTTCGTGCCAAAAGCAGCTACATACTGAAATCAAGTACAAAACACACACCAGGAGCCCTGCTATTGGCCAAGCTGACATTGCAACTGATTTTGGCACGAAAAGGCCAAGGTACACCTGATCTTTTCGACTCTGCTCTGTCTACCTTTCAACTGATCTTGGCCAACCTTGAACCAATCAGAGAGGCCTCACGTACGCCGTGTTTTGTCTCCGTATGGGTCTGCCCTCCCTCGGTTGAAATTCTTCTGTATTGACGTATAAACTCTGTACTCGTACGTCGTACGCAAAAACACGTAATACTATGTATATATACATGCATACATGCATGCGTACGTACGCGTTTGTTTCACTTTTTCTCATTTGGGGTGTGCGATGTGCTTCAGTTAGTTGTGTGTACTCTGTTGTTTTCTATGATCACAGCAGTCATTACCGCACCATGGACACTCGGCGTTTCGTCTGCACCACCCCGCGTCGAGGTGGTCTCACGTTTGGTACGGCAAGACAATGTCGTGCTGAGCAGGCGGTTCCGCGAGAACGGTCTGGAAGCGTTAAAGCTGTCAACGGGGGTGGGGCGCCAGAGTGAATACTCTTGGCGCTCCCGCCGTGGCGAAACAAACGAAGCATATGAATAGTGACTCTTTGCAGGCCCAGGTGGAGCCCGTGGTACCTACACTCTGAAGAAAACGAAATTCAGATTTTGGAGGCCATGTGGCACGCTTAATGCTTGAGGCGCATTTTTTTTTTCCGGATTGTCATGACATCACACCGCTCGTGGCGCGCTTTTTTTACCTGGTTTTAGAATGTACTTGATTTTGGCTTAAACGGATCAGGTATGATGATTTTTTTGGCATTTGCCCATATATCTAACTTACAGGATTTGGGGTGGCCGATATCACTTGTTGTCAGCTCTTTGGTTCGGACCATATAATCGGTCGATACGACAAGCCTTAGAAGGATGGCTTTTAAACCAGCACCTGAGAGCAGGCGACGATGCACGGCATGACTAGCCTGCAGCAGGCGGGCTTTTAGCGTCAGAACGTGCGGTGACGTACGCACGGCACGACTAGCCCATATGTACTTCCGAGTCAGCAATATGTCACGATCTGCCTGCATTCCGTCACCGCGGACAGCTATCTGCTGTGTCTTGACAGCTGTGACATCAAGCAAAAAAACGAACCTGTACGTACGATCAATACTACTACCATTAATAGTACTGTTGCTGTATGTATCTTCCCTGGTAAATTGGACTACACTTCTGAAGTATTACTGCTGTATTAATATTGCGGCGGTCCATAGTTAATAAGACCTATGGTACACATAAAAACCTATATACTTACCTCTTTTAACCACATATTTTTGGTCCTATTTACTATGGTCCCGCGTAAAATAAATATTGATACTGCTGCCGCTAGTATTGTACTACAACAATTAATATTATTAATCTAACTATTGCTATATCCCTGCGTGTGGCAGGAACAGCGTCAACAAAATAGAAAGCCAAACAACTTAAAACATCACTACCATTACCATTAACAGCGGGAATCAGCTCTCTGTATATATTCATGTACAGGTACACGTACGGATGGGGCACGATGAAAAAGTTTTCTCCATTTATTTGTTGTGAAAAAAAACACATGATCGAATGACTATCAAATGACTACTCTCGGCAACAGGGGCTAAATCGTGGCAACAGCTGTAGAACTCTTACATCACAATGAATGCTATTAATAGTAGGCATCAACCCGGCTGCAAGCATAACTATATAGATCTACATACATACGATTGGGTACAACATGAAAACAATATTTTCACGTGTCGTGAAATATTTATCTCTATTATTGACTGTCAATACTCATGGTTACAGCAGCAGACTTATAGCAACAGCCGCACTATTAATACGAGAAGATTTTGCAACCGGGGAGAAGGGATCTTTAGGGGCGTTTTTGACTTCAAAATTGAGTAGTCCGCAATTGATAAATTTGCTGGTTCGATACAAACGAGGCGCCGCCGCGTTTATGGCCGATTCTGGCCCGTTTTGGCTGCGGTTTGGGGTGAGGGTTGAGGTTAGGTTTCGGGTTGGGGTTGGAGTCAGGGGATGGGTTGGGTATTTGCCCGTTCCTTGATCCTTACAAGAACCAAACTAACAGCCTACTAACCTAAAAATTCTTTCTCCCAGATTATAAGGAGACCTCATCAATACTACCTGCTATCACAGGGGACCATAATAAATAGGACCCACGGTACACAAACGCCGGTACATTTCCCCATTCTCACTAAGAATATTCATCCTACTTGCTATTGACCCCCGTGATACTAATACTACTTTACCACTATACTTTTACTACTGCTACGACTACTACGTACTACCACTACTAATATGACTATGTCAGATGCACCCCGAAACAGGGGGAGTAGAGGGAGACGATCTGCACAATGTGAACCTGGCTCTGTGGCCCTCATCAGATGCGATTACCTGCTGTTGAGTGTGTGCGACTGGACAACTCGCTACGGTAGGTATGATACCTACATATACAGTAGATATTTGGTGCAATTTTCCCCCAGATAGACGGACAGAGGGAGCCAGTTTGGTGGTGACGTACGTCGCCGGTGTGAGGTGTGTGGTGTACGTCATAGGGCTAGTTGAAACATATATGACGCTCGACAAGGGTTTACTGTTGCTGCTGTGTGCCGCCTCTGCTGAGGTTTATAAAAACCAATCCTGGACAGGTAAAACGGGCGATGTCATTTTTTTTGTGCTTTTCAACGCAGAAAAAATCGAAAATTTTAGCAGAGAATTCATAATTTCCGAAAATGCACACAGGTCGTTGTATCATATGTATCTGTCTTGAGGTTTCAGCACAAATGGAATATCCAGCCAAGCAGTCATGAAGTGTGGGAGATATGCGGTGCCACACCATGGCATTACTGCGAGACGAGAAGCAGTATGGGCCCGGTTCTGTGGCTCTTGCCCGTTGCGATTATCTGCTGCTGAGAGCGTGCGAGAGGACAACTAGCTAGGTATGACGAAAATACCAGGTACAAAAAATTCTCCTAGGTAGACCGAGCGTTGTGGTCACCAACGTGCTATGTGCTAGGCGTAAACCACCCGTCACATGTTTCGGTGCAACAGATACGACCGCCGACAGATGTGTACTGGTGCTGCTTTATGTTGATGTTGCTGTTCTGCTAAGTAATGTTGAAAACATATCACAGGTAAGTGCACTTGAAAAGGTGTTCAGGGTGGTGGGCTATTTAATTTGAAAAAAAAAAAAACAGTGTGCGGGGTTTTCCATGTTACCTATTCCGTTCGGCGCATTCTCCTAAACACTGACATCATTGACCCGTTAGTACAGTACCTCAGTCCCGTTCGGAAGTCAACCTCAACAAAATACAAACTGAATTGATTGTTTCTCGAAGCAGCACAGCAGTGGTCAAGCAAAAAACGTCGGGATACCATTCTTGTTTTGCAAAGCGGCAGTTTGTTCGGGTTGCACTCGTTTTCTAAATTGTTGATCAGGTGACTCGGTAATGACTTGTTTTTTATATTGCAGATCCTCAAGCAAGGAGCCCCAGAAAAAAAAACCCTACTGTAACATACATACGTTGTGCCCCCCATTTTACTGTCGCCTTGTGACCACCCGGGCCAGTGGCTCTTTTCTTCACTAGATGTCGAACTTGGACACATTGCATGGGAGCCTGAGGTATCATAACATGTGACCGACGCTGCTGTAGAAACTTGGCGATCTCTATCTACAAGCCACCCATAAAGTTGTGTAGAGAAAGGTACCAGTGTTACCTGATGGATAACAACCTCGACGCCTACTACCGCAGGCATATCGCGAATCCTATTCGGGACAACCTCGTTTGTTCGTGTTCCAGCGATACCGTGATGTCGGTTCCGGGCATTCAGAGATGGTTGGCCCTTTCGTTGGGGGGTTTTAGCCCCCCCCATGGTCCGTCTGTCTCTGTTCTGTTTGTGCCGGCTGTGTCGCCCTTGACCCTACCAACAAGACACAACTATGCTCGTTTTGTTATGTCAGCGTTTTCTCTCTACCCTCTTCTTGCCTTTTGGCCTTCCGTCTGATCTTCTTGTGGCGTCCTTAGCAACCAACCAGCAATAGGCAACTATCTCCTCGTCACTCGGCCGGCGTCCTGACCTCACGTTCGGCTTATTCTTCCTTTCTTCTTTCCTCATAGTTTTTTTTTTTTTTTTGTTCCCTCTTCGTGTTTGTTTCTCTTTTTCCATAATGTTTGTTTTTCCTTTTGCGTCGGGCGTAAGTATAAACCATGGGTACGTATGTTGCTGGTGTCATTGGGTTTCAAGTCATACGGGATTGTACATCACAGCTCGTTAGTACAGTTTCCTTTACGGATTTGTATGATACAGCCGTTCGCCCTACCTGGTGCTTGTTCATTTTCTGCCGTCGACATGCATCTTGTTACAGCCTCATTATCTATCACACAGTCATGAAGGATTTCCTCGAAGTGAGCTAGTGCAATGACAGCGTGATCAGTGTTCAAGGCCCATCATATATATGCACAAAAACCTCTATATTCCTTTTTTGTGAGAAGGACACTGCGTCTGGATTGATTGGTTGAACCCTATCGTAGCACACGTTCTTGAAAGTAAGTACTGCGTTGGAAAGGCGTATTCAAACATTCTTCCAGGGCAGCTCGTATGATCAAACCAAAGAGCGAGAGCGAAGCATATTAACCCCTCAAGTACGTTTCTGCTGTTTCGATTTGGAGACAAACCACTCAATTCCTGAGTTTTTTAGCGTGTTCCACAGATGGGACTGTAGTCCAAGGCGGTTCAAGCCTCCTTGAAATGCGGCACCCTGGTTGCTCGAGTTGCTCTAATTGTCTTTTTATTGACAATATAGGGAATTTAAGTTATCAACTTGCCTTAATGTACAGGGAGGGGTGGGATGTGTTACAGGCGCAGACGAGGAAAATAGTTGAATGCGATACGCAGGACTTTGGTACTCAGCTAGAGAGTAGCGACAAAACGACCCCCATCCTAGGAGATAGATGGCGGCCACAGGCGATGAAAGAGGAAGGGGATAGGAATAGAATAACAAATATATGTTTTTATGGATGGAAACAGTGTTATGAGCGCCTAGCTGTTGCAGACACCTCTTGGAGGAGTTGGAACGGTGCTCCGTCTCGTAAGAGGGGTGTGGTACGTGGTCAAATGACCAAGGAAAGCTACAAATACAAACCTCCCTGCCCCCCCCTTGCCACGCGGGGTGGATAATCTATACTGCGCACAAGAGGGACGGTCGTATTGCGGACTGTAGCAAAGCACCTATCAGGCAGTTTTGATTTATACCCATCTAATGCTGTCTCTATAAGTGGCCATACAGACACGAAACACATTTTATTCGACAGTATCATCCATGCGCACGAACGTCCATTGTACGAGCTGTTCTTTGCATGCAGCTCACCCAATAAAACCACGCGCCTAGCACCTCACAGCGGTTCGCGCTAGGTGTAAGCAAATTCACTGTGAACGATTAAACCTCAACCAACTCTCTTCGTATTGACATTGTAGTGATGCGATGGGGTCTATGGTCAGTTAACTACGGCCGTGTATACCGTGAGTACCCACCACTCCGCGGTAGCGTTAGTTGTACGCCTAAACCACGACAAACCACTGCCGCTGTTCGAGCTGAATAGTCCCCATTGCTTTCGTCTCTACACTACAACGTGCTAGCGCCCGGTACCGGATTACAGCTAATGATCGTTGGAATCTCAAGACCATGTTCGAGCGCTTTTGTCGTCGTCAACGCGACATTGTCGCTGTCACAGAAACCAGCAGCAGAGTGCGATTCTCGCAGTCAGCCGAGAGGGCCGAAGCAGTATGTGACTGCTGTAGTCGTTTTGCAACAACAAACACCAACGTAATATGCATATTTCGTTGTGCTTGTAAACTTGTGGTATTGATGGGTTGCTCTGCCTCATGCGCCAATGAGAGTCCCTTAACGTCACCTTTTGGCATGACCGAAACGAGGCTGTCCTCCTCCACCTCATCCGTACCCAACGACGAGCGATCCATCTCTTACTTCAGGCTTGACACTCGTGCTTCTTGCGGCAAACTCTGCTCCGTTTAAACCTCCAGCGCCGCTTAGGCTTCATGGGGTTTCCTCTACAGCGTGAGCCCGGTACTATTTCTCACCCGCCAACTTTGTGGTAGCTTTACGTCTCTACAGCCGCTAGCTGCTCCTTCTGCTGTGAAATATTTTCTTCCTCGGCATTTTATCCGGCTGACATTAGCCCTGCAGCATACTCATTACATTGGGCAATGGCGGCGTCGTGTTCGCGTGTTGCGTTTTGGCGGATCCGCTCCTGCGGTTGACATATACCGCGTTCAGAAGCTTTCTCTGCACCCCTGATCGTCGCCAAATCCGCTTAGCGGAATCCCCGTGCGGACGGCTCATCGCTGCTATTTTTTAGTGCCGCTCTACCGCTTTTTAGGATTTGCTGTTGAATTTCCTTTGAAAGTTTGCCATGAGGGACCACGCTCTTCGTTGGCAAGTTTATGGAAGTTTGGACCTGCCATTCCATTTCATATGGCAAGTTTTTACCAATACTTTAGAAAGTATGGTACTAAGCTTGCTAAATTGGCATCTAAATTTCCAAAACCTTGCGAATTAAACTAGTCTTTTTGCAAACTAGGTGTCGTTAAAAACGACCGTTGAGATAATGTTCGATCTAAATTTTGGTAAGGATCATCTATCGTCACGCTGTTACTTTTTCGTGCGTTACTTTTCTGGCCCCTCTCGATCCTCTGCGGGGGGTAGCCCCGGCCGTGCTGCATGTTAGACATTTTCTCGTGCAATATAGGAACGCATTAGTCGAGGACACAACTACGTATGACGCCGCGTGGCTCCACGCACGGCATTACTACGTGTACGTTCAGATGGACTGCCCCAAAGCTTAAAATTCAGGGGAGGTTGTTCTTTGTTTCTACAGTTGCTGTACATATTTGTTTTCCCTTTTTTTGTTTTGGCACCGTGTACTCGACAGGCTACCGGTTGCAGATAGCTGCTGTTTGGTGTTGATGAGATCCTTACGCGATCGCTTTGTATAATATCGTACCATACAAGCGCCGCAGCTATACGAACTTACAAGTTATTGTCGTAGTGTTATGTGAAGCCACAGTAAATAGGGCCTACGGTACACACAAAAACCCATATATTTCGTTACTACCAGTATTTGATACTATTTACTATGGTCCCCCGTAATAGTAAATACTTTTATCATGCCGTGGTACGAGCAACTGCTAGTCGGTATCAACGGCACCTTGAAGTAGGATGAAGAGGAGAGACGGCGAAAAACAGACAGAGGACACTTGATGGTAACGTTCGAAACCGCTTGAGTCGGCTTTTTGCTCATTTCATGGCTAGCTGTGTGTAACTAAGTGATTATATTTGTACTTGCATGTTTTGCCAGGTCGAAAAGAGTATGTCCGAGGGAGCCTTCATTGGTTGCGAGTTCAATGAATTTGGCTCCGGTCATTGTTTTTCACATTACTCATGTAGGATTCAGCTGCATTGTTTCCCTCGGCAGCACTACTGTACTTGTCGCGTTTTCGCTCTCGATTTACCTACATCCTCGTTCATTGCAGCCTCGCGCGCAGCCATACCCGCCACCCCGACCCCCCCCCTGGTCCATATGCAAACACGTTTAAAAAAATGAAATGGTCGCGTAGACTACAACAGCAGTCGACCGGGTGTGCCCCTGGTCTTTCTTGTCTAGAGTCAGTGTGGTTTCCTGAGCACATCTCTATATATTTGTAACAACCATTTTAATTTCGATCGAATACATACGTAACAATATCCCACGATGCCACTAAAGCCAAAAAAAGCAAAACAAAGACGTCCGGAAAGGGAATTTGTTTATTTTTTTAATAAGAAGGGTGTTGTTGGAAAAACAAACGGCGGGTGAATCGTGGTCTCGGTTCTGTCAATACAGCCACCCGGAGAGGCTGCAAACGCAAAAGTGGTATCTTCAAACGAATACCCCCGTAGTGTCAGTATGGGTAGCACTCTGTAACGGTTCTCGGGTACCTTGGTATACAAATTATTTTTTAGAATTGTGATGTAACGCTTGTGGTCGTACGGTAGAAGCAGCCTGAGTCCGCAACACCAACCACACCCAAAATCAAGCGCATAATATATCACCTACAGGCTAAAACACATGGCATAGGTAACGCTACGACTTTGCGTTGGGCACTCCGCTGCATACTTGATTGTTCACTCTGGATTTGTTTGTTCCCGGTTTAAATGTTTTTGGCTTTGATGTGTTCTGTTATAGTATTTCGTATTGTACGTGTACGTCAAACGGAAGCCGGTTTGGCCAACTATCATTCAGGCACTCGAGGCGACTACACTTTGCGTTGACAACTACTTCCCCAATACTGGTCATCAAACTCCGGTCAGCACGGAGAGAGGATATGGGTTTCGATGCCCGCTTACCAGGCACCTGACATGTTAGACGACCCTTACGAATAAGCATCACGCATTGTCAGCATTTCAGTATTTTCGTGGCAGCCCGGCAGTGTGTTAGATGGTGGGTTGCGCACTTTATCATCGGGGTAAAAAACGGCAATCCCCGCCGTTAATAGTTCACTCACAGGGTATTAAGAGATACCAAATCCACGAAAGCGTCATCCTCGATAGTAGCGATGAAGTTCTCGTTCAGCTGCCTGCTCCCACCATAGCACACACGCCAACGGAACGACACAGAGAAGAAAAAACGTATGAGTCATCTCATCCACTGAAGTCAACGCATTGTTGAATAGAACACTAAAGAATTGCACGCATATAACAAGAGTGAGAGGCATGTCATTGTCCTGGAGTGCATGAGCATACCTTGCACACCATTTGTCGATTTATTGACTAGAAGCGGAAATTGCGTAGCCGTGGTGTTGTCTTCGTCTGCGCTAGACTGTCGAACCCCTTGCAATACACACGTCGTAACTGGTTGAGCTGCCCTTGATAAAGTCGCGCAGATAGTTCTCAGCATTTTCGCTGTACAAGCATAAGAGTTCATCCAGTTGACGTTTACTGAATCGCTATCGTTATCTCAGGTTTTCAATACCCCACGACAAAAACGTCCTATTGACGAGGCGGCGGGCTGAACCGGAACGCTCCTGCCTCAAGTAGTATGGACACAAATTCTACATGATGGCCGCAGCACTCACAAGCGGTAGTACAGATATTTCCTGCATATAAGCACTCAGTACTATACAACGGATTAAACCGTATATTCCACGCACAAGCTCAGGAGAGACCTCTAACCATCGAACCGCCTTGCGTCGAGAGTGGTCAACGCATTGTTATGTATCCACCTAGCGAACCGCACGCCTACAACGTTGTGGAAATTGACAGGTATGCTTTGTAAACGACGTCGATAGGTAAGACTCGAAAGTTCCTTGCTATGTGATCTAGAGGTGGAGATTGTGCAGGTGCTGTCTCGTCTACGTTCGCGCTAGTATGCATACATCGTATATATGCGTCGAAATTGGTTCGATTGTCGTTTACAAGATCGCGCAGATATTCAACATGGTTTCTTTCGTATGGAGTCGATCCGGTCATCATTTACTGAATCGCTGCCGTATTTGAACCGATTTCGCTGTTTCCGTTTCAGACACAGGTCCCGACTATAATCAATCTTGCACCAGCTGTCGTTCTGTGGTCGATACCACCAGGACATGCTGAACCATTCTCGTGCTTTGGCCAATCGTTTGCTCTCTTAATCGCACTCTCCATGGACAATACTCTGCCAAAACTGTTGTTCCGTACCTTCATCACCAGGGCTAGGTGTATCAGTTTTAGCATCCTTGCTACACGTATCACGAGACTGGTGACACATGACCCTAGTACAGCTACATTCCTCGAAGGTTAAGCAGAGACTGATTCTGCCATTTAAATCTACAGGGTACGTACTGTAAGTTTCGTATTGTCGGGAATTGGGTTTCTTCGCCCATACACACGTCCGTGTTTAGTACAAGCTCATTCCTGCTGTAGAGTTACTAAGTGCTTCACTCACTTCGATAGTATTGTGGGGAAGTTGTTTCTGTCGGCATTGCATCTAGGTTTACATCAGTGGTGGTTTGAGAAACGTTGGACACAAACGTGTAGCCATGGCCCGAGACGGGACAGAGTCGTGACCCTAACAGCAGTTTCATTGACTACATACCTGGTAAAGTTACGTTTTTTTTTTTTTTAAGTAACGATATGTACCTCATCTGTTAAACGTTGTGTTGTATTCTGGGCCGTGTCCTTATGTCAGTAAACAACAGCCGCCCCGTGCCTAACGTTGCCTTGGGGGTCCAACATACGGTACCCCACGAGGAGGAGGTTACTTTGACCGGACGTAGGCTGACTTTTATTGCTGCCTTCAATCACCCGGCGGCTAGATATCAGTTTGTCAAGTACTTCCATAATGTTTGGTACGTGGGTTGGACACCAACTCCAGTTGTGCACCCTGGCACGTCGCGGCGGGGCGAGAAGGGTTTCAGGATGCACCCTCATGCTGGGGTTAGTTCCATGAAGACGGAAAACTAATTATCGGCAGTGTGCTTTTCCAGGAGATAGAGGAGGAGCGTGTAGCATCATGCTTTAAATGCTTATGGCCCCGGCTCAATAACAAGTTTACTTTCATTCGTCGACTCACAATATAGTAAGAGACGACATGTCCCGGAAGAGATCAGCCTCGATCGTTTCCTTGGAGTTTAATTGGAGCCTCCTGTTCCGATCGCGTTTTGAGCACATCGAACGACGTCATCACGAGGAAGAGCATGAGGGTTCAACGCACCTGAGATGATGTGATATATGCTGTCGTGCACGTTACTACGGAAATGGCTATGCGTCCAGCTCACCCACGACAGCGTGAAATTAGCGAATTCTAAAGGGTCGACTCGCCCACGAGCAGGACTACCATCATCAAATACCCCAAAAGTCGGCAGAACCTCACGAGCTAAATGTGTACAAGTTTCGGTGCACGGAGTGTCAACTGTCCTGTGTAAAAGCCATCAATAATTCAGATACCGCAGTTGTCGACGAGACCCGCTTGTACTTTTCGAGCACTGTTGGGCGTTAGGAAACGCCAGCGCTGGGATCAAAACAACATTTGTGAAACATGCAATCTCAACACGTACATCCTGTTAAGCAAACGTAGATCGTACCCATACGGTTACACGGAAACAAACCTGAGTTGAACAACTTTAATATGGGGTGGTGGTTGTGGTATTCCTGTGTTAAGCGCACCAGCTCGACGAGCGTCACCTTTGAGAGAGGGAAACTTACAAGGTGGAAACACCGCTGCGTCCGATGGTGTCCAGGCAAAGATTAAGAGCAGCGGTGTCATCATCCGAAATATCGCAGTCCGAGAGATCCCTGTAGCAGGACAATAGGAAGATGGGAGGAAGAGAACATGTGAACTTGACTTCTCTTGCGGTACGTGCTTGCATTCGGTGAATGGAACGCATATGTTCTCCTTGACTAGTCCGAAAATGACAGAATCTTCAAGTACTTATCTCCCAAGATAGCGATCAGCATGCTTCGTTCGAGTGAACTCTTTTTTACAACGTTTACATCCACTAAGATATTGGCTTCACTCACGGAGGAGGTTCTGACGACACACACGTCCCTACTGTAGACTCTAGGCGTTGATTTTACCGACTAAATGCTATCGGTTTACACGAGTGATCGACGCATACGGACATCATGCGGCGTAGCCGCCACGAACATGTTGTATTCTACTTTGTAAGTTCTGGTGCACGAGAAACTTGAGCACCATACCGTTCCTGGTATGTTCAACACGGTTGTTTCCCCAGGTGCTATCGCAATACGAAAATACCTCACTCACACATCGGTATTGCCCGGGATGCATCGCGAACTCGCACCAGTAAGGCAAGCGTTTGCACCTGAATAGAGATTAGAGACGCAGCCGTCAATGTAGATGAGCCGGGAAGGACAACTACGTCAATCACATATGTTTGTTTGACGGAAGTTTGACGCAGTCCGCACGACATTCTTGACAAGAAACGTTATTTCGTCGTAACACACCGCGAACATTACAGGTGTAAACTTGTGTTGTTTTTGGTGTTGTACCGTTTCGGAACCAGATCCGTTTTTTCTTCGGGTGTATTGGTGGCATGTCAGACGTTTCAACGACGTTGGAAGACGTGCCAACAACCTCACACATTGTTCGCGTGGTCACCTGCTGTTCATAGTTGTTGTGAACAAGTATCACCAGTTTGCGTATACTCGCTTACCGATGGCACTGACGGACACCGCCAATCCGGCTGTAAGCAACTTGGTCAACTTCATCGTCCTCCTGAGCTTGTACTCCGACTGGTGTGATCGTTAAAGACGTTGGTGGGACGGAACGAGCATCGGAGGCCAATTGTACACACACGTAGGGTTCACGCATTGGTCGGAATACATGAGCTAGTGTGGATGCAACGTTGTTTTCGTAGGTGTATTGACTTCACGGCCCGGCAGGACAGATACTGGTTGGTTTGGTGGTCGCACACGTGGTGGACGTTTCAGCTGGTTAATGAGACCATAGAAGAAACCTCACTCAGGAGCGGTAGAGGTATGCTTGACACGCATGTAAACACCATACGACGAACGCGGAGGGCTATTGAAAGGGGTTGTGTACATTATCGTTCACCCGTTCAGTGTGGGTGTAAAAGTTTATTTTGCGTTCACCCGGTTCCCACTCGCGAGACGTCCAGGTCGTAAAGCGCATTTTTCGACAGATGAGGCGTTCTACGATAGGGGTATTACGTTTATAGAAAAATGTTTCTGAGCCACCACGGCGTCTTTACCGGGCGCCAGTTTAAGGAGGAGTACACCACTTACGCTCTACACGTTCGGGAATAAGTCGTAGGGTACGCGTACGAGATGCGTGTAGCATCAGTCGCATTCAAATGTTTGCCCCCGTTAAATGACGCATTTAATTTCAATGTAGGAGCCTCAGAACAGGTAATAATAGAGCGTTTCGGAAAAAAAAAGAAGAAAAAAACTTTACTCAGGGTGGGGTGCTCAGGGTGTGCGCTCGTGGTTGGTGCTTCCAGGATTTGGAAGCTATCCAACGAAAAATATTCCCAGGGTGGGAGGAGGGGTAATAATGGCGTGGACCTGCGTTCAAGCTTACCGATTTTTCGCAGCAAGCTTCGAGCATCGTGCAGTCGACCGCCCCGTGCTCCACCACCTTTCACCCTGACCTACCCCTCCCGCTCCTCCATCACTATATCACGATTTCCACCCTCTATGTCCTCCAACCCGCCACCCAGGTCGAGGTGGTGTGCCTTCGTTTTCGTGTGCCGCGTGATGTGCTTCTATTTATCGAGCTGCGAATACAGCAGAGTTTTCCTTGAAGCCCTCATCACAACCATTCGACTACTGGTGGAGGAGGTGGTGCGCTCGGGTGCCCCAACGCTTTGGCGAGTGGTCGTCCGCCTCGCGTACCTTCTACGGTATCACCGTCCTCGTCACCGTCACGCGGCGTGAGGTTGCTAGGTCGTATATCTTTGTTTTTTCTACAGATAGATATAATGCATGCTCCACCTCCTTGCCTGCTGAGATTGCCGAAGCTACTCGGTACTTCCACGACGCGAACGAATCACGAGCCAAACGACGACTGACTGGTTGGAGGAGACGGCGCGCCTTGTCACCCTAAGCTATAGCGGCGAGTCAGTGCCAGTCCCGGGCTGCTTGTGTGACGGTACAGGCATCTTTTAGAACCTGTCCTCTGTGCCATGACCATTACCCCGAGAAACTACTTTGCTCGGGGTAAATTCCTGTTTGGCAGCCCATAACCCTGAGCATCTGGAAAAAAAAACGAATCCGGTCGGGGAATACAATAGCGGTCAACGTCTTCTATGCAGCGAGACTTCGACGAACCCTGACCCTGAGCGTTTTTTTCTTGTTTTTTTTTTTTTTTTTCCGAGACTCTCAAATAACGTAAACGTATATCGTGGAACGCTCAGAGCGCGAACAACTACTCTTAATATTAGTGCGAGTGAATTGCGCGAAATCTCATTACACTCTTGTTTACGCACTCAAGACTAACTTGCCGGTGCAGGATATCCTCGCAGTATCACAGACAGGTTCAAATTCATGGTTTATATATTTATTTTCCATCACTTTTTTTTTTCCGCGCATGTTTTCTCTCCCTCCTACCCGTGACTCAGATCGAGCTTCACCTCGCCACTACACAGTTCGAAGAGGAAAATTAACGAACTAATTAATCTGAAATCGAAAGATTACCCATAGTCCGCATTTCCGATCTTGGTGTGGTAACTCGATCGCACATTGTTTTGGGGGTGGGGTGTGTATTCGTAACGTTTCCGAGTTGTGTACTGCTGTACGATAATCATAGGGTTTTAGGCAAAATCAGGTATACGCGGCCACTTTTCGGCCAAAATCAGTTAGATGCTAAAAGCAAGTACAAAAAAACACACCACTGGAGCCCTAGGCTGACATCGTAACTGATTTTTTATTTTCTAAGCAAAAGTATACCTGATTTTTTCTAATCTGTCTAGGTTTCAACTGATTTTGGCCAACTTCATAATCACGGAGGCCATACGTACAACTAGTGTACGTCTGGGCTCAGGGACCATAGGTAGGGGTCCAGAAATATATAGAGATTGTTCGCGCGAAGCGCGAAAAAAATATGAAGGCGTTTTTGTCGGGCGAGCTACAATACCAGTTACTTGAAAATAGTGGGAAAAAATAAGAAACCGGAATGCTGGTCGAGTCCGAATTTCTTATTTGTCAAAGGTACGTTCTATACTGAGTTCAGTATAACCGCATTCAATTATCTCATTTTCCTGTCATTTACTCTTACAGTGGGCTCCTTTACCTGTGTTCTGGTAGAAGGCAAGATTCTGTTTTCAGCGTCAAAAGTCGATTTCATGTATTAGTGCATATCTGTTCGAGATAAAATCCGATTGCGAAACGGTTTTTCACGTTGGATTACCTGGTATTTTTCGGATAGACTGGCAGTACCGGTATATTTGTTGCAGGTGAAGGGCTTCGGGGGTGTCGTCGCAAAGATAGGCAACAAAAAACTAGAAAATACATTCTGTACTACTGCAGCTAGCTGCTGCTCTAGAATTTTATCTCTGAGGACACAGAAGGATCACACATGAGATACTCTACGCAACGTGACCGATGGAAGTGGTATCTCGTATAATATACTACTATGTTAAATATGGATGCATGGAGAGTTGTCTGGTGGTGTAATGACGAAGTTCACTGCATTTTAGACAACACACAGAACGCAGAGTCATCGCCTTTGGTCTTCTCCAAAAAAACATACCAGGTACAATACACGGAAAACGTAAAAACGTGTGTTCAGAACAAAACGGTTTCAATCGCCAAATGTATTCAGCAGCAGCCAGTGCTACACCAAATCCTTCACGTTAGCCCATGTTAAACGGCAGTGGCAACTAAAGAGAATCGCCTCTGCGACCACGCCAGCCATATTTAGAGTCGTCGTACGACCCACGGACGAAAGGGAACTTGCAAGGAGGAAATTCAATTGTCCTCTGCGTTTCGGCGAATACGTTTTCCGTCCCTGGGCCAGGGTCAGCAGGCACGATGCGCCGTTGCTCGTCCAATTATGGGTCCAGGGTCGATCTGAGACCACCCACCCTCGCGGTGCGTGCACTCCTGGCAACTTCCGGATTCCTCCATCGGTGTACGACCGCTATCCCCTCCGCTCACCCCCCCCTGGCGATATCCATCCGCAATGCGCGGACTCAGATATTTGCCCCTGCCCCCACCGTCCTGGCGGCGACCATGGATGGCGCCAACGAATCCCGCATTGAGGGGTCGGGAGCAAACCTTCGAGGCGTGGCCACGGCAGTGCTTGAAATCTTGGTCAGTGCTTGCTGCATCACCCCCCTGACGACTCCACGGCGACTTTCATGATCGGGAGCTATCCGCGTTTCTCAGACACCGAAGCATAGCTTTGAGGTTGGCTGGCAATCTTCCTGTTGATGGCAATGGCGAATAGAGAGTGCAGAGATACCGGCGGTAGCCCTGAATATGAGGGACGCAACAAGACAAGACAAGAATAGTGTTGCCACGACAGCGGTGATTGGTTGTGGCCCGAGAACGACTTCGAAGCGTGTCCGCAGATTCAAGTGAGCAGCCACTCTTGTACATCCGAAAGGTACGCGCATTTGACACAGTTTACATACCACATTATAGAAGTTATATTACGACAGTAGCACCGCTATCTATTTGTTCAAGAAAGCTAGCTAGCCATCTCCCTGCCAACAAGAGTACTCCCCATGCCTTCGCACGACTCGTAACCGAGAGTAGGCTGCCAACACACGCACTGAAGTTTGCAAGCCTCTACATGTTGTTTGGATAGTTTTACAAGCATCTATACCCGCCGCTCACCAGTATATCCCTGTCGCCTGGTCCCATTAGACCCTCGACTTTGTCGTCCTAACCAAGGGCGAGACCGATCCACTCGTTGCCTGATCTGGCTCCACCTGCAGCGTCGTCACCTTCATCATCAGTGTTATCTGGCGATCAAATGGCAAATTATGCGGTCCACGCCAGATGAGCGATTAAGACAGCGAAACCGAAGTCTCAATCACACGCGAGGGCTACACAATATCGTTCGCTTGCATCAGAAATGTCAGACTCCACCATACGCAAAAAAAAAAGTAGAATATTTACACGCATGCCGCCATCCTTACGTTAGAGCTCCGGCAAACGACAAATGACTCACCTGCTCGCTTTGCGGTGTTGCCCGTAAGAAGGTCCTCGTTGTTGAAGTCGCCATTGCCTCCGCACCATCGTCCAGCGGTGGCTTGTAAGATTCCGCCTGCGGATGATATATATGCCCAGCAACGCTAAATCATCGAAAGACGGTTCAGCAGACTCTGGCCGTGTATTGTCTTGGCATACACGCCCCCCCTCCTTCCCTCCCTCCCTCAGCAAACCCTCCTCCTTCCTGGGCAGCACGCTCGCCTCTACGGCTGCATGAAATCCCTCGTCACCGTCTGCTGCGATTTCCTGCAGGTGGGAGATAGGGCGCCAGTTCCGGGCGCTGCGTCCCGGCCTGCGGCAGTAGATATCGCGTGTCGTTCTGTGCAACGCTTTCTCGTCGCTTGCCCAGCCTTTCATGACACAGGTATTGGCGGCGACCTGGCGTACAGGACGAAGGCACCTAGTGATGTTTCCCTCATGATCTTGACCGCTCCCCACAGCCCGACCAGCTGCGTCCGAGCTTCCCCGTGACAGAGAGCTTCACGCGCGGAGAGTAGCTGGTGCTATACAGGCGCACCTGTTTCGCGGATAGGGCATATACGAGACCTGTTTCGTGGAGAGGGGCGTAGACGAGGGCGGGAAGGACGAGGGTACTTCTGTGTGTAGAGCTTGAGGGGCGCTGGGCGTTACGGTTACGTATTGCAGTACCGACATATTCGATAGAGCTTTGACCGGCCACCGTATTTCCTCGATAATTTTTAAACCGGGCGCCAGGTCCTCAGGTGCAGGGAACGCAGAAGCGAGGCGATGGCGCACTTCGAGTCGACCATCGTTTTGCACAGAATGACCGAGTTGAAGGTATCATATAACCTTAGTCCCGTTGTGTGTCGTTGAGACGAGCGCTCGTACAGCGGGAGAACGGAATGGCGCTGTTCGGCAACTGCTTCCCCAGCAGGCATGCCGTCATGGCGGCGTGTTATCGAGACGACTATGCTACCAACTTCAACTTAGCGAGCGGGCGCAAGTGCAAGGTATTCGCCGCTTCTACGCCGCAGTTGTTGAAAGCCTGCGCAGCATCCGTTTTGATCGCGATGCTAGTCAGCGTAAGGGGTCCATCGAGCAGAAAGGCGGTCGCCGTGCAAGTTGGTGCAAAGACAAAAAAAGAGTGCAGGTACTCCTGCCACAAAAAAGGGACACAGGAAAAAACGTACCCAGATATTATTTGTCATGGCACTCGTGGTTGGCTACGCTCACCTTAGTCGATCCTCGAGAGCAGTAGGGAACGTCTCCTGTGTGAACCCAGAAGGGACCCTCTGCAAGTGGAAGAGGAAGGGCGTGCCGCGATGGGGGAGTGCATTGATGGCCGCCACGTTTTGCCCCCGAATCGACCATCTCCCACCCGCGTCTACACCAAGAACCTCCTTATCCACCCGGCTGGTCGCTCTTACGAAGGACATGGGCAGCAGGGGCTCAATCCCCAGCTTTTGGAGAAGAAGGGCAGGCTGGATCACGGCGGTCTGCTCGTTCTCGATGTACGCTGATCCCCGTTGCCTCCTGAAGTAAAGGGCGGTCGGTCAACACAGGAGTCATCGGGGGATGGGTTCAACAAGCGAGACGGACGACGGACGACGGGTCGAGGCGATGTCGAGTCTTGTAGAAAAAACAAACTGCGTCGCTCGTTCTGACGAAACAGGCAAGTCTGCTCTTGACCACCGTGATAACACTGCCAAGTTGGTACCGGTAGTTGTTTAGCTATGCTCTGGATCAAGCCTGAAACATAAAAACAGAGTAATACAACCCTCAGCTCACCTGTGAGTACAACAGAATGGGCGGCTTCAAGCCGTTGCCCCGATAAATCCTGAGCCTGGTCTCGTAGGAGAGCTCGAGCTGCCTGGTCGGCTGCTTCCTGCTGCTGCCTGGTCGGTTGCTGTTGCTGCTGTTGCTGCTTCTGTTGCTGCTGCTGCTTCTGCTGCTGCTTGCTGTCGATAGTGCTGGCACTGGTGCTTCTGGCTACAGCGGCCTTCCCGTTGAAGTCGGTTGCTTTGCGGGTGCTGCTGCTGGAGGCCGTTGGTACTCTTCCTGGCACTGCTCCTCCTCTTCGGTGTCTGGAGCCTGACACGGAGAGCTCTGACTGCCTGGTCTGCTGCTGCTGCTGCTGCTGCTGCTGCTGCTGCTGCTGCTGCTGCTGTGCCGCTACTGCTCTGCTGCTGATGATGTGTTGGCGCCGCGAGAAAGGTGCCGCTCGTACACGAAACTTGACAGTCCAGTGAGCGGAATTCGAGCCTCGGGGTGATTTCGGGGTGATTTTGGCCCCTTGGCCAATATAAATCGTCGTAATCAAAAGTCGTAATCTATCTCGCTCGGTAAACTCCTTATATTATCAGGTATTGACCAATAGTAATGCGTCGTAATCAAGAAAAATGCCCTACCTTTTGTCGCTGTGCCTACGTCGGCTCAGGGACCATAGGTAGGGGTCCAGAAATATATAGAGATTGTTCGCGCGAAGCGCGAAAAAAATATGAAGGCGTTTTTGTCGGGCGAGCTACAATACCAGTTACTTGAAAATAGTGGGAAAAAATAAGAAACCGGAATGCTGGTCGAGTCCGAATTTCTTATTTGTCAAAGGTACGTTCTATACTGAGTTCAGTATAACCGCATTCAATTATCTCATTTTCCTGTCATTTACTCTTACAGTGGGCTCCTTTACCTGTGTTCTGGTAGAAGGCAAGATTCTGTTTTCAGCGTCAAAAGTCGATTTCATGTATTAGTGCATATCTGTTCGAGATAAAATCCGATTGCGAAACGGTTTTTTCACGTTGGATTACCTGGTATTTTTCGGATAGACTGGCAGTACCGGTATATTTGTTGCAGGTGAAGGGCTTCGGGGGGTGTCGTCGCAAAGATAGGCAACAAAAAACTAGAAAATACATTCTGTACTACTGCAGCTAGCTGCTGCTCTAGAATTTTATCTCTGAGGACACAGAAGGATCACACATGAGATACTCTACGCAACGTGACCGATGGAAGTGGTATCTCGTATAATATACTACTATGTTAAATATGGATGCATGGAGAGTTGTCTGGTGGTGTAATGACGAAGTTCACTGCATTTTAGACAACACACAGAACGCAGAGTCATCGCCTTTGGTCTTCTCCAAAAAAACATACCAGGTACAATACACGGAAAACGTAAAAACGTGTGTTCAGAACAAAACGGTTTCAATCGCCAAATGTATTCAGCAGCAGCCAGTGCTACACCAAATCCTTCACGTTAGCCCATGTTAAACGGCAGTGGCAACTAAAGAGAATCGCCTCTGCGACCACGCCAGCCATATTTAGAGTCGTCGTACGACCCACGGACGAAAGGGAACTTGCAAGGAGGAAATTCAATTGTCCTCTGCGTTTCGGCGAATACGTTTTCCGTCCCTGGGCCAGGGTCAGCAGGCACGATGCGCCGTTGCTCGTCCAATTATGGGTCCAGGGTCGATCTGAGACCACCCACCCTCGCGGTGCGTGCACTCCTGGCAACTTCCGGATTCCTCCATCGGTGTACGACCGCTATCCCCTCCGCTCACCCCCCCCTGGCGATATCCATCCGCAATGCGCGGACTCAGATATTTGCCCCTGCCCCCACCGTCCTGGCGGCGACCATGGATGGCGCCAACGAATCCCGCATTGAGGGGTCGGGAGCAAACCTTCGAGGCGTGGCCACGGCAGTGCTTGAAATCTTGGTCAGTGCTTGCTGCATCACCCCCCTGACGACTCCACGGCGACTTTCATGATCGGGAGCTATCCGCGTTTCTCAGACACCGAAGCATAGCTTTGAGGTTGGCTGGCAATCTTCCTGTTGATGGCAATGGCGAATAGAGAGTGCAGAGATACCGGCGGTAGCCCTGAATATGAGGGACGCAACAAGACAAGACAAGAATAGTGTTGCCACGACAGCGGTGATTGGTTGTGGCCCGAGAACGACTTCGAAGCGTGTCCGCAGATTCAAGTGAGCAGCCACTCTTGTACATCCGAAAGGTACGCGCATTTGACACAGTTTACATACCACATTATAGAAGTTATATTACGACAGTAGCACCGCTATCTATTTGTTCAAGAAAGCTAGCTAGCCATCTCCCTGCCAACAAGAGTACTCCCCATGCCTTCGCACGACTCGTAACCGAGAGTAGGCTGCCAACACACGCACTGAAGTTTGCAAGCCTCTACATGTTGTTTGGATAGTTTTACAAGCATCTATACCCGCCGCTCACCAGTATATCCCTGTCGCCTGGTCCCATTAGACCCTCGACTTTGTCGTCCTAACCAAGGGCGAGACCGATCCACTCGTTGCCTGATCTGGCTCCACCTGCAGCGTCGTCACCTTCATCATCAGTGTTATCTGGCGATCAAATGGCAAATTATGCGGTCCACGCCAGATGAGCGATTAAGACAGCGAAACCGAAGTCTCAATCACACGCGAGGGCTACACAATATCGTTCGCTTGCATCAGAAATGTCAGACTCCACCATACGCAAAAAAAAAGTAGAATATTTACACGCATGCCGCCATCCTTACGTTAGAGCTCCGGCAAACGACAAATGACTCACCTGCTCGCTTTGCGGTGTTGCCCGTAAGAAGGTCCTCGTTGTTGAAGTCGCCATTGCCTCCGCACCATCGTCCAGCGGTGGCTTGTAAGATTCCGCCTGCGGATGATATATATGCCCAGCAACGCTAAATCATCGAAAGACGGTTCAGCAGACTCTGGCCGTGTATTGTCTTGGCATACACGCCCCCCCTCCTTCCCTCCCTCCCTCAGCAAACCCTCCTCCTTCCTGGGCAGCACGCTCGCCTCTACGGCTGCATGAAATCCCTCGTCACCGTCTGCTGCGATTTCCTGCAGGTGGGAGATAGGGCGCCAGTTCCGGGCGCTGCGTCCCGGCCTGCGGCAGTAGATATCGCGTGTCGTTCTGTGCAACGCTTTCTCGTCGCTTGCCCAGCCTTTCATGACACAGGTATTGGCGGCGACCTGGCGTACAGGACGAAGGCACCTAGTGATGTTTCCCTCATGATCTTGACCGCTCCCCACAGCCCGACCAGCTGCGTCCGAGCTTCCCCGTGACAGAGAGCTTCACGCGCGGAGAGTAGCTGGTGCTATACAGGCGCACCTGTTTCGCGGATAGGGCATATACGAGACCTGTTTCGTGGAGAGGGGCGTAGACGAGGGCGGGAAGGACGAGGGTACTTCTGTGTGTAGAGCTTGAGGGGCGCTGGGCGTTACGGTTACGTATTGCAGTACCGACATATTCGATAGAGCTTTGACCGGCCACCGTATTTCCTCGATAATTTTTAAACCGGGCGCCAGGTCCTCAGGTGCAGGGAACGCAGAAGCGAGGCGATGGCGCACTTCGAGTCGACCATCGTTTTGCACAGAATGACCGAGTTGAAGGTATCATATAACCTTAGTCCCGTTGTGTGTCGTTGAGACGAGCGCTCGTACAGCGGGAGAACGGAATGGCGCTGTTCGGCAACTGCTTCCCCAGCAGGCATGCCGTCATGGCGGCGTGTTATCGAGACGACTATGCTACCAACTTCAACTTAGCGAGCGGGCGCAAGTGCAAGGTATTCGCCGCTTCTACGCCGCAGTTGTTGAAAGCCTGCGCAGCATCCGTTTTGATCGCGATGCTAGTCAGCGTAAGGGGTCCATCGAGCAGAAAGGCGGTCGCCGTGCAAGTTGGTGCAAAGACAAAAAAAGAGTGCAGGTACTCCTGCCACAAAAAAGGGACACAGGAAAAAACGTACCCAGATATTATTTGTCATGGCACTCGTGGTTGGCTACGCTCACCTTAGTCGATCCTCGAGAGCAGTAGGGAACGTCTCCTGTGTGAACCCAGAAGGGACCCTCTGCAAGTGGAAGAGGAAGGGCGTGCCGCGATGGGGGAGTGCATTGATGGCCGCCACGTTTTGCCCCCGAATCGACCATCTCCCACCCGCGTCTACACCAAGAACCTCCTTATCCACCCGGCTGGTCGCTCTTACGAAGGACATGGGCAGCAGGGGCTCAATCCCCAGCTTTTGGAGAAGAAGGGCAGGCTGGATCACGGCGGTCTGCTCGTTCTCGATGTACGCTGATCCCCGTTGCCTCCTGAAGTAAAGGGCGGTCGGTCAACACAGGAGTCATCGGGGGATGGGTTCAACAAGCGAGACGGACGACGGACGACGGGTCGAGGCGATGTCGAGTCTTGTAGAAAAAACAAACTGCGTCGCTCGTTCTGACGAAACAGGCAAGTCTGCTCTTGACCACCGTGATAACACTGCCAAGTTGGTACCGGTAGTTGTTTAGCTATGCTCTGGATCAAGCCTGAAACATAAAAACAGAGTAATACAACCCTCAGCTCACCTGTGAGTACAACAGAATGGGCGGCTTCAAGCCGTTGCCCCGATAAATCCTGAGCCTGGTCTCGTAGGAGAGCTCGAGCTGCCTGGTCGGCTGCTTCTGCTGCTGCTGCCTGGTCGGTTGCTGTTGCTGCTGTTGCTGCTTCTGTTGCTGCTGCTGCTTCTGCTGCTGCTTGCTGTCGATAGTGCTGGCACTGGTGCTTCTGGCTACAGCGGCCTTCCCGTTGAAGTCGGTTGCTTTGCGGGTGCTGCTGCTGGAGGCCGTTGGTACTCTTCCTGGCACTGCTCCTCCTCTTCGGTGTCTGGAGCCTGACACGGAGAGCTCTGACTGCCTGGTCTGCTGCTGCTGCTGCTGCTGCTGCTGCTGCTGCTGCTGCTGCTGCTGTGCCGCTACTGCTCTGCTGCTGATGATGTGTTGGCGCCGCGAGAAAGGTGCCGCTCGTACACGAAACTTGACAGTCCAGTGAGCGGAATTCGAGCCTCGGGGTGATTTCGGGGTGATTTTGGCCCCTTGGCCAATATAAATCGTCGTAATCAAAAGTCGTAATCTATCTCGCTCGGTAAACTCCTTATATTATCAGGTATTGACCAATAGTAATGCGTCGTAATCAAGAAAAATGCCCTACCTTTTGTCGCTGTGCCTACGTCTGTGTTTTCTCTCCGTATGCGTCTGCCCACCCTCGGATGAAATTCGTCTGTATTGACGTATAAACTCCGTACCACTTAAAAGTACGTGTATTAGTGTTGGATATCGAAACCATGAACGTTTCGGTACGATAAGACCAAAATAACTTCGATAACGATAACGATAACGTTATCGTACCGATAATTCGGAAAAGTCGAAAACGATAACGATAACGATAATGGAGGCGAAAACCGGCGCAAAAGTCCCTTATTCTTTATTTTTGGGGTCGCGTCATCACCACAAGGACCCGTAATACAAGTGAATACAACACCAGCAGTGGGTTCCCAGGATCAACGTATTCCAGGTTGTTGTTCTCGCATTAACTCATCGCCACAATACAGTGCAGACAAGCTCCGATAACTCTGGAGTGGAAGAAATACCTATTATCGGTAAAAATAAAACAACCAAAGAATAGTACACATGATAACTGAAGCACACATGCCATATGTACACACCTCAGACAAAAAGAAAATCGAAGTCCGCGCACCTACGTATCAGATACATGCGGTAGGCTATACAAGTCACCACAGAAACCGAGAAGACCACATACTGCCTAGAAAAAATGGACAGAATGAAAAAAAAACAACTCGACGTCGAAAAATCAAAATCAAAATCGGGGAAAGGAAACAAAAATCGAAAAGGGACGAGGGATAACAAAATTCAATTCAGGCAAGAAAGCAAGAAATCAAGAAAGGAAATATACGAGAGAATGCGCATGTTTTAACCGATTGCAGGCTCGCACACTACGCGAGGGGTGTAGAACAGAGATAAGAACGAAAAGACAAACGTACGTACTCCGCTACTAAGAACACCAGGGAAGCAAAAAAGAGATTAACAGACAATAAACAAACAGGAAGACAGGTATTGGCTACAAGGTATACCGGGTATTGTGTATTGTGTACCATGTACCTACTACATGAAAAAAGAAAAACTACACCTGATCAGGTGTATTGTGCTGTATTATTGTTGCGGCAGACCATAGCCAATAGGACATACGGTACACACAAAAACCTATACATTTCCCTATTTCTACTAACAACAATATTTTGGTCCAATTTGCTATGCCCCCCTGTAATAATCGTAAAAGATATGTATAATAGCTGTTACGTGCCAGGGCGCAACGACAACCACAGCTCAACACAAAATGTATACAATGCCGCACAATGCTATTCGGAAGAACTTGCATACAAACGTACTCATGAACCCAACCGTCGCCGCCACACGAAAAAAAACCAAAAAACGCTTGTCATTCCTGCCGAGCGTCTGCCGTGAGATTCCTCTTGACAGTGCCAATCCCTGCGAACCGTCCGAAAACACGAGGGCATCGACAGTATTGAAAAAATAAAAATAAAAATATCAAAATACCGAACTTTTTTCCGGTTCGATAAAAAAAAATATATATTATCGAACGATATGTCGAAAGTTTCGGTACGATATCCATCACTAACGTGTATACATGCATACATGCGTACGTACGCTGGTTTCACTTTCTCTCCTTTGGCGTGTGCGATGTGCTTCAGTTAGTTGGTGTGGGTACTCTGTTGTTTTCTATGTTCACAGCATCTATACAGCACCATGGCCACAGGGCATTTCGTCTGCACTACCATCCGCAAACGACGTCTCTTCTTCGCGGCGGGGGGGTGGCACGGCGAAGCAATGATCGATTACCCAGTCGGGTAATGTCCGGGACGATTGCTGGTGGGGAGAACCCGAGACCTGGCGGACAGGTTAAGACTTAGCACAGATGCATAGTCGAGGACCTTAGGGAGTTCCTAGCCACCGAAGGGAAAAATGGAACTTGCTCCTTTGGTGTGTTTGGAGTTGAGACCGCGCTGTTGCCCACTACTGCAAAAAAGGCGGGGAAGTGGTACCAGGGGATCCTCGAAGCAGCCGAACGGTTCATGGTGAGGTGGTACGAGGGTGAGGCTGAGCTGAGTAGGCAGCGCCGCGCATCCGCCGTGGGTGGTGTCCAAGGGATGGGGAGGGCAACAGTAGGAGTAGGAGAAAACCCGACCAAGGGAATGCGGAGAGGGGAGGGAAGAAGAGTAGAAGGGAGATTGCAGTGGACGAAAGTAGCAAAGAGATGGCAGATAGGGTACCCAGGTATCGGGCAGACTAGGAAGTAGAACAGGCCTATACTACTCGTACCACCAACTGGTGCAGCTGGTTCGAACGTGGTCTTCCTATATCTTCCTGTTGTTTTTTATTATATTTGTTTCATTTTATTTTCTGCTTTTGCGCTGACCCTATGTGATTTCATTGTATATTCTTTCTCTTCTTTTCTCCGATTGATAAGCCTTATTGAAGGAGTCGTGTGGCGTGGGTGGATGACGAGCCTGCTTTGCTTGTTTCGTATTGTCTGACGCCGAGGGGCCGGGCATATTGACGAACGCTGGACGAAGGTGGCAGACAGGGTGGCAAGGTACCAGGCGGGCCAGCAGGGAGACCCTGGCTGTGCTACTCGTACTATAAACTGCTGCCGCTGCCTGGAGCATGCCTTGTGCTTTGTTTGATTCGCCTGTTAATTTCCCTTGGTTTTAGTCTTACTCTCTTGACTAGTGGTGTTTTCTTCTTGTTCCTTTTTTTTTCTAGCTCCTTCTTTTCAAGTGTCTGCCAGATCCCCTGCGGGGGCGGGCACGATGGTTTGTTGCTATATATACATATACCAGGCATATATTTGTTGCTTTTTCCTTGTTTCATTTTCTCTTTCGAATTGTCTTTGTTTTTTTTTTTTTGTTTTTTTTTTGTTATTTCTCTTTAATTCGTTTCGTTTCTCTAGGTCATGGAATGTGCCTGTCATGCCTGTCGTGCCTATTATGTGTGTGTGTGTGTTCTTCACATTAAACCGTTCTTCTACTCGTCGACATCCAGCAAGCCCAGTGTCCGTGCTGATTCTTCACCCTAGAAAGATACGAGCTCTGTGGTCACAGACTACGACACAGAGATAACACACCGTAATGCATTAATAGCCTACGTAATACCATGCCTTCGCACTAGGTGCGGCCGACACAACATACATACATACGCCAGCAACCAAAATACACCATAAAGAAAGAGAAGCAACGAAAAAACCAAACCGAAAGAGAACAAGAAAAAGAAAAAGAAAAGGAGAAGAATCCCAAATAAATAAATAAAATGGGAAGCCAAAGCTCAGACACATACATACTTACCCCGAGCATGAGCCAAAAGGGACGTGCAAGGGGAAAGATACGAGAAGGAAAAAGGGGACTATGCATCCCGGTGAACACTTAACTAAGTAAAAAGAGCAATAGTGAGTGGGCCAAAATACGCTCGTCACCCACCCACTATGTAGTACTTCTTTCATAAGGATAAGAAGGGAAAAAAATCAAAATGCATACCGAACGGCCGCAGCAGTTGGCGGTACGAGAGTAGCAAAGAAACGTCCAACCTATTAGTCGGCCTGGTACCTTGCTACCCTATCTGCGGTCTCTCTGCTACTCTCTTCTACCGCGGTTTCCCTTCTACTCCTCCTGTTCCCCCCCCTGCCCCTATACACTTGTACGGTGTTCCCTCTACCCCTCCTGCTGTTACCCCTCCCCCCATTCCCTCTAACACTACCTGCAGCGGATGCACGGCGCTGTCTACTCAGCTTTGCCTCAGCCTCGTGCCACCTGCCCATGAACTGTTCAGCTGCTTCGAGGATTCCCCGGTACCACTTTCCCGTCTGTTTTGCTGCAGTGGGCCACAGTGCGGTCCCAACTCCAAAGATGATGACATGTCATTGCATTGCATACGTGGCAACATAGTATCTCTGCGGCGTAGCTTTGTGACCACAGAACTTGTATCTCTCTAGGATTGAAGAATCGGCACGGACACTGGTTGTGCTGGATGTCGACGGGTAGAAAGAACGGTTTAGTGTGAAGAAAACAACTACAACGACAACCACCCCGCGTAGAGGTTGGTTGCTCAAGTTTGGTACGGCAAGATAATTTCATGCCGAGCAAGCTGTTCCGCTAGGACGGCCCGGAAGCTTTATAGCTGTCAACGGGGGGGGGGCGCCAGAGTAAATACTCTTGGCGCTCCCGCCGTGGCGAAACACACGAAGCATATAAATAGTGACTCTCTGCAGGACCAAGTGAGCCCGTGGAACCAACGCCCTGAACAAAACTAAACGATTCAGATTTTGGAAGCCATGTGGCACGCATAGTGCTTCAGGCGCAGTTTTTTTTACCGGATTGTCATGGACATCACACCGCTCGTAGCGCGCGTTCTTTGCTTGGTTTTATGATGTACCTGATTTTGGCTCAAACGGATCAGGTATACTTGATTTTGGCATTTGCCCAAAATAAAATATGTATATGTATATGTATATTGTACTATTACGGGGGTCCATAGTTAACGGGGACAAATTTTGTTAGTAAAAATAGGCAAATATATAGTTTTTTTTGTACACCTTAGGTCCTGTTAACTATGGACCCCCGTAATAATATGTGTCGGCATGTAAAACAAGAAAGAGTATCTCAGTGCGTACGTAACCGTGACCATATCCGGCGTTCACGTGTTAGCGAATGATTTGTACTTGTGTAGTCTACGAGTATATACGCGCAGTTCAACTTTTATGCCACGTATATACGTACGAGGGTACAGGTTTAGGCTTCATGTCATTGGTCAAAAACAAATCACCAAGCGCCTGCATATTTCAAGGGGGACTTGAAATCACCAAATATCCAACATGTTGGAAGCTTCGCTCATTATTAATAGGTTTCAGTTCCGAACGCATTGAATTTAGGACTTTATGCACCCGGACGTGGCATGTGATCGATCGATGCCGGCCACACCAATGTGTGTGATGTCTTCGGCTGTTCAGAGGCGAGGAGCCACCCTCGCGAAAGGCAGGGTCTCCGGAGGAGTTGGTTATAGTTTTCGAAGAAAAACTAGTTTTGGGCCATTTGGCCCACCGCAAAAAACAAACTCGACAGGAGAATAAAGAAGCCTTAGGGATCCTTCTACCCCCATGATCGCCGCTAGTATCGAATTTGTAAATTCCTCCATGGTCACAGCCTTACATGGCTGGTTTTGTTTGGGGGGAGAAACGCCAAGGCAACAGGGTTGCTTTCCACAAATAAATACGTCCTTGCCATCACACAAACAAGTGGTCAATGCCTAGTGACGAGTCTCGCCGTTTTTTTTTGCCAAGCACAGCAAACGCTTGATTCCTTCACCAAGGTCGTCACGGTTGTTTTTTTGGTCGTTGTTGCCGTTGTCCTTGTTGCTCTCACATTAATTCTCACATAATGGAGCCCATGGACATAAAGAAATGACGGAGCCCGATTGCGGGGGACCATAGTAAACAGGACCAAATACTGTTAGTAAAAATAGGGGAAAATATGGGTTTTGGTACTTAGACCTATGCCAATGGTGACGCGCAGTCCAAAAGTTTTCTTTGAGAAATATTGCTTTAAAAAAACAGCCGAAAATATCCTCGTATATCGTCGCCGTGGGAAAACAGGGAACAAAAGCTTGATTTTTCCTTCTTTTGTTTCTAACGGCTGCAGGCGGCGCAATATGTATTGTCTCGTTGCAAATAGTTAACACGCTGATAAAATCAGCGCGTGCGACGATAGATGCTCCATCTCGATATAGAATCAGCCCACGGCCAACCCGCTTCGTGTCGGGCAACGCCAACGAGTATAGATGACGCCCTCGAAGATAGAAAGTGGATAAATGCTCTAGGGGGCGAGAGCTTGCCGGCGGCGTCCTGCGGTAGCCTCCCAAACCTGAAAAAGGCCTGCTTTTAGCCATTCGAGGCGGATCGAGAAATTTTGTCTTCTGTTTGGTACACACCAGCGGCTAATTGTTTTTTTATCGTACGCCTGGGCAGCGCCCGCCACACGTCACTGGCCATTGTGTGAAGACGCTGACCCAAGAGTGGGTCGGCGCCCCTAACGAGCGCACTCCGTTCAGAATTTATGACGCAATCGTTGGTTTTTGTCGATCGATGTCTGTCGAGGACTCGGAATCTCGCCACTTCGAGCCAGAGATCGGCCTGAGTTTTTCTCAAGCCAATCTTGGCCCAACATCGGCCCCAGATTTGCTTTTTTTCGGGCTTTTCCAAAAGTTGGGACCTTTGTTTGTTTCTAAACGTGCCCATAGGAAACGTATTCTAAACAAAATTGGCGGGTATCTTTGGAATTCAAACTTTTTATCGATACTTCACGTTCCCATTGGCATTGGTCTTACGGTAGGTTGTATTTACTATGGTCCCCCGTAATAGTAAGATCCGAAAAACTAAGAAAAACCGTTGCCTCAAAATACACGAGATGAACACAGCGCACACAACAAGATGAAATCAATGTGCAACCTGAAGTTACATGGCCGCGGCTTTATGATCTCAACTGCAGCATAGAGATTCCCCCGTTCCCACACAAAATTAGGTCGTGGCTACTGACTGCAGCGGTCGATGTCTGGTGTTCTGCCTGCTCTGTACGAAACGCACAGAAATCGTGAACACAGGGAGGAACACGCCTGCTGTCTGGGGGGCTGGGAGAGTGACGACCTCGCGGACATGCAGTGGAAACAGAACAATCGCACCAAAAACCACGAAACGAATATCCAATATCTCCATCTCTTTCCGGACTGCCAGACAAAAAAGACGCAGCACACCTTTGCAAATACGTCCCTGATACCTGCAATGGCCGTTCCCCATCAATGGAATACATCTCGCCAACTCCACTAAAACCGGTGACGTATGCAACAAGAAAGTACCTACTACTTCCTCGTGAAAACAAGATGCGAAAGAAAACGTTGACTTCTTCTGTGGTGATGGTGTAAACGCCTGTCGTGAGTCTGCGTGCGTCGTGCTGGTGCTACCGTTGTTGGCGGTTGCCTCATCTATCGCCTTAGCCCAATCGTCCCGCTCCTTCAGATGTGCTCTCGTCGTCACTTCCTTCCAGTCAGTTCCATTTTTCCCCCGTCCTTAAAAATAAAATCCTCCTCGCACTTGGGGTTCTGATCTGAAATATGTACATTCCTGCTAATCTTCACCTCTCTGCTCTGGGTGAGTTCAATGCTAATCTTCACTGGTCGTCGACGCTCTGTTCTTTCCTGCTTCGTCGTCGAATCCAGCCTATTACCGACGCAATAGAGTGTCGCTTTGGTTGGCCTGTGGTGGCGCCGGTCTGGGCTAAGGACATCCCGATTGAGCACTGCTGCTCTACGTTTCTCTGCTGCCGAAAACAAGACGGACCAATCGTATGTTTCCGTGCCTGACGTACCGCGTACGACCCAACTCTACTGCCGCCTAAGCCTCGCGGCCACACGTAGCAACAGCAAGGCATCACTCTTTCAGGGTGAGCCCGGCCTTACACTCGCCAGAAAGATCTACCCCACTCGCTGTAAGCCTGATAAGGCATGCCTTGCAGCTTTTCTCGACGAAGCAGGGAGCGGAACGGTGTGGAGCTGTGGGACAGTGCAGCCTGAGCCAAGATAGCGGTCAGGGCGACGCACAGCAGGGCCTAGTGTGGGCTTCTCCACCCAAAACGATGCGCGTAACTTTGGTATCTACGGCGAAAGCGACACACCACACACCATACACCGTTCTTATCAATAACCGCTGGCGTGACGCCAAATATTTACATATTGCTATTCTGCCGCGCACATCACGGCGTAGAGTGTCTCAATCGTCTGGCTCACCTGAAAGGTTGCTTGACTTGTCAGCAGCAATGCTTCTGTCCAACTGTATGTAGCCGAGGGATGCCAGCAATGTCGGCGAAATCCAAGAATCGACTGATTGGGTATGGGGAAAGTGATGTAAGAAATCACGAACTTGACTCCCCCTGCGGGCAAGGGGGTTGGCGGAGCAGGGGGGGGGGGGCGGGATGTTCGAGAGTTCTATATATATATATTTTATTTTTATTTTTTTTCTTCGTTTTTTTTTCTTTTCTTTGTTGTCGTTCGACTTTCTCTTCCATGGAATGCCGTGCCTATAATTTTCATAATGATGCCATGTCATTGTCTTGTGTACTGTTGTTCCTACTGCATACGTCACAATGTAGTCTCAATATCACTGTACCGCTGTTGCGTAGTTTTGTGACCAAAACTTGTAGGGTTCCACGGACCTTTTCGTTCCGTTTTTCGGACTTTGATCTGAAAATTTAACAGGTGTCTCATCATAGCCTTCCCGAGGTATGAATTACTGCGCAACTTTTTTATATTTCGGGCGAGAAGGCAGATTTATAAAACAATTCAAAATATTCATTACCGAAACAGACCGAAACAATGAAAAAAGTGGTGCAGCAATGATGAATCCGTTTGTCTTGCCACAAGAAACGCGTGCAAAAAATCCATGTCAAATAAAGAAAACCGGTGTGATAATCGCCGATATATACAGTGGATCTCATTGTTAACATCTTAGATTTTTTTTTTTATCATATCGTATACACACCAATTCTCTTGATAGAAAAACTATTAGGCGATCGCAAGGATTTCTACTCTTGGGGCATGTCTCAAGAAATGTTCACTCCGAGTACCAGCGGTATCCGTAATCGGAATTGATCTATAGATTTTAGTGTTTGACATTTGACGTAAATTAACGGAATATTGGTTGTTCTCCAGTTTCTCGACGAAATGAAACCGGATTTCACAAACTCAAAAGTCGGCCCGTACACTACCGGCCCAGTAATACTAGTGCTACATTTGGACGCATAAGAGTTGCATAATGGTGCGAAAGCGCAGGAGGAATCTATAAACTGGTCTTGGATGACCATTAAACCGTTCTGTTTTCCCGTCGGCATCCAGCACAGCCAGTGTACATGCCGGTTCTGTAATCCTAGAGAGTTGAAACTTCTGTGGTCACTAACCCACGCCACCGAGATACTGCATTATCCGATATGCAGGAAGCAGATCCAAGTATGTAATGCCATATCATCTTACTGGATGTAAATGACAGGCACAACATACACATTGCATGAATGAGAAAAAAAACGAAAGAAAACAACGAAAAACCAAAAAAAAAAAAATCGAATTAGAAAAAGATACAACAAATAAATGCTAAACTGTCGTGCCTACCCGCGGGGGATGTGACAGCCTCTCGAAAATAGCATCACAAGCTGAAGAGAAGCACAACTACATATAAACAGGGTAAGACTAGACACCAGGGGACAGTAACACGCTAACCGTATCCAGGTAGCCGCAGCAGTTTGTGATACGAGCAGCATACCGGCAACTAGGTTTTCCCTACTAGTCCGCCTGGTACCTTGCTACCCTGTAGGACGTCTCCGTCTTTCGTTCGTCATATCTTCGCCGCCCCCTGGTGTCAGACAATACGAAACAGGGAAGACAAGCTCGTCATCCACCCACGCAACACGACTCAATTCATAGGGCATAGAATTAAAAGAAACGAAGAAAATGAAATAAAATCGAAAGTCAAAGAGGATCTAACGACCAACGAAAATTAAGAAGAAGGAAGACCACGTTCGAACCTAATGCACCTGTGGGCGGCACGAAATAATGGGCATATTCTACTTCCCAGTCAGCCTGGTGCATTGCTACCCTTTCTGTCATCTCCTACCTGCTTTCGTCTAGGAGAAAGCGAAGAAGAGGAGTAGAGGAGTAGACTTCTCCAATAGAAGCAGTAGTCGTATCAGAGTATGAGAATGATATCGTCTGTGCGGCTGAGCTACATTCGGGGCACGATGTCGGAGGTGTCTGCTCCGTGTCAGCATGAGTTAACCTCGCCGTTCCACGCTGAGTAGTAGCCGGTGGAAGGGAAATAGTCGTCACCCCCGTTACAGGCTAAGCGGTTGACTCGTTATATAGGTCTGAGTGCGTTTCAGAGGGCGAACATATCCTCTCGACACAAAACATCGCCCATGATAGGTATATTCGAACTCGGGGCAACTATGGAAAAAGGTGCATGCCTATGACGGCCTCAGCAGTTGTTTTTCGTATGTCAATGTGTCCGTTGAATCTGCAGCCGACAGAGGTTGCCAAATATGTACAATGGTGCTGCTGCTGTTTCTGTCGGGGCTCGATTATTGCATTTGAATAAGTAACCAGGATGGGCGGCGGACCATTAGGACTAAACGACATGGTGGCGGCTATGTCTCCGACCCCTTTCGACACGTCAACAAAATGCTGATCAATCGACACGTTGATCGCGACAGATATATGGAGCCCGAATTCTCCTGCGAGGACGTCCTGGTATCTCGTTGCGTACGCGAACAAAACTTGTCGAGACTCTCACGCAGTTCCTGAAGAACCCCCCCCGCTCGAGCGTATTCCCCCAAAACAACCTCGAAACCCCTCGTCAATGCTCCGAAACGGTCTTGAACAGTCACCCTTACGCCCGACAGCCTCGCTTTGTGCACCGATCGCCCCAGACCCGCCCTTTCTTTGGCACGAACTAATCGATGCGGACCCCGGAGCACATTGTTAGCATCTTCAACACAGCGTCGTTCACTACCAGATCTTCCCCGAGCGTTTCTTGAATACGCTCCTTGGTGAACGACTGCAATACTGCTGCCATCGCACAAAATCGTTTGGCACTGTCCCTGCTCCATGCTGAATATTCGTCGTTTTGCTGCCTCCTGTTCCTCTATTGCCTCATTGGGACACGACACGACACCCACCCCATCGTCCTCAGATCCACCCCCCCCGCCAAATGAGCCCCGTCCCTAATTCCCTGTTGATTATGTTGCTAGGCGTTGACTTGCTCAGCCAACCCTTGAATCATTGCAAGAGCAGGCGTTAGCTGTTCGATGATCGTAGTTACGCGGAGGGAATTTTGGTGGATATGATCTGCCGCTGGTATCGGTATCCCAACACCCTCTCCGGCGACCCCTCACTGCTGACCCCCAATGCTACCTTGACCAGCCCCTGCACCCTATACAACAGCTACATTCTCCCCACCCCCGTCGACCATACCTCCAGCATGCGCCACGTCCTCACCAGCCGCAGCCGCAGCAAGGGCAGCAGCGTTCATCTCTCCCGCATTAGCATCTGACTCGGCTGCCGCAGCAGCATTCTCCGCGTCTACTTCGGCAGCTACGATCGAGTCATCCTTCCCCGCGGCGGCCGCTGCCGCCACATCAACAGCACCTGCCGCACCTGCACTCGCCCCCACGTTGCCCGGCCCCCCTTCCCGTGCCGCGCCGCCGATGACTGCGCTGCCACCTACATGATGTGCTTTATTCCAAGCTTCGGGAGCAGCTCTTCCTTCAACTCGCTGATCGTCTAAGGATATCAAACCCCCGCTGCTCGTACCCCCATGAATAGACTACTACGGTAGATGGTCTTCTTCCTCACTGGTTTTCTTCCTCACTGTGTCAACCCTTCCCAGGCTATCTCCCTAGTTCAACCAACTGCACTCTTCATGAACTCTATGCACCTCTTGCCCATCCCCTCTGTCCATGCATGCAAGCGCTTCAATACCTCTCCACTAACCCCAGATTTTCCTCCGTTCAATCTTCTACATGTTTCGAGGATTGTTGATGAAAAAACACGATGTCTTCAGAACTGGAAATGTGGACGAACAGTCCTACTATGACTCCGGAGAAACGGAAAAGTGCTCGAGAAAGCTTTCGGAAAACTAAGGGGAGCATCCTAGGGAGTCTACCGGTGTTTTTGACAATCCCGTCGAGGAAATCGCTGGTTTTCGGCAACAATCGCCAGTTCTGAGACCCCTTCAAACATTTCCCATAATAGTTGGTCGGAATAGGTTATAATCATCGTTTCCGGCAGGAGAGGAATCTCTGAATGGTACGATAATGTGCTGGTCGTTCCAAAACGTCGTGGATGATAGTTATTAATGGTTCATGTATATTGCAGAAATATTTACTCGGCCCAAACGATAAATATATTCGCTTTAGGGGACGACATGAAGACACGAAGAAGTGCGTTGGTCGTTCCGGAAAGTCGTGGATAGCAATTTGATGAAAATGTCGTTAGTCGTTCTGGAAATTTGTGGCTCGTAATTTGATGTACCATTCTGGGATTCCTAACCCGCCACAAATGACAGCCAATAATGATAACCTCCATCTTGTGTGGAGAAGATCGAAATCAAGAAAAATATTTATTTATTTACTTACGTTTGGGGAGGACAATTTATCTCACATGCTCGAAATTGACTGGAAACATCATGCAGCAGCCCGAAGGATAAACGGACATCCCAATATAATTCTATCAACTTATAGCATTCTGAAAGACGGATTGACGGGTCAATGGTAGGCCTGACGAGGAAGAATTTGTTCGTCAACCAAAATCTGTGGCCACGAGACCTATATATCGAGGTAGTGGTAATTTGAAAAAATGTGTATTGATCACTCAATCAACCCGTCTATCTCAGTATCGACCACGCGACTGGTCCACGAAACTCAGTATCCGTCCCTCATTTGGTACAACTGACAGAGACTGTGATACATTACGTTCTAGTAAGAGGGAAACGCCAATGCCATGGAGCACCGAAATTAAATGACGGTTTAACGGGTGAAAGGCAGTCTTGACGGAGTAAACGTTGGCCGTCAACGCAAATCTGTTATAAATCACGTTCTCGTAGCTTTCAAAATTTGTTATCGATCACTCTACTAGTCAGACTCAGCGTCAACTACTCGACTGGTCCATGGAACTCAGTATCGATACCTCATTTGGTACAACTCACAGCTGATGTATTTGAGATGTATCACGCGCACCGTCTGGGCACTGCGCGAGCGCGGCAGGGGCCGTCTCTACACCGTAAGCACGAGGAGGAAAGGCATAATCATACTCTCTACGGTCAGCTACGAACCATGTTGCAGGGTGAGCGCAACACGCACACAAAGGAAGAAGCTTCTCCCTCTGCTTTAAGGAGTCTGGTCGCCCGGCGCGCACAGCAGCCAAATAAGCTCGTGACGTTCGTTTCGCGACCACAAGCTAGACTAGAAGTCACAACAATTTTGCGCAAAACTCGTGCATTCACACGTAAAGTTGCCCGGATCGGAATTTCGACATTCGTTTCTGGAACGCCCAACCCTCAACGCACAAGCAACTGCGGAGCATGCAACCGGCAAACCCAGCTCGTGCTCCCCACCATTTTGCCGCCATGAGCTGTCGAAAGCCGCGGAGGATGCGGCCTATCCTGTTTCGGCCAAAAGAGAAGAGGACTAGTCTGGATGCTCGCATCGAGAACATAATATTTCAGCCGTCACGAGTGAGCATAGATGTCGGCTGGCGGCACATTTGCCCTTTGACGGACAGTCGTCAACGGCATCCCGATGCTCAAAACTATTATATTTGAGAAGAGAAGGCTTCACGGGCCAAAGGTAAGCCTGACGGGGCACAGGTAGGTCATCAGCCAAAATATTTGGCCACGAGACTGTAAAAAATCAATCATCGACCACGCTCCTGGTCCAACTCACAGCTGACGTTTCCAAAAAAAGCTTCTGCAAGCAACGAGCACGACACATCCTGTCACAGCTGTGAAGGACATACCAACTCTAGAAACTACAATATTTGAGAAGAGGGTGCGACGGGACAAACGTATGCCTGACGGGGCACCACTAGGCCGTCAACCAATATATTTGGCGGCGAGACTGTTAGAATCAAGGATGGACCACTCAACCGGTCCAACTCACAGCCGACGTACTCACACCCGGCTAACCGGCAGTCAGGGCACGGCGAAAGCACGCCCGAGGTCGCCCCCGACATAATTGGGGGCGGAGATCACGATGAGGCAGGTTCGTCCCATGAAGTGAACCTCATCTCGCGCTAACACGAACAACGAAAAAAGAACACGTCTGATAAACGCTGATAAGAGCTGAGAGCAGAGAGCCGACAATATTGTATCTATGTTTGTATCCAATGCATAACCATAACTGAAGACGATTTGAACGCTGCTCGAACTTTACTAGATCGTTATAGCTACTGCAGAGCATTTCCAGAGGAAGTAGCACGTGCTATAGAACACACCCACCCGAATCAAAGGCATCGTCGGGGATGACCGGACGAAAGTCAGCCCTACATCGATCAACCTTCTCCTCTCATCTCGTTTCCTCTCCACTTTTCTCTTCTTTTTTTCCCCTCTTAACTGTCGACATCAGTTTTCTTTCTAAAATAGCCACGCAAGCCCAACTTTGAACACATTATCTTGCTGTTAAGTTACAAGTGACCTTCATTGTGTCGGCTCTCTTCGCAGACACGGATCCTGGGTATCTGCATCATTCTTTCAACCACTAACTTTGCTTTTGCTAGAAATCGTATTTTATCGTTTTTCCCGCGTACAGCGTGGAAGCAACAAGAAACATAAATTAGCTTGTTTCGCGCTCACCGTTCAAAACTTGCAACGGAAACAACGTATGACATGTGATGGCACCAAAGTTGCCTTGCAAGATATTTTGCGCTTGCAGCATGAAACCAATATTGGGTCACACAAGTACAAGTCTCCGCGCGAGAGCGAGAAGCCGAACACATTGCTCGTACGTGGAACGCGTGTGAATGCACAAACAGCAGTATATTTACATGCTTCGCGCGTGATTGCGTGAAAGCAGCTGTTATTGTGATATCCCTGTCAAAGAAACTTGATGAAAGTCGATGTTCTCGCCGTCGAGTCGAGCCTGATCTTCTGATTGTTGGAGGACAAGTTTCTTGTCTTCGCACCCGAGAACTTGATGATTTTCCCATGATATCCTTATAGAGTTTGACGAACTCAGGGAGACGTCCCTTAGTGGTACCACTTTATGTGTACATCCAAGGGCGCGGCTCAGAGTCTGAAGAGAAAATATGCTATGTGTCTGTTTCGGCCGAGATATATCGCAGAGGTGGTGCCGACTTGTCTGTAAATACCACTGTATTTTGAAGAAGACAAGGAAGAAGATGGTTCGCAAAGCACTTGGTTGGTATTAATTTGAGGGGAATACTCCAAAGAGAACATATAGCATTGACCTCAAGAGACGGGGACAAAAAATTAAAATGGGGAAAAATGAGAAGAATGGAGAAGGAGAAGAATACGAATAAAGCGAAGAATTGGCCGTGGCAGTTACCTCATCACATAGTGGCATTGCTCATGCTACGAGCTGGTGTACATTGGTACGGTAGAGACCTCTGTTCCAACTGTACCACACGTGTTCTCGACCACGTTCCAGCGACGATGCTAACAACGTTACTCGCAGTACTTACTCCAACTCTGCACTAATCTACAATCCGCTTCGGATGTCATCGTTCTGCATGCAACCAGTAATTCGGACTATCAACACACCTTGGACGTACCGCATATATTACAGTCGAGGATACCGGCCCATCGTAACAAATATTGCAAAGGCCCACTCGCGCCTGAGCCTCTACGGCACTGATGTAGTTTCCGTCGATCTACAGTACTACTACTGTAGTATTCGCTTTTGACGACGTATACAGAATCCCACGATATTCCCGAACTTTCCTCGCTACCTGCACAAGAAAATGGGGACCGTAATACTCCCGTTGCCAGCTGTTCTTCATCCGAACTGCGCAGCGCACAGGCAACCTCAGGTATCAGCATCAAGGATCCCTATTTATTGTGTCGGCGTCATCTTCGGCGTTTCGTCTCAATGAATCAGCCGCGCCCTATTACCGTAAGCATTACCCCACTCTCGCGAGGCAGCGGTTCGAACACCGAACGTTGACCTCGTAAGCGCGATTTCCTCTTTTCTCTCGCGAGATGGACACCCGGCATGAACCGTATCTCTCTCTACATATATGCGTCTAAAGGCGAACTGTAGACGCAGGCGGCGGAGCGAGTTCATGGGGGGATCGCCGTAGAATGTAACACGGAGCTTGCTTTGTGCATGTATTCCCGAGTCATTGAGTTGACTCATGCTTCTTAAGGAGATAAACAGCAAGTGTCTTCGGGAGGTTTGTATATCCTCTGGACATCCCATTATCCCACTGATCTTCGCCGCCCAATATGGGTTTCCTGAATGCGACGTGGTCTACGATAGATGTAGCACATTTCCGTTAAAGGTGTGTGCATGACGGGCTTCGTCAACCCGAAATCGTCGGAATGACAATCTTGTTTCGAAAAATATCGTGTTTATACACTTGAGCCACAGGACTATTCATCAGGATGCAACTTGAGTTTTGCTGCAGTCAGTTTTTGGGTGAGGCATGGAGTTTCTTAGTTGAGGAACCTCAGGAATTAAAGGGTGAACCTCTATCGTAAAACGCCTTATGTGCCGAACAAGTTCCAAGGGTCTTCCTTACCGGGGAGATTTGTTGTCCCAGAAGTTCTCAATCTTGCAACTTTTAAAAACTTGCACTAAGACACAGAACCGGTCTGTCACAAATTATGAAACATTGAGAACATTAAAAATATAGACAGCTAAAACGCATCTGCTTCGATTATATATCACAGACATCTTAAAGATATAAAAGTTGCGTGGTCAAATATAGAATTTTGTCGGGAAGAAAAAACGCTCCCCCACAGTAAAAGCATTATCCGCAACATCGAGCACCATCCGCAATATCAACCCACGTCTTTCCGACATGAAAAGTGCAACAGTTCTAACGCGAACGTCGCCCAGACCGTGCCTAACCAATCACCACTAGATTACCAGACGAGTGGCGGTGTGGAGCATTAGGCCGTCCTCGCGTACGGTGAAAACTACCTAATCCCCGGGTTGCGTTTCGTGGGCTGGCGGCCGGCACTTCTATCCATCCCCACTACATACCACGTCCATTTAAATTCACCTCCGTCCAACCGCACAGAAATTTTCACGAAGCACCACTGCACAGCAACAGCAGGATAGTGTACGGTAGTGCAATTGTTGCACACCCCGGACAGCTCATAAGCTGGCTCATCTATCGTTTATAGCCCAAGCTTCGAAAACATGTGCAGATGAGCAACCGCCTATAGTTCAAACCGGGGGAAACATGGCGCATGAGCAAATAATAGCTCACGTAGCTCCTATCGCTCAGCCTGGGCAAATTTGTGCTGGTGAGTTAACGCCTATGGCTCAATCTTGGAAAGCACGTGCAGATGAGCTACCGCCTATAGCTCAAGCTACGGGAAACATGTGTAGCTCATGTAGGTCATTTAGCTGACCACGGGGACAAGAGAGCTGCCAATGCAGCTCCTGTAGCTCAGTCTATGAAAATATGTGCAGATGAGCTATCCTCTATAGCTCAAGCCTTCAAAAGATGTGCAGATGTGCTGCAACCTATAGCTCATGCAGGAAAAACATGTGCAAATGATCTATCGCCAATAACTCACCCCCGAAAGACGTAACCATAGCGCATGTAGGCAGCTCATTGTAGCTCTTTCTCGGCAACACATGCGTATAAGATAAATAGCTGAAAAACCCACCGTCCGGGACACGTGCGACTGAATAGGAATAATGTGGATTGTACGGCGTACGATGCATATCAAATCTCAACCACGGTACGAGCGACAGCATTATTGATCTTACTGTAAGCATGTTTCCCATACTCATACTCGACTCATATTCAAAGTAACGCGATATTGAATCGCAGAATCATCTGATTCCCGGACATCCCGTTCCAACGTCCGTGGCTGGGGCCTACCACAAGGTGCAAAGACTAGACAAAGAGGCAAAACAAATATCCATCTGCTCGTACATCTCCAGAAAAACACGCAAACAACACATGAACTGTGAGGAACAAAATACACAGGAAACCCGCCGCTGCTCCTGTTTATCCCTACGGCGTCTACGTGAAGCTTGAGCTTTCCTGTTCGTGCTCATCGAAGATGTCATCATCAGACCGGGTATTTAATAGCTGTTGTGCCGGGTACGATACACACCGATTAAACCCGCTTGGTGGTGGTATGTCACGAATGACTGTCTCTGTGGTATGCTGTTGGTGAGCACAGCGTGAGAACATGCACAGGAAGCGCAAGTGCTGAAGAGGCGAAGCATCTCGAACGCATGTCATGTACGGAACGTACCCAAACGCTCGGTGTCCGTCCTGTATAGGTCCGATGCAAATAGCCACAAAACAGTTGGTTGAGCAGCAGTCTGTCGGGCTATTTGACAGAACGAAGCGCCGGCGATTACGTTCGTGCAGAAAACTTAGCGGTAGCAAGTAGCAGCAGCAGTATTTAGCGCAAATGTACGTATCGCAGCTGGCACACGACCTCGGCTGAGACGCCAAACCAAAAGCCAAATCACGAGACGGCACCTGTACAGATTCCGAAGCAGATCGATCCGTCTTTCGTCTCTAAGATGCGGAGACACGTCACCGAGAGGGGGTGATTTTCGTAGTAACCATGCTCACGGGTCAGCAACAAAACGAAATATAGCAGACATAGCAAAAGCAGCAGCAGAACAGCACGTCAGTATAGCACGTACGTGGGAACAGAAACAGAGTGACGTCAAAACAGGGGCATGAGCAGCCGAAGTAGCATATCATACAAGGTCGATTCTGCCCCAGGCAAGGCGAGGATGGTGAGCCCAGAGGCACACGAGGAGGAAAGGCATACTGCTATATCTCCGGCAGACCTACTCCGTGATGTGGGCAGCATGAGCAGCAGCAGCAGAAACATCAGAACAACACAGCAGCTTCACGTAGCCGCAGCAACAGAGTAGCAGCAGCAGCACAGCAGCGGCGGCAGTAGTAACAGCAGCAGAGATACATCACGTACGCCCGAGGCCGTTCTCCGCATAGCAGTGGAAGCATGGAAGCACGGTGGGGCACGACGAGGGAAGATCAAATAGCGTCCACGACGGAGCTACTTTGTAGTGGATGAATCTCGTCCCTACTAAAGGTCAATTGCGGGTTCGAGTCTCACCGAGTGCATGCTTGCGCTGGCACGGACATTTTCTTGCGCAAAAACCACACGAAAGCGCAAGATCGTGAGTTTTAAAATTGAGCGAATAATCGACGAGCGTTTAAAAGGCTTAATCCTCTTTCGATATAATGAAGGCATAGACAGGGTGGACTTTTTGGTGCGACATAAACTAGACGAGCTGATACGGCCGGCGCGAGAGTTAGCGAAATTCGATGAGTATTCCAAGAGCGTTGGGAAGGCTGAACCCTTTGCGCGATAGAAATGAAGGAACTAACCGGGGGGGACAAGGGACGACACCTGTGACCACGTCTTGCCCACAAGCTGGAAAGGAATAGTTCCATTGAAATGGTAAAAAAAGAAATAATGAACCACACCCTCGAGATTTCGCAACGAAGCATGTCGCAGACTGACCTACCCCATGAGGGGAGCTGCGTGAGCAGCAATAGCAGGACAGCACACGAGCGGTAGTACGAAGCCACAGCACCACCAGCAGCAAACAGTACATCGCGCACGGCCGAGGCCGTCCCGGTATAGCGGTCGGGGCAGGGAAGAACTGTGAGCGAGGGAGGAACCAATATCGTAACCTCTGCGCACTGTTCTACAGTGGGAGTGGGGGGAAGCTCGTTCGGGGGTTGTAAATCATCACTTTGTTTCCTTGTACGCGGAGGCTGGAGAAAACACTTTTCTATTGTTGCATTTAACGCTACACGTACTGAAGACGGGGGTGGAAAAAGGTCACCAACATGCACTCTTTTCAGCTCTACCTGTACTGAGGTGGAGGTGGGCGGAAATACTTAACATGCACGCCATTCGTCACTACAGCAGTAGACGGATTCAGGAGGAAATCATCAACACGCACTCCATTCGTCTCTCCAGCAGTAGGCGAAAGCGAGAGGGAATGGTCAACACGGACTCCATTCGTCTCTACCGCAGTAGGAACGACGACGAAAGGCATACTCATATCTTCGAGCGTCAGCAATAAAGGAAAATGGCGGGGTGAGCGTACCCAGAATATACATGTACTCGTTCGTAACGTTTTATTTTTCTCTTCATAACACAACTAAAATTTCACGATGCATGTGACACTGCCTGCCAGTGCTGCGAGTTACATAATCGTAGACAACATTTGTACCTCCACCACCGAACCGCTCTTCCCGCGACGTAAGCTCATCTGATTTGGTAGACACCAAAAAGCACCGTCCTCTCTGCCTTACGGGTCTGGTTGTCCGGCATGCACAGCAGCCGAAGAGGCTAGGGACGATCGTTTCGCCACCATATGGTAGCCTACGAATATTAAGACATGTGTGCGCAAAATTCGAGCTTTAACACGCAAACTAGCCCGAATCGACATGTCGACAGTCGGTTTTGGAACGCACGAGCGATGGCGGAGCATGACACCGGCCATCCCAGACAACTTTCCCCGCACTCTTGCCGCCATGAACATTTAAACGCTGCGGAGGATGCGTCCTCTTCTGCTTCGGCCAGAGGAGAAGACGCCCAATGTGGGTCATGGCATCGAAAACGTAACGTTTGTTCCGCCACGAGCGAGCATAGATGTCCGCTGATGGCACATTTGCCCCTTGACGGGTAGCCGTCATAGACATCACAATGCTCAAAACTATTATTATTCAGAAGACGGTTTGACGGGCCAAAGCTGGGCCTGACAGGACAAAGGTAGGCCGTGAACGAAACGCTTTATCCACGAGATTGTTATAGGTCACGTATCGACTACTCAACTGGTCCAACTCACTATTGACGTTTTTAAATATAGATTCTGCATGAAACGAGCACAACATATCCGGCACAGATGTCAAGGCCATCCCAATGGTGAAGTATTCTATCTTTGAAGAGGGTTTGACGGGCCAACGGTAGGCCTGACGGGGCAAAGATAGGCCTTCAATCAAAATTATTTGGTCACGAGACAATAATGAATCAAGTATCGATTACAAAACTGATCCAACTCATAGCTGACGTATTCACACCCAAGCTAGGGCACGGCGCAAGCACGCCCGAGGCAGCCCCCGAAACAGACGAGGTCGGAGTTTAGGATGAGGCAGTTTCGTGCCGTCAGGTGAACCTTCTCTCGTGCTAGCACGACCAACGCAAATCAATACCTCTAAGAAAGGCTGAGGAGCGCTTGAGCATTGGGCCAACAATATCGAAATTACATTTATGTTTAGCTTTGCAGCATCATGTCACTGAGGACGTGTGATGGGGCGGGGGCACACCTGATATTTTCCGTGTGAAAATGAGGGCATATACATCAGTTTGCATTCATTTTCAACAATCCAATACTTTTTTATCTTGAAAAACAAAATCGTGTCATGCCCGAACGACGTCCAACATAAACCATCATACGCACAGCATGGTCAACGTTTTCGGCGGCAGTGATATCGACGTAGTACAGCAATATTACCAGCAGCGAGCACAGCCAGCAGCAATGTAGCGCATAACCGCAACATCCGATATATATCTTTAAGCTTATATATGTGTGCAATAGAGGTGGAAGGCAAGAGCACGGGATTACCTAAGTACCCGTGCAGCAAACTTAACACCAAGCGCGTGTGATCGGGCTGCTTCCGTGGAAGCTCTCTTTGTCACGTCAGTGGACGCTCCCATGACGTACTTTTTCAGGGAATAAATGGAAGCTTCCATGGCACCCGAAAGAAGATTCGACGGAGACGATAAGAGCTTCCATGAAAATGGTGGGAGTTAAGCTAAACCCTGCTACCATGCAAATTCCACCACTCCAATGGAATCTTGTGGAACCTTCCGCGACTTCTATGGAAGTATGCACCTCCTTTAGTCTGCTTCCGTGATGGAATGATTCATGATAACATCGGCCATAGTGCGGGATCCCGGCCTCTTGGCGTCTCAATATCATTGATATAAAGTGCTGCTCCTGGTCGATCTCCACAACCTTGCGCTTACATATTCGGGCGAACTTGGACCAACGGGCGAGGGAGAGCTCGTCGCAAGTCGTCTCGACTTTCCCGCAGAGGACCGATGATTTCTGTTGTCTCGATGATATTGACATGCGGCAGGACCCTCTATCGAGTACTGATTACTCCAATCTCAGCCCCGGACATCCTTTGGACATTGATAATAGTTAACGGTGACGACACCGTTCCATTGTCGAACTTGAAATATAATGCATGCTTTGAGTTATCATATTGGAAGGTTTGCTTGAATGCTTACTTCAACGCATATTGAGATCGAAGGCAGAAGATTTGTAGGGTACGATGGATATGTCAACGCATTTCCGACGAGGCGGTTCCCACCAGAAAGCCCATGAGCCCCAGTCTAAGATCATAGCGTAAATCGACGCTTTGCACTACTGCAGGCTGTCAGCTACGACGAGATGAACACTTCGTGTCAACTGATGTACTGCGTCGATTTTGTCCAGAGCTGCGTGAGACGGCATAGGTGTAATGCGCCCGATATTTTTGACTTTCGCGTTGGCGCAAAAGCCTTTCACGGCACCATCATTGGCTGCATCAATCTCTCTGGTGCCATAGAAGTGCCCGCAGCTTGGCATGCGTTCGCTGTGGTCGAGCACAGCGGAAACACACGATTGTCAGTGGCTGGTTCGCCGCGTGACAGTTGATAGGGGCGACCACCCGAGGAAGCCAACTAACCCAGAGCACCACTGGCCTGAGAGGCTTCGGCTGTTCAACCCCGTGTAAGTTTCTGTTGAAGACTGCTTTTTGGGTGCTTGCCCATTAGAACCGACGTATTCGTCGAGGGTATAGCGAAGCGCGGGGGAAGAGGCGCCTCCGGTAAAGTCGCAACGACTCTTCGAATCGACGCTGCGAGACTCGCGTGTGATTGGCGAGCGTCCGTAGCGGCCTTGTTTGAAACGCTTGGTGAGCAGGAAGCCGTCCGGCCGGTACGGATTGTTTGTACGGCGTTTGTACAATTTTTTACCTTGATCAATAAGATTCAGGTTACAAAGTAATTGATAAGGTCTTATTCCAGCGCGAGGGCTAACGTTACTTGCGATACGTATCGAATGACAATTTTTGTAACCTGGTGAAGGCGACAGTGGGCATCGGTTGGATTCTCCAATGATAGAATCGTCAATCAAGAGCCTATTTTACCTATTTTATCATAATACAGTGGTGCAATATAGAGTAATCGATTGACAAACTCGCACAACTATCCTAGAAACAACAGGCTATTGCGCAAAAATATCTGAACGTACTGTTTTTTCGAATATATTGAGACTAAGCGCAGGGCATTAGTTACTTGGAATTGACACACTGACACAATTCAAACGTACAGGTATCGTTCGGTACTTCTCTGAACATATCGGCAAATCAAACGGTATCGATTGGCAATTCCGTCTACCTTTCCTGAGAACAACAGCACGTTGTACCTAACGCTCTGAACCTACTGATCAGATGAATAGGGAACGATAGACACCTTGACCTTCCTATTGCAGGGGGCAGTAGGTGTCGTTATGCAATGCCCCAACCTGATGAAGACCAATAGACACATTCAATTGGATATTATTCAAGGTGTGGTGTTGACACTCCAGTCGGCGTCCGGAGAGCGAACAGGAGATGGCAGGCTGTATCGACCGTTGAATACATGAACAAATTGGATGGGTTCATTAGCAACAGGTACAAGGTGCCCGTTGGAAAGCAATCGCTTTATGTGAGGAGGCCGCCGACATAACTGATTTCACACATCACGGCGGCAGCCGATATGATGCTGCTTGGCAAAGACGATGCTGGCCAGGCGCATGAAGGGGAAGTCGTCTCCAAATACTTTGACCTCTACCAGCAACTAAACACGCCCGCCTTCGACGTGAGTCTTGCGCTCGAAGGCACTAAGGACCTGGGGACGGACTGCTGCAGGCAGGTGTGCCTCTGGCTCCGCTCGGATCACCTATAAAAGGTGCTTGGCGATGCTTGGACGCAATATATGGTTGCATTACAGTAGTTCCTTTCTTGCCTCGACGGACACCTCCTCAACCAAATGGGTGAGAAATCCATATCAGACGAGCGATAACGCCTGCCGGGTATGATGAGGAGAACTTGCTGTAAATCAAAGCCGCAGCAGGGGGGAGGGGATACCATAGCATCGTGATGTTACTTCTGTATGTGCCTCCGCAGATCACGCAGATCTTCTTGCTGCCGGTGGATAAGGCGCTGCTGCCGCGACCTGTTGTGTGAACCATCACAATGCCAGTGCCAGATAAAATACGGTTTTTCACTGTCATGCCTGTCTATGGCGGGTCGGAATTCTTCCCGTGGCCACATACCCGACTTACCGACCTTGAAGACCCCGCGCACGTGCTATTTATTGCCCTCGGCCGGGGCTCCCATTTGTGCCGTGGTGTATACACGGGACCCGTCCGTGCCACGGAAGCGAAATCTTGACAGGCGACCTGTGCCCCGGAGAGAAACTATTATTTCCCACGAAATATTTGCATTTCATACAAAGAACTCTTACAATACCTGAAGCAAGTATAAACAGGTTCCGATGTGGTTGTTGTTTAAACGATGGATGGATATATACTAGTGCATACAGCAAGTCTCAAGGCATAACCATTCTGTTCCACGAAACATGTGCAATTCATATAAATAACTCCTACAATACTCGAAGCAAGTATGAACACATTCGGATGTTGTTATTGTTTTTGTTCTTGTTGTCTATCAGATGGATGGATATATTGTAGTGCATAAACCAAGTATCAAAGCAACGTCGCAGACATCGAACACATTGCGCATTCTTGGTGCATATAGGGATCTTTTTACGTACTAACGAGGGCAGCAGGAGTCGACCGCGACGAATTCGAGCCCGGGCCAGCAACGCTGTTGTTCGCGATGCGGTCAGGTGTCCGTTAGGACGGACACGTAAGAACGAGGTAGGGGCAGTTCATGTTAGTCCACACACACGAAGGAGAGTTGTTTATGTTCATCGTCGTACTGTTAAGGGTATGGCGTGCTAGGTACGACAGTGTTCGGCCAGTAATGAATTTTGAGGTAGTCACAGATGCAAGTAGATCTTCATCTCTAAACGTTCACAGGATAGTCGTCACCAGAAATACGAGAAGAGCATGCGTGGACATCAAAGATCCAGACGTTCGACCTTCCAACAATCGCAACGATCATGGGATGCTGACATAGTCGAACCTGCGCCGTTGGCACTGTTGTTTGCGTTGTGCTGGATCGATCTGGCACGAGGTGTCCGAATACACATTTTCCTCGAATGATATACCTCTGAAACAATCGGTCGACTTGTTTCGAGCATAATTAAAGGAGATACACAGGAATTTTCGTCAAATCGAAGACACGGGGTCTATCGTATTTTCGTGTTCGAATGCCTCGAACGGCAAGTCTCACCCAGCTGAGGATTCATCTGGAGGAGAATCATGCAACACAACAATACCTAGTCACACAGGATAAAACCCCAGTTCTTCGTAGAGAAATATTCTCAGCCGTATCGTAAATATCCTCTGTGCTAGGTACAACCTACGAGTACAGGTCCCGAACAACTTATAGTGTACTGCCCAAAACATCGGCGCATACGAAGAATATATCTTACGTCAATGAACGGGGAGGTTCACCAAGGTAATGCGGGCAATCGCGATACAAAACATATATCTTGCTGAGTAACGATATCCCAAACTGTAGCGTGACCGTAACTGCGGGAGAATGGAAAATCCAACCGATGAAAGTATGCTGGTACAGCTCGTCAAGCAAATGCAATAACAAGGCCTTCACACGGAAGGTACCTCACACACCGCTTGATAACACCAGCCCGCCAGTGGTACCCTCCGTAAGAGAAGGGCACTCGCATTTCTCGGATGTAAAGAGCGAACCAAAACCAGATTTACAAGCAACCCCTCCCACCCTGCAGACACATATATTTGATCCAAACGTTAGTAAGCTTCTCACGGCAGGAGGTTTTATCCCAACAAATCCCCGACGTCAAGGAAAAAGTGTTCACGTGATTGTCCACTGAACAACCTAACATTTTGTTGTGCATGAACGCAAAAGGAATGCAGTAAACATATCTTGAGGCGTTTGAGCAATCTACACACACCCACACGCATGCGTTAGACCAACTATAACGCCCGCCAAACGACATGGGGATATCCAATCAGAGATATAGATCAAACTCAAACTCGGCTGGGAACCTATGCCTTATCGTGGTCTTCTCTCTTTGATATTTCAGTATCAGTTCCGCTATGTGCGGCAAGCCGCGCCGTATCGGAGAATTGGTGCAGGAGAAAAGCCGGCATGCATTTGGTTCCCTGGGAGAAATTACCAACACAAAGAGAGCACGTGCTGCCGTGTTAGGATGGGGTTGAGGTGCTTGCACGCACCACGAACCAACCACCAACGTCTCTCAAACCAAACTAAACCCCACTCGCCGACACCGCTTTACCAACTTAACAGTCGATCACGTGTTATCTCCTCGCGAAAACATCAGACATCCTCGAGGAACAAGGGCTATATTCCGTTGTCGACGCCTGAAGTCGTTCCGACACCCCTGAAAGGATCCGTCTGTCTGTCGTGGGTCAGGTAGAGCCCATGGATTCGAACCGCGAGTGTTGATCTAGGCCTGACGCTCGCCCTGGGAAACGATGGTTCCAATGGCACCCCTGACGCGATCTGTTAGGACCAATTGGCGAAGTCAAGCAATACAAATTTGTCATTGTCGGCGGTTTGTTTGTGTCGTCTATGCCTCTCGACTTGCACGCCAATATTAAAATATGGAGTCTTTTTTGGTGACATGGTGCGTAACGTAGAGCCACAGAATGTACAGTGTATACACTATCGCGGGCTATGCAGAGGTCTGCCTTTTTCGCCCGAACCCACCATGCGATGTTAATGACGACAGGCTCCCTCACAGTAGCACTGTTTGGCAGCAGCTAGTCGTGGGCGGATCTGGCATTAGACCACCTTGCTGGTATCCCCAACGAATCGGATGGTGTCGCTGGCACATGATATTTTCGTGCAAAGTATCTCTATACGGAAGGCACGCAGCCCTTAAAATACTGTATTTTGTATGGCAAACTCTGTGCGTAGACAGAGAAATCCTCAGTGGGGGGCATGCATCAATCTCCGTCGTGCGGGAATCAACAATTTACCTTCGAATTTCAAGCTTATCTGCGTACTCACAGTCTTCCTGCTTCCCGCGAATGGCGCCCATACCCTGCATGATTGGGGTCCCGTTCGCGCTGACAGTAGGCACCCGCGTCTCCCCAAGAATGCCCGTGGCGTCGAGGCTAAGGTCGTGGTGATCAATGGCCACGTTCATTTACCATGTCAGGTGGTCCGGAAGGTCGAACTGGTCGGTGGGATCGCGCATGGGCAACTGATGTAGCCTGCCGTGGCTCAAGCGAATCATGGCGGCCGGAGTCATGATTTGAAACGAGACATGTTCAGACTGATGAGCGAAGAGACCAACAATGCCACCAGCCGTAGAGCGAGTCACGTACTCGGCACATCCCACTTTGTTGGTCGCCGTGGGATCGAAAAGAATCCAGTCAGACATGTCCTGCATAGAGTGCCTCAGTCCGAGCTTCCGGCCGGACTGAGCAAAACTTTCGAGCTTCTTCCGCTCCCAGTACTTCTCGAACCCAAAGCTCCTGCATGCCCCGGGAATGTTGGCGGCGGCGATAGAAACATCTGGGGCGACCGTAACTTCACCGGGCGCAAGCAGAACTTCTTCCCCGTTCACTACAACGCTGAGGGCCCCATCGGCGAGGCAGAGGTGTGTACCAACGGGGCAGACGCTCGCCAAGCTGTGCGGGTTGACAACAGAGATGACAATGGTGTGCTGGAGGCCGTCAGCGCCCGTCGTGACAATGGAAAGTCCGGTAATGTAGGTAATCTCGGGAACGGAAGGGACCGGAGCCGTAATGCGCATGTTGAGGTGCATATACGGAAGGTCCGACACGAGAGCGTACCACCCGTTGTCTTCGCCCGCGAAGTCGAACTTCTGGCCGCGGAACCCCGTCATGTGCGGGTCACCTGAGCGGGGGCAGGGGGGAAGGACAATCCGGGAGTACGGAATTGAGCTCGTGAGGCGCGTGGAAAGCACAAAATAGTATTTCATCGTCCGAGAAATAAAAGATGAATGAGCAATCTCACGGCATGTAGGGGTGATGTCTTATGTGCTTAGCTCCTCAAACGAGGAGCTCGATACCTCTCCCGAAATATGACGTCCGATACGTCCGTTCGGGCAAATCGACCAACCATGTAATAAGCTAGTCCTAAAAGCAACACAAAGCAAAGTGTCCAAACATCCGGATGTGGTTCATATGAGAAGCTTACCCGGTCAAATGGTAACGACCCAGACCACCTGTATACCCGTACCGTGAAATTGTTAGAATACACACTGCCATCCTATAGATTTCCTCACCGCAAGCACCAGCGTCGACATCGTCAGGTGTTTCGCAGGTCTTCGTCAACGGGCAGCATATTTCGCCCGCGTTTTCGTCGCATTCGTTGTCGTCGAAACAGACGGTGTGAAAACGTTGACAGATGTTGGGCGACAACACGAATCGATTGCACAGCCGCAGCCGCCGGCGCATAAACCGCGTGCATCGGGGGACGACATTAATGGGTATAAGTAGTAACGTCCCCAGTGAAATTCTTGGGTTGGTGCTTACGGCAAACACATTACTCAACAGTCTAATCATGCAGCGACGTGAGAATGGGGGCACAAGAAAGCGCGGCACCAGGGACGGAGGAGTAGTGTAGAGCGAATGGTTGTGCAAATATCAGAACCTGTAGAATATGCCCGTGATGTTCACATATAGGTTGCATACTGCAACATGCCCAGTGTCTGAGTCAAGGATGCCACCACTACACACAATAGTGTATGTCGAGGTTGGTTTTAGACGTCATTCATTAAGCACGTGGCCAGTCCATGGTATTGAACGGACATCGGCGTACGCTGGAGCCAGAAACCAATCTCAGGAGCCTTCAATGAACACAATACCTTCGATAATGCCAAACATTTCAACGACATATAGTGAGGGTCGAAGGGCTGAAGATACATGCTGAGTTGAACTGTCTGAACAGTTGACCACCCACGGTGACAGGTGTTGGATTAGGCGGTGGAATCCGCGATGTCCGCGTTGCGGGCATTCAGTGGACAGGAGGATAGGTGGGCGCACCCGAATAAGTGGCGGGTGGTACGGTACCGAACGTATTCGAGCATGGGTTCTACGCACATACCTGCAAACAATAGCGTCTCGTGGTAAGTGTCCTATTCCACCTACAAATTATGGATTTGCAGGGGGACATGCGTGTCATCCGCCCTACATCTAGGATTAAGGAGTGATCTCGACACTATCTATCAAACGTTTATATGGTATATGTCTGCAGATACTGCGTGTATGGTAATAGTCATCGGATATACACCATAGCTTGAGGCGTACGTGTGAAATACCCGTGAGGGATTGGCCTGTCGGGAAAACCAGGCATGCCAGTTTTTGAATTACCCCGACACCTGTAGTAGTTCCTCCATGATCTATACCAGTCAATAAACCATGCGCTCTGTGCAACAGCCGGCTACGTAAATGCCAAAAGCCACGACGCAAGGTAAGGGGAATGGTGCGGCACGAACGAGTTGTATGATGACCGTTAACATGTAAGTTGTTTGAGATACTAGGGAATGGAGATACGTAGCAAGCGCATGACACGTCGACTGTATGCCGTTGTTGAACCAGGCTTCTTCTGTACACTTGCCTTATTTCCTCGCTTTAAGTTTTTGGTGGGTGACGAATTGTATGTGGACGCCTGAATTTCCGATGAATACGAGGCTATCAGTATACTGCAACTGTCTGAGCAATCCCAGCTACAACGAGCAAGCCGGTGCTGCACATTGCCCGCAAACTCCCGTCTAACTGTTCACAAGATGTTGCCTGTCCACGGCAGTAGGGCGGTGCTCTCTTCCCTCATCACTCCAGCCCCATTACCTAGTCTTACCAGGAACGCAGGTGTAGCCCACCGCCCCCGGAACACACACTTCCAAGGCAGCGTCGCACGTGACCGCGGCAACTGGGACACACTCTGTTGGGTGTCAGTACAGGAGTTTCACAGCAGGCAGGGTGCATGGGTTAAAAGTTATATCGGAAACGTCGAACGTACCTGCTGCGAGCATCGCCCTATTTGTCGGGAGACACAATCAACAAAACTTTGGACTGAACTGACCAAGTCATGCGATGTTACATCATGAACTATATGTAAAGTCCATCGGGTTGTTTTGTTCCCTATGTTAAGGACTCGACAACGAGGTAGGACCTGCAAAACTTATAGCCCTAATTTATGACATTTCCATTTCAATAAGGGCCGACTGATTACCATCTGCAGGAAACTGACGTCCGAACCAAACACACACACAAGGATCATTGTCTTCGTCACGCACCATGAACCTAAATAGTCACACACCCCTGGACCCCGCGGACGCTTACCGCACATGTCATTCGTAGAAGGCAGGTCCCCAGAAAAAGTGGGTTTGCTGTGTACAGCGGGACGCACGGCGTGGGCGTTGGGGTTGAAGTGAAAACCTTGGCTGCACTCTGTATCGTTGGCATTGCCGCGCTTCTCTAATCCGCATGAGGGCCAGCCCTGACATCCATTGACTATTACAACCGCAGTAAGTTGTGTCGCATGTTTCACCCGCGAGTAGACCCTTGCTACTCACCGGAGGATAATACCCGACACAAAGCTCAGCCTTTGTCTCACGTACGCGAAGGCATTTGGTATACAAAACTTATATTCGGCGCAAACAGCCTAATTTGCAGAGGTCTATGTGTTTTACCAGAATATTTAGCCAAAAGACGAAAATGCAATGATGAGCGCGAAATATCTTGAATTCAGTCACGGTGCATGACATGTTGGGGTCTCGGGCAAATATACGGGCCGAAGGACATCACTCATGCAAGCCTACCGTGAGGAGCTCATATTAACACGTAACTCACATGGTGGGAACACATTGTAGGTCCGAGTTTCCTCCCAGATCCCTGAATGAGACGACGACAGTGCGATTACGCAGCGAAAGTGAGGGGATTTAGCTGAAACGTGTATATCGAAGAGGCCACGGAAAGGCTGTCGCCATGGAGCTGGAACGCCTATTCGCACACAAATGCCGACGGTCTACGATGCAAACCAAGCCACCTTACGCCTGTTGTTCAGTTAAGGTTGCGGCCGAGTTTTAGGAAACACCCAAAAGTACTCACAATATATTCAGTGACGATCCGCTCCCGAGGGTTTCGAAAACACCGGCGGGAAGCGTCGTCAGAGCGTTGTTGCTCATAAACCTGATGATGAAAGTCGGGAAAAGGGAGAGTAATGTGTTCTCAGGGCAGTACTAGCGTTGTATATAGGTCGTGTCATCTAGAGAAGCGGACCCTAAAGATCTAATGGAATCAAACAAAATTCTACAGTGAAGTCGCCCGACGAAGCGATACGTCCTGCAGCCAGTATTTCAGACTTGCAACACCCCTTGGGAGTACGGTATACATGACAGCCTAGGGAATCTGCCTGTCGTGACCAATATGGTGCATAAAACCCCTTGCATCTTAGCCCTCACTCTACTGCTGTAGTTCATGTCGACATACAGTACTACTACGGTAGTATTTCTTTCGTCTATCCATTCAAAAATCTACTAAATCGCCCAACATGTATCGCCACCTCTCTTAATATTCGGGGACAGCTATATTAACGCTGCCAGCTGTTCCTCGTACCAACTGAGTAGCACATAGACAACCTCGGGTGTCAACATCAAGGGTACCAATAGCTTGCGTCGGCAAAGTCTGTGACATTTCGTCCCAAAGTATCAGTGTGCCAATTTACCGTAAACAAAACTCCACTCTCGCGAGGCATTGGTGTGAGCGCCGAACGTTCACCTCGTAATCGCGCTGTCGACTTTTCTACCGCGAGAGTAGACATGGCGTGTACCGTGTTTAGACATGCGTCTAAATGTGTACTACAGGCGCAGGTGGAGTGAGATCGTGGGGGAGTGGTGACCGTAGAAGGTAGGTAGCGGAAATCGCTCTATTGAGTAGAGTTTTACTTCTTAAGGGTATAAACAACAAGTGACATCGGTAGGTTCGCATATTGTCCAGACATCTCTATATCCCACTACCATAGTCTCCATCCAACATGTAACTCTTTAAGATGCCGTTTAGTGTTGAGCGGTCTTCTTTGTCGGAGAGCTTTTCTTTCCGCTTAAGGTCCAAAATCCCGCAACTGTCGATAACGTGCTTTAAGATACAGAGGCAATGTGTCACACTTATTCAGAATAAAACAAATAAGGAAAGTTAAAATGCACATGTTTGGAATAACACTCCGGAAACGCTTGGATTTAAACAAATGCGTTCGAAAAAAGGAATGATAGCACAAAATACGGTTACGATAAGAACGGCTTCAATCCATGATATCGAGCACCATCCACAAGATCAAATCACGCTATTCCGACCTGAATAATACAACAGTCCTCACGAGCACATCGTCCAGACCACACTTACATCACAACCACTAGGGTACTAGAAGAGGGGGAGTATTAAAGATAGGGCCACCCTTCCTTACGGAGGCAACGTCCTTACCTCCGTGGTGTACTTTGTAGCCTGGCGACTGGCAATCGTATTCATCCTCACAGGAAATAACTTCCTATAAATTTCACTCCCATTCTTCTGCACATCAGTACTAACCAGGGAACACTGAACAGCAGCAGGATATAAACGAGTACAAGTAGCGTTGTTGGATAAGTGAACGTGGTAGGTTATACGTCACCGGAACATTGCCAGCGTACACGCACAATACAGCGGTAGCGCCTCCTGGAGTAGCGGGTGTCAATATTCTACGTAAGACCAAATCAGCTACGCATCTGAAACACCATATAGATATGCCGATGACTGAAACATACACCTACACAGATTTAAATGTTGGGGACGTTTGCATCAAGATTCAGTCGAGTTGCGTCGCAATATTCTTCAAAAGCGAAAATACCAACAAACATATCAGTGCCTCTCGTATTGGAGTCCATTTTATTTCAGATATTTAAATTGGTTTAGCTTTTTTGGAACTTATTATTAATACAACATGCACTTTTAGAACTTGATATTAATATACGGACACTCATAGCTAGTGAAGTTCTCTATGAGCGCAACATTTGTCCAGATCGTTAAAATTCACGTACGTGAAAACACAAGCGGTAAAACTGGCGATGACATCAGAGGAAATCATTTTGCACAAACCATGATTCAAAGGGTGCCATCAAAATTGTTTAGCACTTGAATTGTGGAGTTGCCGTTTACGATCACACGTCGATTTCGTTTCTCAAACTTCGTGAGCAACGTTGGACACGAAAAATGTATTCAGAGGTGATACGAGATGCTTAGGTCCACGCGATCGACACCGACCCCAAAACCTCCGGCTGACGCGACGGCTCCCGTCCAGGCCGAGCCCGCGTTGCTCGTGCGCCGGGCTAACTGCAACCCGAATAGTGCTTTGGCTACGTCGGTGGACTCCGTGACCGAGCTCTACGATCTCCCCTAATCCATGCCGGGTACCTTGGGTGCTGCAATGGTGCTGGCCCTAGAGAGCGTCATTTAGGCGACAGAAAACAGCTGTGCCGTCCGCTCGCGCTTTCAGGTCTCTGTACCCTAGGCTGGGTGGCGATTCAGGTTCCCCCTCGCTCAGGCGCGGACACCTGGCCCTTGGTGGTCGAAGCGGCGGAGAAGAGGGCGACGACCTCGTGGGGAAGGGCGTCCCGCGCGTACCGAGAGGGGGGTGCGACGAGCCTATTGGTTCGCCACATCTTGGACCTTCTTCGGTTTCATGGCCTCCTTTAGCCGTCCGAGCCCTGCGTTCTACTAATAGACGGGGCCTCCGAGGTGGGGGACTGGGGCGGCTCGACGAGCAGGCCAGGGGAGGAGGTTGGGGCTCCTGGAACGGGAGCGCTCGCGGCCCAAATGACGGAATGGGGGTCACTCCAGTTTTGAAGGACCTCAGCCGGAGAGGGGTCGGGTGGGGCAAGCGCCGCAGCTGGATCGACCCCAGCCGGAACGGTGACTGGTGGGGGAAGTGTCGCTGGTGCCTCGGGGGGCACGAGTTCTGTAGGAGCGAGCGCTGGTGGGGCGGGCGTCTTGGGCGCGACGGAGTCGGTGCAGCACGACGAGCTGACCAGGCCGACAAAGACCTGCTCGGGCTGATCACCGAAACGCACTCTCCCGAGGTGCGCACGGTTGTACGAGTACTGCTTTGCGGTATAGTTGAGATTTGACATTTTATTGTTTTAGTACGAACATTATCCTTGTACTGCTGTACGGGTATTGATTTAACGCGCTGACGGTTAGTTTCATACGAGAACTCGCTCGCTCTGTGCCGACGAGAGGCTTTATCCGTGGCGGCTGCTTCCTCGTACGTGCTGCTGTTCGGAGTATACGAGGCACAGAGTGGCTTTCACCGTCGCTGCTGTCGCTGGCATGCTTGGAAATATACGACACCCATCGCCGGTTACGACGGTGCCGGATATAGCTTCTCGGTCAGTTTTTGTGTACGGTGGCTTTGTCCGGTGCGGCTGTTCCCTCGTACGTGCGGCTGGTTGGTGTATAAGAGGAACTTGAATCTGGCTCGCGGCGAGCTCCCCATGTAACGTTTATCATATGCGTCACGTGGTGGTTTTATCCGTGCTGCTGTTTGGGGATACGAGTTACTCAGATCTGGCCCGGTCGTCTCCTCGTTGTTTTCACACGTTCTTACGTATCTCTCAAGGCTGTTCGGCTGCGCGGGGGACCCGGTCGGTTGTCACCGACAAACTCCCCAACACTCGCGGTCAGTCCAAAAACCAGATAGAGCGGAACCTGAATGATGCCCGCGCCATCCAAAAGGCCCAGCACCCGACAACCATCGTTGGGCGGTGCCCTTTACGGGCGGCACCCGGTCGGCGAGGTCCCATGGCAGCCCCGTTTTCAGAGGGCATGCAGCGTCCTTTGGGAGCTTTTGGCAGCGGGAGCCGCAGGCCGGCTTTGCCCCGGTGCCGGCGGGAAGGTGGAGCTCGTCCGTTACCACTCTTGCGACGGTCACCAAATCTTTTCCCCCGAGAACGGGGGGGGCAATGAAGGGCTAGAGTGGGATTCCACAAGGGGGGAGATGGCGGCCGCGGGGGTAGTGGAGGGGCGGGCAGCTTTCCGCCGACACCTCCGACGAACCGTGCGCTATCAGCGATCACCCGCTTCAATGTAAAGATGCAAGAATAATAGAAACACTTTCAATCGGTTCCGCGTCACCCTACGTGCGACAGGTGTACGGCGGCCGGGAAGAACCCCAACCACGATCACCAGAACTGTGTGTTCTCTGCATACTCTCGTTGCAAGGACGTGGGACACCGTGGGGCAACATGCCCGTACTGATGGAAGCTCATCTCCGGGATACGAGACAAAGAGCGGGTGGTTGGTTTTTCTTGCGGAACTCTGATGGTGGCTTTTGGTTGGTGTTGGCGTTAGACTTCAGGTCTGGGTGTACTCATTGCCCGACATTCGTCCACAAGGCCTCAAGGTCATCGTGTCTAATTTCATCTGGTCTGTTCCGCAAAAATATTTGGTTTCACGCCGTCATCACACTGCCGCGAGGGGTCAGTGACGTCGAGACAAGGCCAGGGTTGGGCCAGGGCAACCGTCTCAGGTCAATATTGATGCACGATCATATTTCAGTGTAGGTTTATACTTATGTCGTGCGTTCACGCAGGCACGGCGCTGCCCCGGAGCGCCGTGGTGTCGAGGCAAGGGGCCGAGTTGGCCCAGGACGTAACGGGGGGGATTACACTCGTCTCACGTCAATATGGATTCACGATCCTCTCGCCTTACTATATTGCACATGGGTGGCGTGGTCGCGATCGCCGGGCCGCCCCATCAGTGTGGTAAAATATTGCTTCCACGCAGTGACCGCGCTGCTGCAGGGTTTCCGTTATGTCGAGCCAAGGCCAGGGTTGGTCCAGGACAACCGACTCAGGTCAACAATAATACACGATCATTCCATATATCATGTTTTTTTTTGTTTTTTTTTATGTGTTCACGCAGTCACCATCCTGCCGCGGAGCTCCGTTAGGTCGAGGCAAGGGGCCGAGTTGGCCAAAGACGTACCGGGGGATTTCACTCGTCTCAAGTGAAAACGGATTCACGATCATCTTGCCGATCTGTATGGAACATGAGGAGAGTAGTCGCGACCGCCGGGCTGCCCCGTCAGCGTCGAAGCTTTAGGTTAGACCGTCCCCCCCCCCCCCCCCCCCCGCGCTCGCGGCATTCGCGCACCCCTCTTCCGGCTCTGATTATGAATTGCGTCGGTGAGACATCGGAGGGTGAGAGCAAAAACCAAAAAAGGAAAAATAAAATAAAATGTTTCACTTGACTTACGTTACTATGGCCCCACCCGAACGCCCCGAGGTTTGTATCACGGACCACGACAAGGCCATTTCAACCATGTCACGGATATGCCTCGAAATCCGTGCTCGGTTGACGGTCGAAAACGTACTTAGAGCCAAATGCAACGCGGTATCCACGATTTCGTGCCTACTGCATTAGCATACTTGTAGTTACTCAGGAGTTGCGTTGCCAGTGTCTGTGGAATTGTCATTTGTTTTTTTACAACGCGCCCGGATGCACAGCATCGCTTCGACACTCACGAATATATATATACTTTAAGAAAATAAAAAAATATATATATCCGTCGCTGCGTGGAGCCGATTTACGCCACCGAGAGGTACACGCTTTGTAACGCTATACTTCGTATTAAGTTGAGTGGGAGGCCTGTGATCCGCGTCCGCACGTCGATCCGTTCTCGAGACCCGACAGATCGCAGCGCCCGCATCGGCATTGATATTCATACACGTTTAAAGGATGGGGTTACATATATATATTTGCCTGAATACCCTTCTTTCGCCACAATGTGCTGTAGGTGGTGGCTGACGTTTGGCGCGAGCGCCTTGGCAGGCGCCACGCCCTCGTGCATCTCCTCATGCAGCGCGCGCGGCCACTGCGCACCGTCGAACGTGAGTGAGTGCGCTCGGGGGCGCTGCCCACCGTTCCCGGGCAGTTGCCGTCGATGGCGTACGTCGCCTGTGACCCCATGCAGGGCCCCCGGCGACGAATGCCGTGGGATGCACCGGCGAAATTGGTGTACATCCGCCGAAGGCCCAATTTGGTCATGGCGATGGCGGTCGAAGAAACAAACCCTCGCTTGGTTTACGACGCGAGGCCGTTAAACAAGCGGTGCGAGAAGAACCCGTTTTCAATGGATACGATGGCGCGGATCGCTTTCGCTGCCTCACAAGGGCGTTTCATGACCTTGCTGGATGACGCCTCCGCCTTTCACGACGTCATCCTGCGCCCATTCACCAAGCCACGCTTTGGTTTCTCGTACGGCACCCTCGAATACTGTTGGTGCGTTTTGCATTTCAGCTTCAGTTCGAGTCCATGGTGCTACCATACCATCAGCGAGGCGAAGGCAGCCCATCTTCGTTCCAAAGGCATTCCGGCTTTGACTTACGTCGATGACCCGTGGCTCAGCAACGTTCGGGTCTCGCACGGACGAGCGACACTTGCGCAAAGGCTGGCGGCGAGACAGGCGATACACGTAGCCATGCTGGTATCGTTGCTGTGCGGTCAGTTCCTATCGGTAAAGAAGTGTGACTTCGGACTGACTAGACAGCAGCATTGCCTCGGTATAGCGCGTTACTGGGACACCGCTACCTTGTGAGTGCTGCAAGAGAAGTTGGATAAGTTGCAGCTGCTGCTGAGAGCAACCGTGGACGGGGGACAGCTATCTTTCCGTACGCTACAGAGGATCGCGGGCATGTGCATGACCATTTTGGTCGCTATTCGGCCGGCATCGGTTTGGACGCACGCGATGTTATTGATAATCGCGGAAATCGAGAATTCAGGTAGGGGCACCGTCGACCTCGCGCGCGACTCACGTGCGGACCTGTTGGGCGAGTTCAGGCAATGGTTGAGCATTTTCGCCACCATGCAAGAGGGGACGTGGCAACGGGCTCGGCATTTCTCGGCGACCTTGACGAACGGATCGTCGGATGCGCCCTCGGTCGCATGGGGGGGGCGTGGTGAACACGGTCACAGGCACCTTCCCGGCGGGGGGAGTGTTCTCACTAGACTGGTTGAAAACACACATCCACCAGAAGGAAATGTACGTCCCACACCACCTTCTACGGCAATTTTGTACCCGACAGCCTACCTTGTTGAGATGAACCCAAGTTCTCATCGACGTGGACAACAAGGTCGGTTGTGGGCGCGTTTAGCCGGGGGCGTGCTAGGAACCACTAGACTCACTCATTTCTGGTCCAGTGTTTCGAGCTCCAGGTAGAACACGGTTTCAAGTGGTCGTTGAATGGATCTCGACGGCTGAAAACGAATTCGCGGATGCAATCTCTCGGCCTGCCCGGAAGGCGGTTATTCGTATTTCGCCTGCAGCGTTCAAGGTGTTATGGGCAGAGATGGGCCCGTTCAATACGGACCTCATGGCATCTATGTTGCGATCCCCCTTAACAGGAGAGGCACTTCCCTTCTTCTCCCAGTACGACAGTGGTGGTTGCGCAGGATGTGTCGATCGTGCCGGATACGAGAGGCCTTGCCTTTGGAATTTGATTCCCACCACCTATCATGGCAGGACACATTGCCCAACGCAATCAAAGGCTCACGCGGTTACCCTAGCCAGATGTGAACGCATAGTGGTTCCCGTTGTTGCAGCTTGCCGCGGTGAGGCATATCGAGGTGGCCCCTGCGGCTGTCGATGTGCGCTTTTGGTGGCGCAGTGCGGATGGTGGCCTCAGGAATTGGTGGTTCCCTCGTTGGAGGATGGTCGCGTACGAGGTGGACTTCCGCAGTTGGGGTTAGGAATGGTCTAATATATACCAAACGTTACATTCTTATGATGATACGGGTTTGATCACGACCACCCCCTCCCCCTGACGATGAACATCGCATAGCGGCGCGCGCACAGGCTTCCCCACGCCCACCGGCTATCGTTGTCCATTCTGTTAGTTGACTGTAGAGAGAGCGCCCGCATGAGACACGTGCAGGGCACTGCCGCCCGCGGGGTTTGCAACGACTCGGAACTTCGTGAGGTTCGCGGTTTGCTCCGCATGCCACGAAGAAACACCTGGCATAATTTAATTTTTGTTGGAAATGCGGCCTGAAGGCGGTTCGAGTTCTGCCGGCCTCCGCGGTACCCACAGCGGTCGCCACTTGTCGTGGATGTCCACAATCTCGAGGCACGGCGACGCAACGTAATGGCGGCGATAAAAAGGTACCCCGGGCATGTACGCAAACGTAGAGTAGAAAATCAGTTTGACCCGTTCGTCCACACCATTTCGGCCGGATCGCGTGGATGGACCACAGCAACGCCGGATGATGTCTTCGACGTTCTTCGCTACCTTGGCAATTAGGGAAAAGGCACCAAGTTGGTGCATGAGACGCATTTCCCAGACGTAGACCGTGCGGGCGACGGCACGTGTCTGGCGGGGTCCTCATGCGCAAGACGGTACGCGACTGAGTCACTTCGAAACGGACTTGTCTCAAAGCTATTAATGGCCTTGAAAGAAAACGGAAAAGGGGAAGAGTGGGAACCTGCCCGCGGGGAAGGCAACGCTTGCACGAATCCATTGGTAGATTTGTATATCATATTGGTGTCCGAAGAGCAAAAGCAGACCGGGGTCCCGATCAATCAGGTGGCTGAATTGTTGAAGCACACACTCATGGACCTACTGAACGATATGACGTCGCGGGCGCAGGTGTCGATTTCGCTGGCGGAGCGTATATCTCCGGCGAGAGATATTGCCCTGTATGCACTGGGCTTTTAGCGAGGCGGTTGTTGAGTTGGCAGACCGGGTCTGCCCGGAGCCGTGCGCGAGCCGGGCGGTTACGGCTTAGATATCCACCGCGCAGCGGATTTGGTGGAAGGTAACCGCCGGGCAATGTTTCCACGTGGTTTCGACGGAGGGTGGCCGGTGTTCTCGGCCCCTCTCTGCCGAATCGCCGCTTCTCTGCAAATCCATTTGAGGGAGGCGGGCCTGCCGGACCGTTTTACGATGCACCCACTTCGAGTGAGAGGCCACCTCTCCACATCGCTGGCCTTAACGGCGAAGGACGAGACCTTGAAAATTGGTGGTTTGAAGACGGAGGCAATAGCAAAGTACTACATCGGTGCTACTTCTTGTGGCCGGGTCCAGGGCGGCAAGCAATAACGTGGCCAGAGCCATGCGGATGCTAGCCGATTTCCTCTGTCGCCCGAGTTTGAGAACGATTTCGCAGCATGTGCGCGACAGGGTTGCGCCAAGCGTAAGGAAGTTTGGGTGAGGCAATTATGTGTCCGACCAGTGGTCTTTGAAGAGCACACAACCAAATAGTGGTGTGTTTGCGACAGAGGTAAATACATTTAAGAAATTGCTTCCGCTATAAAACGTGAATTTCCTTCCCTTCCAGATTTCGGTGTGTTTTCGAATGACGTAAACCAAACTCTGCAGCCGACGCCTCCGAAAAAAGAAGGGAAGGCGGGAGGCGATGGAATGCGGCAAACGAATACATAACGTAAAACAAAAAAAAACAGCGTGCGAGTAGCACCGGCAGCCCAGCAACGTTTCGGCGGCTGGGCTGACCGCGGTGCCACCACTGCATTCTCCGCGACTCCAAGCAGCAGCGCAGTCAGCGGCATTCCTGGCGCTAGCCGCAGCTAGGGGCAGCTTGAGGCATCAACAATAAACACCGTCAGCACCATCACCAGCAAGCACCAGCACCAGAACCAACGAGCTTCCATTTTTGGTTTGTCGGCTGCTGCTGTTGCTGCTGCTGCGCTCGTCCTACGAAAGACACAGCGCCAGCGCGCTCCGCTCTGTCGCCGCCGCGGCCGCCGCCGCTGCTGCTGCTGCTGATGCTACATCTTCTGCAGCCGCAGAGTGCTTAAATCGAAATATTATACGAGCTGTCATGCTGTCGCGTTATGTACGAACACGAGTTCGAGTACGAGTGTGAAAACGAGCCCTGTTTCGGGACGACGCATCTTCCATGACGTCACCAAGCAGGCGAAAGCTTGTACCGTAGGAGCGGCGGCGGCCCGCTGGCACCATCTAACGCGGATTGTGCGCGCTATTCTCCACCTACAACTCTCGAGGTGCTCCCAGCGGTTGTCTTGATGCGTACTGCAAGCAACATGTTGGCATGGAAGATGCTCTGTGGTTTGATCCTTCGAGATTTGAGTTACGTTCTGCGTCGGGATAAGCTCGGTGCCTCTGGGCCAATGAAAAAGAGAGATGCAAGCTACCTCAACGTTTTATGAAATCCTAACTTCGCGTAAATATTTTTTGCTTTTTTTTCACACATTTACCTCACGACGTTACCTCGGGAGAATGGTTGGAGAAGTAACAGTAAAACACCGAATCGCAAATACTCTACTATCCAACGATGCTACGAAGTATGGACAAGACCACTGGTCGGCGCAGGAGGCCTCATCCAAAACTCCAATACTTACATCAAATGATCCAGGCCATATGATCAGAACACTACAGGAAAATCCGCACTAAATTAAATAAAATGTCGCCGACAATATATAAAAGTTATGGGGGAAAGGGTTTCAATAAAAATGGCATCCATCGATTGGATCGACTTTCGCCGTGCAGTTCGGTTGACCTCCGCCAACGTCGACAGATTGGCCCGAACTTCAACATATTGTACGCGCGATCGAAGTGTTCAATTCGGGTTTTCAAACTCCGTCGAACATGTGTTTGCTATCTCGTGCTGTGTGGTGCTGCTCTTCACTTGGGGACAAAAATCAGCGCGGCGCATCTATTCAATTTTCCCCTTACCGCTCAAACTTAATCTACCCCTTGGTAAGAAAGGCAAGTCAGGTGCTGGAGCCGGGGACTAGGTGGTATAACAGATCTCGGCCTCGGCCGGTTCTTGAATTTTTGCCACGAAACCGATTGTCGTAGCCGGACACCAACGTCCTTGTTCCCGTTATGCCGAAATTATTGTGATTGCTTCCTTGTTCATTCTGAACCAGGTTTGAATAAGATTTCGTCTGCGGTGCGGACAGACGTCTTAAGTATTTCATACGTCAGTTTCAAATTAAGTGCTAGGCTCACCCTCAAACGATTATTTTATCGAAAGTATCGTCAGCTGGCGCCTATCAGTGTGTGCGATTGAATAGTAATACACTTTGATTTATGCATGGTCTCAAGGAAATACTGTAGGTAAAGCAGGCAAGGCTGCCTGATGCACACAGGCTGTGTATCTTGGACACATTTGGAGCCCTTCATAGTCTGACCCTGGTCTCGGCAACCCCTGCGTCTTTTGGTGCCGATGGGTACGTAGATCTATTGACCGTAGAGCGTATCGTCCGTGAGTCAGTGCAGTGAACATCAAAGACAGCATCATTGATAAACGCACTGTTCTACATGATACCGTAAAAACGACACACGGCAGTTTCTCCACACAACAATACCGTGCCAAATCGAACCATATTTGCTCAAACATGGGCGAGACCACGCCTCCTCCGCTGCACAACGCTTCACAACCTGAAGACTACGGGCTAAACGTGGTCGAGGTCTGCACATCAACTGCTATGTTTACATCATGAGTCGTACCACCTTGTCCCTAAACATATGTAACGTTTGGTTTTCACGTTGAAAAGCAAATGTACCCTATATTCCGGGACATATTGGTAGTGAGCAAGATCTTCCCTACGCTGCCTGCATGCAGTTACTCAACGGCGATCCATGAACATGATGAGCAGCAATGCCTTGACAACATTAAGGGCTTGTTTCGTTTACAATCTGGAATATTTAGATCTAATTGAATTGTAAGGATTGTTCGGATTAGTGCCGCAAAGTATGCAGAATTAGCTCTGCCACCTCTGCGAAATTCAAACACTGTGCAAGCAAGGACAACCGTAAGTGCTTTATCCAAGGTGTCAAACGGTCGAAATGAAAGCCGACGCACCCCCCGTTCCACGTTGCGTTTTTCCGGGGGACTTCAAAGATGGTTTCGCAAGGCAGCTTGGTAACGACATGTGTGCCTGGCAGATGGCGATATCGATCTGGATCAGCGGGATGGTGTGAAACGTACATCTAGAATACCCGACATGTTCCAGAAAAATTAACATGCTGCAGCTGTGGATCCCGTCTACTATGCTAGCGTTTCTCGTGCGTTTGTTCGGCTTTCTCTGTTTGTCGGAAGTGAAAATTCCAATATATGCAGATAACTACTCGAACGTTTGAAGCCGCTCTACCGTAAAGGCTGCGAGGGTGACAACAATCTTATAGACCGAACCCCTAATGTAACTTACCATGTCATATCATATTATTGTTCATTGTCTTTATCGGGGCGGCGGGCGTACTATGGATGTTAGAAAATGAGTGCATTTTTGTTCCTAAAATGTTGTTTGATAAATACTTACGGAATATTAGACGAAACTGGCGCGACATCTTGAGTAAAACGATCTGTCGTCTCGCTGTTGCAGCGTCATGACGATAACTGCCTTAACAATACATTCTCTACCACGTTTCGCTCGACCCCGACTATCGGTTGGTCCACGCTGGGAGAAACGCGCATTGACCCTAGGGGACGTTGGTTCACATATCGGCACTCGAACCTCCGGGGGCGAGCACCTGTTCTCATTGTACATCCTCAAATTCCAGTACCCGTACGGGCGGGGAAGCCGACGCTGTCAATGCCTCAGTGCCCTTAAGACACGCTGCAACCAACTTCAACAATATAACGATCGACCAGAAGGGAGGGGAGTGCTGAACCACCAGACGGAGCGACGTGTGCAACCGTGGTCTCCGTACGTAACGTATAGTCCCTGGTCTAGACGAAAAACACACTCACTCGCTTACTCACATGCATTTAAGCGAGCTCAAGTCCTTGAAAACGCCAGGCTCTATCTTTGCGATGTTGTTGCTATCAAGAACCCTGTTTCCATCACCCGAACGACGAGAACGGAGCGACATGCCTCGAAATTAAACGTGTGCAGGACAGCAGTTCCCTGAGAGTGGGTCGGCTAGGGCTACAGTACACCTGCTACGTGTCCCTTGTTCTTGCCACATCTGCGAGTTATCACGGTGGACCGAAACGAAAGACTTCCAGTGCAAACTATCACCACGAGTATCGTCACCAAGAGAACGTACGACGCTGAACACCCCGATGTGTCCTACGCATACCAGTCAACTCTACGAAGGGCGCAAACACACAAGCAAATCCCACTCGAAATGCTGACACGTTGCCCAAGTTGTCGAACACGCCGGCTTCAAGTGTCGTCAACACGTTGTCGTTCAAGACCCTGAGCAATCGTAAAAATTCAACGTAGTCAAACGATAATGAACCCATAAAAATAATATGACTGGGGTGGGGCGGTCGGCCCAACGCAATTACGGTAAAACAAAGACAAATAAAGACTTTGACGCCGCGCAGACCGGGTCTCGCATGCATTTTACAAGAGCTATGCGTTTCACCGTAGAAGGTTGGAGTTGCAATGATCGTGACGAAGAGGATCACGCCTTCCAGAAAGTAAAGACCGAATGCAGCGAACGTGCTCGCTCTCACGAAACTACCTTGCCACCCACCAACATCATCGGAAGCAGGGCTTTGTTGTCCTGCGTATACAGGCGCTTCAAAAGTGGTGTAGATGTGTATTTTCAATTTTTTATGTCGCGGACAGCAACCAACCCCAAGAGAAGGAAGTACTTGTAGTAGCACTTAACTTTTCTGCTGACACTACTCGTTAGAGAAGCAGTTACTAGCAGTTCCGCATTGACCACTAACCCGTTTTTTTTTTTTTTTCGGCTGCAACGTTGTTGACCGGTTGGGCTCTTCACGGCAAGGATTTCGGCTATTCAGTTATGGTACTTCCACGAATATGATGGTGTTCTTATAGGACTTGCGCATCCAGATGTTCGATGAGTTGTGAGTACAAACGTCTTCATACTAGTGTTTCCGGTTGAATATTGAGCTCTTCATGTGATGCATGATATCAGAAACCAAGATCTCATCTTTATCGTGGCGTCGCTTTTGTGTAACAGCTACCTACCGTAGTAGGAGTAGGAGTTGGATTTCTCCTGCTGAGGTAACGGAGGCAGTGAAAGAATTTGTTGCCGAGGAACCTTCGCTCGAAACATGAACACATGAGTTGACTCGACAAGTCTACTTTCGGCTTTCAGCGCTATTAAGTGCTTAACTCGGATGTTGGGTTTCATGTGTTAATACCTAATCTGTTGGTTTCGGAAGGTGTTTGTTTTGGGCATCTGTGCTGTAATTGTACGAGGCATTCCTCGTGCGGTATGGGGCATGCTACAATAGGGCGGGGGGGGGGGGGTGGTCACTTCTTCATTATTTGCCTGCCTTCATGCGTGCTGCGAATATTGTAACATTTTCATGGTCACAAAACGTTTCTGAATGGCGGACCTCCTTAACCCAGAACCGTCGGAAGGCGTTGTTTTTGTTTCGAAAAATAATATACGTGGTATATGGTTTGTACACCGATACGTTTTAGAGTGCAGAGCCATCCCACGGTAGGGATGCACATCCGACGTTCCTGAGTCCCTCACATTAGGAACTCAATATCTCACCTTATACAATACTTAGAAGAAATTCGTTCGGGCCATCCGCCCGGCACTTGTATGCGCTAATTCTAAAACGAATATGCGAGTAATTGGTTTCTTCTTAACTGGTAGTTCCTCATCTAAGGAACTCAATTGGTCAAAAACCTTTTGCCCTAAACGTGCAACCCCTACCGTGGGGTGACTCTGCATGGGATAAATTATAGGGCTGCATGTTGATGGTTGTCACAATCAGGGATGTATATATGAGTGATCAATAGTGAAATGACTAAATAACGTAGATATGCTAAAGTATAAAAGTGCACCTTTTATTCTCTGAGGTTCCTCAGGTGAGAAAGCGATACTATAAATAACTCATTACTAACCCCAACCCGAAAACCAGATAAAATGCAATGAGAATTAAAATCCGATCGACAATACAAGGGCCAAATCTAAGATGTGCAGTCAACATCGTGAATAAAAAAAAAGCAACGGCATTTCCACGATATTGGGTGATGGATCCCCGTCATTGCGAATATTTCAGCTGAAAGGTGCTACGAACCACCATCGCAGCACGGGTTACACCTGCGTTCCAAGAGACTTGAATTCTCCCGTAGGTTGCCTTCACGAAGAATTCAACGCTTTTCTCGTCCCGACAAGCGTATCGGGCCTCGTTGCCGCATCCAACGCTTCAAGATCATACGTCGAGATAATCGCTCACTCACAGGGATATAAGATGCCCCAGACCCTGGAAACCGTCCACATGGATGGTTCCGATGTTGTTGTTTTCCAGACGCCTGTTCAAACCAACCAAAACCGCCAACGGACAGAGGTAGACGACGATGCACGGTTTGATGGTGTGTACTTGCGTGCGTGGGGATACGCTGCTTCGGATCACAAATGCATCTTCCTTACTCTACCACGACAGCGTGAAACTGTCGAACTAGGGCTAAACAGAAACACCTACGTATCTTGCTAGATTTACTACAGCAATACGTTGTTGCAAAACCCAGGAGAAGTTGGAAAGCCGACTCCCGGATACGTACAGCCGATACGTAGTTTGTCACTTATTTAAAATAAGAAGACCACACACGCCACTCACAGTTGACGAAGAGACCCCAAACCATCGAAGAAACCCGCGCCTACTGTGGTCAACGCATTTCTGCTGAGCCGCCTGAAGAATCGCATGAATTAACGCTGTTAAGGATTGACTAATGCCCTTCGTTAGTACGGTGCATGGCGCATGAGCAGAACACAGATGTACATGCTTCTATTCTCTAGACGGAGAAAGAAAGGGGGCGCGACTTCGCCTTGTTTGCGGAAGTACTCGAAAATTTTGATGCACAAGGCACAAGCGGATATACTGCTCTGTGGGGTGTGCATACGCATCGGAGCCTGAAGAACGGTCTTTTGGCCATAGATCCGTTATTATTTTTCTAAATTGATTAACGGTAGGTAAACCACGTTCATGGGGAGGTGAGCCTGCTGGTTCAGCCGCAAAGAAGAACACAAGACTTCCGACGTGCTGTCATTGATGTGGACAGTATAGATTGCCGGTGTAGATGCTAGCAGGAACATTAAAAACAGGTGACGTTCGTGTCACTGGCGATTTATTACATACGCGTAGCTGGGAACCAGGGCTTTTGATAGGGGTTGGGCTGTTGCACCATTACGCCACCGCAGCATTTCTCGCGACATTAATTCATTGCGTATCGCGTACGTATGTGGCACGCAACACGTCTCCGGTTCGGCCGGAACAAATGTTGCGGCAACGGTTCGAGGCATTTGAGGTATTTCACGATTCAAGCGAAATAGGTTTACGGAATCCGGAATCTGGAATGGCACCGCGCCGCTGTAGCAAGATAGATTATCGATGTTTGAATAGAAATTTCATACTGATGAGTTCAACATGAACCCAAAGTCTATCGCTTTTCAAAGACGTTGGGCGGGAAGATACGTTTAGGCCTTTCGAAAAATCGAGATACCAGATTCGGGATACAGACCCAGTAGTGTGAAACGGGCTTGAAGGCAAACCGCGGTGCACGATAGTAGGATTAAGGCGGAAGCCACGGATGCAAGACACCAGGACAACTTTTTCCTAGAACATGGATAAGCTACTCGTGCCACGAAGTGCTTCAGCTACTTCAGATGTTATCTTCCTATAATTTTTTTTTTTTTTTCCCCCCGTAAATATATTATTTTTACCTGTTATATTCCTCTTTGTCGTCGTTTTTACAGGAGTCTCATGGCGTGGGTGGGTGACGAGCTTGCTTTGCAAGTTTCGTATTGTCTGACGCATCTTCTCCGGGGGTGGCGCATAGTTGACGAAGGCAGGGCGGAGACGATATACAATGAAGGAGGGAACCAGACCATCTCTTATTGGACCATAGCAAAAAATGTCCCAATAGTATTAGTAAACATATGTAATTGTATAGGCTTTGGTGTGTACCATGGGTCCTGTTTATTGTGTTCCTCCGTAATAGGTGAAACCTGGCTTTGCTCGTTGTAGCAGAAACTGCTGTAGCTGCCTGGAGGGCGTTCGTGGTTCAGCTCGCCTGGTGTTTTCTTCGGTTCTTAGTCTTACTCTGCTCATTTGAAATGGTGCTGTTTCTTTAGATCGTTCTTGTCAAGTTTCTGTCACATCGCTTGAGGGGAGGCTCGACAGCTTTGTCTTTTCTTTTCTCTTGTTGCCTTCTCGATTTCTTATCCTATTTTGTCTTCAATTTTGTTTACAATGTTTATGTCGTGCCTGTCGTAACCAGAATGATGACATGGCAGTGTATTGCATACTCTGGTTACTGATTTTGAACCGTAGTATCTCTGAGGTAGAATAGTGACCACACTACTTGCATCCATCCAGGATGGAAGAGTCGGCGCGGACACTGGTTGTGGTGGATGTCGACGAGTCGAACAGATTGATGCAAAGAACATGTACAGACACCTCGATGCCGTGACGACTCGCTGAGACAAACGTTCATGAACAGAATCGATTTCGAAGCAGCAGCGGAGCAACGATTGAGGCGGCGGGTTGTTGTGTAATTTGTGTAACTGCTATTGGGTCGAGCAAGAATTCATCTTCCCTTCCTCACTCACAACTCTCGAAGCAAACTCAAGCCATTAAACGTGCCATCCTCTATGGTGTCGACGCCGTTGTCGAATATCCACCTGTTTCCATGACCCAAAAACATCAACGGAGCGAGACAAATCATCAAGAAAATGTATGGTATCAGTTATGACTAAGGGGGGGTGGGATGCACCACCTCGTGCAAGGTGGACGTGCCCATCATCCCGACTTGATCTATTTCCACTAGACCGAAACTCCTCACCTGCAAGCAAGGCATCACAACAAACCATGGCCACCACGATTCGACAGACAATCAACACGCCGATGGCCCATTAGTTGCATGTGAACGAACCGCAACTTCAGATTGTGATAACCATGCGGGTATACCACACTCACAGGGTTTGAAGGGAGGCCAAATGGTCGAACATACCGGCTTCTAACGTGGTCAGGACGTTCTCATACAGGTACCTGGAGAATCCCATACATCCAAGATTTTTAAGCGATAGCAAACCGGAAAACAACCGGAACGATCAGCCCCAGGGTATCTCTTAGGAAGCAAATCAATCACAGACTGTGAGACCGGGTACGCCATAACTCGCGTCAATCGAATAACAGCCAAAAGTTGCCTACATAGCTAAAGACAAGGGCAATGGTTCGCTAACATCGCCTCTTTCACGAAGTATAGGTCGAGTTTAGAGCGCGTGTACTAAAACGCCGTGTGCAACGCTGCAGTCTAACTCTTACCGCCACAACTACCACCACCAACCCATACGATGCGCAATTGGTATCATGTCCACAATGATCCTGTCGCTTGCTGCGTCCATCGGAGCCTTCGATACGGCAACAGGGATTCGTATATATATAATACAAGGTTCCCGACGATGTGGGTGGCATGAAATCCGGGGGGTGTTGCAAGTCGAAAAGGGAGACGCAGGTAAAACCCTTTCACCTCTTTCTGATGTAAGAATGATCTCGGAGTAAAATGAGTAATGGATTTCTATGTTGCTAAACGAAGAGTAGTATCCTTGGATACCATCGAATATCTTGGCCGTCATCTTCCAATGAAATCGCTCTATTAGCAGGAACCACGGGAACGACGTGAAATAACGCCGCACACAAAATAGAAGAGGAAAGACACAGCTCACAGCTCGCACACCCGCAGTCACGCGACGATTGACCTTCGACCTCGACATATAATCCACCCACGGACAACGAGCTTGGCACCGGGCAAGACCAATGAGGGTTAAATATGTCGTGGGAGGTATAATTAGAATCCGTGGTGTAGGGGGCGAGAGGTTGGCCGCGGCGTCTTATGCTCTTCGCCAAAGCTTCCAATACGTTCTGTTTCGTGCCAATGAAAAGGAATCGAGAGTTTTTGTCGTCTGTTTTCTACACACCAGCTGCCAAATATATTTTTAGTAGACACCTGGCCCACCCAAGCCACATATCACCGACCGAGGAGTGAGAACTGTGATACTTGTGTGGGTCGGAGCCTCTAACCAGCGCGCTTCATTCAGAGTCCGTGATGTAATCGTTGGGTTTGTCGATCGATGTCAAACCTGGAAAATGGTCTATTTTTTTCCATCGGAGAGGGGTCGATACTTTTTGTCGGCTGTCTTCTACCGATCATTGCCAAAATGTTTATTTTATCAGACGCCTGGTCAGCCCACGCCACATATCTCTGACCCAGGTGTGAGCACTGTTACAATAGACTGGGTCGGAGATCTAAACCAGCGAATTCATTTCAGATTTCATGACGGTGTCGTTGGTTTTGTCGGTCGATGTCTGCCGAGGATTCTCATAAGAGTTGGCTCTAGTCAATGGGGATGACTACATTGCTCCAGTACCTGCCAGAACAGGGGCTTTATATACATTGCGCGGCGCCCAATTAAAGTCCGCGAAGCTATCCCGTGACATATAAAATTTAACACGTTGTCTAGTTGCATGATCTCCCTCGGCAGCCCGAGGTGTCGCATTTACGCCATCGATTTACATACTTCCTCGTTCATTTCAGGCACGAGCGCAACCATGCCGGTCTCAACGACGACCCCCCCCTTTTACCATAAAATTCCAGGTCATCTGAAATGATTGTGTGGCTTGTGACAATATGTTATTATCGACCGGGAGTATCCTTTGGCCTCTCCTGTCTAGAGTTAGTGTGATTTCCTGAGCCCATCTCTATATCTTGGTAACGGCCATTTGAAATCTTCATCGAATGTACAGCTCCAAAGATACCACGACACCACTAAGCGAACAGAAAGAAAATAAAGACATACGGAAGGGGAGTTTTCGTTTTAACCAAGCGTATTACGGAAAGAAACGGCAGGTGAATTAGGGGCTAGCTTCTGTCAATACAACAACCCCACACGTTCTACGATATAGGCATTTCCGCTAAAATGTTTTCTGAATGACGTATCTCCTTGACCCATAATCGTCGCAGCACCAGTCTTGTTTTCAAAAACCACTTTCTTGTGTGCTTGGGCCATGCGTTTATTCATCGAAAGGCAGTTGGATGTTCGGTGAAGTTTGACGTATGGAGCTCCTCAAGTGGGGGGCCTCAGAAAACAAATGGTGCACCTCTTTGTAGCGTGCGTCACCCGCAGAGCCTGAAAACACAGAGTGATATCCTCACATGAACACCTCTTCGGAATCAGTGTGAGTATCCCTCAGTAACAGTCCAGGAGTACCCTGGAATAAAATTTTCATTTTACGATTTTTATGTAGATCTATTAACAATGGTCGTGCGGTAGAAGCAGACTGAGTTCTCAAAAGCAAACGCACTCAAACAAGCACATAATAAAACACCCACAGGGAACAAGACATAACACTGATCACATGACGCTACGATTCTACGTTGGGCGCTCCGATACGTACGAGATTGCGCTACCTGAATTTGTTTGATGCCCGTCTAAACACATTTGCCTTTGATGCGTTCTGCATTAAAATTTTGTTCTGTACGTGTACGTCGAACGGAAGCCTGTTCGGCTTACTATAGTTCAGGCACTCGCGGTAACTACATTTTGCGTTAAAAACTACTTCTCCAGTACTTGTCATCCAACTCCGGTCAGCACGGAGGAAAGATATGGGGTTCGTCGCCGTACTTGGCATGTTAGACTACCCTTACGAACAGGAAACATCGGTTGTGAGCATTTTGGTGTTGTAGTGGCAGCCCGGGCAGTGCGTCGGGTCGTGGTTTCGTCTTGAATTGTCAGGAACAAAGATGACTCTCTTCGCAGTATGGTTCACTGACAGGGTTTTAATAGATGTTAAACTCAGGAAAGCGTCATCTTCGGTGGTGGTGATGACGTTCTTGTGCATCATCCTGCTCCCACCATAGCAAAAACGCCAACGGAACGACGTACGCAGGAACGAACGTACGAGGGTAGTATTAATCTGCTTGGGGGGACGTCATCCCGTCCAGGTGGTCAACGCATTGTAGAAGAGCAATCTGGAGAAATGCACGCATGTAACAAGAGTGACTGGCATATAGTGGTAGTGTAGTGCACGAGCAGAACTCGCACACAATTATTATTTTTGAATGTCTAGAAGTGGAAATTGTGTCACGTTGGTGACGTCCATGTTTGCGTTAGTCAGTAAACTCCCTTCCTATACACACGTCGACATTGATTGAGCTACCGTTGATGAAGTCGCGCAGACGGGCCGCAGATTTTTTTTGCTTCACAGATATGAGAGTCAATTCAGTTGACGTTTACTGAAACGCTATCGTTATCTCAGGTTTTCAATCGATTTCCTCATTTTCGACTGCCTAAGAAAAGACACGATTCCGATAAACATGCACCAGCAGGCTTTTCGTGGTCAGTAGAACCACACACTCGTCTCACCATGCAGACCCACGCGTACTTAAGTTTGTGGTCATCTCGTTACCTCACCCTCTCTATGGACGATGCTTTGATAACATCGTTGTTCCGCACGTTCGTCGGAGTTGTTGCGTTCACAAAGAAATTCGTTCATTTTCGTTCACATACACTGAGACTAGGAACATAAGTTGACAGTTGCCGGTGGATCAAGTTGTTCGTGATTCAGTCGCCCAGTATATCTCGCATGGGGTTTTAGTTTGGCTGTGCACGTTACGTCCCGTCACACACATGTCCGTGTGAAGCACCAAAATATATTTGCGGTATAGCTTGGACGTATTCAAGAACATCTGAAATATCAGCAATTGACGGCATCGTGGTACGATGTGCTTTACGTTATGACGAATTTCTCCTGCGCTCTCGCGTATTGCTTTGTCAGCACTTTGTCAGACCGGGAACCACAGTGTGTGGGCACTGTTCGAGGCCGGGCAAGATCGGGACGGTGATCTTAGCCTGGACCACAAATATGTCTAAGGATTCATATATTTAGCGGGATGACACGAGCTGAAACTATTATCACCCCCCCCCCCCCCCCCCCGATGATAATCGGTAGGGGTCTATCGTCATACGACGACGGCCAAGCATGAGATCAAGAACATATCCTCTATCTAGTACTACCTCCTCCGCCCACCAGATACAACCCCTGCTTGGAAGGGGGGGGAAATCGGCTTCGTTCAGACACGGTCCATAACGGCAAGAATGCAGTGTTTTGACAAGTGATTCACCAACTGTTTGATATTCGGGAGGGCACAGACATTAGCAGCTATTTCGCCCTATTCTCGGGTGGGCACATTGCGAGCGAACATGTGTCTCGATGCCTCACGTGCCGGCCTTGACTGCCTTCGCCAAGATGAGTCGTCGATTGTCAGCGTTTTGGTGCTCTAGTGGCTAGCCCGACCGTTGTGTGGGGCCGCTGTGTTTATGTTTGCGTTTGAGGTAATAATCATCAATACTCACGTAGTTCAATAACCCATTCACAGGGGGTTGGGCGAATATAAACCCAAGGGAGTCGTATGAGAATAGCATGCACCTGCGACGGGATGGGGCATGTCGTCTTCCGTGGACCTTTGCAACAACAGCATCCACTTGACGAAGCGGCGGACGGAACCGGAACGCTCCTGTCGAAGTAGTATAGCCACAAATTCTACATGATTGCCGCAGCACCTCAGAAGTGAAAGTACATATATTTCCTCCCCACCATCACTCAATACTACAAGGGATTAAACTATATACTCCATGTACAAGCTAAGCGAGACCTCCAACCAACGAAATGCCCGGCGTCCAGCGTTGTCAACGACGTCTGTTTTTATCCAACTAGACAACCGCATGCCGACAACTTTGTGGAGATTGACCGATATACTCTGTATATGATGTCGATGGGTAGGACTCGAAAGTACATTGCTATGAGACCCAGAGGTGGAGAGTATGTAGGTGATTTCTCGTCCACGTCCGCGCTAGTCTGCATACAATCGTACGTATGCGTTGCAATTCGTTCGATTGTTGTTCACAATTTCGCGCAGATATTCAACATATTTTCTTTCGTATGGAGTCCGTTCAGTTGTCGTTTTCTCAATCGCGGTCCCGTATTTGAACCAACTTCGCTTTTTTTCCAGAGGAAACATGTCGCGAATATGATCAATCTTGCACCAGCAGTCATTCTGTGGTCGATACGACCAGGACATGCGGAGTTATACTCGTGCTTTGGCTAATCGTTCGCTCTCTTAGTCACATCTTCCATGGACAATACTTTGCCAAATGCGTTGTTGGGTGCCTTCATCAACAGTGCTACGTCCATCAGCTCTTGAATCCTTGCTGCACATATCACGAGGGTGGTGACACATGACTTTAGTGTAGCTAGCTGCCGTTAAGGTCGACCGGAGTTCAATTTTACCATCAAATATAACGGGTACATGAAGCAGTTAGTATTCGTATTGTCGTTCATTAGGTTTCCTCGCCATGCACGCGACCGTGAAGTACAAGCGCATACCTGCTGTCCAGTTAAGATGTGCTCCATTCACTTCAATCGTATTCTGGGGAATTTGCGTTTGTCGGCACTGCATGGGTTTACCATGAGTGGCGGTACGCGAAACGGTAGTCACAAACGTGTGGTCATGTGTCGAGGCTGCATACAGTCGTGACGCTGATCGCAGCTTCGTTTCCACATACCTGGTAGTTACCCATCTGTATATATATATTCCAATGTCAGTCTTCACCGAGAGCGGCGAGAACTTGTCCGAACCTACAAGTTACGGGTTTTTTTTTTTCAATAATGGCATGCTACATATCTGACAAAAAATGTGTCGTATTCTGGGGGCATAAACCATTGCTTGTGTCTTTCGTTCGGTTCAAAACAGCTGGCCCACGCCAGACGCTGCCTTGGGGTTCTAGATGTGTGTACCCCGCAAGGGGACCGCTACGCTGCATGGACGTAGGCTGGCTTTTATTGCGGCCGTCAATAACCCGGCAGCTAGAATTAAGTTTGGCAAGAACTTCCTTAATGTTTGGTAGGTGTGTAGGATACCAAGCTCAGCCATGTATCCTGGTACGTGGCGGCGGGGGGAGAAGGGTTTCTAGAGGCACTCTCATGCTGGGGCCAGTTCCATGAAGACGAAAAAACAAATTTCAGCGGTACCACTTAGCTGCACATAGAGGAGGATCGTGTAACATCGTGCTTTAAGTGCGTATTGCCCCGCCTTGAGAACAGTTTCATTTCCATCCGTCGATTCACTATAGACCAAGAGACGACATATCCTCGAAGAGATCAGCCTCGATGGTTTCGTGGTCGTTTGATTGGAGCTGCCTGTTCCAATCATGTTTGGAGGACACCGCACGACGTCATCACGAGGTAGAGTATGAGAGCCGAACGCACCTGAGGTGGTGTGATATATGCTGTCGTGTCCGGTCCTACTGAGATGGCTAGGCTTCCAGTACCCTCACGACAGCGTCAAACCAGCGAACTCTAATGGATCGACTCGCCCACTACAAGGACTACCATAAACAATTTCACCAAGAGTCTGCAGGATATCACGATCTAAAAGTTTATAACACTTTGTGCATAGATTGTCAACAGTCCTGAGTGCAAGGCAGCAATGAATCAGATTCTGCAGTTGTGGACGAGTCTAGCTTGTACGTTTAGAGCACTGTTGGGCATTAGGAAACGCCAGCGCTGGGACCTAAACAACACTTTTGAAAGATGTAATCTCAACACGTACAGCCTGTTAAAAAAACGTAGATCGTACACATACCGTTGCACGAAAACAAATCTGAGCGGAAAAACTCTTTTAATGGGGGGTTCTGGTCGGATTTCTCTGTTGAGCGCACCAACTCAACGAGCGTCACGTATGAGAAAGGGAAACTTACAAGATAGTAATACCGCGGCGTCCGATGGTGTCCAGTTAAAGATTAAGATCGGTGGTGTCGGCGTCCGAAATAGCGCAGTTAGAGTGATCCCTGTAGATGGACAAAACAAATGGGAGTAGGAGGAGAATATGTGAACTTGACTTATCGCGCGATATGTTCTTGCATTCGGTGACGTGAACACGTATGTTCGCTTAGCTAGTCCTTAAATGACAGCATCCCCAAGTACGTATCTCCCATGCCGGTCAGCATGCTGCGTTGGAGTGAACACTTCGACACGAACTTCACATGCACTTACATGCTCGACTTCACTCACACATGACGTTCTGACGAAAGACATACGCCCCTTCTGTAGACTCTAAGCAAGCGTTGATTATACCGACTACTGTAGATGCCATCAGTTTTTAAAATTGTGATCGACGCATACGGACAGCTTTGCGGCGTATCTGTCACGAACATGCTGTATTCCACTTTGTATGTTTTGGGGTACGAACATCGTCCACACCATACCGTTCCTGGTATAATCAACGCGGTTGTTTCCCCAGGTAATATTGCAACACAGAAATACCTCACTCACACGTCGGTAGAGCCTGGGGCGCATCGCGAATTCGGACCAATAAGGCAAGCGTTTGGACCTGAATCGACATCCGGCACGCAGCCGCTCATGTGAAAGGGCCAGGAAGGATGATTATGGCAATCACATTTGTTGGTTTATCGAACGTTTGACGCAGTCCACACGTAATTCTTGGCCGGAAATGTTTTTTCTCCATACACACCTCGAACATTCCATGTGTAAACAAGCATCGTTTTGATATTTCACAGCTTTGGAACCAAATCCGTTTTCCCTCGGATGTATTGGTGGCAATTCAGACGTTTCGGCGACGTCGGAAGACGTGCGAACGCCCTCGCGCAGCGTTCACATGTTCACCTGCTCTTAATAGCTGTCGTGAACAAGTATCACTAGTTTGAGAATACTCGCTTACCGATGTCCATGGCACTGACGGACACCGTAAATGTGGCTGTAAGCGACTTGGCCCACCTCATCGTCCTTCTGGCCTTGCACTCTGATTCTTGTGATCGCTGAAGGTGTTCGTGGGACGGAAGGAGCATCCAAGGTCAAGTGCACACACACGCAGGGTTTACGCATTGGTCAGTAAATGAGCTAGTGTGGCTGCAACGTTATGTAGTAGGTCTGTTGACGACAGGGGCGGACATATGCTGGCTGGTTTGGTGGTCGCACTCGTGGTGGGCGTTTCAGCTGGTTAATGGGACCATAGAAGCAACTTCACTCAGGAGCGGTAGAGGCATCATAGACACGCATGTACACACCGTACGACAGACGCAGAGGGCTAGGGGGCTGTGCACTTTATCCTACACCAGTTTAGTGTGGGTGTGACAGGTAAGATACCGTTAACTCGGTCCCCACGAACGAAACGTCCATGTCAAAAAGACATACTTTTCATCAGAGGAGGCGTTCATCGATAGGAGTATCACTTTTGGGGAAAATCTTTCTTAGTGGCCGTGGTGGCGCCAGTTCAGGATGAGCACACCACTTGCGCTCCAAACTTTCGGGCATAACGTGTAGGGTGCGCGTACGAGATGCGTGTAGCGTCAGTTGTATTCATATGTTTGCCCCCGTTGAATTACGTATTGTATGTCAAAGCGGCGTGAATCATAGGAGCCTCAGAACACTTAGAAATACGGTGAACCTCTATCGTAGAGCGCCTCAGAGATCGAACAACTACAGCCGGCGTAGAACCGCCTGCGCAGGCGAAGCTTCAGAGCCTGCCAGCACAAGAAGGTACGTCATTTACAGCGGAAACCCGCACAAATCCTTGAAAATCACCATGAAGGGCGCAGAGCGCGCCGCCAACGAACATACACGCACGCACACATTATTAATAGCTCGGCAGCAGAAGAGCATTGCGGAAATAGCTCGCAAAGCGGGCGGCCTCAGAGGGCGGCTCTACGGCGAGTGAGTGCGGCTGGTGCTATAAATAGTACAATTATTCCCAGGTGGTTCATTGTGCACATACATACGTGCTCGCGCACGCAGCTCTCACACTAATAGAGCCGCTGCACACAGCACACCAAAAGCAGCATCAGCAGCACAAGCAGGGGATGGAGGAGCGGCACGAGCTCCCTCGCTGTTCTAGTTGCTACGGCACAGGAGGCCAGTTGCTCGTTTGTAGTACCCCTGGTACAGCTATTTTTTATTTATTTTTATTTTTTTATCATCACTTTTACTTTCCAGCCCACTCGTAGGAGGTTTTACCCTCGACGATCTTCTGGACAAGCCGTGGTCACAGGTGTCATCCCTTCTTCCCCCCGGTACGTGCGTTCATTTTTATCGCGCATAGGGTTCAGCATTCCCACTGCTCGTCGATTTTCACCGAATGTAGCTAACTCACGCTCTCGCGCTTTCTGCTCATCAATTTTTTATATGGGTACCTATAACTCTAACGAGAAAAGCAACAAGAACATAGTCCCGTAATCACAGGAAACGATGACACTGATACGGAATGGTATACTGTAGGTTAAAAACACTACGTGTGTGTATGTTTTTTATTGAGGGGAGCTGATACCTACCACTCTGCTGGGCGATAATATAATACCGTTTAGACTCTAACAAATAAAAATGAACAAAGTTATTTTCCCGACGCGCGTGGTACTGCTGAACCAACGAACGATGTGCATGCTGCTGCTGTTTACGTACAGCAACAGTACGTTTACAGCAGTACGAACGAACAATGCTGTACCCGGTACCTGGCATATGCTCAATCATCGACAGCTATTGTGTGTGTGGGTGTTCGTGGTGGGACAGCAGTACCACGCTGGCTGGAACAATGATTCCCCCTGATCGGTCTTGCTGTACTACTACGGGGAACCACAGTAAATAGTACCTACAGTATACACAATAACCTACATAATTCAATATTTTTTACCACCAATATTTGGCCTTATTAACTATGGTCCGCCGTAATAGACTCCAAACTGTATTTTGTTAGTGTCCAGAGTGGCATGTGCCCGGTCGCAGCACCCCAAAAGTAAACAGATATATACCTGGTATATATTTTACGTGCGTTTAATCGATCTTAACTTGGAGTGTTTCAGTTTTTTTTCAGTAATTTCCCGGAATTTCGGTATTTTCCTATTTACCTACTGAAAAAAAAAAACGAAAAAAAACCGAAAATACTGAAAAATTAAACTGAAAAGCAATGCTCGTTAAGATCGTATAAATACCTGTGTACTTTTTACTTGCCAATTCCTGTAGAAAAGTGATTATGTATATTACGGGGTACCATAGAATATAGGATCAAATATTGTTTCGAGAAATACGAACATATGTAGCGTTTTGGGCGCACTGTAGGTCCTATTAACTATGGCCCTCCGTAATAGTTGCTTTCATCGCTAGAGGTAGGTACCCATAGCTGCAGAAGGGGTAATATAACGAGCAACTAGCTTGCTGTGTGCCATAGCAGCCAAAACAGCAAGGGAGCTCGTGCCGCTCCTCTATCCGTTTCTCGTGCTGCTGCTGCTGCCGCGGTGCTGCTGCTTTTGTGGTGCTGTGTGCGTCGGCTCTAGTGTGAGAGCTGCGTGCGAGAGTACATCTGTGTAAAAGAATCGACAAGGCAGGGTGCAATAGCACTAGCACCAGCCGCACCCGCAGTAGAGCCGCCCTCTCAGGGCATCCGCTTTGCGAGCTTGTGCGAGCTTCCAACGCTGCTGAGCTAGTGTGTGCGTGCGTGTTTTTGTTCGTTCGCTGCGTGCTGTGTGCTCTTCGTGGTGATTTTCATATAATTGTGCCGGTTACAACTACTGGTAAGTAGCGTTCTTTTTATTTGCTGGCAGGTAACACGTTCCCGGTGGCTTGGTATGTGGTCCGCGTGCCTATCAAGATCAATTTCTTGGGTTCGAGTCTCACCTAGTACATGCTCGTAGGGACTTTGTCTTGCTTAAAAAATTAATTAGCGGAAAACACGAGAGCATGAGTTAGCTACATTCGATGACAATCCACGAGCCGTGGGAATGCTGAACCCTATGCGCGACAAAAAATAAAGGCACGTACCGGGGGGGAGTAGGGACGACACCTGTGACCACGGCTTGTCCAGAAGATCGCTGAGGGTAAGACCTCTTATTACCGGGGAACATAGTAAATAGGACCACCTGCGGTACACACAAAAACTTTACATTTATTTCCATAATTTTACTAACAATATTTGGTCTTGTCTACTATGGTCCCCCCGTGATACGAGTTAGGCTGGAAAGAGTGATGATTTAAAAAAAAATAGTTCTGAAAGTTCGCTTGCGCAGGCGGTTCTACACCGGCTGGAACAACTATTAATATGAGTACAATGATAGAAATTTCATGACACTTTCGTACAAGAACACGATACTAACTTGCTGGTGCAGGATATACTCGTATTACGGGGGTCTATAGTTAACAGGATCTGTGGCATACATAAAAACCTATATTTTTAGGTATTTTTACTAACAATATTTGGTCCTGTTTACTATGGTTCCCCGTAGTAGTGTATATCACAGACGGGTTCAAAGTATTTTTTGTATTATTTTTTTTCTTTACATCGCTTTTGTCTTCTCCACGCATGCGTTTTCTCCTTCCTACTCGTGACTCTGATCCGGGGTCGTAAATTAGGCCCTTCGTCCTCCTCGCCACCACTTGGTTCGATGAGGAAAAGTCACAAATGAACGAATCTGAAATCGAAAACATACTCAAAGTCCACATTTTCAAGCTTGGTGTGATAGTTTGATCGCGCAGTTTATGGGGCGTGTATTCGTAGGGTTTCCGAGTTGTGTACATGTGTTGGGATGTAAAACAACAAAGAGTACATCAGTACGTACGTAACCGTGACCCTGGCTCGCGTCACGTATTGGCGAATGATTCGTACTTGTGTAGTCTACGAGGGTATACGCGCAGTTCGACCTTTTTTGTCACGTATACGAGTACGTACTATTACTGGGGTCCATAGTTAACAGGATCTATGGTGTACATAAAAACCTATATATTGCCTATTTTTACTAACAAAATTTGGTCCCGTTAACTATGGACCCCCGTAATACGTATTTATGCTTCATGTGACGGTCAAAACGCGCACCACCAAGAGCCTGCATTTTCAAGGGGGACTTGAAAACACCAAGTATTCAACCTGCTGGGAGGTTCGTTTTCTATTTTTCGGTACGTGCGATTCAATTTGCGATTGTATGCACCCGGACGTGGCATGTGACCGATCGATGTGGACAACGCCAATGTATGTTGTGTCTTCGGCAACTTGAGAGGTGAGAAGCCGCCCTTGCGAACCGCAGAATCCCCGGGGCAGTTGGTTATGTTTTCCAAAGAAGAAAAAATGTTTTGGGCCGTTTGACCCATCGCAAAATAACGAAATGGACAAAAAATAAAGAAATACCGATATGAGCGATCCTTCTACCCCCACGGCAGCCGTTAAAATATCGAATATGACCATTCCTCCATGGTCACAGCCTTACATACATACCTGGTTTTCGTTTGGGTGCATCAGTATACCCGTAATATAACAGAAGTAGCCATTCGAAACGAGATTGTCAAAATACACCCTTTCTTTTGATGGTTCTGTTCGGGGGGAGAAACGTCAAGGCAGCTGGGTAGTTTTCCCGAGTACGCCCCTGGCACATGACATGGTCAACGTCTCGGGGCGCGTGTTGGCCTTCGTTCGCAAAACCCCCCCCTGCGGCGCGAACGCTTTCGTCGTCACGGTATATATAGAGATGCGCGAGAGTATTGTCTAAGAAGCGAAATTGAGGGTGACGCAGGGCAGGTCATATTGTAGGCTTCTTGGCCAAAAACGGTGTGCGCAGTTCTGAATGTACGGTGAATGCAGCACACCACACAACACAATGTACATATTCCCTGACCGCTGGCTGATGGCAAAAAATGTACATGTCCGTTTTGGTTTTCAGCCTTGCGCGAAGCACAGAGTCGGGTGTCTCAACCCCCTGGTTCACCTCGAAGACTACTTACCGTGTCAGCAGTACCGCTGCTGCCCAACCGGACATAGCCGCCGACAGACTACAGTAGAGCAGTTCCGACCAGATTGACGAGTCGATTGACAAGTTTTGGAGCTAAAGATAGGTAAGAAATCACGAACTGAACTCCTTCTGAGGGTCATTCTTTAAGAAGAGCTATATTCCATGTTCCATATATTCCTTGTTTCTTTCGCCCAATTTTTCATTCATTCAGATTTTGCTGCATTTTTTTTTCCAATCATGTGAAATTTAACAAGCATGCGGGGCGGAGGGTTTCAACGTTCCCAATTGCTCCATGCGTACATTCAGTGACGTGCGTCTTGTGTACGTGTAGATGGTCTTGGTGCTGTGCGGTGAACTAGGGCTGAAGTCACGAGATGCGAATGCACAAACTGGAGAGAAAAGGAAGAATGTTTACACTTACAGTACATGAGGAATGTCATATCATACTCTCGAACGCAAAAAGGAGAAGACATCAAATAAACCGCGAGGAGCCGAAAAATGTCATATCATACTCTCGAACGCCAAAAGGAGAAGACATCAGATAAACCGCAAGGAGCCGAAAAAAACAGACTACGTACAAGAGCAAAAATCCAAATTTGTCGGCGGTAAAAAAATCAGACCTCCAACAGGTGCAAAAAGCGTCTCCTGTAGGACCCCAGTGTTGAGTGTAGGGCAGGGGAACCTGGGGACCGACTATTGCTAGCAGGCTGATGCTTATTACTCTGTTCTGGTCATTCACACGAGGTGTGTGTGTGTGTGTGTGTTCTTCACATTAAACCGTTCTTCTACTCGTCGACATCCAGCAAGCCCAGTGTCCGTGCTGATTCTTCACCCTAGAAAGATACGAGCTCTGTGGTCACAGACTACGACACAGAGATAACACACCATAATGCATTAATAGCCTACCTAATACCATGCCTTCGCATTAGGTGCGGCCGACACAACATACATACATACGCCAGCATCCAAAATACACCATAAAGAAAGAGAAGCAACGAAAAAACCAAACCGAAAAAGAACAAGAAAAAGAAAAAGAAAAGGACAAGAATCCCAAATAAATAAATAAAATGGGAAGCCAAAGCTCAGACACATACATACTTACCCCGAGCATGAGCCAAAAGGGACGTGCAAGGGGAAAGATACGAGAAGGAAAAAGGGGACTATGCATCCCGGTGAACACTTAACTAAGTAAAAAGAGCAATAGTGAGTGGGCCAAAATACGCTCGTCACCCACCCACTATGTAGTACTTCTTTCATAAGGATAAGGGAAAAAAATCACAATGCATACCGAACGGCCGCAGCAGTTGGCGGTACGAGTAGCAAAGAAAAGTCCAACCTATTAGTCGGCCTGGTACCTTGCTACCCTATCTGCGGTCTCTCTGCTACTCTCTTCTACCGCGGTTACCCTTCTACTCCTCCTGTTCCCCCCCCTGCCCCCATACACTTGTACGGTGTTCCCTCTACCCCTCCTGCTGTTACCCCTCCCCCCATTCCCTCTAACACTACCTGCAGCGGATGCACGGCGCTGTCTACTCAGCTTTGCCTCAGCCTCGTGCCACCTGCCCATGAACTGTTCAGCTGCGTCGAGGATTCCCCGGTACCACTTTCCCGTCTATTTTGCTGCAGTGGGCCACAGTGCGGTCCCAACTCCAAAGACTAAGGGGGAGTCTTCCGTTGATCCCTCGGTGGCTTTGAACACTCTAAGGTCCTCAGCAATTGCCCTAGGCCAAGTCTTGGGCTGCCCGCCTCGTTTCGGGCTCCCCCCACCAGCGATCGTCCCGAACATCAACCGACTGGGCAATCGCCCCTCGTGTTGCCGCACCACAGCCCCCGCAAAGAAGAGTCGCCGTTTACGGATGGTCGTTTCGATACTTTCGCATCGTGTTATCCTGAGCGCCTTCGCATACGAGAGGGTGGTGTGGTCGATGCGTAGTCGGCGCTGGAAACCAATGACTCGCAGAAGGACTTCGTGGTGGGCTGATCGAAGCTTGGCGAAGTGGTCCGCATTGAGGGTCCACGTCACGCAACCGTACAGCAAGGTCTCAATCACCTCGGCCTTCAGCATCCGGACTTTCAGACTAAGCGGTGCGTTCGTCCTATCGTACAGTTCCGGACCATACCGTTTGAGGCATGCCCGCATCAGACGGATTCGTCGCTCGATTTCGAAGGAGAGGTCAGCGTTCTCGTGGATAATGCCTCCTAGATACAAAAACTGGGCCGTCTGTTTATACTTTTGGCCTGCAGCTTCGATCGCGAGCGGTGAGGTGGTAAACGTCTGATCCGGTGTTCGTAGGAGCATCGTCTCTGTCTTCTTCTCGGATACCGTGAGACCTACTGCTTCGAAGACAGTCACGATGACTGTCATCATTCTTGCAAGGCCTTCCACCGACTTCGAGACTATTCCTGCATCGTCTGCATACAACATGCCCCACACAGCCCTTTGCACGCATGCCAACGGTTCCTCTTTTCCGACAACCCTGTCCTCTTCGAGATGAACCAAATCCCTTACGATGCATTCGTCTTTGCTGAGGCGTACCAGCACGATGTGTATCGCAGCGGCGAAGAACACGTTGAACAGTAACGGCGATAGTACGCAGCCTTGCCGCAGTCCCTGGGTTACATTGAACCAGTCCGAGTGTTCACCGTCATCCGCACGCACGCCAGCCCGCATGCCTTCGTGAAAATTGCGAATGATTGTGAGCATCTTGGTTGGTACACCAAGGCGTGTGAGTACCTCCCACAACAGTTCTCGGTCGACAGAGTCGTACGCGTTCTGCAAGTCGATGAAGCACATGTACAGGGGGATTTTCTTCTGCCGCCCGAGCTGCTGCAACCGGCGCACTACAAGCAGCATATCGACTGTTGACCGTGCGGGGCGGAAGCCGCACTGTTCTTCAGGGAGTATATGCTCGGTCTCGCAGTAGCTGCTTAGACGGGACGCAACGATTTTCAGCAACACCTTGCCTGCGTGAGCAACAAGCGAAATACCTCTGTAGTTGTTGCAATCAGTTCTATCCTTCTTTTTATGAAGGGTTTTTATGATCGCATCTTTCCATTGCTCGGGGACTTCTCCCGTTACCCAAACGTTAACAAGGATACTGTGATACTGCACGAAAGCGGGGTGGTCAAGTTTCAGTACTTCGACCGGGAGACCATCTGGTCCAACGGCTTTCCAGTTTGACATACCCTTCACTGCTTCCATCATCTCGTCAATGGATGGTTCATTTCCAAGGGATAGTTTCAGCGGTCGTGGTGGCACTAGGTCGATGATCGTGGGGTCAAGTTTCAGCGATTTCGTGTTCAATAGTTTGTGGTAGTGCCCCGCCCATCTTTCATGAATTCGCGCTTGATCCCGCAACAGCATGCCATCCTCGTCCATGATAAACTGTTCACTCCTCGCTTTCGTACCTTGCAACCCTACCGTACTCTACTCTTCAGGTGCTTGTAGAACCCTCGTTGATCGGAACTCGCGAGTAATTTCTCGGTTTCAGCGAGGTACTCTTCAAAATACGAATTGACTCCCGCGGCGACCACTTCCTGCAGATTCGCACAGGCGGATCTCAACTTCTTCCACGCTGTACTATCTCGGGGGTAGACACGCAAGAGCTGTCTCGCATCCTCCCTCGCTGTCCATGCTACTTTGAAAGCGGCCACCGTTTCGGGGGTCTCACACCAACCGTTTCGGTGGTGGCGACGTGGTGGAGGTGGCACCTCTTTCTCAACAGCATTCATGACAGTTGTGGTGAAAACCTCAACCATGGCAGACGTGTTACGAGGCTGGGTAGGTTGGTTAAGAGTGGAAACGACCCTCTCGACTATTCGGTGTCGACGCTCTCCATCGGATAAGAAAAGCTGCCTGTCGAATTCTCGGCGTTTTGGGGGTTTCAGCAATCTTCGGTTAGACGAAAAGTGACCACTAAGTCGGGCCTTGATGTACACGATGTTATGGTCTTAATCAGCCTTAGCAGGTGGTGGGGGCTGTGGGACGACTGTAACATTATGTACTCTAGGTCGGTGGACTTGACGAGTTTGGATGTAGTCGATTCGCTTACGATCATTCAGGCTGGTGCCGTTGTATGTATGCGATATTCCGCCCTTGCGCGTGCTGAAAAATGTGTTGGTGAGCGCGAGCTTGCAACTGGTAGCGAACGACAAAAGCCGTTTGCCGTTATCACTACGAACATCTCGTCCGTATGCTCCGAGCACCCTACATTCATCATCACCGCACCCTTCTATCCTCCCCCCAGTTCGCCCATTGGCATCTAGAAGCACAAACAAACACTCTTTAGCAGGAATCTGCTCAACCAGGTCCTCCAACTTTCGCCAGAACATGCCTTTCTGCTTGGAGTCTTTGGTACAATCAGTTGGGGCGTACGCAACGACGAAATTAACCGCATCGCACCGACCGTCCAACTCAAAGCGCATAGACATAAGTCGTTCGTCAATAAACTGCTGAGTGAACTTAGACGTACGGCATATTGAGTCTTTTACTGCTAAACCTACCCCATACAACCCTTGTCTCGCTGCTGTTTTTTCCTGACCTGAACAAAAAACTTGGTATCCAGCTGCACGAAATCTCGTGTTGCCGGACCGTCGGGTTTCCTGCAGACCAACGAAGTCACAACCGAGTTGCCGTCCTTTCGCAAGTACGCACTCGTCATGCCCGTACCCGTTCTTCCCCTTTACGGCCAGGGTACGCACATTGTAGGTCGCTACCACCACAAGCGCCGCCTTCCGCCTCTTACGAGCCTCGCGTGCTGCTTTTTTTGCCAGCCGACGAGAGGCTCGTCCCCTCCTCCTTTTTTGCTTTTTTTGTCTCTTCTTTTTCTCTATGATAATATTGGGTGATGATGTTAGATGCTCTTGTATTATTAAGAGTTGCTGTTTACCTCGCCAGATGTCTTCTGAACGAAAGGGCGAGGCCCTCATCTGAAAACCAGGCGATAACGCCTGCCAGGTATGATGAGGGGACGATTGTTACCAAACACAATGCCGCAACAGGGGACAGGGGATGCCACAACACTTCCTACCCCCACGAAGGCCTTTGGTATAAGGTTTGCCCATTCCTCCATGACCACAGACTTGTACACCAGGTAGTGTTTTCGGTGTATCAGTTTGCTCGTGATCGAAAATAGCAAGTTTTCGAGACGACATTGTCAAGGTATAAACACCCTTTTCGGTGCTTTAGTTTGGGGGGGGAGAAACTCCGAGGCAGCAGGGTTTTTTTTCACAAATACGTCCCTGGCACCACACATAGTCAATGCCTCGAGACGCCTTTTGTCGTATGTTCACAAACCACAGGAACCCCATGATGTTTCTACCAACGTCGTCACCTTTGTTGCTGTTGTTGTTGGTCTCACCTTAGCTCTCAACTGAAGGTGTCCACGGTCACACAAAGGTGCTGGAGCCCTAGAAAAAAACCAAAATATCGGCTGCCTCAACATGCACGAGACGAAGAGGGCGCACAGAAGAGGAAAGCAATGCGCAAACTGATGCAATACGGCCACGGGTGCATCCTCTCAGGTACAGCATAGAGTTTCCCCCGTTCCCACAACAATCCAGTCCGCGGCTACAGTTGTCTACAGCGGTTGCTGTCTGGAGTGCTGCCTGCACCGTACAAAACGACGGAACGTGGTGAAAAGAGGGGGGAACACGCCTGTTGTCCGGGGGGCTGTCCGACTCGCGGACGTGCAGTGAAAAAAGAGCATTCGAACCAAAAACCACCGCTCAAATTTACAACGATCGACATCCCTTGCCGGACTGTCTAACGAAAAGGAGAGCACACCTAAGCCAACACGTCCCTGATACCTGAAGGGGTCATTCACCCAGAAGGGTGTACAACTCTCCATCACTATCAATACCACAATCAGTGACGAAAGCAAGAAATGCATACTACTTCACTCGTGAAAACTAAGCGAGGAAGAAAATGATTCTTCTCTGGTGATGATGTACACGCCGGCATGGGTCTGCATATGCCGTCCTGCTGCCGTTCTTGGTGGTCGCCTAATCTATCGCCTTAGGCCAATTGGACCGCTCATTTGGATGTGCTCTCATTGCCACTCCCTTCCAGTCGGTTCCCCCTTTCCCCCGTCGTGAAAACTATAATCTTCCTAGCACTTGGGGTTCTGTTCTGGAAAACGCAAATTCTCGCGCGGGGTGGGTTCAATCGGTCTCTTCCCCTCTCGTCAACGCTCTGTCTCCCCTTTGCTTCGTCGTCGAATCCAGCTTCTAACCGGCGCAGTATACCGTCCCTGTGTTTGGCCGGTTGTGGCCCCGGCCTGGCGTACGGACATCCCGATTAAGCATTGCTGCTCTACCTATTTCTGCTGCCTAAAACAAGACGCGCAAATCGTATGTGTCCGTGCCTGACGCACCGCGTACGACCCAACTCTCCTTCCGCCGGAGCCTCGCGGCTACACGCAGCAGCAAGAACGTATCACTCCTTAACGATGAGCCTGGCCTTACCACCGCCAAAAAGACGTACCTCACTCGCTATAAGCCTGATAAGGCATGTCTTGCAGCATCTACTGCCGACGCAGCGAGGGGACCAGTGTGGAGCTGTGGGGCAGTACAGCCTTCGCCCAGATAGTTTGAGGGCGACGCCCAGCAGGGCCTACAGTGGGCTTCTTCGCCAATAACGGTGTGCTTAACTCTGTCTTGAATGTACGGCGAAAGCGACACACCATACACCATACACCGGTATCTCCTCTCTTACCGCTTGCGTGACGGAAGTATATGCATATTGTTGTTCAGCCGCGCTCGTCACAGCGTATGGTGTCCCAACTCTCTGGTTCACCTGAAAGGGTGCTTGGTGTGTCAGCAGCAATGCCTCTTCCCAACGTTTTGCAGCCGACAGACGCGAGCAGTCCGGGCGAAGTGTACCTAGGCGTCGACGAATCAGGTGTGGAGCAAAATGATGTAAGAAATCACGAACTCGGCTCCCCCTGTTGGCGGGGGGGTGGGGGCTGACGGGGGGGGGGGGGGGGGGGGTCCGATGTTCGAGCACGTTACACCTTTTTCTCTGTCGATTTGTTTTCTACGTTTTCTTGTTATATTTTTTTTTTTTTTCGTTCATTTTCTCTATTCTATGGAATGTGTATATCGTGCCTGGCGTATCCAGTATGATGCCATGAGATTGCATTTTGCGCTATGATCACTGCATACGTAACAATTTAGCAACTCTGCGCCGTAGTTTTGTGACCACAGAACTTCTAGGGTTCCACGTACATATGTATTCCGTTGTTTCGACCTTTGATATGAACATTTGACACGTGTCTCGTCATAGACTTCCCGAATGACGTAATTACCGCAAAGCATGTTGTATTTCGGGAGCTAAGGCACATTAAAAAAAAATCTAAAAAAACTTTCATGACCGAAACTGACGGAAAGAAACAATTATTGGTGCGGTAACGAATCTGTTTGTCTTGCCGTTAAGAAATGCGTGTAGAAAATCCAGGAAAATATAAAGGAAAAACTGGTGTGATTATCGCAGAAATAGTGGATCTAATCGAAATATATTAACACGCTGTGGTAGATCGTATACACAAAATATATCTCGATATACAGGTAATGTGGCGATGGTGAGGGTTTCTATCTTTGAGGCATGCCTCCAGACATGTTCACTCCGAGTACCAGCGGCATCGGCTATCGAACGTTTGTATAATTTTGGTGTTTTACATTTATTTGACGGACACTTGACGGAAAATTGGTGTTTCTCAAATTTCTCGATGAAATCAAATCAGATTCCAGAATTTTTATGGTCGGCAAATGTGCACTACCAGTCCAGTAGTACTGCTGCCTAATGGTAGCGAAAGCGCAGGACGAATATATTAGCGGGTCTTGGCTGACCATTAAACCATACTTTCTACCCGTCGACATCCCGCATTCGTAATGTCTTAACTCTGCATGGGATATAGTATACGCGCCACATTTCTTGATGGAAATCGAATTAGGCCATAGTAAGGGTTTTTATCCTTGGGGCAGGCCTCAAGGAATGTGCACTCCGAGTACTGGCGGCATCTGTGTTCGAACTTTCGAAGTAGATTTTAGTGTTAGACATTCGACGGACAACGACGGAAACTGGCAGTGGTGTTTCATGAATTTCTTGAATCCAAATCGGATTCCACACTGCCGCCCAGTAGTACTGCCACTAAATTTAGAGGCACAAGAGTTTCGAATGGTAGCGAAGGCGCAGGACGGATACATAATAAGGTGGCCTTGGCTGGGCATTACGCCGTTCTTTCCACCCGTCGACATACCGCCGATTTCAAATCCTAGAGGGATACAAGATACGAGTTCTGTGTTCACAGAACTAGGCCACAGAGTTTACGGCATTCATTGTTTTGTATCGCAGGAAGCACGTCAGACTATGCACTGCCATGTCGTCATACGAGATGTATACGACAGGCACGACATATGTATGTATGTATTACGACAATGAGAAAACGAAAACAGAACAAAGAATATATAGAAAAAGAATCGAGAGAGGAAAAGAAAAACAAAAGTAGGAAAAACTGCCGTGGCTCCCCGCAGGGCATGTGGCAGACACCGGAAAATAACGAGGTATATATACAAAGAAAAAACACTAGTACTTATATTCGGAGCAAGACCAGGAACCAAAGCAAATAAGCAAGATGAGGAACAAAGCACCCTCCAGGTAGCCGCAGCAGTTTGTGGAACGAGTAGCATACCGGCACCTAGGTTCTCCTCACTGGTCCACCAGGTACCTTGTTACGCTGTCTGACGTCTCCGTCTTGCGTTGGTCGGCTATGCCCCTCCCAGCGGCTTCAGACAATACGAAACAATTAAGGCCGGCTCGCCATCCACCTACGCCACACGACTCCTTTCATGAGGCTTATATATAAAAGGAAATAGAAACATATATTAAATGAAAATTGTGGAGGGTCAAAGCCCAAAAGGAAAAAAACAAAAAATAAACCACGATCGAACCACCTGCACCAGGTGGCGGCACGAGTAGCATAGACAGGCATGTCCTGCTTACCAGTCAGTCTGGTGCTTTGTGAGCCGCTGTGCCATCTCCTACCCGTTTTTGTCGACCACGGTTTCCTTTCTACTCCTAGCTCCTCACCCGCCCCCCTCCCCGCATTCCCGTGGTTGGGTTTCCTTCCACTCATGTTGTCCCCCTTTCCCCCATTCCCTTGGACTCTACTGATGGCGGATGCGCGGCTGCCTACTCAGGCGTGCCTCATCTTCGAGTCATTTCACTATGAATCGTTCGGCTTTTTCGAGGACCCCCAGGTACCACTTCCCCTCTTGGGTCGGTACAGTGAACCCCAGCGAGATCTCAACTTCAAACACCAAGGGGGCTACAACCCTTCGGTGGCTCGGACCTCCGTAAGGTTTTTGGCTATGCATCTATAGATGTCAAGTCTTAAACCGTCCGCCTGGAATCGGCTTCTCCTCCGTTGTTGTCTTCCCGAGCATTACCCGCCTGGGTAATTGGTCCTAACTTTGCGGTGCGACGGCCCCCGCAGTAAAGAGCAGCCCTTTACAGATGGTCGTTTCGATGCTGTCGCAGCGTGTCATCTTGAGGGCCTTCGCGTTCGAGAGGGTGGTGCGGTCAGTATCAAGAAGGCGCTGGAAGCCAATGCTGCCCAAAAAGGACTTGGCGGTGAGCAGTTTGAAGCTGGGCAAAGTTTTTTTCCGCTCTGAGTGTCCACGTCAGACACCCGTACAGCAGGGTCTCAATCACTTCGGCTTTCAGCATTTTGATTTTCGGACGTCCTATCATACGACTCCTGGCCGAACCGCTTGAGGCAAACCCGAATCAGACGGATCTGTCCGTCTGTTTCGAGCGAGCGGTCAGCGATTTCGTGGAAAATGCCGCCTAGAACCGTCTGTGGATACATCCGTCAGGCCTGGTGCTTCGATGACGAGCTTTGGCGCGAGGGACGTCTGGTCTGGAGTTTGTATAAGCACCGCCTCAGTCTTCTTTTCCGATACCCTGAGGCCTGCTGCGTCGACGACAATCACGATGACCGTCATCGTTTTCGCGAGCCCTTCAGTCGACGTCGAGACAATTCCATCGGCGTACAGCAAGCCCAATACAGCCCTTCGCACGCACGTCAACAGCCCCTTCGCCTCTGTTTTGACTACTCCAGCATCACTGAACTGAACAAAATGCCTTACGATATATTTGTTTTGGTTGAAGCGTACTAAGAGGACGTGCGACGCAGCAACGAAAACAAGTTGAACAGTAACGGTGATAGCAGGCAGCCTTGCCGCACCCCCTGCATGACATTTATCCATTTGGAGTGCCCGCCGTCATCCGGTTGCACGCGAGCCCTCATGCCGTCGCGGGAATTTCGGCTACTTGTCCGTGTCTTGGTTAGTACGCCAAAACGTGTGAGTACCCCTCACAGCAACTCTCGGTCGACAGGGTCGTGCGCTTTCTGCAGATCGATGAAGAACCACACGTAAAGGGAGATTTTATTCTCTTTGTTGCTCGAGCTCTTGCAACCGGCGCACGACGAACTATATATCAATCGTTGATCGAGCCGGGCGGAAGCCGCACTGTTCCTCCCCGAGTAATCCCTCCGACTCGCAGTAGTTGCTGAGGCGGAACGCGAAGACTTTCAGCAAATCTTTGCGTGCGTGGGCGAAAAGCGAAATCAAATACTCCGTGGTCACACAAAGAACGGTTCTAGATCCCTACGAAGATCCCAAGCCATTACAAAATAGAACGTTCGACTGGGAAGCATGACGCTTCCGACTTGTGTTGAATATCATACCGAACAAATCGATGTATCGTTCCCTAGAAATACTTACATATGATCGAACAGAAAAAAGTTCGATATTTCGATGATAGTCTTGATAATGAGATAGACGATGACGATACGATAAAACGGTAAAAGGCCTAACGACTCCCAGGGGGGACGGGGCCACGGCAACAACAAGCACTATACCCTGGTATACGAGTAAAAAATACATAGAAATTTACATGGTTCACGTGGGATTTGCTCGTACCATAGTCTGATTGAACTGAGAGTGTGATTTGTGTACCGGCAAATTGACCGACGAAACTATGCGGTGGGATGCAAAAAAATGATTATTTTCCACGGTCACCGGGAGGGACGGATGAGAGGTCCTTTGATCTCACAACTCGACTATGAAAATAATTGGGACTTCGCAAACACCATTTCTTATTTTGTCTTCCGCGCCACATGGCTAAGTTTAGCGGCGCTACACCGGGTGCACGAGTTGTCCCCTTCATGCTGTCGCGTACAAACGTGATCCGATCGATTGACGATGGAAGGTCCGACGTTTATCGAACAAGAGCACATCGTGCGCGTTCATGATGATTTTTTGCCGTCCTTGGGCCTCGTGCAAGAACAAAAGGTTGTACTACATACCCTCTGTCACATATACTCTGATCAACTTCATCGACAGGATCCCGGCGACGGAGCTCCCGAACGGCTTCCTGGCCAGCGGTCAAAACAGAGCGGTGCTAAGGGAGTGGTCCAGCCCGGAGGCCCCGGCAGCAGAGTTGCCGGGCTGCGTTCGGAAACCTGCTGGCGCCATTGCCCCCCCCCCCGATAATTACATCGAGTAAAATTACGACAGGATGGGAGTAATAAGGTACAGCTAGAATAGAAGTAAACGAGGTAGTAGAGAAAAATAAGAATGTGATATGCCAAGGCGTTGAAAAAAAAAAACGAAATAAGACTTCGATGGCAAGATGAAACAGATGTTGGTAGGGATAAAGGGCATACTGGGCAAGCAGACAGGAGAGGCAGACACGTCAATAACTACCCTAAGAGCACAGAACGGTAAAATAGTTTATGGTTCGAAGGGAAAAGGGAAATACTAGCATATCATTGTCGTAAGCTAGGAACACCCACAACCAACGAGACGTTCGACGCAGAATTCGAGAGGGAACTCAACGCGAGGGCAGAGGCGAGCGTAGATCCATCAAAAAGGGAAGACGGTGGCTCGGAAGGGTTACAGAGAGATTATACAAGGGTAGAAGTGAATACGTGTGTAGCTAAACCTATGAATAGAAAGGCAGCAGGGGCAGACCAAATAGTGAATGGACTTATTAAGTACGTGGGAGAAGAAATGCTTAGGTTATGGGTATGTTGTATTCCTGGATATGCCAAACCGAGTACGCACCTAGGAGGTGGAGAGAAGGAGTAGTAGCAAACTTATTCAAGAAAACAACTATATCTGACCGGAGGAACTATAGAGGGACAGCGCTACTGAACACAGTAGATATACATGTTAAAATATTTTTTACAATAGAATAAGAACGATGACGGAGAAAGAAGACAACATGTTTGAAGGGCAAGCACGGTTTAGGCTTAACTGAAGCTACGTATACCATGTGTACACCTTAAAGGTAAGATAATCCAAGGTAGAAAAGACTCGGGAATAACAAAGTACTGTTTCTTTTTATATGTACAGAACGCCTACGACACAGCATGGGGAATAAATGGATTGGATTGAGGAAAAAACTGTGGTACATAGGACTCAGAGGAACGATGAGGAGAATGATGAAGAATACGATGGAATGTGCGAGACGTGCTGTGATGCTGAACCGGCAAATATCGATTTATGTTGATATTTTACAGGACTTGCACAGGGATGTACGTGGTGACCTAACCTATTGAACATATGTATTAACAGCATGATAGTCGCAGTCGAGACTGCATCGCAAGGGATCACGGTAGGGAAGATACGGGGTCGGGATTGATGTTTGCGGAAAACTTCGAGGGGATATCAGAAACCCCCGAAGGATTGCAGAAATAAGTATTACAGAGAAGGCGCGAGAATACACTAGGAAATGGAGGGTGACGGCGAACGTCAAGGACTGCTAGGTAGTTAGTTGTTGCTTACGAATTTATGCTGAACCAGATCAAATTCAGTTGGAAGCGGGGAGGAGATTAATTACCTATCGTAGACCAGTATATGTACCTTGGGGTAAAGATCTCAACATACTCCTCTTGGGATACTCATATAGCAATAATGATAGGAAGGGGGAATTCACACGTAGGCATAACGAATGCGATCCCAACAGAATCGCACCTTGACGCGAAGATTAAGAGGTGTATCCTGATGAATATGATAGTACCGAAGCCAGTATATAGAGGAGAAGTAATCCAACGGAACGCGAAACCCGTGAAACGGTCGGAAACAGCACAGATGACAGCAGCTAAAAAACTCCTAAGATGCTCAAGACCGACTATTAATAGTAATACAGTACTAAGAGAAGAACTGGGAATTCACCCGATCAAGACAGATAGAGACATGAGAAAGTTGAAATGGCAATAGAACGCAAAGAACATGCTAGAAACGAGGTTGCCAGCCATAGTTGATAGCGTTGTATGGGAGAAAGAAACATAAGGATAAGCTGGAATAAGGTGGCTTGGCGTAGTTGAGAAAATATGGAAGGACATAGGGGGGGGAAAGAAGAAGAGGTGGTGTCCGCCGGGATGTATGGGAAGCACCAGGCGGAAGTAGAAAAAAATCTTGATAAAATAGAAAGGCGAGCGCTAAGAAACGTAGTGGAATCGGAAAAACAGATAGAGATATATGGAGATCGAGTGAAACAATACACATGAAAACATATTTGCTCGGCCCAATCGACTTTGCGAAAATGCTGAAACTCCGCTTTCGTGACGGTGACTTGGACCTACCAGAAAGAAGAAAGGGGTATACTAGTATCTGGGAGGACGAAGTAGATGCACAAATGCGCCTGTGTGGCGAATCAATAGAGTAGAACTCACAGAGTATGAGAATATAAACTTTACATGGAGGAACGGGATGTATTAGAAGAAGAGTCGAGTGAAACTGACGAGCGTGACGCGGAGGAGTCTAACACTCCAGCTTGCAACAAGAAAGCGACGGTTTCCTAGGGCAAAGATGGTAGCCACACGTGGTCAAACAGGAAGGGGATAAGATTGGCGAAACGTTTCTATTTCCTGAATGGAAACAACGTAGTTAGCACCCATTGATTAGAGGTGTCTTAATCAGGAGTGGGAACGGTGCACCGTCTCGAAGGTGATGCGTGGTCAATGGTGAAATGATGAAATCAAGCAAAAAATGAGTACGCCCCCTCCCCCCCCGGGGGGCGGGACGTGGGGAGGTTCCGATAATGTCGTTCATCGATCTCTGGATCGCGGCCGGGAGCTGAGGGACTTTGTTCGACATATCCTGTTTGAAGGATATGAAGTCGGTAAGCGATGCGGAAGCTTCTTCGTCGCCGCCGCTACCCGTCAATGTACCGAGCTACCCCTCCGCGATTATTTTTTGCCGGGCCTCTGCAAAATTTGAACGCGGCGAGACGGCGTCGACGCGAAACAGAACACAGTGACGGAAACAACGGACGCGATGAGACGGCGCGAAAGAAGAACGAGGCAAAGGTACTGGAACGATATTTCATAGGGGCGACCCTCAGCACTATGTATCCACCGGCCTCGATGAGGGTGAATCTTGGATGTACTCGTGCTGATATGCGCCGGGACACACTTACTACGCGCCGTCGGTATTTATAGCCGCGGTTGTTGACACGCACCGGCGTATCGCGTGTACTTGCCGGGAGCTTCCCTGGGGGTGACACGCGCCTGTCTCATTGATACGAATTTTTCGCTAGTGGGTAGAAGGGGTGTGAAGCACGGGCCCGCATGCATTCCTCTCAATCTTGACTGCAAGCCGATGAGCCGGCCACGAGACGTGGACCGGCGCATACTCCATTACAATTAACCACTTTGTGTGCACCGCGACGGATTCGTTGTTGTGGCGCGACGTATATAATAAGTATCGTTAGTGAGGGGCAGGGGCAAGGGTTGACGCATTGGCGCCGGCCCCTATCGATGCATCGGAGCACCGGTACATATCCCTCACCATCGACCGCCTTTTGGTTCACCGTCGCATCGGTACTCGTACTTACATCGTTGATTGCGTACCGCGACGTTTATGATATGTATCGTTAGTGAGGGACGGACTAAGGGCCAACGCGTTGGAGCCGACCACGAGGCCTGCGCCAGCACATAGTGCCTCGCCATCGACCGCCCTCTGGTGCACAGGCTCGGCGATATTGGTACATACATCGATATTTGTGTACCGATCTGTTTATGATATCTATCGGTTTTGAGGCACAGAAAAGGGCCGACGCGTTGGCGCCGGCTACGAGGCCTGCGCCGGCGCATAGTCCCTCACACCGACCGCCTTTTGGTGCACCGACACTGTTAGCGTATGGACATTGAAGTCCATATACGCTTCTATCGTGACATGCAGTCAATACGCACTGATACGATTATAGGAGTATCTTAGTTTAGATATTGGGGTAAAGGCAATATGCGGAATGATTACGATTATGTCTTATTCGTAGTACGGTATATTGTAAGTTCAACTTTCCTCTTCCGACGTTGACCGTACGCATAGCAGGGAAGCTAAATCACCATTAGGAATGTTGCTATAGGACCCTCACCATTAGAAATGCTGCTTTAGGATGGACTAGTTCACCATTAGGAAAGTTGCTATGGGACGGGCTGTCTGTCAGACAGTGCAATACTCCTTGGATTGGCTTATGGACCCGTAGCATGAGCATTGCACCGGATGATCAGGAAGAGGTCAGCCCTACCGCGATCACTCCTTCATTTTTCCTTTTTCCTCCTCCTCTCCTCCACTACTTCCTTTTTAATTTTCTCCGTTTCTTCTCTTTTATTCCCCCTTCTCCTCTTGATATCTGAGATGAACATTCCTTCCATACTGGCCACATAAGCGCCAATTACAAACCTTTTTCTTTCTTCTTCTTCAAAAGTGATCTTTACAAACGGGTCCACAATCACACGAAATAGCGACGACTCCAACCCCCCGTGGCGGGGAGATTTCAACGTGCGCAACGGCGGCAACCCCTTGTTGGGAAACGTCTGCGCCTTGCAATGTAAAGTGGGTGTGAGCATGCTCGAGCGCAGAGGCCATCAATCCCCAAAACCCAGGAATATTACACCAACCAAACTGCAAGCGCTACTCCACAAAAACGTGATCGCCGAAAACGTATCCAAAGGACGGTGCGCCTGCCGGATCAACCAAAACCTGCCGGAAAGCGTATTTAATGTCCACACGGTACAGGAGGATCCGAGCGCGAATACCGTGCGTCTATCGCAAACACAACACCCGTGAAAGCACATCACGAGGCACGTGGCCGAACTCGTACGATGGCGCGGAGCCAAAGTCAGTGTCACCGTTAACGCTGGTTCGACCGCCCTCGCGCGCAAACGTAAGATCGGGATACTCCCGAACTTGGGTTCGAGAACGACGCTCAGCGGTGAAATTCGAAGACCCTCGATCTCGTTTGCAAATCTCAAATCAAACGCCACCGCTCGGCCGTGCACAGCGCCTACGCATATCTTGTGATGGATAGCCAAAGTATGCGTGGCAACGACCGAGTCGTTGCTATTTCGCGTGATTGTGGGCCCGTTCTTGGTTCAGGGGGCAACACCGGGAGCTATTTGTTTGTGAGGTACTACGTAGACGATGGCATTATCGTTGAGTTGCATTGGTTGCTGGACAGCCGCCGTTGCTTGCTTGCTGTACAGTCGCTGGCGTCGGACCATTTTCGCTTGTCCGGCGAACGTGGCGTTTCCGATTCACCCCTCTTGTCAGCCAAGAAAGTAACTAATTGGGACTCGCAACTCGAAGTGTTGGGATGGAGCATTGTTACTGAAGCGCACACGGTCACGTTGCCGTGCCATAAGCGCCTCAAACTGCACAATTTCCTCGCGGAGAGCCCCTCGTCTCTTGCATCCGCTCCAGCGAAGGAAGGGTCGCAGCTAGTTGGCTTTCTCATGCATGTTTCTTTTGCTGTGCATCCGGGGCGTTTTTTCGTTAACCGTTCGTTGGCTTCGGTTGGTATGCCGCGCGCGGAGCTTATTTTGATTGTCGTATGGAAAACACTGGGCGGCGTCTCGCCCTGGGATCCGAGTTCCATGGTGACCTCGAGTTTTGGCGGTGGTTCGTTGACGAAGGGTTGGACGCGCGCGGAGGAACTTTGTCGGCTCCGACGTGTCATTCGTTTGAGCGCCACCCTAGACATACTCTGTTTTCGGACGCATCTAAAACCGCTGTCGGCGTTTTTTTCCTTGAAACTGGTGTGTACTGGGGATACGAGCTTGACGCGGGGGAGTGGTCTCAATCTTGTGGATCGAGCGAGTCCGCTGCAGATGAGAACGAAATATCAATTATCGTCCTCGATCTGCTGGGCATGGTAGTTTCTGCAAGGGTTCTCGTCTCTGCGTGTGATGAACGCCCATTCGCAATGGGGAATTGTGTATTGTTGCGGGGCGACAACGAAGCAGCCATGGAGTGGGTGCGCCGTTGTCGAGGGGGGAAGGAGCCGAGAAATGGCGCATTGATACGCCCCCTTAGCATGCTCGAGTTGTCCTCGGGTTGGCACTTTGACGCAAAACACGTACGGGGAATGTTAAACGTGGCCGCTGATGGTATCTCGCGGCGGGATTGTGCTTCCCTCCTCAGTTAATTTGCGTGCTGTTCGACCCGACAGTACGTGGCAGCAACAGGACCTGAGGGATGCGGGCACATCCCTCCGTACTTCGGTGTTGGCCTCGACCTCATGCGAAATGCCATTGCGGCCATATCTGAACGCACTTATCAGGGGCATTTTTGCGCATGGGTAGACGTTCGGGTAGGTTGTGGCATGCCTGTATTCCTAGACTGTTGCGGAGACAGCATGACCAACGTGCAGTATTTTTTCGAGTATGTGGCGTACGCTTTTGCTTCCAAGAAATTGCGGTCGGTAACTGTCGAGAGCCATCTGTCTGCGAACAAGTTTTTCCATCGTATTTGACGAGGGTTCGAGCTGGACACAACTCATCCTGGTTTGGGTAATGCCCTCGAAGAAGCCGCTCGTTCGCATGCCGACGCTGGTAACCAAGCAACTATTCGTCGGGCTGTTTAGTGGGAAATGACAATTGCGGGCGGGAAATTGATATCTACATGGGAGACGGGCGGTGGCGTCTTGTGGCTTGCCCTCTGTGCTTCCTTTGGTTGTTCTACTCGCGCGTCAATAATGTTTGCGGAAACTCGGTTACGGGTGCACGTGACATTGTTGTTTTCGACGGGCGGACGTAACGTTTTGTCGCGGAGAAGTCCAGCTCACCGCGGCGCAGTGATCCACCGCAGACCGCGTCGACGTTCGGATTCGTGGGTCGAAAGGAGACCAACTGCGGAAGGGGGCGGTTCTGACGCGTGTATGTTGTGGTCCGGCGTTGCGCGTGGACGAAGGTGGCGGTGCTGTCGATCTCATGATAGAGTTGATGTCTTGCTATTTGTTTCTTTCCTCGTCGGCCCCCCTTGCCGCTTTCGGCGTTGGGAATGACAGATGATCTATGAGGACACAGCAGCAAGCGATGACAGCTTCGCGAAACGTGGTGGCGCTGGCGGGCGGGCGGGCGGGCAGGCGGAGGAGTACGCGTTGCACTCTCTCAGGATTGGAGGCGCAGCACACTTGTCGGTGAGGTGGGCGACACCAGAGGCGTTGCAGCGTGAGGGCCGATGGGCATCGGATGCGTACAAGGGGTATGTTCAAGGTCGCGGAAGGGATGCCAGTTGGGTAGCAGACGTTATGGCCCAGGATGGAACTAGCGGTGGAATTTCATCCGGACCAGGGCACTGACTGGGGGCGAATTAACTCATTCATAGAGTTGACTAGGCAGAAGAGAAATTATGGAGAAGTGTATTACCACATAGGTTCCCTATGAGATTGCAAGTGGGGGGTGAGGGGGTCTTAAGAATTCATCAGTATATAAGGTCAACTTCTATTTGCGATGGAGACTGTCATCGAGCGTTTCTATGTCGCCGGTTGGGTTGGGAGTTGACTTGAGTATACGGATATTAGCGTGGGGTTGCCGTTGGGGCAGCCCCGGGGGGTCACCCCCTCTCGAACCCCCGTCTCCGGGGGGGGGGTTGCGCATTAATATAATCGAGAGCAAAGTGCCAAGCAGAGTATTCCCGGAAGAATGAGAGATTGCGGGTTTTGTACATACGTAAGATTTTCAGCCAATCGTATGACTGCGGTGGTTCACGGTAGCATGAATCGTAGCCCTTGGTACACACACCTTACCTGGTACGTAGCCGCAATCTACACGTAACAGCGCAGTGAAGCTGAGGCAAAGCTACAGATCCCAGGTGCGATACCGACTATTAATAGTTTGAGTTCCCACCCACCCGCACGTGCGTTGAGGGAGTCAGTGGGGGGGGGGGGGGGGTTAAATGGTCGTAGTAACGTTTGTGTTTGTTGCAGGTTGTTAGACGTACCCGTTAATTTCGCTGATTGTGAGACCGAGTGCCGTAGACACACCAGACTCTTTCACAGTCTGCTATTAACAATACTAGACGACAAGTGGGAATGACGAACGTGACAGATCTACGGCGGCATTGGTGTACAGCGAGGTTTTTTTATGTTGCGCCTATACACACGACGGTTTCAAAGTTGTCGACAGACGAATAGGCAGACGATGTCTGTACCACACACACGGTCGCAACGTAAAAGCGAAACACTGTTCGTCTTGAAATTGATACATATTGCGGCTGCGGCGTCGGTAGGAAGATCGTCTCTGTTGTGTGTTTGTTTTTGGGGGGGTTGTATCCCCGTTAGTTTCCAGCTTCTGGTAAAACCGTGGGCTCATGTGTCGTCCCTTCTCTGCTTCTGTTTATCGCCCAGATGGTTCACCATTCCCGACTGCTCGTCGAATTTTATCGACGTTTGCCAAATGATCGTACGAAAACCCAATGCAACATGAAAAAAATAGTTTTACTACGTGATGCTGTGGAGACCATTTTGCTCGTTTGGTCTTGGTACAAGAGCAGAATGGTACCATTCTGACCGGAAAAAATATACACTGTGTGATGTCGGTCTCATAGGCCAAATATGTGGTATATTTTCGGTCACGGCGGTATCTAGGAACAACAGCAGTATGGTATTTATGTATGTATACACCCGTTCTTGTGGTGTTGTACAACAAGGGTATGCTCTCTGTACTCGTTCGTGCTCGAGTGCTCTGTGCGGGGCATGCTCTCATTTCGTCGTATGACTCTGCGGCCAGGCAGCAGACGACGCTCTGCCATCGCTCGCCGCGCGCTGGCTGCTCCTGGTACTTCGCCCTGAAGGCATTCTCTTGCGTACTTGTGGTGCTGTTTGTAACTTAACATCAATATGCGGTCTGAGATCTGTCGCTCTGCCAACGCTCGTCGCGCGCTCCGTGCTCCTGTTTTGTACTTGTGGTTTTTGTACAGCAATATGGTATATATACTGGGTCCTGCTTGCGCTGTCACCCTGAAGGCATGCGCATGTGCACTTGACCCTCTGTTATCACTTGTCGCGCGCTCGCATGCTCTTCTGTACTTGTGGTGTTGGTACAGCAGCGCGCGGTGTCTATACTCGCTCTTCCTGCTCGGTCGCCCTCAAGGCATGCTATTGGGCACTTGACAATAAGGTGTTTGTTGGTATAGCAGCATGATGGTATCTATGTTCGTTCAGTCCTCGTATGATTGAGTCTCTGGAGGGGTGTTGTACAGTATGGGTATGGTATATGGTACGTGGTACGGTACGGTGTGGCGTGGCGTGCGGTGTGGCACTGTATGTGCTATCGTATATTGGTAGGGTGTGATGGTCGGTTTGACATGTTGTTGTTGTCTTCGCATTAAATCGGCCTTTCTACCGAGCTTCATCAGTACACCTAACGTCCGTCCTGATTCCTTAACCTAGATAGTCACTGATTCTGCGGTCGCAGACTGTGAGACAGAGGAAGGCCAAAAAAAACAAAGAAATACTCGCAAATTCCAGGGTCAAGCAAGTGAAGTGCCAGCGTACCGGGTACGAGATACTAGAAAATCAGAACAAAAAGATAATAATACAAAAATATATTCTGCAATGAAACAGAATACAAATGACGCAAGGAGATCGGAAAGGCTGCTAGACGGAAAGCATACGTACTCAGGAAGGACATATAGCTGCGCGCGGACGAAGCAACACGAAAGAGAGGAAGATACCGGCATACGGACGGCGGGGCGGGTAAAGGAAAACAAACAGAGAGACAAGGCAAAAACGAAGAGGAGAACATCGTACTCCAGGCGGTGATAGTAACATCGGTGCCCGTCTGACCAAAAAAATCGATTCGGGAACCTATCCACACCCTTTTCCGTCTCTTTCCTACTCTCGTCAGTAGCGGTGCCAAGTGTCAGTACTGCCGCTTTCGACTCCCCCCCCCCCATTGAACAACTCAACAAGAAACAAACAAAACCCGCTCGACTTCAACAGCTAGTCGAACCGATAGCTAGCCATCCGATCTACAATGTCGTTTCTGCATTCGTCGACAGCTGTATCGGTACGGCTGCCCCCCCCCCCCCCCCCCCGCCTCTCCTCCTCTCCTTGTCTCTACTCGTGGCACCATCTTCTGCGTGGCGCAGCCAGCTTCTCTGCCCCTCGTCCCTGTGCCACCTAGTCATGAAACACCTCGCCGTTTCGACGACCCCTCGGTACCACTTGCCGCTCTTCTCCGCCACCCTCGGCCATTACACCGTCTCTACTCCGAACAGCAGAGGGTAGTTTTCCGTGGACCCCTCGAAGGCTTCAAAACACTGAGGTCGTCTGCTAGACATCGGGCCTTTATATTTTCTAGTCGGCCTGGTCCTGGGTTCTTCCTACCAGTCATCGTCTCACACATCACCCGGTGGGTCAGCCGCTCATTGGTCGTCCGCTGTACGGCCCCCGCAAAGAGGAGGCGTCGACCCTATGGAAAAATCACGGTAGGCGACATGGTATGGTATGATGGTACAGTATGGTGGACGTATTATATGGCGAACTATGGCCAGGGGGTACGGTATGAATTAATACATAGGGTCTGTATGAGTCGAATATGTCGTATGAGTATCATCAGTAGCGACCTAATATCTCGATCACTGGAACGTACTAATATAAATTCGGAAAAATAAGGCATGCGGACAGACATATTTGCACTACCAAACTGGAGACTCAGTGTTACAGAGAATTACCAACCTTGTGCAAAAACGATATAGAAAACTCTCAACGTGGGTCATAGGCTTGTATATTTCGACCACCTACGAAAAGTCCACGTCAATCGACGCCCACACCAAAACGGTACCAACTCAACGTATTAATAGTAGTGTTCAGAATGTCGTCAAGGTCGTTGAGAAGCATAGGTATCGTTTTTCTACAGAGCAGTAGAAGGTTGCACTGCGGGACATAGACGTACCAGGATATAAGTATAGTCCACAGCATTTATACGTAGGGGAAAGAGCAACCTTGTACGGCACGGACAAGTATCTGACAAGGAAGCATCGGCGAAAAACATTGAGGCATTTTTTACCTATAGGCAGGCCAAACAGCCTCTTGATATCGGGGTGCGTACAATGCTTACATTGTAAAACTGACATTGCCCTCGATGAAAAGCGTTCAAGCGTTGGTCACAACTTCATTGTCTTCTTCTTTTGTGAAGTCACAGTTGGAGTTAGTGAGAATGGCGTGAGAGACCAGTCGGGAACGGCACAGACGGCATGCCAGCAGGCGGGGTTTGGTTGAGACTGAGCGTCGGCGTGCGGGCTATCGGTACTAATGGTGATCGTACTGGGCGGATGTGTGGGATATTCGTCGTGGTTCGTGAAAGACATTTGACATGTTGACAAACGCAAGACGGAGACGGCAAACAGGGTAGCTATGTACCAGGCGGAGTAGTATGAAAATCTGGTTATTCTACTCGTATCACAACCTGCTGCGACCACCTGAAGGTGTTTTGTATTTCTCTTTGGTTGTGATTTTCTATTGGTTGCTTGTCTTACCCTGTTTGTACGTTGTGGATCATGTCTTTAAAGCTCGCCCTATTCAAGTGTCTGCTACATCTCCTGCGGGAGGTACGATGGTTTTCTTGTGCATTTTTTCCCCTCCCAATTTTGTTTCATTGAATGAATGTCATGTATCTTCGTGAGTGTCTTGCGCCTGCCTGAAGAGAAGGTGCTTTGTGCCTAGGTTTGCCTCTACTTTCCCTTGGTTTCTAATTTTTTCCTTTCACGGAATGAATGCCATGTATCTCCGTGTGTATCTTCTCTACAATCATGCTACCCTTCTGGCGTACCTGGTAAGAAGTTTAGCGTATCTATTTTGTTGCGTACGCAAGTCGTAGACACACAGCAGTATGGGTAACGAAACTATCACATGAAGATTTCGATACTCATTCGAATTCAATACTTGCATAAAATACAGGCCCTTGTACCAGGTACATCATGACATGATGGTGTTGGTCAAGCAACGCCAAAGCCAAACACCCACCATAAGCGCATATCAAGGTACATCGTGACATAATGGTGCTGGCTAAGCAACGCACTAGCAAAACATTCTGCATCCGCGCATATCGGTACACAGGTCGTAAGCACACAACAGTAAAAATAGCGAAAACTTCGCACGAAAAAATCGTTCTTCGTTCTTCTTCAATTATTGCTCAAAATACCACAAGTTCTTGTGCGTCTCCTTCGGCTACCTGGCGGGTGCTTTGTGCATTTGTTTACTGGTATTTCCCGTGGGTTCCCCTCGTACTTTTTATAAGGAGTGATGTTTTTACCTTGGCTCCTTATTTTCAAGTGTCTGTCGCATCCCCTGCGGGGGGGCACGACAGATTTCTCGTTTATGTTTTCCTTTTTATCTCTCATACAATGAATGACACAAGTATCTCCGTGCGTATCTTGTCAACCACCATGCTACCCTTCAGACGTACTTGGCACGAAGTTAACTCTTTTTGTAGCTGCAGTGCCGTTTTGGAGACAAAGCAGTCATGTTCTAAGTAGGTTGTTCTCGAAACGGGACAACAGTCATAAGAGGGAGCGTATCTACTTCGTTGGTCACGCAGGTCGTAGGCACACAGCCGTACGAATAAACAGAGCTTCCGATGAAGATTTAATTCCTCGAGTAATGGAACTTCACATGAAGCTTTTATTATTCGCTCTTCTCTAATAGTCACCTATGTATGCAAGTCCTTGTACCAGATACATCATTACAATGATGGTGCTGGCCAAGAAACACAATAAGAAAAAAAAAATCCAGCAACGCCGCACATCCAGGTACATCATGAAATGATGGTGCTGGCCAAGAAACGCAATAGCTAAACTTCCAGCATTAGCGCATATCGGTACGCAGGTCGTAGGCAATAACGAATACTTCACATTAATTCTTCAATAGTTGGTGCTACGATAACGTATCTATTTCATTGGGTACGTAAGTCATAGGCACACAACAGTATTAATTAAAGAAAACTTCACATGTAGGTTTCATTGTCCGCTCTTCTTCAACAATTGCAAAAATACAGGTCCTTGTGCCAGGCACATCATGGCATGATACTGCTGGATAATGAACGCAATAATAGCAAACAATCCAGCGCATATACATTTACCAAGTATATATCATGACATACATGACGTTGCTGGCTGAGCAACGCGATAGCAAAACATCCAGCATCAACAAATATCGGCACAAAGGCCGGAGGCACACAGCAGTATGAATAACGAAAATCTCACATGAAGGATTCAATGTTCGTTGTTCTTCAATAATTGCATGGAATACATGCTCTCGTAGCAGGTACATCATTACGTGAAGGTGTTCGCCAAGCAACGTAATGATAGCTAAACATCCAGCATTAGCGCATATCTCGCCGTCCCTGCCAAGCGATCGTCCCCGTCGCTTAGCGGACCCACTTGGTCCTGCTGCTGCTGCTGTTGCTGCTGCTGTTGCTGCTGCTGCTGCTGCTGTCGCTTTTCGGGGCGAACGTCGCAAGCGCTTAGCAAGTCCACTTCGTCCAGCCTCTGCTGTAGCAGACTTGACTTCTTCAACGTATGCTCTTTTGTGGTATATATACTCGCATGTTCTATGGGTATGGTACGGTTGTGCGGTGTGGCACACTATCGTAGGTTCGTATGGTATAAGTGTACGGTTTGATATACGATTTGGGAAAAAAACAAGGTATGTGATATGGTATGTTGGTGGTATGGTATGATAGTACGGTTCAATGTAATATATGGAAAAAACACGGTATGTAGTATGATAGGTTGGTGTTATGATTGTGGAAAAACACCGTATGTGGTATGTTGTTGGTACATATGGTTTGATGGTACAGTGTGGTGGATGAGTTATACGGCTAGACTCGCCTGGTGGTATGGTATGTTTCAGTAATGTAAGGTCCGCAAGAGTCCAATGCATCGTGCGAATATCATCTTCAACGACCATATGTATCGATCATTGGAGCGTTTTTTGAAAATATAAGCCATGCGGACAGGCAGACAGACAGACAAGTTTGTCATTACCAAAACACAAATTCAGTTTTACAAACTTTTTCTCTGCCTGCTGTGTTCTGTGCGAATGAAACATTTGCCGTCTTTCGCACTAAAAATTCTGACTGTTATTGACCTCGATGAAATGCATTCAGGCGCTGTTCTCAGTTTGATTGTCTTTTTTATGTTAAGTCGCAGTTAGAGATGGTGAGAGTGAGGAGAGAGACCAATCGGGTCCGGCACAGACGGCACCCCATAAGGCGGTGTTTGGCTGAGACTGAGCGTCTGCGTTCTAGCTATCGGTACTACTCGTGGTCGTACTGGACGGGAACATGGGATGTTCGTCTTGAATCGTACAATACATTCGACCTGTTGGTGGATAAAATATCTGTTTCGTGTTCTTGTCACTATTAGTGATTCATGAGACATTTTTACTGCCGACTTCGTATGACTGTTAATAGAGTTCGAGGCACTGCTGTTGTGTACTCTGAAAATCCTTTTATTTGATGCCTGGCTCCCTGGTGTGTGTGTTCTTCAAATTAAACCGTTCTTTCTACACGTCGACAACCAACACTACCAGTGTCCGTGCCGTATATTTTATCCTAGATAGTTCAAGTTATCTGGTCACAAAACTACGACACAGAGATACCACGTTGTTACGTACAGTATGCAGATCGAACAACGCAACACCATGTCATTATACTGGATACAACAGACACGACATACACATTTTATAAGGTGGATATAACAAATGGAAACAAAAACATGTCATGTGTGTGGTATGACCATTGCATTAATCAAAAACTCTCTGCGCGGCGTACAGCGCAAGGTTCCACAAAGGGAGTGGCCGTGACATGCCTCCATACACAGCACGAAAGTAGAATGTGGTTGGCAATGCTGACGAGCGATGCGGCGGCCACTGTTCGCGCACAAGCAACAAAAAATATTGCGGCCGTCATAAGCCACGTGTCGTTCTCCCTCCCGACTACCGCTGTCTCCCCCGCGGTGTAGGATGAACAGCTCAAGTTGCGCACCCCCAGCCTATGCGAGCATCGATAGACAGTAGAGCATGGGCTGGCAAGACGCTGGTGCAACACGCAGACAGCGCTCGAGGCATGCAGAAGATAGTTCGCGCAGAACGACTGTAAACTCGAGTTGTGATATGAGTGGAGTATTCATGGGCTATAGATATAGATAATACGTTGCAGTCTTGTAGTCTCACGACTACGAGAATAATCCAAAGAATGGATTAACCCGGCGGATATTCCGTAGGTCGAGAGTAACGTTCTTTCAGGAATGTTCCCTAGGGCGGATAGCCCATTAGACGAGAGTAATGTTCTTTGACGCAGATAGGACTACGAAGTGAGAAGTTCTTCTACTAGCAGAAGAACGATCGGTAGCCATAGGAAAGTTCTGTAGGAGTACATCAGATAAGAGGAATTTAGGAGAGCTTGTGACATGGGGTGGGACGAGTATATCTGGGCGTCGAGTCCCGCCCCCCTACCTCTCACTTCTGTACCAGAGCACCTCCTCAGCTCTCGCCATCAATAAGAAAATCTAAATCTGAAGAAGCGAAGCACTGCTTTCCAGCTGCCAGAACCACCTGCGTCCCTTACCACTACCCTTACCACCACCCTAGAGCGGCCTCCGCATCACAGAGTGTACTCGCAGCTTATCTGTGGCTCAGCAAGGCTGCTGCGTCACGTTAGTGCTTGGCGTTGCGTAGTAGTGGTGTGAAGTAAGTATTTAAGGAACGTTAATCGTGCAAAGTGGATAACACAGCGCTTCTTACTTTCACCGATATAGTCGTCCAGCAGTATGGAATTTTATGGAATGTAACTTTTTGAGTATAAATTGCCCAGCGATCTTTGTTTTGATGGACACAGTAAATTGCCATGTATTTATGGAACGTTTATTATTTAAGATGGCGTCCTTACTTTCACCGACACAGTCATACATGGTCAGGAGTTCAAAGAACGTTACTTTTTTTTTCAAAATATGCAAGGGTCTTTACTTTGACGGATTCAAGAGGGCAAGTCTAAAATAATACAGGGCAGTTGACGCCAGCTATCTTCTAATCGAATGGCTGAAATAACGCGAACGACGGGAGCCATCTTCCAGTATAATCGCTGTATTAACGGGAACCAGGTGAACCACGCTAAAGCACGCCGAACACGAACAAGAAGAAGAACGACACAGCTCGCAGCTCGCACACCCGCAGTCACGCGTTGACGTTCGATCTCGACAAATAATCCACCCACGGTCAACGAGCTTGGTACCGGGCACGGCCAACGAGGATAAATGATGACCTCGGAGGTAACATCGTGGTCTAAGGGGCGAGAGGTTGGCCGCGGCGTCCTACGTTCTTCGTCCAAACTTTCGAGAAGTTCTGTTTTGTGTCAACGGAGAGGAGTCGATAGATTTTGCCGTCTGTCTTCTACTCACTAGCTGTCAAAAAAAAAATTGTAGACGCATGGCGCACCCACGCCGCATATCACCGACCGAAGTGCGAGCACCATGATACTAGCGTGGGTCGGAGCCTCTAACTTGCCCGCTTCATTCAGAGTTCGTGACGTAGTCGTTGGGTTTGTCAATCGATGTCAAAAATGAAAAATAGTCTATTTCTTGCCATCGGAGAGGGGTCGAGATCGTTTGTCGTCTCTCTTCTACCGACCAGCGCCAAAATGATATTCTATCAGGCGCCTGGTCAGCCCACGCCACATATCGCCGACCGAGGTGTGAGGACTGTGACACTAGGGTGGGTCGGAGACCCCACCCGGCGCATTCCGGTCAGAATTCATGACGGTGTCGTTAATTTTATCGATCGATGTCTGCCGAGGATTCTCTAAAACGTTGGCTATAGTCTTTAGCAATGGAATGATTGAATATTCCCATGAAATCTACAAACCTGGCAGAACAGGCGTTTTATATACATTGCGCAGCGCGCAATTTGAGTCCGCGAAAGCTGTCCCGTTACGTATAAAATATGCCACATAGTAGTGGTACAGCAGGAAATGGCCAGGTATTTACGGAACTTTAATTATCTAGTGCGCAATATGCAGCGGTCCTTACTTTCAAGGACATAGTTGTACAGCAGTAAATTGTCAGGTATTGACGGTACTTCAATTATTCAGTATCACTCACGCAGCGGTCCTTAATTTGACGCACACAAGCAGTAGTACGGCAGTAAATGACCAGGCATTTAAGGTACGTCGATTATTTAGCATGGAATACACAACGGCCCTAACTTCCACGGACATAGTCGTACAGCAGTAGCTGCAGTAAATGGCCAGCCATTTAAGGAACGTTCATTATGTAGTGCGGATACACACCGGTCGTCACGTAGTCGTACAGGAGTAGCGGGTCAAGTATTGGTTTGGTATGAATTACACAGCACAGTTCGCATTTTCACGGACATAGTCGTACCGCAGTCAATATTCCAGCTTGGTCATGTTAAGCTCTGCGTTACTGCACGGCAAGCAGACGCTGCTGGACGCACACACTGCCATGAGACGCGAAGGAGGGTACACGATCGTCGAAGCAGAGGCGCAGTCTGGAAGGTCGAGGGTACCCCCAGCTCCTGTGCTGCTGCTGCGCCGCGCTACAACTGTCGACTATCACCGCATCGCTTCGCGTGTCACTGAGATCGATAAATACTGAAAGCTTGTAAATGTCCAGGAGTTTAAATAACGTTGATTATCAAGGATGGGATACATAGCGGTCCTTAGCTTGACGGACTCAGTCGTACGGGAGTAAATTGACAGGTTTTTCACGGAACGTTAATTATTTAGTATGAAATACTCAGCGGTACTTACTTTCACGGACATAGTCGTACAGCAGTCAACTGCCAGCTTGGTGTTGTCCTTCGTTGCTGTAACACGAGGAGATTATGTTCAACGCACACACTGCCATGGGACCCGAAGGAGGGTAAACGATCGTCCAAGCAGAGGCGCAGTCTGTAAGGTCGAATGTACCCTTAGCTCTTGTGCTGCTGCTGTGCCGCATTGCAATGTTCGGCTACCACCGCATCGCCTCGTGTCTTTGCAATGACATCGATAAAGGCTGAAAGCTTTGAAATATATGCCATTGCAGACTAGGGATCCTGGTTATTTCATGCAGTGGACTGCCGAGGGCGGAGTTGGCTGCCTGCAAGTAACCTCACCTTTCTGGTTGTGCCGTTGTTATTCGGGTTGATCCTCACAAGCACCTTTAACCTCCTCATATATCACCTCACCACCTCATTTGCCACCTCATCACGTTGCACTTCGACATACGTTCTTATGTATTTGATGTGATATCGAGTGTTGGCATGGTAAGATGGTATACAGTTTGTTACACTATATGGAGAAACCACGTTATTTGTGGTACGGTGTGTTGGTATTGTATATGATACGGTTTGATATACCATATGAAAAAACACGGTATGTGGCGTGGTATGTTGGTATGGTATGATGGTGCGGTGTGGTGGACGTATATGGCCAATTTTACCTGGTGGTATTATATATTTCAGTATATGAGGTTCGTAAGAGTCGAACAGGTCGTACGAATGTCATCTGCGACGACCTTGTCTATCGACCGTTGGAAATTGTCCGAAAATATAATCCATACGGACAGACGGGCAGACAAGGTGCAATTACCGCAGCTAAGACTCTGTTTTACAATCTGAGAATTTCTTGAGCTGCATGTGTTTGATTCCCACAAACTCCGTCTACATAAACGGGCGACCGCGGGTTAACGCGTGGCATTCGTTGAGTGGATCGGCGTCTCCAGGATGTTGCCGTTGTCTGGGTCCTTCTTTTAAAGTTGCAAGGCGGCGACATTCATTTCGTGTTGTTCATATAGAATAGTACACAGCCTGCTGCAGGTGTGAGGCCGACTTGCTTCATGTCCTTCTGGAGTGCTGCAGTACGTGTCATGAAGATCTAGGGTGATGCAGGGGAGCCCCCCCCCCAATTTTCCGACCGAGTATATTCCCCTCGCGCGAGTTGCTGCGTTCCTCACCTGTAATTGTACGTGGAGTATGTTGTGTGGGCGCAGCGATAAAAAACTACATCACCGCATTCATATCAAGGAACACGAAGATTGCAGACGCTTCTTATGACTCCAAATTCATACGGGGTGAGCATTACTGTAGCACTGAGAGGCTGTGAGCTGTAGAATTTAGATGCCCTGGACGTGGCCGCCATACCGTAGCATTGGTTTTCAACCTGCAGGAGCAGGGGGATCTGCATCTTACCAAGATTATAAAACCGCCTCCGGCTTGACATGGAGCATCCATTTTTTTAGAGTGAAGAACAAAACCAGGCAATGTTACTTAGTCCTCAGATCCCCAGATACCGAACGCAAGCGCTGACACCCATCGGCAGGTTTTCGGGGATCGCGTGTGCGAGGGGTTCATGTTCCTGGATCTTGAAAGCGTACACAGGACTACAAAGTACAGAGAACAAACCTTCCCACCCTCAACTGACGCTCTTGTCCTGTAAACACACCCATTAGTGGTATTATGAGGGCCCGGTGCACTACACGCTATATCCATCCCGCATGTTCAACATCGGCGTAAGGCGTACATCAGTGGACATATTTCGCATACGAGGCACACGTTAGGCATCAACGGAGAGTATACCGGCATGTTGTTGCTGACACTGCAGATACATTCCGTGTGTTGAGCACGTCCAATCACGGCAAACTGTCTTAAAGACCGTGTGTTAACCAAAATATCCATTACTCTTTTTCAACGCGAAGCCGTGATAACTTCCATGCACACTTTGCACGCATGCCCGGTGTCGATCGGAAGCCAGAGGGAATGGCAATACTACGTATAACGGTGGAGGCCGACATTGTTTTGTTTTTTAGCACGTTCGATCACGAACCGATGCACGATAGCGCTGCAGATACGCAAGAACCAGCAGGCAACACGTGCCGCATCTGCTTTCATAATAAGTAGATTCTGCCACCCACATTCTTCTCATGTATTCATTGCAGCAGGCCCACCACCACGTCCATTCCAAATGCAGAATAACGTAGCCCTGAGTGATAAAGTGGAAATATGTTTCGATATAAACACACCTCCTGTTCGCTTCTCACAAGAACCGATGATAGGGATAGCTTGTCAACATACACGCTTCTGTGGGAGCACATCGGCTTCGTTTGGAGACCATTTTTTGCAGCGTTGGGAGCTCTTTGCCACATGGAGGGAAAGCTACTGCCACATGGGCTCACGACCGAGGAGCTTGTAAAGGCGCTCGTTGTGCGGCCGGTACCACTCACGAATTAGTTCAGCCTCCTCGATCATCGTATCGAACCTGCGTATGCGGAACGTGTATACAGAATAATCCGAGCGTGCAGAGCGGACCAAATCGTCAGGACAACCCCTTTTGGCGCTCGGCATTGATGTATTTGTTTTCGGGGCTTACGTCACGCTCGAACGTGCTGTGGACGCTAGCCCATTAGTCCAGACGTCATCAAAGTGAAATGCCAAGTGAAGTCTGAACTCGACTCAGTTCACACGTCACTCCTCTATGTACACACACCCCCATGCGGAGTTGGATATATGCACGGTTATTGTAGTCCATTTTTGTCTTCCATCCCCTCGTCGATGTACGCGATAATGAAAGCATTTAACTACAGGACCCTTTGAGTTGCAGTCGTGAGAAGCGTACTGGTCTGAACACCGATTAAAATGTCGGACTATAATCACAAGCAATGAACAATTTGCAAGCAGGCGGCAACTCTCTGGATAGTTGGTCCCAATACAGATAGCCATTGGGAAGGTTTTGGCATCATGTCATCTACAAAGTCTTCTTGGTCTAGAAACTGCACAGAGACCACGAGCACAAGCTTTTGGGTTGCGAATAATCATTTACACACCTTCCACCATCAGCGAAGTAGTCGTTGCCCTCGAGATGGTCTTGTTCGGCGCAGCCCGTATTCGTGTGTTGACGTTTAGGATCGTATACAAAGTGGTGTTCGGGAAGGCCGGCAAACTCCGCGGCTGCCGCCAACACAGTTGTAAAGTCAGCGTACAATTCTTCCGCGTCGATAATCATAATCTGTGGTGACGCATTTCAGGGTAGGAAACAGGAGGATGGGAGGTTGTCGGACTCTGCAGCGTAGTATTTGCGGCAACAGAGGACAGTCTTCTCGTGAGATCGCAAGCGCGGCAACGTACGCGGGTCGCTGTGTATTCGAAACCAACACCTATTGTTGTTCCGGCAAAACTCGGGCACCCAAGTACTTCGAATCGAACAGTGGCATGCATTGCATGGTGTGATAATATTTCATGGTGTCTACTCAACAGGCTGCACGGTACAGCAATACAAATCCATGAAATTGGTTACACCGTGCAAACATTGAAATTTAAATAAAGACAGTTGTTCCCATACCAAGGTTCAATTCTGTGCTGAACTCTCCTAGTATTGTTTTAGCCATATGCTGCGGATACGTTCGAGGAACCGGGGCAACTCTGGGCTGGCCACATACGCTTGTCGCGTGGTCTACGTCGTGCACCGCCATCACCACAGCTTTGTTACCTGGGAACGGTCGAATACCCTAAACCACCTTTCAAGCTGATCGGCGTAGAGTCCTCTATAGAGCGGGTTCTTCACTTCTAGTGCTTGATGACACTCCCACAGATCGGACGAGGACGCGTTCTCCCCTCGGCAGACCGCTGTGTACGGCTCATAGCCCTCGTCGGCCTGGATCGAACGAATAATGCCTATTGTCAGCTTGCGGGTGGTAGTGGGTGTTGACCACAATCGATTTGCAGCCACAACAGTGCTGATCGTCATGAGAGTGTCTGAGCTTTGAAGGCGCGCGTGCTGAGTGGGTGGCCTCTACGAGAGGAAGACATTCTAACCCGACACATGTTTATTGGGAATTTGGAAGAATAACGGTTGCAATTGATGGGCTTTGTTTGGGATACTTTGTCATTGTCCGTGCTACCGTTGGAGCAGACCGGGTGTACACCTTCGAGCACGTCACGATTTCGCCACTTGACCTGGGATTCCTCCGGGGAGGAAACCTAAACGACAACCGAATCTGACCAATCAATGGATACCATCATTTGCATTTTCATACACTGGATGTACTATTGTGTCCCAAAGAAGGCATGACGCATAAAAACAATCACATTATTGCTACATGTTTCATTCAATATCTCTACTCACCGCAGCTAAATATTCCTTAGCCCCACCAGGAGCGTGGAATATGCTATAAAGCAACGTCTTCGGCATAACATGGCGGTGGAGTTTTGACCGGCACATTTCCATGCGCAGATGAGAGAAATACCTGCCAGCAGGAACGAGTTCGGTATATGCCAACGTCACACTGGCGCGCTCGAGAGTCAGAGAACAACATCTCCCCCCCGGCGAGTTTCGAACACTTGTCATTACATCGTACTAGATAAGTGCGCTAGACAATGCGCGTGTGCAGCGCTTATTTAGTGTATTGCGTGAGCTGAGTAAGGGTCGTAACGATCAGGCACGTTGAGTTCTGCAAGAAGCTCATTGTGATATTGTTGACGACATACTTCGACTACGACCAACACTTGTCATTGCATCGTACTAGATAATTGCGCTAGACAATGTGCGTGTGCGGTGCTTATTTAGTGTACTGCGTGAGCTGAGTAAGGCTCGTAACGATTAGGCACGTTGAGTTCTGCAAGAAGCTCATTGGGATATTGTTGACGACATACTTCGACCACGATAGCTTTGGCCCTCTCGATTTACCAAGACTTGAAACACATTCGGCCTCAACAGAGCGTTTAGTATGCTCCGGGCTCAACGGCAATCATACAATATATAGATAATCAATTATGATACTCGGGCGGTTCATCACTAGAAATAAAGTGCGTTCGCCGCACGACTATCCCCGTTGTTCTTGTCTACTTCGAGTGTTTTCATGCCAGGCCATCTGAGCTAAGAAGCATACCCTTCTCCAACTCGAACAAATACCTCCCCGCTCGCAGAAGGCAACACCGGGCAGCATGCCCGAAACAATTCTCACTCAATCAAAGACGTTGGCGGAAGAAGATGCCTGGACACAGACGTCTACTTAACACCTGTCTGTCGGATCCCGAAGAATAACGAGAAACTTGGCGGCAGGACGGACCATCTTGATTCTGTACGGCGTTAAAGGATTAAAAATGTACTGCGGGCTACAGTCCACGTGTAACCCATCGGTCCGAAATCGAGCCAAACCGGCCTTGGTGCCCTTTGTCCCGTTGATGTTCACATGTGGGACGTGCAACGGCAGGAGGGCGGGGGGAGGGGGGGGGGGGGGCGTACTTATTTTTTTGCTTGCCTTAGTCATTTAACCATTCATCACGCATCCTTTTCGAAACATGGCGCCGTTCCTACACAAAATAGAGACACCCAACAATTAGGCGCCTATTACGTTTTTTTTCCATGTATAAATCATAGAAACCTTTAGGTAACAATACCCCTTTCCTGTCTGGCGCCTGTGGCGACCATCTATCTCCCAGGATAGCGATCGTTTTCTCGCTGCTGTTCAGTGTATCAAACTCCTCCATGCCACATTCATCGACTTCGCTCATCTCATTTTCTAACATATCCCGTTCCTCCTTGTATATTTAATATGCTCCTACTATGTGAGTTTTACTCTATTGCTTTGCCACACGGGCACATCTAGGCATCTACTTCCTCCTCCCGGCTACTGGTATACCAGGTACCTCTTTCTTTTTTCTGGCAAGTCCAGATCACCTACACGTAAACGCAGTTTCAGCGTTTTCGCGAAGTCCATTGCGCAAACACGTCTTCATTCTTTTTCGTTCCCTCAACCCCCCGTATACCCAGGGGGGGGGGGGAAGGGGGCTTATATGAGCCATGCACACATATCTTGTTCGCCGTCACTTTCAAAGTTCATTCTGCACCGCACTCCCTGCGCACCCGCTACCGGGGTATATACTACAAAGAAGTAGGACAGGTTCACCGGTGGTACAGCAAAAATTCACAAGCTCGACAATCGATACAAATTGTCCTTAACAAGACTCGACTTTACTACTGAAACCTACACGAAAATGTCGGTTAGTCACGGCATCCTCGCCGTGATGCCTCTGATTATCTATTGGGAACACGCGCATCCTCTGCTTCTCCACGTACTGCACATGCAGGCACATAGTCATTCTTCACGCAATCAAGAGTTTCCGTTGTACACCATCGACAAATGGACGCTCTTATTATTTATATCACTATTCATTTCGGAGATTCCACACGTATTTTCACCTCACCCATACACCCGTGCCGTACCTTGTTCGCACAGGTTTTGGCGTACTCAGACAGGATTTTCCCAGCAGCCAAGACGTCGATGCTCTGATCTAAACCGTCTCCCTCCCACTCGCCAACCTTTGGGTACCTGTACGATGCCGCGTCCCCCTCCCAGTGGTCAACCTTCGGGTATCTGTAGGACGCCAGGTTTTGGATGTTGTAAAATGTACATAGTAGAAAGAATGGCGAACAAACATGTTTAGCATGTTGTTAGCGTTTCAGGTTTGTTTACGTTGGGGCACCTACTGTAGTACGACGTCGATCTTAACACGCCGTTGCCACAGCGATCATACCTTCTCCGAAAGAAAGACCTATCTAAACAGTTGGTTGTGTGCAGTCCGTGAGGACAAACAAATGACGAACGTCACGGTTTGGATAGTGAAGCTAGAAAAAATTACCGTGGGTGGTTGCACCACCAAAAACAACATGGCCAACGTGAAACGTTTTCATTCAGTTTTCCCATTTGTTTTCATCTCCGGATGTCTCGATCACTTGTTGGGAGCAAGGGTGCGGCCATGCTATCCATAACTGGTGTTAGAACGGATCAAACCAGGCAAGAACATCGGCACAAATGAGGCAAGCGTCACCAACAGAAAAAAAGACATAACACTTGAGTGTACTCCGCCGACAACATCATACATGGTGATTAATACCATAGCTGCAAAGACCGACTTGAAAGAACCATCCTTTCGCACGACAATGTTTGCCGCGAACTAGAATGTACAAGACGACCGACTTGAAAGAACCACCCTTTCGCACGACAATGTTTGCCGCGCCCTAGAATGTACAACACGATTGTACGCACGATTCTTGACTCGCATTGAATATTGATGGTCATCCCCGCCATCCTCTCAACTAATCCAGCGGTCATCGGTGACAAAGCAACAGCCATTCTTCTCACCCGGACGGAGGCTGGTCGAAAAAAGGCACCTCGGCCTTTATCCCGTCCAGCATCGGGTGCGTCATCAAATTTCCACGCAAGCTCGTAGTGCCCCCTTTCTGTCGTTGGTCGTAATTAATATGCAATGGGGTATGGCATGGGTGTTGACCAATATGCATCGGCGTTAATTAGCATATATATATATCGTTTCGAAGTACGGGGGTTGATATACCAATACAAAGAAACAATATTTAACTTGTCATTGTACCGACAGGTATGACACCATGGTAGAAGCTGGCAGCAAATGGCTATGTGTTGGGTCCATACTCAGCGCGGATATAGCCCGGGTGCGTAATAAGAAGGTGCTTGTGTACTATTTGCCGAAGAACCAAGTACGAACATAATACGCGAATGCATCGGGAAGTCGATGATTGCAAACACAACTATCGCAGCAATTTCCTCAAAATCATGCTTGTAAGTGGGTACGTGTTATCGACAGCACTGGACTGGCAATGCTGTTAATCGACCCAGATCGTCGGCAACAATGCACTTTGGTGTTTTTGTGAAAAACAGTCAACGCCATCGGATGGAGCCGTATGGTGTGCTTACATCCAGGACACTAGGAATCAAACAGAACATAGTCTCTACAGCAGTATCCCCGACAAGTTGTGTGTGAATGGGCCTTACCACCAGGGGTAGGCAAAGCTACCTTTACATAGACATTGTCGGCAATAATTCACTTGGGGATTAACACAACCCTGTAACAACACAAACAGTTACGTGGTCGTGTATAAATATATATGGTCCTAGCAGAAATACGTTGGTGAAGCAACCCTGATAGGCACGGTTTAAACGTAATAAGACACTCGCATTACCGAACACGTTTTGTCATTTTATAGCTAGCGTTACCAACAGTGAAACCTCAATGAGGTCCATCAACAGTTACGTCTACCCACATGGCCTTCGCAACCATCCAGAGCTTTCGCGAATTTACATCGAGTGGACGCGAGCAACCAAGAGCAGGGTTTGAGGGTCGACCTTAACGACAGATATTATAATTAGTTTTTCCCTGAAGTTTCGGCACTTCGCCTACTTCTTCCAGAGTTGAATCTTATCGAATACGTGCTTCAGTTGGCTCGCGAAATACTCGTCCACCCGCCACAGAACCGCACTACAGCTGCGCTCGGAGAACCCATCCGGGCGATTGTCCCACGGTCGACGGCCGGACTCCCAGGCAGGTGTCGGTGCCTCGGGCAGTGAACTCCATCACCAACTCGTCACGCTACAACGCCCAACGCGACAAAGGCTGAGCCATGTTGCCTCACCGTTATCAGTCGGTCGGCCACCTCGGTACGGTCACCTAGTGAACTCGGCCACGAGAGCCCAGAAAGCTATTGCGCCTTCTGCGTTCAGCCATGACTTGCGAATGAGCTTAGGAACGGCCTTTGTCAGCCCTGTGCGCTCGCGAGTGGTGGCACAGCTCGAGCGGTGGGGCTGCCCGATCCTTGACAACTTCGAGACGCGAGTTTTCGGGGTCGGAGGTTTCGGCTATTCCCCGGAAGAAACGGGAAAATACCGAAATTTCGTGAAAATAGTGAAAAAAAAATAAAACCACTCCTCGTTAAGATCGACCCTGAGCATGTGCCGCTTTCAGACATGCTAACTGGAGGGTATACTCCTCGCCCTTACTAACGATCGGAAGTCCCCCGTTTTGTCACCTCTTTACCTCTTCTCTCGTTTCGCAATATGGTATCCTGGACTGGCTTAAAACGTCGTGGTCGGGTAGCCGTTACCCCTCGTGGCTGTTGTGTCACGCCGAAAAGACGACGTCCAATGTAAAACGAACCAACAGCCCAAACCCGCTCAGACGACATGACGAGCACCGCCTATATATCCGTGATCAACACACCAAACCGCAGGGCTGAAAGCACTATGTGACTACTGCATGTAAGGACAAGACCATGTCGTGAGTGACTCAGCATGTCGCAAGGTTGTGAGATCCAATCCCCGTGGGGCTATAAACAACGAAAGGCACATTCTTCGAATATATTGGCGCGGATATAGGGCCGAGTCGTGTTCACAGCTGTGTAACCCTTCAAACGTCTTTTCATATAAACTTGGTGTCCAGCGACCTCCCCATGAGACAACGAGGCAATCCGCACCACGCGGTTCTCGATATACATTCGGAGGTGTGGTTACATAAGTGGATGTATTAACGATTATGCCTGTCAGTAACCATCGTTGTCGATACTTTACAGCATTGGTATCTGGTACACGTTAACTATTTTGTCAGTTTGTGTTCTGATGCGAATAGTCTGTTGACGGGAGTATGAGCGGCACGGCTGTCTTGAAACTACGGCCGTGAGCTTGCACATATAGCGAGTAGAAGTCCCTAATGTTGCAGAATATAGCTGGTCGTACGACAAACTGAAATGAGTAATATGTTGGAGATATGGTATACAGCAGTTTCAAAGTATATAATATCCGACATGTGTGTTACCTGGTATATACAGGTGTGTGTTATAGTATGTACCGGTTCGTACGGGTAAACATGGATACTACCCTCCAAGAACCGACAGCATATGTGTCCAAGTAGTTGTAGAAGTAACAATATTGGCTACAGAGGCTCACCAACACGCAAAACCTTACACGTACCTGCTGTCACAAACGTACGACTTGGGGAACTGGATTCGAAGAACGGGTATTTTCTTAGGTTTGCTTGTGAGCTATATACGTGAGCACAGCACCCAACCTACAACAACGGTCGAGATCGCCTAATAACATCTGGTTATCTTACATTGAAGCTCTCACAACAAGCCACCTCACCGTGGATTCTGTTTGCCTCTGTTATACAGGCTGTGTGCTAGCTGGTCATCGGCGAGCGAGTGTACGGCGTGCACATCATCCAAGAGCCGAACCAGACGATATTCGCCTTTAAGAACACGTTGCGGACATAAATTTGTGTGCTTCATGTTCATACCACGGGACGACCATCATCCGAAGAAGGATTTTGTTTTCGCTGTGCACTTCTATTAGTAATTCTGTGATAATAAGTACGACCTTGTTGAGCCCGTGCTCACAGCCCTCCTCGGCGTTTCTTCGACGTGTTTTTTCCTATCGTTCGTACTATTCCGGGGACCATTGTAAAGAGGACCTACGGTACACACAAAAGCCTACATGTTTCCCGATTTTTACCAACAATGTTGGGTCGTTTTTTCTATGGTCTCTCGTAATCGCGTGAGATGAGGGTTCACCTTACGGGATGAAACTGCTTCATCGCGACTTCGAGCCTGACTATGTCGGGGGCGGCCTCGGGCGTGCCTGCGCCGTACCCTAGCTTCCGGCTGGCCGGATGTGTTGTAATCACTTTTAACGGGAATATTGTATCGTCAGGTGGGAATGGGGCTAGTTGAGTTGTCGATACTTGATTTATCACAGCCTCGGTGTTTGAGGGCTATCTTCGCCCCGTTTGACCTATATACCTTTGGCCCGTCAAGTGTTTTTCCAAATATAATATGTTTTTTTTGTCTTGGGACGTCCTTGACGGTTGTCCGTCAAGTGGTAAATGAGCCGTCAATCGACATTTATGCTCGCTCGTCACGGTACAAATATCCCCTTTGCGATGCCAGCACCCAGCTTGCAACCCTTCCAACAGACATCTATGCTCGCTCGTGACGGTAAAAGCATCTTCTTTGCGATGCCAGTCCCCAGGTTGCATCTCTTCTCCATAGGCTGAAACGGGATAGGTCGTAACGTTAGCGCCTTTTGACACCTGATACCGATAAGAGTGTAGGAAACATGGGATGGGATGGCCGATCTCGTGCTCCCCCATTGCGTGTGCGTTGAGGGTTCGTCGTTGGAGAAACACGTGTGGAATTACCGATTCGGGCTATATTGCGTGTGAAAGAACGAGTTTTGAACAAAACCGTTGAGATCCGCAGTGTTAAGGTCTTTGTCCGTTGGGCTACTGGTGAAAGGTTAACCGTTCGCTTACGCAATCTAACCATACGACACTTTTCCCAATTGGAACGGACCGGATATACGGGTCGACGTGCCACAAACACCCGGTTCCAATTTTTGGGGATCCAGAAGTATTTTCTTAGATCCTTCACGTGAGGAAATTCGCTATTCTTGAAAAAGCGATTACAATTGTGGACGTGAGATTCGAACTCACGACCAACGACCCATGTCCTGGCAACGACGAAATATGTTAGTATCTTAGTCCGTTGGGCTAATGGTAAATTGTCAACCGATCGTCTGCCCAATCTAAGCCTTATCACACTCTCCCCCCCTGGAACGCAACGGATATACGGGTCGACGTGCCACCAATACGCGGTTTCAATTTCTGAGGATCCAGAAGTATACGTTGAGATCCTTGACAGGAGATTCCCTTTTATCTAAAAGGCTATCTCGTGGTACATCTGAGATTCAAACTGCCCACGCCATATGTGAAGGTGTCAGTCTGGTGGGCTATTGGTAAATGGTTGAACGATCGCCCACCCAATCTAAGCCCTGTAACAGTAAGCTAGCTATTTGGTCGCGAAACGAGAGTCGCCAGTCTCTTGGGCTGTCGTGCACGTCGGGCGACCAGGCTGCGTGAGGCAGAAAAGACAAGGTTTCAGGTTTTGACCGAGTCAGATACATCTACGCTGCGGGAGGGGCCGTACGGTGGTAAGGGTACAAACGGTGTCTACGACTTTGTTTTTTGTACACGCAGCACTGCAGCAGGCAGAACTACATGAAGCGTGGAGTTTCGCTTATGTTGTGAAGGCATTTCCCTTTTGTTGCTCGTGTAACCGACAAAAACAAACTAAAGTTATAAACGAGTACGAGTGCGGCTTACGACGAGACACGACGACGGCGTCATGTTTCTGTTACAACCTCACGCAGCCCTCCTTAGAGAGTAGGTCAGCGTGCAATACGTTTCGTTGCAGACCCTCGATGTTGTGATTGTGCTGTCTCTTGTTGTGCCCTACTGTGCTTCTCTGCTCCGACTGCTGTGCCGGGGCGGCCCCGGATGTGCGTGATGTATTCCTTGCCGCTGTTGCTGCCGCCGCCCCTGCTCTGCTGCTGTTTGCTGCTGCTGATTCGTACCTCCGCTCTTGTGCTGTTGTGTTGTTGCTGCTCACGTAGCTCTACTGACGGAGTAGGCCAGCCTGCGACATGCTTCGTTGCTGAACCTCGAGAGTGTGGTTTGTCTTTTTTGTGTCTGTTTTATATTCTCACTTTTTCTTTCCAGCTTCTGGACAACAAGCCGTGGTCACAGGTGTCATCGCTTTCCCCCCCGGTAAGAGCCTTTACTTTTATCGCGCAGAGGGTTCATCATTCCCCACGCTCGTCGCCTATTCATCGATTTTTGCTAACTCTCGCTCTCGCTCTATCGGATAGTCAAGTGATTACCCGAGAAAAGATCTCTGTGAGCACTAGCACGCAGTCGGTGAGACTCGAGCCCACAACTTGACTTCATAGGAGGGACGAGATCTACCCACTGTACTACTCAGTAACCCCATCGACGAGGCCATTTTACACTCGTTCGTCATGCCGCACCGTGCTCCTTTGCCTCGCCTGCTGTGCCGAGGGCGGCTTCGGGTGAGCATTATGTTCTACGACTACTGCTGCTGCCGCTAGGCATTTTTTTTCCTGCTAATGTAAACCGCCAAGAAAAAGAAAAATAGTCGTCCTGTTCCACCGTCCTCCCCTGCCCCGACTGCTGCGCCGAGGCGGCCTCGGTGGTAAATGATGTACTGCTTGCTGCTGCGGCCGCCGCCACCGCCGCCGCCACTCTGCTGCTGGTACTCCTGCTCACAGAGCTCTCCTCACGAAGTGGGTCAGCCAGCGATATTTGTCGTTGCTGAACCTCGAGGGTGAGTATTTAGTGTAATTTCTTGATTTCGTATCTCAGTTTTACTTTCCAGCTTCAGGACCAACCGTAGTCACAGACATAGGTCGGACTGAGATATGTTGTTAAACCTTCGCTCCTCGCGCTCCACTGGGCTCTCTTGCCCCGACAGTTATGCCAGGAGCAGCCTCGGGCGTGCATTATGTGATACTTCTGCTGCTCCTGCCGTTTTTCTGCCGCCGCTCTGGTGCTACTGCGATGGTGTTGTGCTTTTGCTGTCCTGTTCTGCTGCTGGCATGCCTGCATTCAGTTTATGTTGCTGACTCCCGTGAGCATGGTACTACGCAAGTCAACCCCCTCGGTGATGTTTCTCGTCGGACCCATCTGCTTCGGTAGCTATACGAGTACAGCGATTGACATATATTTGGCGTCTCGACGTGCGTAGTTTTCGGGTGATACGTACCTGTACGGTATGCTGCTGATGCTGAGCGTGCTGCATGAAAGTAATCGCCGGCGCATCGTATCGTCGTTTACCTCGATCGACTGATGCTCAACTAACTGTTTTGAACCGATCTGAATACGAAGAATACAGTACAGATGCTGAGCGTCTCCTACGTAGTATTTGAAGTGCAGCTGTACGAACGAGTTATGCGGTGTTGTGCCGGATGGCGGAGCGGCAATGCTTGTTTCGCATGTGTTTGCGACGTTTTCTGTTTCTTCAATCGTTCTCTTTCAGTACCCCGCCTCAGCAGTATTGTTGCATCAACGACCTCCAGTTGTGTACCGGTATAATACGCCCTCAGCCATATCGGGCATGTGCGCAGCCGCAGGCGGGCGTGAGCCCTCATCGACGAATCCCCTCATGCACTACTTGTATTTTTTCCTTTCTTCAAAACATCACGATTTGTTTTATAGATGGATCTCATGGTGCACATACCTCTCTTCTGTCTACGCGCGCGCACGTGGTGGGTATATATCCTACCCCGTGCACGTGGTTTACAGCGAGTGGCGCCAGGGTAAGAGGTTTAGAGCGTTGCGACTGTCGTGATCAGCGCTATGAGCAGGATAATTCGGCGTGAGACAACTATCCTGGTCAGTGTCACTCGTCGGGTCTGTTCGAAAGGCAGAGAAAAAGCTTTGGTTAGCTCTTCTGGGTGGATCTTTGAGAGGGAGGGAGGAAGGGTTTCAGGTGTAGGAACGCCTTCCGGCTTGGGTACTATGGATTGTACCTAGATACACGAAATATAAGATCCATGGTAGATTGGGGAGTTCCACGCTGGCAAGGGATTCCAGCAGTAGGGTATTGGGATATAGGGGTAATGTGTGCCCACCAATGCCACTCATCAGGTGCAACCCTACATTGCATGTTTTTTTTTGGTTTCTTTTTATCCATCACTTTTACTTCCCAGCCCACTCGTAGGAGGTTTTACCCTCGACGATCTTCTGGACAAGCCGTGGTTTCAGGTGTCGTCCCTTCTCCCCCCGGTACGTGCCTTTATTTTTTGTCGCGCATAGGGTTCAGCATTCCCACCGCTCGTCGATTTTCATCGAATGTAGCCAACTCACGCTTTCGCGCTTTCCGATTATCAACTTTTTATGCAAGAAAAAGTCCCTATGAGCATGCACTCGGTGGGACTTGAACCCACGAAATTGATCTTGACAGGCACGCCGACCACCTACCAAGCCACCGGGGATGTGGGGCGAGTCAACTCTACAGCGAGGATGTAATATAAGAGGAGTTCCGTTTTATGTCTGGAGTCAGCCACGCGTTCCCGTGCCAGCTGCGCCTAATATACTTACAGGGATCAACACACTAGTGGAGTACCGGGGATCTTCTATTGGCAAGCGTAGCCAGGGCCAACCCAAAGAGGTGGGAACCTGCTTCCAGCATGTCTTTTCTTTGTAGATGATGTGATTCGTGAGGGAGCCAGCGTGTGTGTATTTTGAAGATGAGATCGAGGTCCTGGGTGTGTGAAAAGAGTCAGGAGATGCAGCACCAGGAGAGCAGCAGCGATCCCAGCGGGGCCAAGTTTGAGCCGGACCTGGTAGAATCGCTTGGCATTGGTGGCGAAGGCGCTGGAGAGTAGTAGTTGCAGGGACAGCAGCAGCTCCAGCAGCACCGTCAGCAACGTCAGCAGTCAGAGGATTGCTGCACTTTTGTTGCGACGATGAAGCGCATGCAGTAAGCACCGAAACCGCCGCCGTCGTGTCGACCGCCGCGTAACCGTCGCTGCTGCAGCACCCCGGGATAGCCAGACATCTGCCTGAATCTGTGGGTTAGCTGCGCGCTGGCGACGTAAATGTAGAACGTATATTATTATATGAAAAAGAGAGTTCGGCCAGCAGGAACCGGGAGGGAAGGTGGAGACCGCGGGAGCGACGCTGAAAGTGTTCTGGCAGAATCCGCCAGGACTGCTGAAGCACCACGCCCTCAGGTGGTTGATGGGGGGGACGTTGCCCCCGAGGAAGGAGTCGAGGAAGAGAGCGAAGATGGGCGCAGGGGGAGGAGTCTGCATCATCATCTGTTCGGGATGCGGTGCCCCAAGAGAGAGGAGGAAAGAGAAGGGATCGAGGCGCCACCGGCAAGGACTTACGTCCGCACCAGGCACGTTTGGCTTTGTTGATTGACTGCTGTGGTGACTACCGTTTTTAGAATGATTGTAAGAACGGTAGAGAATCTGCGAACATTGGAGATTCAGATTTATTTGGGAGTACGAACTGGAAATTAAATGAGATGCACAGACGTATACGTATAGCTTCCCTCACTGAAGTGTTTCTGTAGACGCACTGCTGTAGGACTATGACGTCTGTCTGTTTTATGGTTGACTGGTCGAGGGCTCTGGTTGAGCATCGACACGAGTACAGCAGAAAGAGGTGTATGTGATGAACCCTTGTGCCCAACTACAGCAACACGTCTGTTTGCGGCAATTCACATATTTTCATCTTTGTTTGCGGGTATCTCGTTCTTGAGTTGTTGGGTTGGTGTGTAGCACGACCCGCACCACTAGCTACGTGCTAAAGGCAAGATATTTGCGGACGGAGTAATACACTATACGAGTACAGCAGCAGCAGACGTAGTATGGTACTGTGAGCTGAGACGAAAACGGTTTACTTGGCACTGCTGTATATGTTCATCAAGTATGTACTACAGCATATATAGTGGTCGAGGAATACATGGGTTTGATGTGGGACCAGATGTTCTCGTTGACAAGCAGCTGTCTATTTGAAGTAGCATTTATTAGTTAACTATACCAAAGAGGAGTTTGCAAGCAGTGCATATGCAGACCTAATCGCTCGAATGCACGCCCCATCCATTCTGTATGCCGGGTCAATGCTGCGGAGGCGACGTTTGATTTCACCCAGGAGGAATAGCTGGATGACCCGAGCTGCGGTGACGCCATGAGACCGAACGGAGAGGCAGCCGCGGCGGAGGCAACAGCAGTAGTGTTCGGGGCATCGGGGTGATTCTTACTGAATGTGGTTGCCTGTGAATCTGGATGAATATTTTCATTGCTTGTATTTTGGAATTGTTTTTTCTGGACGATTTGGATTCCGCGAGAATTTTTGGTGTTTTCGAGTAGTCCCAATATCAAATAAAATTATAGTGAAGGAATGTATGCTATCTCGCATTACCGTCGCGATCTGTGTATCAATGCGGGAGTAGGGGATAAGGGGAGACTCTTGTCCGGGGGAACGGGGTTCCTCGCGATCTCTGGCATTTAATTTCTTGGCTTAATTTTATTTTTGATGAGTATGGCTACTGCTGTGATATTTTTCCATGATTTTTCTTAATCTCCTATAAATTAGAGGCAGTGGTTTTTGACGAGACTAAAGAGAGACTATAAAGCGCCTGGGGGCGTGTGCGGTCCATACGAAATGTTTTCTGATTTGGAAGGCTTGGGTAGTTTTTCGGAAATTGAGAGTTTGATTTTTTTGGTTCTTGAAAAATTGTGCTTTTGTTCAAAGTCAGTACTGACTGAGTGGTCTAGCAGGTAGTGCTATAATATAATTCCCTAGGTTGGGTCGGGAGTTGAAGTCTCGCCGAATTCGTAAGTTGATCTTTTCGAGCGTGCGCGCTGGAGACAATACGAATGATTATGATAGTGTGCCTGTAGACACCGGTAGCGTTTGGTGAGGGGAGGGCCCCGGAGGTCACTGTACTACGTCGACGAGATTCCACTGAATATCTTTCGAAAAAATTCCGCGGAAAATGGCGTTTTACCTGACTGAATCCGAGAAGAATGCCGTTTTACCTGGCATTGGATTTCGAGAGTTTTATTTGTTTGCAACAGAGAGGCTGGGTATTTGAGCATTTGTATACTGATTTGAGGATTTGAGTGTTAAATCAAGAATTTGATTTTTGAGTTACAGATTGGATTTTGGACTTTCTGGGTTTGATTCGAGTTGATATTTTTATTGAGATGTATCAGCCCTGCGATGTCGTACATTTTCATGTACAGAGCTGAGGGGAATATTGATCATGCACAGGATCAGGGGGGATATGAGTATGGTCGTGTATATTGAGTAGGGGGGATATTGATTGTACTCAGATACACGACATATAAGATCAATGGTAGATTGGGAAGTTCCACGCTGGAAAGGGATTCCGGCAGTAGGGTATTGGGATATCCGGGTGATGTGTGCCCACCAATGCCACTCATCAGGTGCAACCCTACACTGCATGTGGGGCGAATCAACTCTAGAGCGAGGATGTAATGTAAGAGGAGTTCCGTTTCATGTCTAGAGTCAGCCACGCGTTCCTGTGTCAGCTGCGCCTATACCTTTAGGGATCAATCAACAGGTACTGAGCCAGTAACGAGGCTCCGTGATCTCCAAACGCCACGTGAAGGAAAGAAAGTCAAAGCCAATTCGTCTGCGATACCAGTGGTATCGACCCCCGGCCCCTTGGGCCCTGCCTTGCCCATTGTGGCCGTTATCGTGCCTGTGGTGCTCCGTAGATTGTGCACGCTCGCTTCTTGCGACTTCTGCCTTGCATCGATTGAGTTTCTGCGTGACCCGATCATTGCCGCACGGCGGCACTTCTCGAACTATCAAACAACAGTTGAGTCGGCCTCGGAGATCTAACGAGCGCGCATCCTTTTTAGGGTCTGAGAGCTGTATCTTGCTGTATACCCAGGAGATCGAATTTGTTGCAAAACTATCGCAGGAGATCGGAGGGTTTGCAGAACTGTGGAGTACGGTGGAATGATGTTACCCTTAGGCTCACGAACGTGGTACACACTATAAATTCGAATGATGAAAGCAATGAAATGCTCAAGAGGCTAACAAAATTTAGCAACCGAAGGAGACACGAATAGGCCAAGAATGGCTTTTGTTCCCCGTGGTCCTCGAACAACTTGACAACAGTACCAAACTCAAAAGTGCGCTATAAAATCAGAGCTAGCTCCCTCTACGTCACAATTTGAGGCTTCAAACTATTTTGACACCTGTAAACTACATTGTCTAGCCTTTGTGCGAAAACGAAAGATGATCTGCTCTGTGGCTACGACGAGAACAGAAAACCCTCCAAATTCTGTGAATTCACGTGCGTTTTGCAATATTCAACAGCAGCATGTTTTATCAAGTGACTACATAGAATGTGAATCGCCAAGCTTCGTCATATTTTGTTTTGTTGACGCGACGCACGAAACCGAACCCCCATTAGGCAACCTCCAGCAAACCATTTGCTAAGGAGATGCAGTCCGCTAAAAATCGCTTGTTTGAGTAGAATGGGTATTTCTCGGCCGCCAAAAACTAGGACAAAAATGGAGAGGCGGGCAGCTCCAAACGTAGTCACGATGAATGAAGTGGGAGGATCAGGCGTGTTGGGAATGCTGCGGAGAGTCGCGAGCTTTAATTGATGGAGTGACACGAGAGCATTGCAGCAAAGGATCGCGACGTGCGGCGCTTGCTCGATGCGAGGAGGAGGTTGAAGCCACCCATCAGCTGAAAACCTGGGCGAGGAGCGCAAATATGCAACGGGAACGGAGCAAAGGCGGTGTCTCGAAGCAGCAGCAAAATTAGCTGCGGAGAAGGAGAGCAAACTGCGCGTGTAGGCGGACATGTGCTAAGCGCATGCTGCGCTGGGGGCCGAGGAGGAGCGAAGGCAAAAGGAAGAGAAGAGGAAGTGCGAGGAGTAACGACCGAGGCGTGTAAAGGAGGTGCGAGCTGAGAATCTGGAGGCGGAAATTAGGCGATTGTCGTTGGGCTGAGCAAAACAAGCTACAAGCTGGTATTGGCAATTTATGACGGAGCTGACCAATATTCAATTAAATCTCACCAGGGAGGTCGGGCCGGAACGTATACCCAAGAGAGGCTTGGCTTCGAAATCATAACGTCCAGGCAGGTGGAGAGGGACGTGGCAGCCACGAAAACATGGGCCGGTAGGCAGCGGGTGACTAAGCAATCTCTGCTGAATCAGGTGAGCAGGAGCAGCAGCAACGTTCCTGTTTTCACGTGTTCCTCAGATTGGCACCCACGAAAACACGGGCCGGTAGGCAGCGGGTGACTAAGCAATCTCTGCTGAATCAGGTGAGCAGGAGCAGCAGCAACGTTCCTGTCTTCACGTGTTCCTCAGCTTGGCACCAGAGTCGGTCGAGGTTTGTATATTTCGTGCGATAGAGGCATCGTTCTGTTATGCAATACAGCAGAAATTATCGTAATCAAGATAATTCGTACTGGTAATGTAGTTCACAATCAGTAAGTAGCTTTATTGTACTGCTAATAATGACTGATACTAAAGTTCATATTTTTGTCTGAAGTTAGGAGTTATTCGTACTAGATTATTTACATTAATCGTACTGATGTTTGTTTCCCTGTTCTTCTGCTGGTTCTGCTGCCACCCGCGTTGGTTTTTGCCGCGGCGACCAGTCCTGTCCTCGGCAAATGCGTGACAAACGACAACGGTCAAAGTCTCTCACGTAGTCGCAGAAGGCCATCGCTCTGCCCCCACCACCAACGCCACTGCAGCAGCAAGACTCACACCAAATGATCGAGTCAAAGATTATGGATAGTTTTCGGCCTTGGGTAGAAAGCGAGAGCGAGGGTGAGGGGGGTGGGGTGGGCACCAGGCACAAGAAAGGCCAAAGGCGCGTGTACAAGATGACGTCGGCGCGTTAATGTCAGAAGTTTGTTCAAGGCGGCGACCCGCTTAGGAAGATTGGGCCCCAATGCTTGGCCAACCTCTATCCTGTTTCCCCACTCTACTTCCTGCTCCAAACAATGTACTCTCAATCACCTCTCTCGCAGGTGGTACGCCAGACGAGACATATTTCGTGATTTTACATTTAACTTCTCTCGCCGCAGATGGTATGCCTCCTGGTAATTTGTTTTTGGTGTTTTCACGCTGGGGCTGTTGACGTTTTGGCCGCTACATAAAAGAATTTGTTGATGGCTCGTGTATTTCAGATACGTTGTCATAGACTAAAAAAATACATTTCATATTTTCTCGTACCGACCTTAGGACATGTATTTGGTTGGTAGCCGCTATAAAACACCCCTCGCCACTGAGCCTAACCGTTCTCTTGTGTCATCGCACGTTAGATCTTGCGCAATATTTTGTCGTATACTTGCATGCATCTGTAAACCCACTTAGTATTGGTTTTACCTGTCTGGCCTTATGGTCATACTTGCAATGCAGTTTAGTACGCACGCTGCCAATTTGGTTTCTATTGCTTTAAATATATATGTGTTGGGTCAATAGATGCAGGCATAACCGCTGCGGCCTAAACTTCTGTACCTTCAAACGACTTACTCACTCGGAATAAGATACTAACCTTGCCTAGTGCCAGTAAGTCAAAGTACGCGAAGTTATGTAAACGCCAGCAGCTTCAAACAAGTTGTTGGCCGGCCTCAGCTATCTAACGAGCGCGGATCCTTTTTAGGGTCAGAGAGCTGCACCCTGAACTATCGCACGCAGTGTCCACGTGTCATAAACAATACACCTGACATCTAGCTGGTCGCAGGGGAGAGGGCTGCTCCTGGACATACCTATAGACCGTTGCACTATAATATTCGAAGACTGAAAGATGGCGAATAAGTAAAGAATAGCGTGCAAGGTACGACGGAAAGCGCAAATATCGTGCCGCGCCATTGGATTGGTGTTGACGACCACCTGTATATCGAGAGTCTCACCGCCCGAGAAAAGTTGTGCACTCGATTAGCCAAACTTTTCGGGAAGGGGGTGTACACCTTTATGTCACGTGGAACATATTTTGTCTTGTTCCTGTCTTTTCCAGCAGGTCTCTACAGCGCAGAGAAAACGATTTGGACGATCAATGTTTGCTGCATTCGAAGTACATCATGCAACGTCCCCGTACTACTCTCGTGTGGCGTTGATGTATTACTATTCCTGTCGTCTAGTTTGTACTGTGCGCATAATTCCACGGGTATGTTCTGTAGGGTAAGGGCAATCTCTGTAGGGTACCGGATCTCTTACAGAACTCACAGAAGTGTGAAGTATGGTGGCGAGACGGTCACAGAACTCACAGAAGTATAGGGTATCGTATACAGAGCTCTCAGGGTAATCTCTGCAGGGTACCGGATTTGTAACAGACTTCTCAGGGCATTCTCTGTAGGGTACCGGAACTGCCACATAACTCAAAGAAGTGTAGGGTATTGTGACACGATGGTCACAGAACTCACAGAGGTATAGCGTATTGTGGCACTGCGGTCACGGAACGTTCTGTGGCGCGTCTGTAGGGTAATACAGAGGGTAATTACCGCCGGTATACGTCTGTGAGCACCCTACAGGACCTACCCGTGCATAATTCAGTGGCAGATACCTTGTGTTAGTTGTTATTGTTAATGTACCGACGTGTCGACTTGAACTACGGAGGCCTGGAGTCTCGTATTGGGAGATTGAATCTGACTATATATTGAAGGAATATTCAGTGTAGGGATGTCAATTTGAAAATATAAGAGAGAGCGAGTCTGGTGGTGCAGGTTCGTGTTTTCTGTTGGATGCATTGTACAAGTTCAGGCACAAGTTGTAACCCATCTGATGCGTTACATGTTGCTGCTGCTTAGCTGCGGCTGCGGGTTAAGCCGATTTTTTCGTTTCGTGCTCCTCTGGTAATGTCGCTTCTTGTGGCCTCGGAGTTTCCACCGTAGAGCATATGACGCCTTTTGCGAGAATACGCGGAGGGAAGATGGTTATCAGGCCGCCGCGGCGAAAACCCCCCTGCAATTATAATCCTTTGTACTATAACATGTATCCATTGTTGCGCACGTACCTCAGTTCCTATGATGGTGATGACCGGGATGGACCACGCCGACGCTTGCCCGGCGGATTGGACAACAGGCACAGGAAGCGACGATACTCCTGAATTCGTAGAGCTCTCGAGCGCGTACTCGGTAAAACTTGCGTAGTGCTTCGTCAGGCCATCCCTCTGCTCAAGCCGAAAGAAAAACGACATTTCGGTTTTAGTAGAAAGGAAAAATACATGCAGGCAGCTCATGGATGTTTTTTCGACGTGATCGCTGATATTTCAATTGTTATTGCGAGCACGGCAGTGCTACGTAATTCTGAAGTGTGGCGTCAAAATCGAGACGAAGAAACTTGAAACAGGAACGTCGTAAACATTGTCAACAGGGCCAAAACCAAGTTGGAAATAACACACGACACAATCTACCGCACGGCAAAAGACAGGCGGCATCAAGCATCGGAGAGTGTGTCGCGTGACGACCGCATCGTTGACGCATCTGGTCAGGCCGCAACGTACCGTCGCCAAAGTACCACGATCTTATGTCAAAGTATTCTTGGGCTTTGAGGCCCGAAAGGGGTGCCGGCAACGTGGTACGGTAGCAATATATTTTACGAGTTGAACCACATACATTTTTTCTGCCTTCACGACGAGCATGGCTTGTACGTAACAACGTAGAGATAACGTCCAGCGCACAAAACGGACAATAGCAGAGGACTTCGTCCCCGCTCCTCTGCCCTCTCTGGTTTGGAGCGGGAGCAGGCGCTGCGGATACGAGGCGAAAGTCTGCTTGGTGGTTGTGGAGGGGGCGGGGACGCAACGGCTTTCACTCGTGGGGTTTTGGCACAGGCAAGAGAAGAATGAAGAGTAGGGAGTATTTGTGTCTAAACGTTCGTGGAAATATCGTCGAATGAGCGTCGTCAGCTTTTCCGCGGGGTCTCGATCGGATACTATAGAGGTGGCCTTAATGGGATATAGAGAGTCCATCCCTTGGGCCTGGTCTAATCGGAAGTCTGGAGGCTGTGGGCGAGGCGCAATGGTCACCGCAGCAGCACCACACCCACATGTATACATATCTTCATCGGCAGCGTGAACGCGCGCAGAGGGAAACACCACCATTTTGATGAAGCAAATGTGGCCGGACACACAGATTGGGATCCACTGAAAAATGCGTTTGTTATGAGTGCGTTCAGTGCCAGACCCTGATAGATCCAGCCAGTGCGTTTACAGTACACGGGTTCGAACTGCTGATACACTGTTTCGGCGAAGATTAAGGTTATTGGATACGGTGCCTGAGGCGTCCCAGAGGGTCCCCCTAGGGCCCCCTGCCGGTGTCACATTTTAACGCGATATACGTTCACTAGAGCAAAGGTATGCACCAGTTATGAGCGTTGATTCAAACGAAATTGGGGATAAAGTGGTACATGAAAAAGGCAGAAGAAAAATTGGTGGGCAAAGTGTATCATAGTGCAGGAGAAATTCACAGGGCCCGAGCCATCGTTCGTGGCTAAAGCGATCTCCGTCCCTTCTAGTCTGTGTCTTCGGTGTAGTGCACGGTGTCGGCGCTGCACGTACTTTGATTGGTTTATGTTCCGTTTCGAGGCGTTTGTCAGAGACGAACATAACTATGTACCTAGCAAATACAGTGGTCTTGTGGAACCCGGAGATCGTGGTAAGGAAAGCGGAATGCAGGAATTGGCTCGGACGGTAGCTTCTCGTTATTCCCGTTTATCATAAACGAAATGGGGGCAGTTTGAGGGTGATTTGATAGGGGCTCTATTTAAGGCATCAAGCCCACATTTGCTCACCTCTTACTAACCCGCTAAACGGGTCTTGTCAGAAGAACTTTCTTCGGGCCCTTGTCAATTCGTCTCCTATCGGAAATCCTCACCATTGTACAGCAAGGGCAACTTCAGAGCCTCGGGAATACTCTTAGTGTATTCAGGCCGTTGATCCTAAATCACCAAGCGAAAGTTCGGAGCCCCAGGAAACCACTATGGGGTATTCAGGGCTTTGACACTACGGGCTATCTCATAACCACTTCTATAGCCGGATAATACATCATATTACAATAGGCCACCCTCAATCATCGTATATGCAGACCACACGACGGTCAATGTATGATACCGGAATCCGACGATAATACCGGAAAGGAGTTCGAAGATGCCGCCATTCGAAAGGGCGAAAAGAAGCCACAGATTTCCCCACCTCGTAGTGAGGCCTAGACATCGCCGACAGCAGTGTTGCTGTCAAACACTCCGGGCTGGAAGAGGATAATCAAACCCAAACAGAAAAATACAGGAGCCAAAATGACATGAACAAGGAACACTTGAGCAAAAGTAGAAAAAACATGCGAAAACCCTGAATGAAGTCAAACCAGATACCAAGAAAAACTAGTAGGAGGAGGTGGAACTCAGGGAAAGGCGGTGTGCGCGGGGGCTAGAACGGCGGGTGGAGCCCGGGACTACACGAGTGCAAGCCCGGGTATCGACTCATGAGGTGTACGATGGAGGCACGCAAACGGGAACATCGCACGAAGTACAGTAAGCGGAGGGGGCATGACATCACCATAATGAACGTTCCTGGAACTATGGCCAGGGAGCTGGCGAGGGCCTGAAAAAGGAGTGAACAATGTTCTGCTCTCAGGTGGCGGAACTAGTAGTGGGAACGACAACAGCAAACGCAGCAAGGTAACTCAACCAGAACCAATTCACCCAAGCGATCGTCAAGAAGTCACCCGGATGGGCAGGCCTAAGGCATCTAGTTCGACGTGGACAACAGGGTGTCTCGCTACGGCTTCATGCAGATATACGACTTACAACTACATCGTTGAAAGGCGAGTATGCCAGGGACATATGGTTCAAGAAAAAACGACATACATGCTGCAACCGAAGCAGGGGGTATATATCAAGTCATGCATGTGGACCAGAAACAGGATGTGTATACTACGTGTCGAAGAGACAATCGCAACAGGGAAAAAAAACGCTGTAATAATACACTTCACGTGGAAATACGGTAGCACCACGGGTCAGCGGCCTTCACGCAGACGAGGCAGACGTAAACAGCACTTGGAGAATGACGAAAAACACGAAATCTCCTCAAAGGACAATACCACAGACACGGCCGTCGATGCCAAGTGTTGTGAAACCCGAGTATCGTGGCAAGAGAAGAGGAATGCAGTAACCGACTCGGAAGACAGCTTCTCCTGTTCGGGAGACTTCGTTCCTTTGTTGTCGTGTCATTCCCGTTAATGACGAGAGAAAAAATATTAGTTTAAGAGCGAATTGATAGGGGCTTGTTTTAAGGTATCAAACCCGCTTTTTCTCTCCATCTACCAACCCGCTAAGACCTATGCCAATGGAAACGCGAAGTCCGAAACAAATATATAAAATATTTCCCTAAAAAAAAAACAGCCGAAAACATCCTCGTACAGAAGCTGTGGGAGAAAAGAGAATAAAATGTTTCATTTTTTCTTTTTTCTTCGGATGCAGGCGGCGCAATTTGTTTTCTCTTGGTCCAAATAGTTAACACGCTGATAAAAATCAGCTCGTGCGACGATAGATGCTCGATCTCGATATAGACTCAGCCAAGGCCAACTCGATTGGTTTCGGGCAAGGCCAACGAGTATAGACGACGGCATCGAAGATCGAAAGTGAATACATGCTCTAGGGGGGGGGAGCTTCCCGGCGGCGTCCTGCGGCATCATCCCAAACCTGAAAAAAAAGCCTGCTTTTGCCATTCGAGACGGATCGAGAAATAACGGCTTCTCTTTTGTACACACCAGCGGCTATTTGTTTTTTTATCGTACGCCTGGCCAGCGCCTGCCGCACGTCACTGGCCATTGTGTGGAGACGGTGACCCAAGGGTGGGTCGGAGCCCCTAACGAGCGCACTCCGTTCAGAATTCATGACGCAATCGTTGGTTTCGTCGATCGATGTCTGTCGAGGACTCGGAAACTCACCGCTTCGAACCAAAGATCGGCCTGAGTTTTTCTCAGGCCGATCGTGGCCCAACATCGGCCCCAGATTTGCTTTTTTCGGGCTTTTCCAAAAGTTGGGAACTTTTTTTTTTTCTGAACGTGCCCATAGGAAGCGTGTTCTAAAATGTTTTTGCGGGTATCTTTGGAATTCAAAGTTTTTTTTATACTTCGCTTTCCCATTGGCATAGGTCTAAACGGGCAAAGAAACGTGTCCAAGGAAATTTTCTCGGGCGGTTGTCTAGACGCTTAACATCGGCTATCTTCACTACTGTACTGCAAGAAAAACGTTAGAGCTCCAGGGATACTGTTAGGGTAAGCAGGGCGTTGAGTCTTATTTACCAATAGAAACTTCACAGCCCCTGGAATACTCTTGGGGTATCCAGGGCTTCGATGATACGGGCTATCTTATACCCAAATATTATATCGTATCACAATGACAACTCTGGCGAATACTGTCACAGCGAGTGGCACCAGAGTAGAAGGTTCATAGCGTCACGACTGTCGTGATCAGTGCTATGAGGAAGATCACGGTGCGAGACGACTGTGCTGATCTGTGTCACGCGTTGGGTCTATGTGATAGGCAGAGGGCAAGCCTAGTGTACTTATATGGGCGGATCCTATAGGGGCAGAGAGGATCCCCAGTGCGGAAACACCTTCGGCGTCGAGAACTGAGCGAGTAAAGACGTTCCAAGACCACCCGGTGTTTTGTAAACACCAAGTGAAGTAACCAAAGGCAAAGCCAAGTGATCTGCGATATCTGCCCCATCGACCACCAGCCCCTTGAGCCTTGAGCCATGCCTCGATTGAGGTACCTGTTATCGTGTCTTGTGGTGTTTCGTTGATTACTGACTCTGGTTGCTTCCGACGACCGCATAGCATCGATTTACGTGCCGAGTGACCCGATCATTGCTGCACGAGGGCACTTCTCGAAGTCTCAAACAGTACGTGAGTCAGCCTCAGAGATCTAGTGAGCGTGAAACCTTTTTACGGGCTGAGAGCTGTACCCTGTTGTATCATGCTGAGATAAGGGTGATCCAAGTGCATTGCAGGAGATCGGAGGGTTTGCGAAACGGTTCAGGAGATCGAACTGTATGCAAAACTGAGAAATGATGTCATCGTGCTCTTGTATAATCTCTCGTTCGATCTTGCATAATCTTTTATTGCGTACTTTGTAATGCATACATCCACCTGTTTCCGTTATTGCCTGCCTGGTATGATGGTAACACGTGCAATATGATGTTATGTATCCTGGCTGTCAATGGTGATCCGCCTGTTTGTTTCGTGAGGCTTTGAAGATGCTTGTGTGGTCAATGCATACAGGCATACTTGGGCTCATGCTCCGTATGGCTATTGCTCGTTTTCGTCTGTTCGCTCGTTGTTCATGATCACACACCTGTATGTTCTTTAATAAATGAGTGCTTGCTAATGACCACATAACGTCTTCAAAACAAAAATGCAAACGACAGGTGTCGACACCAACCAACGGCGCCGTACGTAATACTGCACGCATACTCTCGTGAACCGCTTGCCGGGTTAAGTTCTACCGGAAACCGGCAATGTTGAGCCTTTCGCCGTTTAGGCGCACATAACCCGACAGAACGATTACGGAACGATGAACCCCACGACAGCACTGTGCATCGTCAGCTGGCAAACATGGAACTTTCGAGAAAACCACGTAAATTTTGGTGACGAGTTTTTTTGCAAGTGTGATAAGACCATATCAGTAGAATAGGCCAGTCGTCGTACATATGCTGTGTATCTATAGCAAGACACCGACACGGCGGAAGAGAGGTACGCATACGAAATGGAAAGTATGATGCACGGTTGGCCCTCTTCGAACTCACCGGTCGCACCATTGTCTGTGTTACATACCACCCGAGAGTTGTGCTCGAGTAGCAGGTACACCACTTGCAGGACTGAAAGCCAAACATAAGAGGAAAGGAGAAGAAAGGCCAGAGCAGCTTAGAACGGCTACGCCAACCGTTGTGGGGCAAGGGTCACACGTGGCGAGATATTTTCAGCTGGGCGTCCTGGTGAGCCTGCACACTAGAGAGGAAGCTGTGACTTGCGGTGCATAGAGGGTTCGGGCTTTATGATACCTATACAATGCAGCCCAGCCTTATCAGTACAACAGGTATGTAGCGGACGTAGCACAACCGTGGTATTGTACGTAGCAGGTGTAACACAACCGCGGAATTGTTTTTCTCTTGGTTGTGACGTGGCACCCACCGTCAAAAATGCTGATATTTGCATTGCTGTGTCGTACCTGGTAATACGTTATGCCCACAAAAAAGGGGGGGGCAGGCTGTGCCGCACAGGTGCAGTTGAAATTAATGTCACACGTTAAGGCTAGAAAACTCGCGCAGCGCATGCCGTAATACGCCGAACAACTATATAGGACCAGGGACAGACCTAACGAGATAGTATGTACGGCATGGCCCATACTACTGTAGCAAGACGAGCTGTCCGGGGGAGTATTCGGAAACGCAAAATCTGATGAAGAGCTGGAAGTGTCTGCTGCAGAGCTGTGATAAAAATGGGCCTCTGTCAGACTACCATTGAGAGGTCTGCGCTATGTACTCTATTACCCGGCCCGACCTGATCCACAGTCAGTATTTTCGTATTCATATATAATATTTACGTCTGTCGAGGGATATATATCTGCCTGTATCGGGCACAGTAAGGATATATTTTTGACGTTCATTGCGGAGTGAGCGCCTGCCGTAGATGTTGCTAAATGTGAAGATGTTCGTAGTTGCCGATAAGGCCACCATGCGCCGAACACTTATCTACTGCCACCGGGAGCAAAGGCGCCTCAAATCGAGAATTCCACAGAAAAGCCGTATCTCCGCCTCTAATATAATATCAGCAGTTCTTAGTTTGTATGACTGAGTCTCACTTGTGGTTATTGCAAACCAGTCTGTCTGCCTAGCCGTCTGTCCGCTTGGTTTCTATTTTCGAACACATTGCAATGATCGATTTTTAAGGTCGTTACATATGATATCGGTACAACGTATTAGACCCTTACGGGCCCTATATACTGAAACATACCATACCACCAGCTAAATTTTGACGAATAATGTCTCCACCACACCGTGCCATCATACCATATCACATTTCGTGTTGTTCATTTACCATACCATCAACGTATCATATCACATGCCACGTTTTTCCATATATTATATCAAACCTTACCATCATACCTACCAACATAGGATACCGTGCCACATCGCACAACCGTATCGTACTACACCATACCGATAGAGCATGCGAGTAAAGATACCACACTAAAGCATACGATAAAGGTGCAACGTGACGAGTTGAAGGTACAAAGGGAGAGCGATGGCACCAGCTAGCAGAAGGCGCCGCACATGACAACTGCAACCACAGCAGCCACGTCTGCAACAGCAGCAACAGGACCAAGTGGGTACGCTAAGGGCTTGCGACGATCGCCTGGCAGGGATGGCCGATTTGCGCTGGTGTTTGTTGTGCCAATATTGCTTTGCTTGGCCACCACCACCATGTCATGATGTACCTGGATACGATCGTGGTTGTATTTTTCTGTGCAATAGGCTCTTCGTCAGCCACAAGCACAAGTAGTCAAGGCACCCAGATAATCGATGATTTAAAGTTTCAGGTTGTTTATACTTTAATCTCCCAGCAGTGGTAGGGACAGCAGAAGTGACATTGTGCGTCATCCCATAACACGCAGATGTCAAGAATCACATAATACACAATATGCCAATATCTCGAACCGGCACGTAGCTGGCAAGCTAAAGAGGCACAACGAATACCCTCCCTGACTCTGTACGTAACATTGACGAACCAAGACAACAACACATAACTCCAAGACCTAAACCAGCCACAAACTTGATAAAAAAGAGGAAATATTACAGCGGTTCGGTGCAACAGGGCATTGCTAAGGTAGCCGTCGAGAGGCCCGATAGACAATGGATTGATGCCGATCGAGGAGGGTTGCCTCGAAAAGGATTGCCAGGGAGGCTGACATGCGGAGCAAAGACAGGATCCATGCCGAGCCGTCAGTCGACCTAAAAAAAGGGGACGATGATGAGAAATGCCCAGGGAAGCACGCCTCCAGGAGATCAAACCTCAGACGTAAGGAGTGCGGATGTACAAACAAGTTTTTCCCTGGCCTAGAGCAGTCCAAATACTCTGAGACCCACCTTACAACCTCAAAACCTGGCCTGTCGAGAAACGGAGACGAGCACATAAGCTGGCATGGACCAGCAGTATTACAACCAGCATGTGGGAGCCAACATGGCCACAGGTCAGACCAGTGCAGTAGAGTTGGGGGTAGTGGCGCGAGCAGGCTCAGAATGGGCCCACGAAGGCCGCGAAGGTAAGTGGGACGGAGCACCACCATGGGTGGTATCGAGCTGCATGGGTTGGTATCGAGCTGCCTCCTAGCCGACAAGTGAAGACCCCTGCGCAGAGAACGCTTTTTACATCAGAAACCCACCCCTGTGAGCGAATACCTCTCACTCTCCCCACAGAGGAATATTGCAATTGTGGACGAAATTACAATATATCCACGCCAAAATGATAAAAACCAAGGTGAAAAGTACAATCCCAGAGATCACGGAGAATCCTGTTCGTTCCGCCGGACAAAAGTCTCCTTTTGCCCCCTACTCCCGTCATAAATTCTCAGATCGTAACGGTAAAGCGAGATAGCAAACGTCCTTTTTCACCTGTGGTATCATAAAATTTATCTGGCGCTAAAGTTACCCGAAAAATAATAGTCGTTACCCAGTAGCTCCTAATAATCGAATAAAGAAACAATAAAATGCTGCTACTGCTGTCGACATGAACAGCCTAAGCCCTCCCAGCTACGAAAACTAGTCGATCATTCGCAGAATTTTTTTTTGTTCCACTTTTGTCCGTTGCGAACACGTATTTGCAAAATGATACTGTTGGCAGAACAACCAATCAACAGTGCACGAATATGCTGACCCTTTTTTCTTTTGCAATCAGTAGACTACTGCCAAAAATAAAGATACCCGCAAAATTCAATAAAATCAGTAGCTACCGCCAATACCAGCAATACACCTCACCCCCTTTTTGGTGTATCAGCGTACCCTTATTTTTCCATACCGCTACGAGTATACTTTTCATTTCTACCAGGCCCTATCTGGTCTTGTCTACACCAGAAAAACACTACAAGTTTTTCGGATTTACAAAGACTGTTTGATTTCAACATGAAAATACATTTCGAAGCTACCAGGCGAAAAAGGCTACGTATACCATCCAGAACGAATCCCAGATGATACATGGTCTAGTATCTACGGTTTCTCCACCCTGGCCGCAAATAAATAGACCTCACGTTCGATCAAAAAAATAAATTTGATCGACAGGCGTATCGATCGAACAATTAGAGTAACAATTCATTCCTAATAAACCACAGCATGATGACAAAACCTGCCCCCCTTCGCCCCGCGATGTTGCCGGACCTTGCATAAAGATCCGACTGACGAAACACCTAGATCTGCTCGCTTGTTGCCACCCAGACGAAACCCCATCGTTATTTGGTACTGCTGCAGACAGTCCACGATTACCCCACGCCCGTTGCCTGCCACTGCTATATAACAGAAGCAGAATGCACGCGGCTATTATGCCGCGCGACTTTGCCCCACCTCACACCCCCCGGTAGGGTTGCAAACGGCTGGCGGCCGTGCGGCTTCTCGCAGAATTCGCATGCAGATATGTACCCTCGCTGAGCGATAACCCCATATCTGCTGCCTCCACAACCTCTGAAGTGGACTGCGTACGACAAATAAATGTCGTAGGACTTGAAGTCCCCCGCTCGCAACACACGGCGGCGGAGGTGCCTACGGTTGTCCGCCGTAGGGCTTTCTGCTGCTGTGCCCCTAAAACGCCGTCGTCTCCACCTCATCATCTCCGGGATCTCCCACCATCGAAAACACGGCCTCCACCGGCGATCCATCCATGTCCGTCAGCGATGCGCACTTGCTGCTCTCGTGTCTTCTCCCACCACACCTGTCGCAGAACTTTGCCGTGCAACTGTCGCTGTGGTGTCTCGCAGCCTTGCACCGGAAACAACTCCCGTTAGAGCCCTTCCCTTTCCCGGCTCCACCGTTTGAACTGGCGTTGCCGTTGCCTCCCTGGTCCCGGTGCCATCGTCGGAGCGATCCAACGATGGTGACCCAGCATCCCTCCCTGCTGTATCCACGGCAGGTAGCCCCTGCTCCTTGCCGGACTTCTGTTGTGCCTCACTCTCTCGACTGGTCCTCAATAGAGTCGCCATCATCTCAAGCAGACGATTTTTGACGCTCTTCCGCTTCTACGGCTGCTTGTAGTAAACCTTGGAGAGCAAGGCCCTGCTCCGATCCTACGGCCTTAAGATCATCAAGTTCATCACCCATGATGAGACTGCGTCGGTACCAATACTCTAGAGTGCTCGTCATCCCCAAGCACGGGTAGTCAAGACACCCAGACAATCGATGATTTGATGATTCAGGCCGTTTAATATTTTCTCCCAGCAGTGGTAGGGACAGCACAAGTGACATTGTGTGTCATCCCATAACACCCACATGTCAAGAATCACATAATTCACAACATACCCGTATCTCGAACGGGCACGTAACTGTCAAGCTAAAGAGGCACAACGAATACCAACATCGAGAAAGCGATCCTGAGCGAACTCACGGCATAACACGACCGTGGCAACAGCGTCGCCTTCGACCCCCAGTCATACAGTCCGTCCGACAACCGTGGAGCTTCAGCCACCCCTCACAAGAACAAGGCCAGCAAGACACCTCACATATATGTGGCCTGCTACCACCGCGATGCCCGTACTGGCGCAGAGTTTCGGCTGGCCAAGTCTTACGAGGAGCTTGGCTTGTTCCCCAAGGAGGACTGCGGGGGTCCACGCCGGCTGCCTCAAGCTTGTTGCGGAAGTAGAGATGCTAGTACTGAGCGTGCGGTACAAACGGTAACAAAAGCAGCTAGCGTGGCCGTAACAAACGTGGGTATTTTTGGTGAAGAGAGGAGGACGAGAAGTAGCCAAACAACGAGCAGCACACCTTTGGCGAGTATGTGAGCAAGACCAGTTCATGTACACACCCAGTTGAACACTGTAGCACATGTAGCGAATCAGCGGCAATCTTCGGCTAGATCGGTAGTACAGCGTGGAATAGGATCAGCATTAGAAACCAACAGCGAGGTCAAGAAGAGCAGTAAACGTCGTGAAGAAAACGTTTTTACCTTCGATGGCGCCGCAAGCCTTGTATGTTTCTTCCGTGTCCCGCAATTTCAAAAAAAAAATCAACATCAAACTTCATCATCGCGTGTTGCTAACAGGGAAAGCTCTCCACATGTCCGCATCGTGCGCGCATCCTCGATACCCCACCGCCCTCAACTCGACGTCCAAGCGCGCACGAGTAAACGCCAGAGTGAATAATTACCGGGCGCACGATGTCACTACAGGCACGGCGTCAGACGTACCACGCGTATCAGTAAAATTCGTACTGACGCACCCAACATTCAAGAATACTGAAATACTAGCGGTGCCACCGGGAGCGATCAACCTCAGCAGCGATGGTTCACCTCCCAAAATTGAAGGATACGTCCGTGTTCAGCTGACCTTGGGAGATATCACTCTTCCCGTTGAAGCGCTTGTATTAACCCCTTTAGGGCCTGACAATATTACGCTGCTGGACAACACCATCATGGGAGCACTAGGCGCCACACTCGTTTGGAACACAGAACTATTGTTGAAAAAATCTAATAGTCAAGAACAAAGCATCTCACCGTAGATTAAACTTGACCGCACGTCCTGAGAACTCTGCAGTGATGCAGTGCTCGGTAGTGACAGTTGATACTAACGTAGAACCCGTGCCAGCATATGTGAAAAGCAAATGCTCTGTCCCCCCGCAGAGTGAGATGGTCGTCCAGGTCGTATCAGTCCAAGCACCGAGAAGACTCACGGCGGCACTACTTGAATCGCGCATCGTAACTTTTGAATAAATGGAGTCTTTCGAAATGCTTGATGCATTTCAACACCTGATATGAATATAAGCTGGTATCTCAGTGATCCTCTGCTTACAAATCGGCTCTTGTACAAATCGCCAGCCCGTCCCATCATTACGAATATTTCAAGCAGGATACGGTGTTTGGAAGCATCGTGCCAATATCAGCGGTTCCCAACAAGACGATTAGCGCCATTCAAAAACTCAGCAAGACAACTGAATCTACCCGTCACGAACTGCGTTAAGGACATACAAACGCGTTTAACAAGACCACGTTGCCAACTGGCGAATGCGAGCAGGTGTTTGATTTATACACAAAATACCGAAGCGTAACTTTTTTGTCACCTCGCGAGCTTGTGTACAGTAGCCAAAGCGGAATTCATACTCGAACCTGGAACACGTCCCATCGATCGAGCTCGTTACCGTCCGAACCCACGCGTCCAGACGACCATCGTTAAATGCGAAACCAGATTAGAAAAGATGGAATTAAACCGCAACGCCCCATTAATAGTCCCTGAGGGTCTGCAGAAACAGTGGTAGCAAAATCAGACGGCACGCAACGTTTCTGTCGAAAATCAATAAAAATCTGATGAAAAAGTCATGGCCCATGCCAAATCTTGAGAGTCATCTTGACACGGTCGGAAGAGCACGCTATACAACCGTATGAGACGTTCAAAACTCTCACGGTCAGATACATGTAGCAGCCAGTGAATAAGATAAGACTGCTTTTGACACGCAGAACGGGAAATGGGTATTTCAACGACAGCAAAATCGGTATTGCAAACGCGCCCTTCCTCTCCTCGCGCATAATGTCGCTATGATAGCTTTCACATATATTGGTCCGAAGAGTCATCTCTTGGTGTACATGGGCGACCGTATATCTTGTTCACCCACTTGGAAAGGCAACCTCCAACTACTGGAAAACATGCTCAAAGCATTACAAGTAGCCTGCCTCAGTCGGACACCATCAAAAGTACAGTTTGGCTCCCGAGAAGTTAAATACTTGGGGCACATACTAACCGCCGATAAAACTCGGCTAGGTGAGGAATACTTGGGGCACATACTAAGCGCCGATATAATTCGGCTCGGTGAGGACCGCTTAGAAGGTAACGCCGACTTGCCGACACCCACGACTATCAAACAGTTGAGATCAATACCAGGTATGGTCGACTTTGTCAGGAAGTAAATATCAAATTTAGCCGGAATCTTAGCTCTACTGATAGCCCTCACGAGAGGCCCCCAAAGAAATTGCAAAACGGTGGGGCCCAGAGCACGACCAAGCGTACGCGAAAGTGAATTAATTACTCACCCAATAGACCGTGCTACAGAGTTCTATCAATTTCGACCGAGTTTGTGGTTCACGTTGACGGCCCTGAAGCAGGCACAGGAGAATTCCTTGCCCACCGGAGAGGTGAAGATCTAGTCATCATCACATAGTTTAGTCACGGTTAAATGAAAGCCAGCGCTACGACTCTGCTACACCAAAGAGCCATTCCACAGTAGGGGTGCATACGGCGTTCCTGAGCCCCTCACATTAGGAACTCATTATCTCACCCGATACAATACTTGGAAGAATTTCGTTTGGACCATCCGACCGGCACTTGTATGCGCTAGTCCTAATCCTAATACACGAGGAAAATTTTCATCCTAACTGGTAATTCCTCACTAAAGGAACTCAATTGGTCAGAAACCTTTCGCCCAAAACGTGCAACCCCTACGGTGGGGTGACTCTAAAGTAATGTTATGCGGTTGTACTCGCAATCCACGTCTGGAGGCCCGAACTGTGAGGCCGAAAATTCGTTTGTGTAACAGATCATGCGGCACCAAGATACCTCTACTCAATGCAGGATACATAGCACATGTTAACTCGCTGGGCTGTTGCACTCCAGTCCTATGACTTTACTGTCCGACAAAAGCTAGGTTAACTACACGTCCTGCCGGACACTCTTGTCACGAATGTTTGCGATTGAGCACCAGAAAGAACTAGCTCGGCCGTTTCTCGGGCCTATCTGTCGGAACGTACTAGACAACCCCGAGTTCCGCACAGATCTGCCCACCCGACCATATCAGATTTAGGCAAAAAAACGGATAACGTAGAACAAGTAGGTACGCAGCGATAGACAGATTTCATATTTGAAAGTAGTTCCCGTGAGCGCGACAAATTAGTTCATGTCCGTCTATCAAGAAAAACTCCGCTCAGCACAAGCAGTCGAGTACGGACCGTACGTGAATTACAAGCGCACCAATACCGGACAAGAAAGCGAAAACGAAATATCTTGCTATTCAGTACAAGACGGATCGTTATATCAATCGTACCTCCCGGGACATCTCCGAAAAAGAAGTACATTCCGTGAACATATGGTAGATCGTAAAGCTCTCGTTAGGTCAATTCTGCATACCTACCACTATTACGTTTTATCATGGGGACATATTTTATTCCGACCAACTTACGACAAAATCCGCCAGAATAAATGGTGGCCAATCGTAAGCCACGACGTGCGAGATCGGTGCGATAAATGGAGGTATGTACATTTTTGTCTTTGTTTGCGACATGCCGTGGCACCATCTGCGGCAAAACCTTCCACGGCATCTTCCACGGCATACCACGAAACTTTCCACGGACCTCCACGGCATACCATTGGACCCTATCTCTCACCCTAACCCTACCCCCAACCCCAACCCTAACCCAGGTGCCGTGGACATTGGCGTGCCGTGGGGGTTCCCATGACATGCCGTGGGGTTGCCATGGAGTGCCGTGGCGGTAGCCGCGGGGGTTGCCATGAGTACTATCCATGGCATGTCATGGTAACCCTCACGGCGTGCAATGGAATCCTATGCCACTCCATGGGATGCCGTGGAGATGCCATGGTATGCCATGTGCGGTACTATGGCAATGCCATGGCATGCCCACGACAAGGTCGAATAGTGTAGAACCTTGGATGAATGCCAAGAGTGTCAATGACGAAAAACACCAAATAATCGACCAAAGCCCCCGACTGGCCACTGACCGGTCGAGCGGCCCTTTCAAAGAATATTGGTTGATTGCGTAAAGTACAAATCAGTACCAACTTCGGCCCCAGGGATCGAACGAAAATATGTTGCCTCGATGACGGACCATCAAACAAGGTTCGGAGTGCTGTTACCGGTACGTAATAAAGCGGACAATGCAGTAGTAGCCCAAGTCATAGTCGAGCGAATAATCAGCATCTTAAGCCCACCAGAGACCTTGCATAGTGACCAAGGACCCGATTTGAAAATAAGGTGATACACTAGCTGCACAGATACTCGGATAAAATAGACCCGAACGACGCCGTATCGGCCTCAACGAAATTCTGTATCAGAACGCGTAAACTCAACCATGCACAACATGCTGGCAATGCATGGCGCAGTCAATCAACGCAATTGGGCCTCTCTCTTACCGTTTGTCGAGCTAGCACACAACACTAGATTTAGCGCAACGATGCACGGGACGCCATTTTCCTAATGTTCCGGAGACATTCTCGACTACCAGTCGACGTCAATCTCGGTATTCCCACGTCCGAAGAGACAGCAGGTATCGAACAATTCGCACAACAATTAGCAAATCGAGTTTGAGGTCGCACGCCGAAACCTCACCGTGCGTGCGGACAAAAAGACTCAATAAAATAGCAAACACAATTCGCACCTCGTTTTCCAACCTGGTAAAGAAGTACTCGTGTACAGACCATACCAGGACTCGGATGGTCCTAAACCGAAACTGCTGCTACCATTACGAGGTCCCCATACCGTCTGCTCACAATTATCACCTGTGGGTCCTATTTTGTAGACAGGGTAGGTCTGAATTGTGGACATCGCAGAAAATGCCCCCACGACCACAAAATTCGGCTACCACCTCGAGGTACGGCCCCGAATCCGGCCTCGAGTACCGTGCCGACGAGATACCCCAATGTCACGGAATGATCACCGCACAGAACCCAGAAAGGTCTGCAAAACGTGATAGCCCCACCACCCGTGCCCCCGTCTCCCTTCTCTTGGGAAACCGAATAAAGCGTCAAGTAGATGTGAGCTGAGCACAATATTGAGACAGCGCAAGTAATTTCCCAGATGCTCCGCCGCATATATATATATATAATTTAGAAGAACAAGATGGTCAACATAGTCGACTCAACTGTAGGCAGAAAAAGTCGACGACGGAGAGTAGCAACATCGTATACTGGCAGTACATAATCGTGTCTGACGCAACCTGAAGAGCTCTCTAACCGACATTCTGGTGAGAATTGCTGGGGGCAAGTGACTGTTTCAAACGTTGTTGTACTCAACAAAGACGGGGCGTCAAGAGACGCGACACATCACGCCCGGGCTCCGCACACACGTTCCGAAGAGGTCAAAACAACTCAACCGTGAGAAAATTGATAAAAATACGTACTGCTGTACACACCGTAAGTGAGGTCCACGCGACTCCGCCGGAAATACACGGAGTCCATGGTTGATGACATGCATGATATTAACTTAGCCGATTTAGAATTTTTGACTGCCTTGCGGTTTCTCAGAACAGCACCCACGAGGGGCGCACAGGACGTGTGGCCACACGGAATTAGTGTGTTGAGAACAGATTTGGAACCCCTAAACTATTTCCAGCACGCGCTCTCAGCATGCAAGCTTAGTCATGCACGGGTCTTCGCTGTCCCGGTGTTACTCAACACTCGTGTTTGGTCAACACGACATCTGATATCCGTAGTTATAACTAGTGGATGCAGGATGCAGGCATGGCAACAGCTGTTGTGTCCAGGTCCGAAAGATCGTCACCCTGTTCTTTGACAAGTCATCCTCCAGATGACGCCACACAACGATCCTTAGTTGGTTTGGTTATGATTAACTTGAGGCGAATGAAAAGCGGGCAACGTCACGGACAGGGTAAAACAACGCATCAGTCGTAGCTCTCGGAACACGAACGCAAGAATAACACCTCTGAAAGTCATGTACGTATAAAAGCTCCAATCGGAGCTGATATTGGAATGTCAGCAATCCGCAGCATGCAACGTGTTCACCTCAGCCGCCGTAAATCCGCCTGCACAGGCAATGTTTCAGAACCTGCAAAGAATAAACAGGTTATTTTCAACGGAAACCCGCACAACTATTTACAAGGCTTATCACCGTAATTTCGGCGGGACGGTAACGGCGGTGACGGCGGGACGGGACGGTAAAAATGCCGTCAAAATGGTCCCACCGTCCCGTCCCGTCGACAAAATCCCTGACCGTCGTCACTTACCGTCCCGTCCCGCCTGAGAAATCTCTCCCGTTGGAAATTACCGTCCCGTCCGACCGTGACACCGAAAAATTACAGTCCCGTCCCGCCGTGGCACCGAAACATTAGCGTCCCGACCCGCCGTGACACCGACAAATTAGCGTCTCGTGCCGCCGTGACCCGAAAAATTAGCGTCCCGTCCCGCCGATAACATCTCCCGTAGGAAATTATCGTTCCATCCCGTGGTGTCACCGCCTCCGGCGGACATAACTTGCCTCTTCCCCTACATGAAACATTCGTGGTCGTCTGTTCCCATCTGTTTCCACCACGAATTATGAAATTAATCAAGAATTACGAGTTGTTGTTGTTGTTGTTTTCTTCACATTAAACGTTCTTTCTACGCGTCGACATCCAGCACAACCAGTATCCGTGCCGATTCTTCAAACCTAGAGAGATACAAGTTCTATGGTCACAAAGCTACGCCACAGAGATACTACGTTGCCACGTATGTAATGCAATGCCATGTCATCATACTGCGTACGACAGGCACGACATACACATGCCATGACTTAGAAAAACAAAAACGAAACAAAGAGAAAAAACAAAAACAAAACAAAGACAATTCGAAAGAGAAAAGAAACAAAAAAAAGAAACTAAAATATACCTGGTATATGTATATACTTCAGTATAGCAACAAACCATCGTACCCCCACGTAGAGGACGTGGCAGACACTTGAAAAGAACGAGCTGGAAAAAGAAAAAGAAAAAGAAGAAAACACCACTAGTCGTCAACAGAGTAAGACTAAGAACCAAGGTAAAATAACAGTCAAACCAAACAAAGCACAAGGCATGCTCCAGGTAGCGGCAGCAGTTTATGGTACGAGTAGCACAGCCAGGGTATCCCTGCTGGCCCGCCTGGTACCTTGCTACCCTGTCTGCCACCATCGTCCAGCGTTCGTCAACTATGCCCGGCCCCTCGGCGTCAGACAGTACGAAACAAGCAGAGCAGGCTCGTCATCCACCCACGCCACACGACTCCTTCAATAAGGCTTATCAATCGGAGAAAGGAAGAAATGAAAATCACATAGGGTCACCGCAAAGAAGACAATAAAATGAAATAAAAATAAACAAAAACAACAGGAAGACAAAGAAGACCACGTTCGAACCAGCTGCACCAGTTGGTGGTACGAGTAGTATAGGCATATTCTACTTCTTAGTCTGCCCGGTACCTGGCTACCCTATCTGCCATCTCCTTCCTACTTTCGTCCACTGCAGTTTCCCTGCTACTCCTCTTCCCCCCCCTCTCCGCATTCCCTTGGTCGGGTTTTCTGCTACTCCTCTTGTTGCCCCTCCTCCCCCCATTCCCTTGGACACCACCCACGGCGGATGCGCGGCGCTGCCTGCTCAGCTCAGCCTCAGCCTCGTGCCACCTCACCATGAACCGTTCGGCTGCTTCCAGGATCCCCCGGTACCACTTCCCCGCCTTTTTTGCAGCAGTGGGCCACAGTGCGGTCTCAACTCCAAACACCAAGGGAGCAAGTTCCGTTGACCCTTCGGTGGCGCGGAACTCCCTAAGGTCTTCGACTACGCATCTATGCCAAGTCTTAACCTGTCCGCCAGGTCTCGGGTTCTCCCCACCAGCAATCGTCCCGAACATCACCCGGCTAGGTAATCGATCCTTGCTTTGCCGTGCCACCCCCCCCGCGAAGAAGAGACGCCGTTTGCGGATGGTCGTTTCGATGCTCTCGCAACGTGTCATCTTGAGGGCCTTCGCGTACGAGAGGGTGGCATGGTCAGTACGAAGTCGGCGTTGGAAGCCAATGACTCGCAACAGAACTTGGTGGTGAGCCGTTCGAAGCTTGGCAAAGTGTTCCGCTCTGAGGGTCCACGTCACACACCCGTAGAGCAGGGTCTCAATCACCTCGGCCTTCAGCATTCGGACTTTCAGGCTAAGGGGGGCGGTCGTCCTATCATACAGCTCCGGGCCGAACCGTTTGAGGCATGCTCGCATGAGACGGATCCGTCGGTCGATTTCGAGCGAGAGGTCAGCATTTTCGTGGATAACGCCGCCTAGGTGCAAAAACTGGGCCGTCTGCTTATACCTCTGGCCTGCTGCTTCGATATTGAGCGGTGGTGCGAGGGTTTTCTGTCTGGCGTTTGTAGAAGCATAGTCTCTGTCTTCTTTTCCGACACCGTAAGGCCTGCTGCTTCGAAGACAGTCACGATGACTGTCATCATTTTCGCGAGCCCTTCAGCCGACTTCGAGACAATCCCTGCGTCATCGGCGTACAACATGCCCCATACAGCCCTTCGCACGTACGTCAACGGCTCCTGCTCCTCCGTCCCGGCTACTCCAGCATCACTAAGTTGGACCAAATCCCTTACGATTGCTTCGTCATGGCTAAAGCGTACTAGTACGACGTGCAACGCAGCAGCGAAAAATACGTTGAACAGTAACGGTGACAGCACACAGCCTTGCCGCAGCCCCTGCGTGACATCAAACCATTCCGAGTGCTCGCCGTCATCCGTACGCACGCGAGCCCGCATGCCATCGTGGAAATTACGGATAATTCTCAGCATCTTGGTTGGTACGCCAAAACGTGTGAGTATTCCCATAACAGCTCTCGGTCGACAGAGTCGTACGCTTTCTGCAGATCGATGAAGCACAAGTACAGGGGGATTTTCCTATGTCTTCCAAGCTCTTGCAACCGGCGCACGACGAACAACATATCAATCGTTGATCGTGCGGGGCGGAAGCCGCACTGTTCCTCCGGGAGTAATTCCTCGGTCTCGCAGTAGTTGCTGAGGCGCGACGCGACGATTTTCAACAAGACTTTGCCTGCGTGGGCAACCAGCGAAATCCCTCTGTAGTTGTTGCAATCAGTTCGGTCCTTCTTTTTGTGAAGGACCTTGATGATCGCGTCTTTCCATTGCTGGGGGACTTCTCCTGTTACCCAAACATTGACAAGGATGTTGTGAAAGCACTGGGCGAATGCGGGGTGGTCGATTTTCAGGAGTTCGGCCGGGAGACCATCTGGCCCGACAGCTTTCCAGTTTGACGTACGTGCGAAGGGCTGTATGGGGCATGTTGTACGCCGATGACGCAGGGATTGTCTCGAAGTCGGCTGAAGGGCTCGCGAAAATGATGACAGTCATCGTGACTGTCTTCGAAGCAGCAGGCCTTACGGTGTCGGAAAAGAAGACAGAGACTATGCTTCTACAAACGCCAGACCAGAAAACCCAAGCACCACCGCTCGTTATCGAAGCAGCAGGCCAGAGGTATAAGCAGACGGCCCAGTTTTTGTACCTAGGCGGCGTTATCCACGAAAATGCTGACCTCTCGCTCGAAATCGACCGACGGATCCGTCTCATGCGAGCATGCCTCAAACGGTTCGGCCCGGAGCTGTATGATAGGACGACCGCCCCCCTTAGCCTGAAAGTCCGAATGCTGAAGGCCGAGGTGATTGAGACCCTGCTCTACGGGTGTGTGACGTGGACCCTCAGAGCGGAACACTTTGCCAAGCTTCGAACGGCTCACCACCAAGTTCTGTTGCGAGTCATTGGCTTCCAACGCCGACTTCGTACTGACCATGCCACCCTCTCGTACGCGAAGGCCCTCAAGATGACACGTTGCGAGAGCATCGAAACGACCATCCGCAAACGGCGTCTCTTCTTCGCGGGGGGGGTGGCACGGCAAAGCAAGGATCGATTACCTAGCCGGGTGATGTTCGGGACGATTGCTGGTGGGGAGAACCCGAGACCTGGCGGACAGGTTAAGACTTGGCATAGATGCGTAGTCGAAGACCTTAGGGAGTTCCGCGCCACCGAAGGGTCAACGGAACTTGCTCCCTTGGTGTTTGGAGTTGAGACCGCACTGTGGCCCATTGCTGCAAAAAAGGCGGGGAAGTGGTACCGGGGGATCCTGGAAGCAGCCGAACGGTTCATGGTGAGGTGGCACGAGGCTGAGGCTGAGCTGAGCAGGCAGCGCCGCGCATCCGCCGTGGGTGGTGTCCAAGGGAATGGGGGGAGGAGGGGCAACAAGAGGAGTAACAGAAAACCCGACCAAGGGAATGCGGAGAGGGGGGGGAAGAGGAGTAGCAGGGAAACTGCAGTGGACGAAAGTAGGAAGGAGATGGCAGATAGGGTAGCCAGGTACCGGGCAGACTAAGAAGTAGAATATGCCTATACTACTCGTACCACCAACTGGTGCAGCTGGTTCGAACGTGGTCTTCCTTTGTCTTCCTGTTGTTTTTGTTTATTTTTATTTCATTTTATTGTCTTCTTTGCGGTGACCCTATGTGATTTTCATTTCTTCCTTTCTCCGATTGATAAGCCTTATTGAAGGAGTCGTGTGGCGTGGGTGGATGACGAGCCTGCTCTGCTTGTTTCGTACTGTCTGACGCCGAGGGGCCGGGCATAGTTGACGAACGCTGGACGATGGTGGCAGACAGGGTAGCAAGGTACCAGGCGGGCCAGCAGGGATACCCTGGCTGTGCTACTCGTACCATAAACTGCTGCCGCTACCTGGAGCATGCCTTGTGCTTTGTTTGGTTTGACTGTTATTTTACCTTGGTTCTTAGTCTTACTCTGTTGACGACTAGTGGTGTTTTCTTCTTTTTCTTTTTCTTTTTCCAGCTCGTTCTTTTCAAGTGTCTGCCACGTCCCCTACGTGGGGGTACGATGGTTTGTTGCTATACTGAAGTATATACATATACCAGGTATATTTTAGTTTTTTTTTTTTTTTTTTTTTTTTTTCTTTTCTCTTTCGAATTGTCTTTGTTTATGTTTTTTCTCTTTGTTTCGTTTTTGTTTTTCTAAGTCATGGAATGTGTATGTCGTGCCTGTCGTACGCAGTATGATGACATGGCATTGCATTACATACGTGGCAACGTAGTATCTCTGTGGCGTAGCTTTGTGACCACAGAACTTGTATCTCTCTAGGTTTGAAGAATCGGCACGGACACTGGTTGTGCTGGATGTCGACGCGTAGAAAGAACGTTTAATGTGAAGAAAACAACAACAACAACACACATCCCCTTAAGTGCTTCCGTCATCTCGTCCATGGATGGTTCATCTCCGAGCGACAGTTTAAGCGGTCGTGGTGGCAAGAGGTCGATGATCGTGGAATCGAGTTTAAGCGATTTCGTGTTCAAACGTTTGTGGTAAAACCTCCCCCACCGTTCACGAATTCGCACCTTATCCCGCAACAGCGTGCCATCCTCGTCCCTAATGAACTGTTCGCTTCTCGCTTTAGTCCCTTCCAATCCTACCGTACTCTTAAGGTGCTTGTAAAAGCCTCTCTGGTCGTTGTTCGCTAGTAGTCGTTCGGTTTCAGCGAGGTACGCTTCGAAGTACGCATGCAGTCCTGCGGCAATCACCTTCTGCAGGTTCGCACACGCAGATCTCAGTGTCTTCCACGCGGTTCTATCCTGGGGGTGGGCACGCAAGAATTGCCGTGCATCCTCCCTCGCTGTCCATGCTAATATGAATGCGGTCACGGTTTCGGCAGACTCACACCATCCATGTCTGCGGTGGCGACGTGGAGGGGGTGGTACCTCTTTTTCGACCGCATCAATAATAGCCGCAGTGAAAAACTCAACCATGCCAGAGGTATTACGGGGATGGTTAGGCTGGTTGAGAGTGGAGACGACCCTCGCGACTACTCGTTCACGACACTTTCCATCGGACATAAAAAGCTGCCTGTCGAACTCTCGGCGTTTTGTCGGTCTACGTATTTGTCTGTTGGACGCAAAGTGACCACTGAGTCGGACTTTGACATACAAGATGTTGTGGTCTGAGTCAGCCTTAGCTGGGGCAGGAGGCTGTGGGACGACTTTAACATCTTGTACTCTAGGTCGATGGGCTTGACGGGTTAGGATGTAGTCGATCCGCTTACGGTCACTCGGGCTGGTGCCGTTGTGTGTATGCGAAATCCCACCCTTGCGCGTGCTGAAAAACGTGTTGGTGAGAGCTAACTTGCAATTGGTGGCGAACGACAGGAGTCGTCTGCCATTATCATTACGAGCATCACGCCCATATGCTCCAAGCACTCTATTTTCATCATCACCACACCCTTCCATCCTCTGTCCAGTTCGCGCGTTGGCATCCATCAGTACAAACAGACACTCTTTCGTCGGGATCTTTTCCACCAAGTCCTCCAGCTTCTGCCAGAAGCTACGTCTCAGTCCAACGTCTTTGGTACAATCAGTTGGAGCATGCGCGACGACGAAATTAACTGCCTCGTATTTGCTAGCCAGCTCAAAGCGCATAGACATAAGCCGCTCGTCAATGAACTGATGAGTGTACACAGCCTTACTGCACAACGATTCCTCTACAGCTAGACCTACTCCGTACAGCCCTTGCCTAGCAGCTGTTGTTTCCTGACCTGAACAGAAAACGCGATACCCTGCCGCACGAAACGTCGTGCTACCGGTCCTCCGGGTTTCCTGCAGGCCAATGAAGTCACAGCCGAGTTGCCGTCCCTTCGCCACTACACTCTCGTCATGTCCGTACCCGTTCTTCCCCTTTACAGCCAGGATGCGCACATTGTAGGTCGCTACCGCGACCAGTGCCTCCTTCTGTCTCTTTCGAACCTCGCATGCTGCTTTCTTTGCCAGCCGACGTGAGGCTCGTCCCCGCCTCCTTTTTTTCTTCTTTTGTTTTTTTTTTTTCTTCTCTATGGCGAAAGTGGCTCTCCGTTTCGTAGCCCGGTACGCGCCTTGGTTTCCGTTGGCTGGGTGCAGCCGTCCCAGCCAACGCCGACATTCCCATCCTTCCTGTCGTGCATGCATACCCACGCTGTGGCCAGCCTCTCCACTCCCCCGACTGCCCGTGTAGCGCTCTCTGCTGTGGTGATGTACCCGTCCCGCCAGAGGGATGAACTCCTTGGCGTCGGGGTTAAGAAGAAAAAAACATCACCACCACCCCACGCGGTCCTTAAAGCGACCAGGCCACCAGCCGGACCGCGCAAGGTACCCTCTCTACTCAGCCAGAAGCTCGATGTTCGTGTGACTGTCGCTAGACCGTTGCAGATCCTTGCGGACTTCCTCGGCCCACCCCAAGGACGGGGCAGGCCGGAGAAACAGTACAAGCAAGTTGTACCAAGCTTCAATAGTAATTCCTATACAAATACATGTGTTATCGTGAATTGTGCAGAACTCCCATCTATAAGTGAAATACGTATAGCATAGTAGTAGGCGTATTACCCAGCTTGCAAAATTGCCGATCAACTATTCAATTATTAATCAGTCGAACTCACAGATGACGTATTTTCATCGTCTCGCTTGCAAAATACCTGGTCAGCAGTGGTATGAAATCGCTGGGCACCACATTTACTTCTGCTAGCAGCTAGAAAAAGCTGTGCTGGTGGTGTTGATCAGCAGCTGGTTGATGATTTGTTTTTATGTACTTTCATAATGAAGGTAAGTACAAATATTACCATCTACGAAAAAAATGAAAAATACTACCAAGTAGTAAGTGTACATATACCTGGTGGTGTTGTTTTCTTTTCATTTCTTTCAAAGAATCTTCATACTTCGTATGTCCACTCGCAACTGAAGGCCAGAGTATCACAACCTAACGGAAAGCCAGAGTATCATAACCTTTACAGGCTCGCCACCACACACGAACAGCACAGAGACCACTCAACTCACGATCACACCAGAACTGGTGTGGCCCAAAAATATTTCAGGAGACATGTCATCAAGCGGGACGCAAAACGTGCGCTGTCAAGGATGTCGGACCGAGTGTTGCATATTAAAACGTAGTAGCTTGGAGTCAGTCAAAGCACGTCAATGTCAACGCAAAGTTGCTGTCTGTCAACGGATGACAGTGCTGTCTCCTATTACTAACATATTTAGTGTGACCGGCACGGACGCCATGGATGCCTATCTCACGGGCGGGGTCCATCGATCAGCATCGGCAATAGAATCACCACCGCCTCCGCAACCACCTCCACCCTCCCCCACAACCACCAGAAACACAGCGCAACACAACCATCAGAACAGCCACCATGAGCTGGCAACGCAACAACAACAGTGCTTGGGGCAGGGGCGGAAGAAATCAGAAGACGTCGCCCGTGTAGTGGCAGCACTTCTCGGGGCTTGCGCGGCGCGGGTCGAGAAGAAAACGTCCGCGTAGGGACGGCTCCCTTCGCGGAACGAGCAGTGTGCGGGAAATTGTTTACGTATGTACAACCGCGCCGACCATGCGTCGGGCAAGAAGAATATATTTACCGTCCCGCCGCGAAGAAAAAAAACAAATACCGTCCCGTCCCGCGGTGGGAAAAACTATTTACCGTCTCGTCCCGTCCCGCCGAGAGAAAACTATTTACAGTCCCGTCCCGCCGAGAAAAAAAATATTTACCGTCGCGTCCCGTCGAGAAATTTGGCACCCGCTGTCCCGTCCCGTCCCGTCCCGCCAACTTTTTTTTTCCTGATTTTACAGTCCCGTCCCGTCTTCATTTTGTTTTCCCGCCAAACGAGTAAAATCTGTCCCGTCCCGTCCCGTCACGATTCTCAGTCAATGTGATAAACCTTGATTTTTTTAATCACCACGAAGAGCACACAGCGCGCAGTGAATGAACATACACGCACGCACACACTGGCTCAGCAGGAGGAGAAGCTCGCAAAGTCTCTCGCAAAGCTGGTGCTAGTGCTATTGTTTTCCCGGTAGTTTTTTGTGCCCGGTCGTAATCTCGCACGCAGCACGCTCACACTCGAGCTGCCGCACGCAGCAGCACCACAAAAGCAGCAGCAGCAGCACGACAAGGAGGTAGAGGAGTGGCACGAGCTCCCGCGTTGTTGCAGCTGCTACGGCACAGCAGGCTATTTGCTCGTTGATAGTACCTCTGCTATATAGCTATTATCGATACCTACGTCTAGCGAGAAACGTAACAAGACATAATCTCGTCATCGAAGGAAATAGGATACTATAACCATTACCAATACACTACTCGTAAAATACAACGTGTTATGTGCTAAAATCACAATGTTTTTTTTGGGGGGGCGCTCACACGAAACACTCTGGACGCTAATAATATAATACCGTCTGGCATCTAATGTCGAAAGTAAACGCAAGAAACTTTCCCGCGATGATGGTACTGCCGCACAAACGAATGTAACGCATGCCGCTTGCTGTGTACGTACACAGCAGTAGGTTTACAGCAGCACCAACGAACATTGCTGTACCAGGTATATGCCCTATCATCGACAGCAAGTCCGTGTGTGGTTGTTCGTGTTGGTACGATTAATTTCGATATTAGACTTCAAACGGTATTATTATAGTAGTGTCCAGAGTAGTATGTGACGCAGTATCCCCCCCCAAAAATAAAAACGTTGCAAGAGCTACTGCTACAACGCGAAGTCCAAACGTTTTCTTTGAAACATTTTGCTTTAAAAAACAGCCGAAAATATCCTTATTTTTTCTATATATTTTGAAATACGTCAGCTGTGAGTTCGACTGGTTAAATATTTCATACTCAACTTTGCAAGCTGCGTAATACGCCTCTTCTATATTCCATTTTTACCTAATTTTACAAGTATTTTCTAAAGGCTGCAGGCGGCGCAATTTGTTTTCTCTCGTTCCAAATTCTCAACATGTTGATAAAAATCAGTTCGTGCGACGATAAATGCTCGATCTCGATATAGACTTAGCTCACGGCCAACCCGCTTAGTGTCGGGCAAGGCCGACGTGTATAGATGACGACATCGAAGATAGAAAGTGAATACATGCTCTAGGGGGCGAGAGCTTGCCGGCGGCGTCCTGCGGCATCCTCCCAAACCTAAAAAAAAAGCCTGTTTTTTGCCATTTGAGACGGATCGAGAAATTTTGTTTTCTGTTTTGCACACACCAGCGGCTAATTGATTTTTTATCGCACGCCTGACAAGCGCCCGCCGCACGTCACTGGCCATTTTGTGAAGACGGTGATCCAAGGGTGGGTCGGAGGCCCTAACGAGCGCACTCCGTTCAGAATTCATGACGCAAGTTTTGTGGGTCGATGTCTGTCGAGGGCTCGGAATATCGCCGCCTCGGACCATAGATCGGCCTGGGTTTCTCTCAAGCCGATCATGGCCCAACATCGGCCCCAGATATGCTATTTTCGGGCTTTACCAACTGTTGGGATTTTTTTTTTTATAACCGTGCCCATAAAAAACGTGTTCTAATTTGTTTTGACGGGTATCCTTGGAATTCAAACTTTCTATTGATACTTCGCTTTCCCATTGGCATAGCTCTTAACTGGTAGTGCTTTCGACGTATAAAATGCCTTTGTACTTTATTACGAGTAGTGTCATTTCCTGTAATTTCCAGATTTTGTCTTGTTGCTTTTCTCTATACCTGCAGCAGTGGTACAATAAACGAGCAACTACCCTGCTGTGCCCTAGCAACCACAACGGCGAGGGAGCCCGTGCAGCTCCTCGTGCCGATCCTCTATCCCCTGACAGCTGGTCATCATGCTGCTGCTGCTTGTTGCTGTGTGCGGTGGCTCTAGTGTGTGTGGGAGCTTGCGTGCGAGAGTACGTCTGCGCACAATAAACGACTAAGGTATAATAGCACTAGCACCAGCCGCACCCATTGTAGAGCGGCCACTTCGGGCAATACGCTGTGTGAGCTTGTGCGAGCCTTTTATACTGCTGAGTGAGCTAGTGGGTGTGGGTGTGTGTTCGTTCTCTGGGCGCTGTAAGTTCTTCGTGGTGATGTTAAACAAAATCGTGCGGGTTTCCACTGGAAATAACGTGCCTTTTTTAGCTGGCAGGTTCTGAAGGTTCGCCTGATGAGCAAGCGGATTTGCGGTGGCTGCTCTAATAACCTTGACCGTCTTGGTTCTGGCAATTCCTTGCCAAATACGAGACAGGACTCAGCTCGGCATACGTCGGCCGTAAGGACGGCTATCATGGGCCCTCGCTTGGCGCGCGACAACATCGGCTCACACTGCGACCATCGGCTTTACATATATTTTATATTCTTCGGTTTTGTTTCACTTGGCCTTCTTTCGTTTTCTCTTTTCCATGGAACATGTATGTTGTGCCTGTCATCGTATCAAGTTTGATGAACACGTGTGTTTTTCACATTAAACCGTTTGGAGTTTTTGGGTTAGGGCATGTCATTTGCTACTATTGCTGTGCTCACCGCACTATGTGCATACGTAACGATGGGGTATCTCTACTGCTGTGTAGTACGCGATCATCAAGGTCCTTCACAAAAAGAAGGACCGAACTGATTGCAACAACTACAGAGGGATTTCGCTGGTTGCCCACGCAGGCAAAGTCTTGTTGAAAATCGTCGCGTCGCGCCTCAGCAACTACTGCGAGACCGAGGAATTACTCCCGGAGGAACAGTGCGGCTTCCGCCCCGCACGATCAACGATTGATATGTTGTTCGTCGTGCGCCGGTTGCAAGAGCTTGGAAGACAGAGGAAAATCCCCCTGTACTTGTGCTTCATCGATCTGCAGAAAGCGTACGACTCTGTCGACCGAGAGCTGTTATGGGAAGTACTCACACGTTTTGGCGTACCAACCAAGATGCTGAGAATTATCCGTAATTTCCACGATGGCATGCGGGCTCGCGTGCGTACGGATGACGGCGAGCACTCGGAATGGTTTGATGTCACGCAGGGGCTGCGGCAAGGCTGTGTGCTGTCACCGTTACTGTTCAACGTATTTTTCGCTGCTGCGTTGCACGTCGTACTAGTACGCTTTAGCCATGACGAAGCAATCGTAAGGGATTTGGTCCAACTTAGTGATGCTGGAGTAGTCGGGACGAAGGAGCAGGAGCCGTTGGCGTACGTGCGAAGGGCTGTATGGGGCATGTTGTACGCCGATGACGCAGGGATTGTCTCGAAGTCGGCTGAAGGGCTCTCGAAAATGATGACAGTCATCGTGACTGCCTTCGAAGCAGCAGGCCTTACGGTGTCGGAAAAGAAGACAGAGACTATGCTTCTACAAACGCCAGACCAGAAAACCCTCGCACCACCGCTCGTTATCGAAGCAGCAGGCCAGAGGTATAAGCAGACGGCCCAGTTCTTGTACCTAGGCGGCGTTATCCACGAAAATGCTGACCTCTCGCTCGAAATCGACCGACGGATCCGTCTCATGCGAGCATGCCTCAAACGGTTCGGCCCGGAGCTGTATGATAGGACGACCCCCCCTTAGCCTGAAAGTCCGAATGCTGAAGGCCGAGGTAATTGAGACCCTGCTCTACGGGTGTGCGACGTGGAACCTCAGAGCGGAGCACTTTGCCAAGCTTCGAACGGCTCACCACCAAGTCCTGTTGCGAGCCATTGGCTTCCAACGCCGACTTCGTACTGACCATGCCACCCTCTCGTACGCGAAGGCCCTCAAGATGACACGTTGCGAGAGCATCGAAACGACCATCCGCAAACGGCGTCTCTTCTTCGCGGGGGGGGTGGCACGGCAAAGCAAGGATCGATTACCCAGCCGGGTGATGTTCGGGACGATTGCTGGTGGGGAGAACCCGAGACCTGGCGGACAGGTTAAGACTTGGCATAGATGCGTAGTCGAAGACCTTAGGGAGTTCCGCGCCACCGAAAGGTCAACGGAACTTGCTCCCTTGGTGTTTGGAGTTGAGACCGCACTGTGGCCCACTGCTGCAAAAAAGGCGGGGAAGTGGTACCGGGGGATCCTGGAAGCAGCCGAACGGTTCATGGTGAGGTGGCACGAGGCTGAGGCTGAGCTGAGCAGGCAGCGCCGCGCATCCGCCGTGGGTGGTGTCCAAGGGAATGGGGGGAGGAGGGGCAACAAGAGGAGTAGCAGAAAACCCGACCAAGGGAATGCGGAGAGGGGGGGGAAGAGGAGTAGCAGGGAAACTGCAGTGGACGAAAGTAGGAAGGAGATGGCAGATAGGGTAGCCAGGTACCGGGCAGACTAAGAAGTAGAAGATGCCTATACTACTCGTACCACCAACTGGTGCAGCTGGTTCGAACGTGGTGTTCCTTTGTCTTCCTGTTGTTTTTGTTTATTTTTATTTCATTTTATTGTCTTCTTTGCGGTGACCCTATGAGATTTTCATTTCTCTTCCTTTCTCCGATTGATAAGCCTTATTGAAGGAGTCGTGTGGCTTGGGTGGATGACGAGCCTGCTCTGCTTGTTTCGTACTGTCTGACGCCTAGGGGCCGGGCATAGTTGACGAACGCTGGACGATGGTGGCAGACAGGGTAACAAGGTACCATGCGGGCCAGCAGGGAGACCCTGGCTGTGCTACTCGTACCATAAACTGCTGCCGCTACCTGGAGCATGCCTTGTGCTTTGTTTGGTTTGACTGTTATTTTTCCCTTGGTTCTTAGTCTTACTCTGTTGACGACTAGTGGTGTTTTCTTCTTTTTCTTTTCTTTTTCCAGCTCGTTCTTTTCAAGTGTCTGCCACGTCCCCTACGTGGGGGTACGATGGTTTGCTGCTATACTGAAGTATATACATATACCAGGTATATCTAGTTTCTTTTTTTGTTTCTTTTCTCTTTCGAATTGTCTTTGTTTTTGTTTTTGTTTTTTCTCTTTGTTTCGTTTTTGTTTCTCTAGGTCATGGAATGTGTATGTCGTGCCTGTCGTACGCAGTATGATGACATGGCATTGCATTACATACGTGGCAACGTAGTATCTCTGTGGCGTAGCTTTGTGGCCACAGAACTTGTATCTCTCTAGGTTTGAAGAATCGGCACGGACACTGGTTGTGCTGGATGTCGACGCGTAGAAAGAACGGTTTAATGTGAAGAAAACAACAACAACAACAGTATTGTGACCACATAACTTGTACGAGTATCTCTCTAGGATTGAAGAATCGGCACGGGCACTGGTTTAGCTGGATGTGGACGGGAAGAACGAACGGTGAAATGTAAGCAACACAAACATCAGAAATGTGAACGGTTTACCGGAATATGCACGAGGTCGACTGGGAAGTAGAACAGCCTATGCTACTCGTGCCGCCAGCTGGTGCAACTGGTTCGAACGTCTTCCTTCGTCATTTCCTCTTCTTTCTTGATCTTGGTCCTCCGTGATTTCGAGTATACTTTTTCTCTCCTTTCCTTCTATTACAAAGCCTTCTAAAAGGAGTCGTGTGTGGCTCGGGTGGATGACGAGACTGCTTTGCTTGTTCCGTATCGCCCGACGCCGAAGGGTGGGGTGTAGTTGAGGAACGCAGGACGGAGACGGCAGACAGGGTAGCAAAGTATCGTGCAGACTAGCAGGGAATACCTGCCTATGCTACTCGTACCACAAACTGCTGCGGCTATACCTAGGGGGTGCTTTGTGCTTTGGTATTTCCCCCCAATTTTCAAGTGTCGGCCACATCCCCTACGGAAGGGCACGACAGTCTTTTTTTTTCGTGTCTTTTGATTTGTCGTCTTTGTTTTCGTTTTCTTTCCGTTTTTGTTTTATTTTACGGTTTTAGCGAAAATCAGGTATACCTGGCCACTTTTCGGCCAAAATCGGTCACACGCTAGAAACCTGAAACAGGTACTGGTACCAAACACACCCCTAGAGCCCTGCTATTTGCCAGGCCGACATCGTACCTGAATTTTGCTCGCCAAGGTATACCTGATATTTTCGACTACCTGGTATGTATAGTTTTCAACTGATTTTGGCCAACTTTGAACTAGTAGAGAGGCCATACGTACACTATACGTGATCTCTCCGTATGCGTCTGCCCTCCCTCGGTTGATTTTTTCTGTATTGACGTATAAACTCTGTACTCGCACGTTGTACGTAAAAGTACCAATATAGATGCATATATGCGTACACTAGTTTCACTATTTCCTGTTTCTCCCTTGGGGTGTGCGATGTGCTTCAGTTGGTCGTTGTGTGTACTCGTTGTTTTCCATGTTCATTGTGTTCACTGAGCAGTCTTTACAGCGCCATGGACACACGGCGTCTTGTCTGCAACACCCCGCGTAGAGGTGGTCTCACGTTTGGTACGGCAAGATAACTTCGTGCCGAGCAGGCGGTTCCGCGAGACGGTCTGGAGCTTTCAAAGCTGTCAACAGGGGGGGGGGGCGCCAGAGTAAATACTCTTGGCGATACTCTTGGCGCTCCCGCCGTGGCGAAACAAACGAAGCATATTAAACAGTGACTCTTTGCAGGTTCAAGTGGAGCCTGTGGTACCTACACCCCGAAGAAAACAAAACAATTTTGATTTTGGAGGCCATGTGGCACGCTTAATGCTCTACGAGTAGGCGCTTCTCTTTTTACAGGAGTGTCGTGCATGGACATTTGGACATCACACCGCTCGCGGCGCGCGTTTTTTACTTGTTTTTAAAATGTACCTGATTTTGGCTCAAACGGTCAGGTATACCTGATTGCCCTACATTTTATTTTATTTCGTTTCTCTATTTCATAGAATATGTACTACGTGCCTGTCGTATCCAAGATATGATAACATGACATTGAATTGTCTACAGCTTGTGCTTATTGCATACGCGGCTAGCGTGTTATCCCTGTTGCGCAGTTTGTGACGACTTGACTTGTAACTCCAGGATTATTAAATTAGTCACGGACACTGGTTGTGCCCGATGTCGACGGGTAAAAAAACGGTAGAACACACACAGCCAGTAGAATACCTTCGTCCGGGTGACCATATTTTGCATCTCTCAGACAGAGCGACCACAATTATTTCTGGCTTTGGTTGTCTGTTATAGCATTCAAGACAAGTTCTCGCACCGTAAAATGTACAACAAATAATTGCGTTAAAATTTGTGTGGCTTACCAACATTTCGCTCCCGGAACTTTGCTCCCACTCCAGCTCTTGCATCACACGCGTACTGTAGAGAGCACCAGTTCCCTCTCCACCAGAGGGCAAGGCCCCTACCACACCACCCGCGTTCTCATCATGGAAACGATAGGCAAGGTGCTGGAACGGTCCGCAGAATGAGTGTCCCGAAAATACCGAGAGCACTGCACAGCTCGCAGTAGAGATAACTATTATCGCAGAAACAGCGCACCACGACCACGTCCACGTTAATTTCGGCTCAGGATCAGGTGGGCAACGTCGGTGGCCCATGGCTCACGGTGCAGTATTCGCTCTCGGGAGGTTCTCTTTCTCACCTGCGTGTGTTGTTCTACTGAACACATGGAGTGTCCCTGATTTAGACAGGCGGAAAACATATGTATCCCATCTGTCCCCTCACTCGGGAAATTCTTTACATCGGGTCAAGACAAGCCAACCATTAGACGCAGGAACTATTGTAGGGGAATTAACAGCCCATTTCTGCCAAAACATGTCCGAAGGTCGGTACGAGAAAAAATGAAATGTATTTTTTACGAATGACAACGTATCACAATTACACCAGACGTCGTAAATCCGCCCGCGCAGGCGAAGTGTCAGAACCTACTTTAGACTAGCGAAAACAGGCACGCTGCTTCCAGTGGAAATCCGCACAATCAACTCATCACCACAAGCACTACCATTGAACACATAGATCTATGGCCCAATCTCTTATTAATAATGCGTGCATAAAAACACGTCTCAATCCGTTTCGGAGAGAAAGGCACGTCTTACTCGCTAGATCGCGTCATGGCACGTCATAGATACGTCTTGGCACGTTTATCTACGTCTTGGCACGTCTTGGATTCGTCCTAGAATGCACAAGGCGCCGGTCGGGGCGTCTCAGGGGGTCGACACGACCACAGCGAGCTGTGGAAATAGGTGGGAACACGACGAGGACGGCAGTTGAATCGATTTCTCCAGCTTGCTTCTTTTAGTAAGCCTTGTTTTGTTGTTTTATCTTTCGAATTGGGTTGTTGTTATTCTTTTTCTCTGAGACGTGGGAGGGAGTTTTCCATTGTTCGGCATGCAACCGACGTTACTGACGGTTTCCATGTTCATACCGACACCCTGTTACTCCGTGTAACAGCCCTGTTACTCCGTGTAACAGCCTCTATTACTCCATGTAATAGTCTTTTCTATTACTCCATGTAATAGTCCTATTACTCCCTCCCTTGGGCCCCCTCGACTGGGGCCCACTGTGAGGTCTCGGACGACCGAGTACCCCAAATGGTCTTCGACCATTCCAACTCCTGACAGTATTCAGATTAACAGAATGTTGTTACTTCGTAGCAACTCCTTTCCTCCACCTTCGAAAGAAAAGGGGTGGGTGGGCGGGGAGAAACTACGAAATTCTGGTAGGTTGACCTTCAATTTTCGGGAAGGTTTTGCTCTTTATCACGTAGTTCACTGGTCAGCTGAGGTCGCGCGCTTCCCGTTTGAGATTGCTGTGCTTGTCGAACTGTGTGAGAATTATTTCGTGTGCGAGCTCTCTTCTTGTTCACCAGGTATCTAAATATTGGACTTATCAATTACATCGTATTTTTCGACGTCCGCTTAAACTGCTCAAGCTTAGTTTCGTTTCGGCTAGTCCCTGACCTCAGGGATACACGTAAAGTATGCGTTGGTTTTCGCTCAACAATCATAGAATATTTCAACCTCTAAATTCGCAATTCGCCCGTTCACAACAAAACACGGATTGTTTCTCGATCTGTTCCAGAGTCTCCTCACAAGCCTTCCCTTTTTCGGGCCTCCATGCGTTTTTCCCTGTCACCGGGGACTTCGAATCCGTTTCCCCGGGTTTTCGAGCATGTCATTATTAATCTAAACTAAAAATCAAAAACAAAACATGATCTCTCCTCTCTCCTCACCTACTACCACTCAGCAGCTAGGTTTGGTGAAGGCCCACACCAATATGTTTATTGCTTATTTTGACATGCTACCTCAGGATTACTGCTGTATCCTCTGTTTTGTTTCGCGTTCGTTCGCGGTTTTGTTTCTTGTCGAATTTTCGTCGCAATATATAATGCACAGACAGTTGATTTCCATATAGTTTAGTGCGACTGCTCGTACTCCTGTTCTCGTTTCTTATTTTTCTTTGCTAGTATCGTTACACCGCCGTGGTACATCAGTACCAGGAAACATAGTGCGTTCTTTGGGACGCCCAATACAGGACAACTGCTGCTCTAGTTCTTCTTCTGTGTTCCGTGGGCAGTTTCGGTTTCGTTGCCGCACAACAAGTAAATACGCGGCGGTACTTCACACCGTTTAGTACGTAGGTTTAATATTTTTAGTGGTTTGTGCAAATAATTAAAAATTAATATTATTATCCGTGCAACATCATCATGAGTGGTATATATCCGTACCGGGTACCAGGTAGCAACGTATATCATAGTTTAGCACGCCTGCAGCTCTCTCTCTTTCTGTTTTCCGCGGGCGGTTTCGGAAGTTGTGGTTGGTATTATGAGTAATAGTACTGATATCAATACGCAGATATATTTGTTTGAGTGTGTTAGTTCCCACGGCTGCCGACGGTCTGATATTCAGTAGATTCGTACTCACTCGTGCGCAGAAAAAAATCGACACAATAAATGAAACCAGGTACGTACGTACCCGGTGCCTTTTTTTCGAAATGCGACTTCGGAGCTCTCACGTAATATATGAGTACCCGTACGTATAACGAATATGCAAGAAGTTCACATATTCTAATACACCATGCATGTACTACAGAGTACCTCGTATCAAATTCTTATCGCTGTACGTGTCTCGTCAAATGCCAAGTAAACAGCAAGGAGCTAAAACGAGTACGCAACAATATTGCGGTTCACCCATCAATCATCATACGTAATAATCGCACTTATCAGCTGCATCATTGCCGTTTTTACTATTACGGGGGTCCATAGTTAATAGGACCTATGGCATACATATAATCCTATATATTTACCTTTTTTACCAACAAAATTTGGTCCCGTTAACTATGGACCCCCGTAATACTGTCGCTCTGTATGTTTTACTACTGCCTGCTGCTGTGTGTGGTTGCTGCAGTGCCGTACCCGTACCTTGTTGAAGCAACAATAGTTGTTTTTCGACACAATGCTTGTTGCAGTACCGACAAGACGAACCCAAGACGTCCCAAGACGCGTGTAAGACATGCCAAGACGCATCTAAGACGTGTCAAGACGCATCGAAGACGTGCTTACACAAATCTAATACCCGCTAAGACGAACCCAAGACAGGCTAAGGGACAAAAAAAAAAAAATAAGACGAATGGAATTCGCACGACTTTTTCCATTTTTTTTTTTCGATTTCCCAGTCCGACTCACGGCTCGCTCCGCTCGTTATAGAAGGTTGGGCCTAGTACACAATGATGAACTCTCAGGTGGCAGGACAAGCTCCACTAAATTTGGAGTGGGAGAAATATCTCGGTAAAAATAAAAACAAGCAAGGAATAGTACAAATGATAACTATTAATAGGGCAAATCTACACCCTAGTTAGACAAATCGAATATCATGTCAGATTCGCGAACGTACGTATCAGGCACTTGCGGTACGCTGTACAGGTTGCCACAGAAACCGAAAAGACCACGTACTACCCAAAAAAAATAGACGTGATAAAAACAACAAAAAAACAACTCGACGTCGAAAACTCGAAAAAAACTACATTGGAAAAAATTACAAACCGATCTGCCGATCGGTTGAACTCACAGCTGACGTGCTTTCTTAGTTGCTTATAAAATCCAGAATGGAAGAGAAAGAACAACATTTGTTCATTCAGGCACAAAGAAGCAATATGAAAGAAGATATCAAGAAAGGAAACTCACAAGAGAATATCAATTTTTCGCAGATTGCAGTCTCGCCTGCTAGGCCAGGTGTGGAACAGAGATACGAAACTAACGTCAAACATGCGTACTCCGCCACTAAGAACACCAGAAAAGCGAAAAACAAACAGACCAGAAACAAAAGGAAGACGAAGCAAAGCATAAAATAAAAAAAAAAATAGCATAAAGCAAAACGGAAGATAGATACAAACAGAGAAAAAAAAGGGACAAACGGGAAAGGAAAGAAAGGAAGAAGGGATAAAAGGGGGACAAAAACGGGCGGGGGGAAACGATAATACGAAAGGCAGGAACTGGTGCCTGCAGACACGCAAAGTTGCCCTGGTGGCGCCATGCTAGTTACTACTTGGGCCCCAAACACACACATTATACGTAATCAAAGAAAAAGCTAGAATCAGGAAGGAAACACACAAGAGAGTACGCAGATTGCGCAGATTTCAGCGCGAGGGGGTGTTGATCAGAGACCAACAGACACATGTGCGATGTTTCAACTCATCCTACGACAAACCCGACCAAATAAAATGAATGGTTACGAGCACACACACACTTGTGGAATAAGCCCGCCAAAACCCGTTTCCTTGCCCGTGCTACAACAGTTATTTTCTTGTTACTCATGCAGCAAAATCACCGTTCCACAAGTAAGTGGAACACTTGCGGTATCTAGAACGGATTCCAAAAACTTGTGTGCTCAACACTTGTCTGTCTGTCCGATCAGGGTCACTCAATGGTCATTTACGGACTATATTCATTCAAAACGACTACGCCCATGCCGCACCCATCAGTTCGAAGCCCTTCCGGTGGCGATAGTCTCGGTCCAAACCACACCTCTTCGCGTGCCCTATGTGCGGAGTTATCAGAGTTGACTCCCAGCATCCCGAACGAGGTGACAGGGCGTGAGCTCGCCCAAAGACAGCGGTAACAATGTTTGTCGACTCAATTTTGAAGTGGAATAGCATATGTGGAGTTACCAGAGTTGACTCCCATGACGAGACGTGTCATGAGCTCGCCCAATGCGAGCGGAAACTATTTTTGTTAACCCTATTTTCAAGTGAATTAATATGAAATTCTGGAACTGCTGTTTTATGAGCGATCAGCGGTACAGCAGCGGCAAAGGCTTTCCTTCGTTCTTCCCTCCTCCTCGCTTCGTTCCGTCCCGTCCACCCTTCCTCCCTCTCTACCTCCTCTCCGTCTCTCCATCTCTCCCTTTATCGCTCCCTCCCTCCCCCCCCCTCCCCCCTTCCACCCCTCCCCCGCTCTCTCCCTTCTTCCATCCCTTCCTCTCTCCTTCTTCCTTGCTATCTTGGCCTCCCTGGTACCTGGTACCTGGTAGGTACTCTGACCTCTAAAACGATAGTGTCGTCCTAAAAGGGGTAACCAAAAATACTTCAACTTTGAAACTTTCGTAATACAGTGAGGGTGCCTCTATAGTGCGTGTGTCTGCTATACTGCGGGTGAAACTGCTTGGCACAACTTAGACTCCTCAGTAGTGCGGTTGCCGCACTACTCGCGTCACCCCTCTATAGTGCGGGTTTGGTACCCCTACAGACCCTCTATAGTGCGGGTTCTGACGTCACACCCCTCTGAGTGCGCCAAATCCGCACAAAATTCTCCTGACACACAAACCTACACCTACAGCATAGCAGCAGCAGCTCCAGGATACCCCTAGAGTCCGCGACAACAGGAGAGACGTACACGATGCCATGTGCAGCAGGCGAACCATGCCAAATTAGCCACCACACACCAGTAGCCCCCGACGGTCACCAATGCCGTGGAGGATGCGGCGGCAGACTTCTCGGCATATGCGGGTAGGTGGAGCAGGATGAGGAGGACGGCGGGAGCGAAATCAATCGCATCTGTCCCGCGTGCGTGTCCTCCAGACAAGCCTCGACGGCTGTGTTGCATACGTATATATGAGTCTATTTTTTGCGAGTTGCTTGGCCTTTTTTTTTTCTTCGTGCGTTCAACCCACCAGCCCCACAAACGTGGGGGCGTTGTGCAGTGCAGGGTTTTGTGGAAAAATCTGCGAAGCTTGGGTCCGTGTTCGTCCTGTCTTGTCTTGGGAGAGTTGCCCCCCTTCCTTGTCGCATCTGTGGGAGTCTGAAAGTTGGTTTTGAAAGGAGTGCTTTCGGTTATGTGAACGGACGTGTCTTATTTTGTCGCTCTTGGCTCGTACATGGTAGATGTTATCCTCTGTGAACTATTCAAGAATGTAGAAAGGGGACAAGCGGACAGTTGAACAACAACTCAGCGTGCACTGCGCAACGTGTAGAAGGATGTGATTGTACCGTGTGGCGCAGTGTTTGCCACATGCTGTTGTGGCACGTCTTACCCACGAAGGAACACAGACAGGCTTCTACCTGACGCCACATGTTAATCTACACCCCGTCGCCTGTGGTACATACGGTGTCACCTTCATTCGCCTTGTTGTTGGCTGCATCCTGTAGTTTACATTAGAGATATCGCAAATAGTGCGGGAAGCGCACTATTCAGGCCTGAAATCATATAGTGCGGGTGCGGGAAGCGCACTATTCAGGCTTGAAATCATATAGTGCGGGTGTCCGCTATAGTGCGGGTATTTCGTCTCGGCACATGCCCGCACTACTGAGGCACCCCCACTGTAATAAATTCGTCAGCTATGAGTTCGACTGATTAAATGCACAATATTCTCGGCAGAATGAGATAATGTGAGTGCTCGTATTGTGCGTATGTATGAAGTTTATTAGACAATGGGACGAATGCGGTGATACATGGAAATAGCATGAATCGTAGGCCTTGGTGTGCACACCATCCGGCAAGTAGCTGAAACCTACACCTGATAGCACAGTAGTGAAGCAGAGGCTGAGCTTCAGGCCCAAGGTATGATGCAGACTAGGTTTGAGTTCACGGTGTCCGATGAGAGAAAGTCGAAGGAGGCCGAGGCGAACGCCGCTATACTGCTGCGGGAGAGGCTGATGCTGCTTTGACCACTGCGTAAGCACAAACGGAGGTAAAAGCCATCATCCTGCTGTAGCTGCTGTGCAAGCACTCTGGACTCTAAGACGATAGTGCGGTCCTTAACATCAGTGATGGCAGCTACGGGAATACACGTGTCTGCACGTAATCAGATTGAGCTGTCTGAAAATTTTGTTTTCGCCATAATAGTTGATCCCGATCCACGGGTCCCCCCCCCTCCCCCTGTTTTCTGAAGTGGAAGTCCCCGCACACAACACACAAAGTAGTACGCAGCAACCGCACACAATCACAACACACAATACAACACACCAGTAACGGCTAAATCTGCTGGGAGCGAGCCCTCGTGGGGGTCGCTCGTGTCTCAGACAACAGAGGATATAGGACGGTTTTTTGCCGTGATTGTGGTCCGTAAGGAAAATTGCTGATAAATCGCCGTTAGATATATATGCCAATTGAAACCCAAAGTCCAAAAGTCTTTGGTCAGAAATATTTCTTTATAAAAACAGCTGGAAATATCCTCGTACCGCCGTTGTGGGAAAAAAACGGAAAACAATATGTTTGATTTTTTCTCTTTCTTTTTCTAACGGTTGCAGGCGGCGCGATTTGTGTCTTGTCGTTGCAAGTTGTCCACCCGCTGATGGAAATCAGCTCATGCGACGATAGACGCTCGATCTCGATACAGACTCAGTCCACGGCCAACCCGCGTGGTGCCGAGCAAGGCCATGAGGTATAGATGACGGCCTCGCAGATAGAACGTGGATCCATCCTCTAGGGGGCGAGAGCCTGCCGGCGGTGTCCTACGGTAACCTCCCAAACCTGAAAAACAGCCTGTTTTTTGCCATTCGAGACGCATAGAGAAATTTTGTCTTCTCTGTCTTGTGCACACCAGCGACTAATCGTTTTTTCATCATGCACCTGGCCAACGCCCACCACACGTCACTGGCCATTGTGAGAACAATGTGACCCTAGGGTGGATCGGAGCCCCTAACGAGCGACATCCGTTCAGAATTCATGACGTAGACTTGTCCTCGGTTTTGTCGATTGATATATGTCGAGGACCCGGGATCTCGCCGCTTCGAACGAAACATCGGCCTGAGCTTTTCTCAAGCCGATCGTGGCCCAACATCGGCCCCAGATTTGTTTTTTCGGGCTTTACCAAAAGTTGGGAACATTTTGCTTTTTCTAAACGTTCCCATAGGATGCGTGTTATACAGAAATTGGCAGGTGTCTTTGAAATTCAAACCTTTTATCGATACTTCGCTTTCCCGTCCGCTTAGGTCTTACACGTCTGCAATTGCTTCAATCTCTGCAACGCCCATCACTGGTGTTAAGAGCCCATCTTAACTTGGAACACTAAATTCGCTTCAATCAGATGCAAAAAAATCGAAAACACAAAATAAGTCAAATTGAAAAAACCGAAAGTCCTCGATGAGATGGGCCGTTGACTTGAATCAGAAAAATATATTAAGCCATATTGAAAGAACCGAAAGTCCTCGAGAAGATTGGCCCTAAAGGGAAAGACTCAAAAACTTGAACATTGAAACTCTCGGACGTCAGCTAGGAAATTGGCTTATTACATATCTGCAGGACCGGCGTGGTCGATGCAGCGTTGCCTCTCTTTTGCGTTTTTTTTGGGGACAAAGTACTTGGAGTTTGACTGTATTGTTCTCGAAATGGAACTGCGGTCCTAAATGTGCGGTTTCCACAGCAATCGCTCTCCCGAGACCGGCTGTGAATAACTTTTCAAGACTGTTTTCGAGTGGAAAAACAAACAACTCTACGTCGAAATAACAACCGAAACCTACACGTGGTAGCGCAATGACCCAGAGGGTCCAAGGTATGATGCGTATACGTGTTTTGCTTGCTAACCCGTTCAGTACCACAGTCCCGTTTCAGAGGCAGATTGCTCATAAATTGGCTGGTGCCAGGCTCCAACAACTCTGGAGTGGACGAATACCTCGGTTAGAACAACAAAACTTGTGCATATTTTTATATACAAATGATAACTGGAAGGTGCCTGAGATCTACTTCACGCGAGACGCTCATGTGCTGCTGTTCCAAGTCCATTTTCTAGCGGAAATACGTACATATAATACGCCCTATTTTCGAGTGGAAAAAAACCTTCTAGGCAGGCTGACCTGCAGTTGAAACTAGACGTCCTACGCACGTTTGCCCACGGTTGAAACGTCCGTAATCTCGAAGAATTTGCACACGATGACGCACGCTGGCGTACGGTTGAAAATGTCTTAATCAATCTCGAAGGACACAGGATTAAAATATTTGAACTTTTAGAAAAATTGTTTAAACTCTTACCCAACACTTTCGGATGTGATCCCAACAGTATATACCAAGGCAGTACCACCAACCTAGGATTCCCTAACCTGATTTGGAGCGGTAGCGACCCACTAGTTTACTAGCGCAGTACCACTAGGCTAGGATTCCCTACAAAACTCCGTAGACTGATTTTGGAGCGGTAGCGACCCACCCATATACCAGCGCAATATCGTTACCTGGCATTCCCTAAACTGATTTTGAGCGGTAGCGACCCACCAGTATACCAGCGCAATACAACCAGCCTAGGATTCTCTGCACTGATGTGGACCGGTAGCAACTCACCAATTCACTAGCGCTGTGGCTCTGTGTTTGCGTTGGGTGTGTGCCTTCTGCCGTGCAACGTGCTATATTCCTTCTTCCGTGTGCCTGCTGTGTGTTCAGTGTTTGCCGTGTTTGTCGTGTGTTTTAGACGTATGTGCCTTCTGTATGTGCCGTCTCCTTTTCGTCCCTTTCCATGTACCCCGGTGCTTATTATTCAGCGCCCCTCGCGCTTCCATTTTACAACGTTTGTGGAAACCCTCGTCTACGCGTGTACGATACAACCGTAGCCTTTACCACATTTTAAACCACACAGTGCATGGAGTAAAGGACCAGATACATTTCGCTGCCGGTCGGACGCTGCCCAATGAAGTACCTGTCTGGGGGAGGTTGTCCGACACGGACATACAACATCGTCGGTTTAACTCCTGAGCGAGTTCCCACTGCGAGCTGTCCATTGCCACCAACACCCGAGTAGCACGAGTAGCACCGAAATCCCTCCGCTGCGGAACGTCGTCATGAGTTCTCGCGCAGTATGATCGACCGCGATAAACCAGGCGCTGGAAGTCGCACGCCATTTGATACTACTGCACCAGAAGCACGCAGCACGGGAGACGTTGGCGTGTTGAGCATTATCGCTCTACTTGTGCTGGACAACACCATCAGGGGAACTGGGGAGGGGAGGTGCACAACCGGCGGGGTCGGCGAGGGTAGCGGTCGCGAGGACCGCGAACAGTAGTACAGATGGGTGAGAGTAGCAAGGTGACACGATGGTGATTATTCCTACGCCGTCAAGGATCGCAAGCAGCAGTAATACGGATGGACGAGCGCAGCAGAGAAGAGGCAGCGTGGCTCATTCACCGCACGGCGGCCAATCCTCCGAGGCGGCATGTTCGAAAAGGAGAACGATCCTGAACACTGTGCAGAAAATGCAACAGGAACCCAGGCTAAGGTAACGATAGGAAGAGACTGTGTCCATCCGTGTCGGGATGCCCTCAGTGGGTCTGCAGGATTACCTGCAGCAGGAATTCGAACAACAAGACTCGAACGGCGCTGCTGCCCGTGCCACCCCCAGATCAAGAGGATGTGCCAGTGCAACGTGTGAGCATATCTTTCAAGTTTTCAAGTCTATGCTTTGGAATCTGCCAAGAGGCGGTTTGAAATGTGCATGCCAGTCTCATACGTGAAGGTTTCTTTTATCTTCGACATTATATGTGTATAAAATCATGGTAGGGCAACATATATATGGACGTAAGCAGGTAGCAGGAATGCTTCGAAGTATATACCAGCAGACAGTTGATGGGACTGGTGACTGTTGACCAGTCATCATATAACATCCTCCGACGAGTGCATATCGCTCCTTTTGTGTTGTGATGGCACCAGTAAATATCTTGCATATACCTGGTACCAGGTAATAGATATCACCACCCTACTACTGCCATTGTACCCGAGTCGAGCTCCACTTCTCTGTACTTGTATCATACCTTTGTATATAGCAGCTTAAATCTACACTATGAACACGGGGCGCCCGGTGGTACACTTAGCGTCCGCACTAAAAGTATTATCTCGCGTCCCCCCACCAGCATCACACTCGTCGTATTACAGCAGTTTTTTACCTGGTATATTTTATTTTTCCGCTCACCTACCGCGAGTCCATACCTCACGTTGACATTGTACTAGTCAGTCAGCCGCTACCCAAACGTAGGGACCATCATCACGCAGCCCCGAACAGCAGCGCCCTTGTCCGCGCTGCACGAGCCCTATGACAATTGCATCATGTTTGTACTTCGCTTTCATCAGGTTGGAGGATGACTCATTGTTTACTCTACTTATCTGCCGGCAGCGTTCCCTCTCCGTGGAACAGTAGCTTCGCACAAGGAACTTGTCAAGAGTGAGTTAATAACCGCCGAATTCCACTGCCGCGACGTTCGATCGAACATTTGTGCTCGAGGAAAGAGACAAAAACGCTCGCCGGATATCAATACTAAGAGGAATGTTCGTGCCAATGTTGCCTACCAGAGAGGTGTCAATGCTCATTGGGGGGGGAGGATGGCTGGAAGCGTAAGAGGATCAACGTTCGCCGGAAGATATATGGCCCGATCTCATCCCCGGTGCCCTTTCCCCGAGCGCTTCACAGCAAGGGGCGGGCAATACTGGCTGGAGCAGAAGGAGTGTAGGCAGAGGACAGGGACCATCGCTCGATGGTAGATTTTCGTCACGGCCTCGCCACGTCCAAGCGCCCCGGATTGTTCCCTCGAGCGCCCTCCGCCTGCCAACAGCAAAAAATGCATTAGTGAGAAGCATCACCCTCCGATGTGCATGCCTAGCACGCAGAATAAAGTTTGGACGACGGTGAACCCGAAGCCTCCGGCGACGTTGGCGAACCAGGACCAGGAACATCGAAGCAGCTGCTCTCGGATGGAGTGCTATAGATGCGTGACCCAAAGCGTGTTTACAACAACTGGTAGCCGTGGACTTCTTTGCTGGTGTGTTTCACTTTCGAGTGTTCAAAATACTGCATGCATTTGAGTTGAAAGTGGTTTGGCGTTACTTGAATACGTAACATGCTCTAGGAACGGCCCAGGCGGCAAAATACTTTTAATAGGGAATCCGCCACCCCGGGGCTCACACAGGTAGGGGGGAACCTTTCTGAAAACAATGAAATTCAATGAAACCCGAGAAACGTTTGTGCAAACACGTACCCGGTACCAGACGTGTTGAATTTGGTAGATTCCCGATCATATTTTGTTTTGGAGGGAGCGTTCACAGAGGATTGGACGGCATGACTCGAAGGTGAGTACAGCATCATTTTTGGTGTAACTCATTCGTGATTGGCACCATGGACCCTGAATCACGATGTGCATGTGTAAGCTGAAATTCGAGGATGTTTGATGCCACTCCGATGATACATACGCTACACAAAATCTATATATATTTTGACCCTGACCTAGTGTGGTGTTTTCGTTGCAAACTTCTTCGCTCATTTGCCGGTCTGTGAGCCAAACAACAGGATCAAATGACGGTGTTCCGAATGCCACCGGTGGCATGTGCAGACACGCCAAAGTCGCTTTGCAGCCTGGGACCGGGATGTCGAAAGACGGAGACCCGGTCTCGTTTAGCGAGAGCGCTTGCGCGTATGACGATTTTAAGGAATATGTGGCTCAAGCTGTTGAGAGACGACTCCTGTCCGGCGAAGACGCAGCTACTATGTTGATGGTGACGCAGGCAAAAAATGATGGTGTGTGGTTTCTCGTGAAATTGCACGGGTGGAGATACGCATTGTTCGAGGTGCGGAGTCGCAAGTGCGAGTTAGACTGGGCGCATGTGAATCGACAACCCCGAGAGAGCTGGGTCATCGAGAAGGATCACTCCTGGCAAAGACTTGATGTGCAAAGTGTGCACTTTGGGTTATATGGACGTGATTGCACTACGTGTTTTTTGCGCCACTCCTGATACCAACGGTCCCTGTATCTGCCGTTTGTTTATAAGTGTGGTACAATGCCTCTGTGAAGTACCTACTCCTATCCGGCTGGAAAACCTCGCACCATACAACCAGGAAGCATGCTTCCCCTCTTGTATAAAAGTCACCACATTTCTATTGAGGGACATTGGAACACAGCGGTTTGTGAACAACATATTGCTAAAGTGTCGGCGCGCACTCGTGGGGCTGATCCACTGCTTTTCCTGAAAGGTGGTAACGTTGGACTACCCCAGTTACCAATTCAAGATGACAAATAGCAAGCATCACTGACGATCGTGAGCATTGTTTTTGTCGGTGGGAATTTATAGTATGAAGGACTACCCAAAACGGAGCCCTAGCAACCAAGAGGAAAACCGGGTAAATTAAATTCGTTCGCCTCTCATTTCAAACTGGGGGCGAAACACGACATTTCGTTTGCCTAATAGTTGCGTTTCTCCCCCCCCCCCCCTCCACCCTCGCCTGTGCGCTTCACCTTTTTCCATGAACTTGTTGGTACCAATCCCGAAACGTATTAAAAAAAATAACTGGTGTTGTGTTAAATCTCTCAGAACATGTGTACTAGCGCCCAGGTCTATGCCACAGTAAAGGAAGTAGACAACTAGCCTCTAATTTATAGCCAAACGAGGAAGCACCGCAGTCAATGTCTACAGAAGTCGTAGTTTATTTTCTGTACTAGCACACAGGGATGAATTCTTAGCTGCGGATGCGCGTGCTGTGAGGAGCTGGAACACCATGCGAGTTTCGTTCGTTGTGATCTTGTAGACATGTAAGGTACTCAAGTATGGATAGTATGCTTGCCTTGAAGTGGGAAACTTTGGATGAGACAGTGTGCATTGGTGGCAGGCGGTGAACTATGTGTGTGAGGCGACATCCGTCCCTCTTCTTGTTCAAACTTGACTATCCTTCCTTTACCTTTACACCGACGCTGCTCGTTGAATGCACGTCACCCCACCCAGGGTAACCGGGGTAACCCCTGTACTGAGTACGCCACAAACGAACATAGATGTGTTCACACGTTGGTGGTTGCGCTTGCACTTCGGCGGGTATGCAAGACTGGGTGTTGTCTGCATGGGAAGAGGTGATCGGTGGCAACCAGGACAATGGACCCGGTGGAATGCTCTCTACAGTTTAGAAACAGCTAGATGGGAACCCTGGAAAGCACTTCAAGTGCTTGGCGAACTGCTTGAACCTCATGTCGACGCACAGGTTTCCGGAACAGCTTCCTTTTGACCTGCCGCCTGCCGACAAGGCCGCCAATACCACGTACATCACATGCCAGGAGAAGAGTTCATGTTGTGGTGGAGACTTAGTCATTTTGATACCGTGCCTGCAACACGCATCACAACGGTGAGACACACGCATCACAACGGTGAGTCTGTAGCATCTGAAGCATGTGTGAGGACTTCGAGGCAACACAACATTCAATACACACACCCCAAGCTAATGCGTACGTATTCGGTCTGGAATTTGTGACCCGAAATTCACTCAATCGGCCGAAATTTCGAAACACCAAATATATGTCATCCGAGAAGACATTTGCAAGCGTCATTCGCGAGGTAGAGTCAGTTGGACGTTTAGCGTGGACCAGTCTATATGAAGATAGCATGAGAGTTCGTGCATGGTACCGAAAATGTTGCCGGAAAGCAGGGAATAGTGCTGAACGTGTCCGAGGGTGCTCTAGAAGCTTGTAGTCGGTGCATCTGCCCCCGGCATTTACGAAACGAAGTTTTTATAATTTCCTGCCGTTATCTCAAACCATGAACCATATCAATTTATCTCACCTTCTAGGGATAGGGACAACTTTTGTCAATTAAACGATTTTGAGGCGTTTCAGTCGATTTTCGTCCGCCTCAGTGCCGGTCGAGCAACGTTTGCACAGAGAGATATAAGCTGTGTGTATGTTGTAGAAGCAACGGACGGCCACAGGAACTATACTACTATACTATACTACTACTATATGCAGCGGACACCCTGCTACTGTGACGCAGCTTTTGGGTCCACTATATACGTCAATGTAATTGTGACGAGCTTGTCGATACAACATACCAACCGTGAAGCTCGAACAACGGCAGAGGCGGCGGTGCGTGGTGGCGTCGCAGGCAAACGGTGGCGACAGCAGGCACATGCGCACTGTTGTCCTCTCGATTGGTTGTGAGAATTGCACTGCTGCTCAGAACAACAGCAGAGGAGTACAGCAGTTTTTTTTTTTTTTTTTCTGGTGGCTATTGTTGATCGTTGTGGTCGGTGTGGTTTGGAGTAGGGATGTCATTCATGCTGTACGTGCGACCGCGCCCTCAGCTCTGCCTACTATCCATCCCCGGTGCTGCATCATAGGTTCCGATACACGCAACTAGTCATAAAGTACGCCCCGGATGTGCCACCGTACGCGCATGTTTTAGTCTGTTGCTGGTCTACTGCTGAGTGCCTGCTGCTGGAGGATGAGTATTTTAGTCCGGTAGCAGTGTTGGTCGTTGATCGTTGTGGTCGGGGTGGTCGGGAGTCAGGATATATGGATACATAGATACATACATACGCCCGCACCCCAAGCTCTTCCAATTTTTCCTCGATGATGCGTCGTAGGCTCCGACACATGCAACTACTACAGGTACAGTAGTAGCCAAGAGTACGCCCCGGATGTGTCACCTCACGCAGTTCAGCCTGGTGGCAGTTAATATAGTTGGTTGTTCATCGGTGGGCGTGTTCGGAAGTCGGGTTACATACATTCCCGCGCAAGCTCTGCCTATTATCTATCCTCGGTGCTGCATCATAGGTTCCGATACATGCAACTAGTCATAAAGTACACCCCGGTTGTGACACCGTACGCGCATGATTTGATTTTGCCTGCTGCTAGTCTACTGCTGAGTGGGTGCTGCTGGAGGATGATAATTTTTGTCCTGTAGCAGTGTTGATTGTTGATGGTTGTGGTGGGCGTGGTCGGGAGTCAGGATACATGGATACATAGATTACATACATACGCCCGCACCCCAAGCTCTTCCTATTTTTCCTCGATGATGCATCGTAGGCTCCGACACTTGCAACTACAGGTACAGTAGTAGCCAAGAGTACACCCTTGATGTGTCACCTCACGCATTTCAGCCTAGTGGCAGTTTATATAGTTGGTTGTTGATCGGTGGGCGTGTTCCGGAGTCGGGTTGAATACGTGTCCCCGCACCCCAAGCCCTGCCTATTATCTACCCCCGGTGCTGCATCATAGGCTCCATTACATGCAACAACTCATAAAGTTCACCCCGGATGTGCCACCGTACGCACATGATTTGGCCTGCTGCTGGTCTACTGCTGAGTGCCTGCTGCTGCTGAAGGATGAGTATTTTTGTCCGGTAGCAGTGTTGATCGTTGATCGTTATGGTGGGCGTGGTCGGGAGTCAAGATACATGGATACATAGACTACATGCATTCGCCCGCACCCCAAGCTCTTCCTATTTATCCTCGATGATGCATCATAGGCTCGGACACTTGCAACTACAGGTACAGCAGGAGCCAAGAGTACACTCCGGATGTGTCACCTCACGCAGTATTGCCTGGTGGCAGTGGATATTGTTGGTTGTTGATCAGCCGGCGTGGTCGGGAGTCGGGTTACATTCATGCCCCCTCACACCAAGCTCTGCCTATTATCTATCCTTGATGATGCGTCGTAGGCTCCAACACTTGCAGCTACAGGTACAGTAGCCAAGAGTACACAGCGGATGTGCACCTCACGCGCTGGTTTGGCCTGTTACTTTGCTGCTGGGCAACAACAGCAGGTCGCGGTTGTTGTTGCTGGTCGTCGTGGTGGGTGTGGTCGGGAGTCGGGATACATACATGCACCCGCACCCCAAACTCTATACATATGCCTCCTGTGATGCATCGCAGGCCCCGCTACAAGCCATCGAGTATACTACTGCGGATGTGCCACCTGACGCGCATGGTTTTGCCTGCCGCTGGTGCTGGGCGGCATGGCCGCAGCGATGAACAACAGCTTGCTTGTTGTGCTCGTAGCACGCTCAATACGATATTGGTGCTCAGCAGCAGTTGTAACGGCATTGTTGGCCAATCACGGATATTTTGCAAGTTATACAGTAAGTCATAGCTCTGCTTTGACAAAGCTCGAAAAGTCTAGTCTGTTTCTACGTTGTTTTTTGCTTGTAAGTCACAACTTTGTACCTATCCCTTGACTCAGTGCCATCAATTCGACGCCGGCGTGCATACACGGAGAGTTCGATGGCCTTCTGATTCGGGAGGGGGCGAGAATTGCTGAGAAACGTCTTGCATCGAGTGGCACCTACATACAGACCAGTGGCTTTGAACGAGGACCTTGCACTTACCCGAATAAGACGTAACTGAACTCTGAGATTCGAATTGAATCCAGACTACAATAAGAAGCTCACTTTACACATGCTTCAACTATGTATTGAGTTGAGTTCGTGTATTGGTATGGGATTCACGCGTCGAGTACGATTCCCCAGGTTTGCCTAGGGTAATCACAAAGCAAAATTAATTTTCTGTCCTGGCGGCAAAAATAATAAAAAAAACGGTACACCACCGCTTTTTTGCCAGTTTACGGTACACAAAACTTAAACCAGGCCACTGGGTTACACCGAACCGCAGTTAGATGACATTTTCGGTCAAAGTATGCCTTTTTTTGGCGAAACATCTCTGTCCGTCTCTCACGTGCAAAAAATCCAAATAACGGTACACCATCGTATTTTTGCCAGTTTACGATACGAGAAGTAAAATTAGGTGATCAGTGCACACCAAACCCAAGTTATATGACATTTTTGTCAAGGTATGCCGTTTCATGGCTTATAAACCATGTCCCGGTACAACTCATATTTTCGAACAAACACTGCGTTCGTCAATAGAAGCGCCTTCTGGTACTGTGTACTCGTGTTCAAACGCACGTACCAGGTACGAGTCAAGCGTTGCTTGTATCTAATATGATGGCATTTTTTTTCGTTTCGTGCGCGTGCGCGTAGTTATAACACGGTACTGCGGGCGGGCCCGGCGCCGTCGCGGGTGTCAGCGGGTGCTAGCAGGTAGAGGGGGAATTGCAAAGAGCGCCGTCGCCGTTTTCATTGCTAGGCATCGCGTGTGTCTCGAGACACACAGGAAGCACGAATGGGCTCTGTCTGGCCCATATGCGAGATATACGGGTCGTTTTGATATGCGAAATAATATTTCAGCGGTGCTTATTTTTGCGACCAAACTGACCTTTAAAGAGACTTCAATGCAGTTTGAGCAAAAAAAGAGGGAAGCTCTGCTGTCCGTTTTTTTTTCTTTTTGACCAGTGGAACGTTGTTCGAATCAGGAGGAAAAAATTACATGAGAGGAGACAGGCACTGGGCCAAGGGATAGGCACTAGGTACAAATTTATGACTTACAAGCAAAAAACAACCTAAAAACAGACTAGATTTTTCGAGCTCGCACCAATCAAAGGTATGACTTACCGTATGACTTGCAAAATGGCCGTGACAGGCCAGCAGTGCCGTTACAACTGCTGCTGAGCACAGATATCGTATTGTGCGCGCTACGAGTACAACAAGCAGGCTGTTTTACATCGCTGCGGCCATGCCGCCCAGCAGCAGCAGCAGGCCAAACCATGCGCGTCAGGTGGCACATCCGCAGTATACTATATGGATGGCTTGTATCGGGGGCTGCGATGTGCGTCCCGGAGGATGTATAGGTATAGAGTTTGGGGTGCGGGCGCATGCATGTATCCCGACTCCCGACCGCACCCACCACAACGACCACCAACAACATCCGCCACCAGCAGCATAGCAACAGGTCAGACCAGCGCGTGAGGTGCACACCCGCAGTGTATTACTGGCTATTGTACCTGTAGTTCAAAGTGTTGGAGCCTACGACGCGTCATCGCGGACAGATAGGCAGAGCTTGGTGTTCTGGGGCATGTGTGTAACCCGACTCCCGAACACGCCCACCGATCAACAACCGACAATATCCACTGCCACCAGGCAAAACTGCATGAGGTGACACATCCAGGGTGTACTCTTGGCTACTGTACCTGTAGTAGTTGCATGTGTCGGAACCTACGATGCATCATCGAGGATAAATAGGAAGAGCTTGGGATGCGGGCGTATGTATGTATCTATGTACCCATTTCTGTATCCTGACTCCCGACCACGCCCACCACAACGATCAACGACCAACTGCCACCAGACCAAACTACTCATCCTCCAGCGGCAGCAGGCGCCCAGCAGTAGAGCAGCAGCAGTCAAAATCATGCGCGCACGGTGCCATATGCGGGGTGTAATTTGTGACTAGTTGCATGTATCGGAGCCTACGATGCAGCACCTAGGACGGATAGTAGGCAGAACTGGGGCCACGGGCGCGTGTACAACATGAATGACATCCCGACTCCAAACCACACCGACCACAACGATCAACAATAGCCACCAGAAAAAAAAAAAACTGCTGTACTCCTCTGCTGTTGTTCTGAGCAGCTGTGCAATTCTCACAGCCAATCGAGAGGACAGCAGTGCGCATGTGCCAGCTGTCGCCACCGTTTGCCTGCGACGCCACCACGCACCGCCGTCTCTGCTGTTGTTCGAGCTGTACGGTTGGTATGTTTTATCCACAAGCTCGTCATAATGTCATTGACGTATATGGTTGACCCAAAAGCTGCGTCACAGTAGCAGGGTATCCGCTGCAACCACTTGAGAGCACAGCAGTAGTAGTAGCAGTATAGTTCCTTCGGTCGTCCTTTGCCTCCACACCATACACGCCGCCTATATCTTGCTGTGCAAACGTTGCTCGACCGGCATTGAGGCGGACGAAAATCGACTGAAAGGCCACAAAATCGTTGGACGACAGACAACCTCCCATCTAACACCTTACGCAGCTGGTCGAAAATAGTTTGCATACTGCAGGGATACTGACTTCTCGATACGGACAACCTACGGTACCCACTTCTTATAGTGATAAAACCAAAGTTTATAGTACCAAAACCACAAGAAAAAGCGGAAATTCTAAGACTACGAATACGTGCTTCCCACGTACTTTTCTTGGTACTTACATTATAAGAACGATAACGGCCCACGTCAACAACAGTGTTGCCGCTTAGCGGCCGGGGTCTCGATCGGACTTCTCTGTATCACCCTTCGACTTGATGATCAACTCCACCCCAACAGCGGGTGGCCAGTTGACGTCGTTGAACGGCATGCTCGTATCATGAACACTCGGACGGCTCTCGGATTCAACTGGAACTACACTACCGATTGTCAGGTCGAGGACCATGGCCATATCGAGATAACCGCATCCCAATGTGCACGATGCCGAGATTCCGCACCAGTCTTGATTCCGCACGGACCACCCCAGTACGTCCAGGATGCAGTCAATGCCTTTTTCCTGACCGGAGCCGCCTTCGACTTCTCATTTCCTGAACCTGCTCCGTGCCCCCTCTGCGACGAGAGCAGCGCGAGGCACATCAGCACATCCATATGGTCGATTCTTCCTTGGGGTGCGATTAACGCCCCAGGTCGCGTTTTCTTCGCGTCTGCACGTGTAGACGTCTACGAGGACGCCGGAGAGCCACCAGCACCGTCACCAATGTTCATGATAGGCGTTGAGTACTGCCATGTAGCTGTCATCTGCTCTATTCCGAACCATTTCATGACCCTGTTGCGTTCGAGAGGGCGGTGGTTGAAGTACGATTGTATACTCGGGAGGAGTACCACGTCTTGCGACGATTTCGACAATGGTGACTTGTATCATGGTTTCCAGCATATGTATGTCTACCTTCGAAAGTCCATGACCTTGACTGTTCCCCAGGCACAAACGACACTATATCGTAGTGCTAGCTACCATGAGCGCGCAAGCCAAGAACGCGCGGTGGTAATCGAGGCGACTAGACAAGGACCCATCATGACTCCGCCTTAACGAAGTCCTGGCCACTACGACGTGGGGAGCGCAGCTGTGCCTTGCCGACTCGACTCCGACGTACCGCCGCCTTGAGCGTCTTACGTGTTCCTCACATGCGTGTTGAAAAATTTGGATTTTTTGTGTGATATAATTTATTCTTGATTAGGACTGCCTGACTTCTTGTTTCCCATATTTTTGCTAGAACGCTTTTGTCAGAAATGTTGCACGGCGCGTCCAGCCTTTCGAGTTCTGCGCAGTAACTTTTATATCAAGTGTTCGGTCAACAGAGTGTTGTTTACGTGGTGCTTGTACGTAACGATGATCGGCGAAAAGTCTACTTCTATGCGTTTTGTCATCTTGGACTTCAACGCGGCGTTTTATTTGGTATGACTGTGTTCGCGACACATCGAGGTCATCGCAATCTGCGCGATGCGACTGTGATGTTATGTTTTGTTTTTTATGCTTCGAAATAGCAGCAACTGCACAATCTTCAAACAAGTAATATTCTACGTGGCAAATATCGACGTCGCGAGAGAATTTTCATACCTCCGTCCAACCTTTTTTATATGGTAACACCCAGGGAACAGCAGGGCAACCCTTGCCCTGCCCTACAATACGTGTATTCATACAACAAATCGGGTCTGGGCTGTAATGAGACACAGGAACCAAGGATTACGGCGAGCGTCTTCGTCGAACGCCGCGAATCCAAACCCTTCGGCTTCTACGCGTGGGCAAGTGACAACTGGCGAACGACCGGGCTGTTTAACTACAACGACAGCTTCCTGTTGGAGATCTCTGTCCTGTACGACTGCCTGGAGGCGTTTTCGACGGGCGTGCCTATCGCTACCCTTTTCGAGATCTTTGGGCACCTCTCGAAAATAACTTCAAGTGGATGGACGCCAACCCGGAACTCGCCTGTAGAAACTGAGGATTAAAGAAGGTTCTTCAACAAAAGTGGTGGGTAGGGAACACGCCCCACGGCTGGTGGATGCGGGGCGCAGTGTCTAGACCGAGGTGTGAGAAAGGCGCTGGTATCGAACAATATTTATCTTAAGAAACTGGGAACAAAAACATTATTAGCAATCGCGTGCTTACGAACCACAATCTCCCCTCGCTCTAAAACCACAGGCTAACTACGGGGACCAACTTGTTCAACATGCTGAAAAAATGTTTCTGTCCTTTTTAGCCCTTGTCGACTTTACCTTCGAGTTTCGGTGCTGGTTGTGGAGCAAGGTCCACAAAATCATCACCTTCCGCAGCTGCATGAAGGTGGCCTGCAACTTTGCTTTGAAGGATCAGGTGGCTGCTTCGAGACCTGACCAAACTGTCGACACCGACCACCTGGCGATTCTTCTAAAGTTGAGCTTGCTGTCGGCAATCGTTTTTGGTGGTGTTCGCGTGCAGTTTGTGGGCGGGGCGGGGGAGACGAAAGGCAATTATTTGGCGTGGAAATCTCCGGGTGTCGGAGCGCTTCCAAACGTCACACGGGTGTGTTACAGGGCGACGACGACATCGATGACGACGACTTCGTCAAAGGTGGCCTCGGCGCCCTCCTTATCGACCTGCAGGAAAAATATGAAAATAGACGTAGACAATGTGTCCACAATGAACAGTGCGGAACTTGAGCATCTCATCAAGGCCTGCTGACCCGATGGTGGCACCGCCAGGTGAGTGCATCATGGTTCTTCATATAACCGTTCCCGCTCCGAGAATCCAAACGGCCGCAGTCGAAATAATAATAACGCTGGACTTTCCCGGAAAAAACTGACAACGAGTGTTTGGATTATACGGGAAGCTTAGGCAAGTTTCGAATTCCTTGTGGCTTGAGTTGTTGTCGGGCGAAAGGTATCCTTCGCGAAATAGAACCCCTTCGGATACATCATATCTTTGTTCTTGGGGCTTGTGTGTTCGAGGAGAAAGGGCCGATATTTTGCAACGGCCTTACCAGCATGGTGAACTAGCAAGCTAAAACCAACATCTATGGAGAAACATAGTTCTGGTCCGCAGGAACTGGCTGGACCTAGGATGCCCTTTTAGTCCGCTGGACAGCGAAGAAAAAACCGAAACGCCCCTCTACCTACACGCCGGAGATAGCCAAGAGCTTTTCTGGAGAGTATTTTTAGTTTCTCTGTAGTCCTAATGTCAATTTTGCGCTACAACCATCACCTCCATTGGGATAGTTCGTAAGAATTGAGGCCTAAAGAGAAGACTTCTTGGACCAAAACATGTCCACCAACTAGCAACATGGATAATGAGTCAAACCACAGCTTCGAAGCGACGGAAAAGCATTCAATGACACTCTCGAAAAACTCTAACGACCATCCTGACGAGTATACCCGTGCCTTGTCGGTGTAAACCGTGCCTTTGGGAACCATATCGTAGCTGACAACGGTCGTTTTTGCACATTTCATCTAAACGTCAAATCGATTCGTGTTTCCCGCAGCATCATGTATCCATCCCACAGTGCCAGACACGCAACCGTATACCACGGCAGCGGATATTGATTACCGCGTCTTCTCTGCTGCACTGCCCTCCTGCGCGCCAATTATATTTCGCTGTTGACATACGGTACGCAGATTCTTGACGAAGGAGCCCCAGGTTGCTATTCTTGAAAAGCTGCGCTCGTTTTGGGACTCGGACGGGAATCTTCACCGCGGCTCCTGCTCGAAGACGTTCGTGAGCCGAGAGCGGGGGGTGACATAAGGCGTGTTTGCCGGCCTTACACCAGCAAAGGTCGTGGTCATAACGAAGGTGCTGATAGCCGTGGAGAGTCTTGGGGAAATGAGCGACATGGCCCGCGAGCCTTTGTTTTATTGGTAATCCAAGGAAAAACAAGCCTCTTCATAAGGGCTCGGATATGACGGTAGGGTCCCTCGTTTTGAGTTTCTCTGTATGTGTGTGGGGTTTTTGTGTGTGTGTGCGATTTAACATTTGTTTAGGGCCACGTTTGACCACCGCGCTCAACGCACACCACCAATTCTAGTCCCGGCGGGCTCGGTACACGCACACACAAACGAAACCTTCTCGTGCTGGTGCGGTGTTGATTCGTTCACACTTGGTCGAGCTAAATGCAGAAACGTATGAAGGCACATGTTTGTGCTGGGCCATGTTGAATAAACACAGAACCAACAACTGTAAAAAACTCTAACGTTTTGTGTTTTATTGGGTTCTACCTAACGAAACCCAGCTCTACGAGTAGTCGTAGGCAGACTGTGACTGTCCACAGTAACGAGCGTTCGGGCCATGTCCCCGAGATATGCTACAGTTGGTATTATCAGGCCCACCCTCCAACTGATGAGGGGACGGAGAAGCAGGAGAAGATCTGTTGTAGTTGTTTCTACAACAGTAGTAGTGGTGGCACTGCTAGAAGCTCCGTTGGACACGTCAGGTTGTAGATTTTAGTCTTCAAATTATGAGTGCCAAGCCAGGAAACACATGTCCGATGGGTTCACACACAAGCCGACAGTACAGCGGCGCTGACCCTGGCCTCCTGTGGCCTATTGCTCCTGGTGCTGCTGTTTTGCTGTTGGATAAGCTCTGCTGTAAATGTCGTACATCAGTAGTAGCGGTTGCACCTGCTACCTGCTACGAGAAGTTCTCTCTCTTTAACATCTCTAGAACATGTTGGGTGCAGATTTTTCGTCTTCAAATGATGCCGAATTTCGAGTTCGGAAGCAACACAGGACAATACAGAGTGCGTGTACAAAGGGTTCAAAGGATATACTGACCAGGCGAGCGTACAGCGACGCCGACCCTGGGCTCGTGCGTCCTACTGCTACTGCTGCTGCTGTTTTGTTGCTGGAGAATACTGTTGTTGCTGCTGTATGTAGATGTCGTACATCAGTACAAGCAAGTACAGCAGTGGACAAAACTTTTCATGTGCAGATTTGTCGTCTTCAGATTTTGCTAAAGTTCGACCAGAAAACAATCCTGTTAGAAAAAACATTTCAGGTGTGTGTTTGTGTGTTCTTGTTCTTTCTATCCGTCGACATCCTGCACAACCAGTGTCCGTGCCGATTCTTTAATCCCCGAGATATACAATACGAATACAAGTTATGTGGTCACAGCAGTGCAGATTTTTGGTCTTCAAAATTCGAGGTGGAAACCAGGATACACACGCCAAAGTCAAGTATTTAATTGGTCTGTGCGTACTGCTGTGTTTTTGTTTACATCAAGAAGAGCAGAAGAGGCCAAGAACATTGGCGATATTGAGATTCACCATAGACGGCGTAGGTAGACGTTCGTTCGTGTTGTTTCAGCACAGAATAGACTAGTCCGTATTCGCCCAGCAGGATGCATTACAGATAACTACTGCAGGTAATACTGAGGTCGCGCCTCATTACCATCAATACCATCTTTAATATATAGGGCGTTCTCCTCAGGCCAGCTACATCATGCAAGTGGTCATTAAAGTTTGGCTCTGCTTCAACTTGAGAGGGCACGCGATTGGTGTTGCCGTTTATGCATGTACTTAAGTTAAAAAAGAAGCATGACGGAACGGTGGGCGCAAGCCAATTATCGCCTTTAGTATTAAAATAGGATAAAATATATTGTCTGCGCGGCCTTCTAAACACCGTAATTTTTGTGTCGTTGCGTAGGATCCCCCTTGCACGTTTCGCAGCTCGTTGTGTTTTAGACAGCAGAGTGAATACAGAAATCTCCCGATCGTTCCGATTCGGCGGAACGAGACCAATAACATGCACAAATCGCATATCGAGATGCTGCCGGGTCCCCGGACAAGGTCAGAAGGTCGCCTATCCCCCAAAACTCGTTGGCATATGACTGAGAATGATCTCTGTGTTCTGCACTAATGATGTGGTAGCAAGTTGCCATGCGTCTACGTGGTCGGTACTCAGTTCTACAAAGGTTTGTAAGTATATTGCAACATTTCGCATGGATGTAACTGAGAGAGTACCCTCCCAACTGCTGTGCGTAATGCAACCACGTGATCAATCGTACATACTAGCGGCACCTTCTGAACCAACTGATTCTTACGGAACCCCAAGTTGGTTTGAAGCTTACCGAAGTAACTTGCCCCATTATGTCACAACCAATGTAGTTTTTTAATAAGTTTCCTTGTTTATTAGCAGCTGCGAAAAATATTCTGGTGTAATACGACTTTCCATGACCTACTACCAATAATAATGGTAGCGCCCTGGCGACAGTTCACGGCATATTTCTCGGGTGGATCCGATGCCTTCTTCATTACGAAAATGGCCTCTTAACTCTGTGCTACCTTTAACTGATACATGTATATTTGTTTCAGGCTGTTAACATAGTGTACGTCGACGACGCCCAGGATCTTTAGTCGAACTTACTTGCGCCGCGAAATCGACAGTCCGCCGCGTCTTACACTGCCACAGCAAAGTGTAGAGGCAACACTGAAGCCCCGAAAAATTATTTTCCCACCGCTGCCTAATCTCGTTGATTGATGCACACATAGAAATGGGTGCCCTCCGTTGCATCTAAAGGCCCCAACAAGTCCTAGAGGCCATAACGAGCGGGGCGTGTTGCTCGGGCGAAACGATGTACTCATGCAGCTTTTCGGTAGGGAGGCATGTAATATCAACACTGTGCCAGAAGCAGTATTGCGGCTGTGAGAAGTGTTAACATAAATACAAAAAAGAAGAAAATAGTACATGTATGTTGTCAACTTAAGGGGACGAGCGCCGCGGTCCTTGCTGTAGGTGTTGTAGTTGTAGGGAGGCAAAAAGAAATTCGCCTTAGCGAAGCAATTTTACTCACTAACCGAACTGCACTGACCCCCCCGCACCCCCCGTTTCGTTTGAAATTGCTGACCGTCTGCCGTCATCCAGGAATGGCTGAGCATTGCGATCAATGATGTTGGATGCCTAGCTGTGCCTCACCTCGAAGGGATTGCCCGCGGGCTCTGAAGGACAGGGGTAGACACCATCACCTTGGCGACGGAGAACGGGGGGGGGGGGGGGGGGGGGTACCAAATAGAGAGGGTAATGAGCAAGAAGGACGAAGCGAACAGCCGTGTGGCGTCAAAAACGTCGAGCCCAAGCGGGGACGCGTTGTCATTCCTCGCAGTGCTGATCTGGCCAGCAACCGCAACAGTGCCGGCGCCGACGTACCGAGTTGTATTTTGCCGGCCGATCCCGAGCTCGACAGCGCCTCGAACGTGTACGTCCTCAAACGTGCGTCCAAGCCCACGCGCGTGCAAAGCCAGTTAAACGTACACGACCTTTTGTGGGCGACCGGCGAGTATTTGGGGTCAGTAGCTAGATTTTGCAACTTGGCGGCCACGAGGGCTGATGCAGCCCTATTGCGAGAGGTGTGAGTTGCTGATGTTCATCTACCACTAGCACCGAAGAGCAGTCAAAGACGGAGCACGAACGTCGGTGCTTGGGGCGGATGAGTGGATTCTTCAGGTAGATTCGCCGGCCTAGGTACCGGTCCGAGGTGAGGGCGAAGACGGGACAAGGGATTCCGTCAACAACGAGGCTGCCGCTGAATGCTTGGGAGTGCTGCTGGTAGTTGACGTTAGAGCTAGGTATGTAAAGTGGCCGGATTTCCCCATGTTGGATGGTCTCGACGTTGTCGTGGACAGCGAGAATTCTAAAGTATTTTTCCTTGCTCTGGGAAGGATTGCAAGCATACTCTCAGGTAAGCATATTCGCGGAGGGGAAGGGGGACCGAGAAATTGGCAGCTGATGTTGTCTGTCATTGTGTGGGTGTAATACGTTGGCGATTTTGACCGAGGGGGGCTAGTTTACGATGCGTGATGGGGTGATTCCATGCATGCAGCCGTTGGCGCTGCACGAGAAAACGGGGGTTGGTACCTAACCCTCTACAACTTGTAACCGTCGCTGCTGGAACGATCAAAACGAACACCCTCCCTGGCTCTTCCGAAACGACATACAAGACTAGGACTAAACAGCCAACGACAGTCCCGCAGGAGAAAACCAGGCTACCGAGTCAAAACCCACTGTATAACGCATATACCCCAAACCATTGCATTTGAAACAACGGCCGCATTCCGAACGACGACTATGGCCAGAAAATAAAATGCCAAGCAGTGCCTTACTCCCCCATGCCCCTCAAAGTAGAGCAGGGTTGGCGACCAGACTAATTATTCCTCGCATCACTCAAACATGGTACTCATCGAGGACTGCTCATACCCCCTTACTCATCCTTCAAAGGCAGACTTAACGAGAACCTACGGTGAGACTTAAAAGGGGACGCAGCAAGGGGTTTTGTCAAAATATCCGCGTGCTGCTCTCCCGAAGCTACGAACTGAATCTCGATCTTCTTAGCACGAAGTAGCTCTCTGACAAAACAAAAACGGACATCGATATGCTTACCCCTGAGCAGAACTAAGCGGGTTCTCAGCCAACGCTATGACCCCCTGGTTATCCTCGAAAACCAGGACACATGATCCGCTTAGCTCTGGACATATAAACGACAACACCGCGCCTGTAAACAAAGCTTCCTTCACACCTTCACCCAGGACGACATTCTCTGCTTCTGCTGTCGACAACGTAACGCACCTCTGGGTGCTACTTGCCCAACTGACGGCCGCACCCCCTAGAGTACCTACCGTCCCCGATACCGAGCGCCTATCGTTCGACTTGCCGGCATAGTCAGCATCACTACATGCAGTCAAATCCAATCCCGAGCCCCGCACAAAAGTCAATTCCATAAACCTGGTCCCGTGGAGGTAAAAACCATAATATTCAAAACTTCCTCCAAGTACATCTCCGTTGGGTTGTGGGAGTGGCGCGCCACAGCACGCACATACTTTGAGATGTCCAGCCTCGTCATGGTCGACAGCCACATCAAGCTACCCACAGCCTCCCTGTACGGCCAGTCTATTCCACGTTCGCCTTCCTCTCTTGGACCTAGTTCCACACCGGGGGTCGGGGGGGTGTCAGAGGATGAGTTAACACCAAAACGATTCAGCATGATCTCAATGAACGCCTTCTGCGTAATCTCTAATGTCCCTAGTTCCCAGTCGCGTTTGAAAGCACAACCAGTGTACCAAGTCAGTTCGCCGAGGTTATTCGTGGGAAATTTCATAGCTAGCGCGGCGTGGAAATCTCTGCATGTCTCATCTGATGTTGCGATCACGATGTCATCTACATGAACGGCCATGATCCGTTCTACCTTGCCGTCCACAACCATGAAACACACACGGGTCAGACCTACACTGCTCCATTCCGTACTCTACCACGGTCTCTACCAACATTCCGGCCCACTGCCGTCTGCTCTGCGTTAGACCATACAGTGGTCTGTTTAGGCGGACGATCTTTCCTGACATGTCACCACACTCACAGGATAGTTTCATGTATATCCCGGCGTCGAGTTTCGCGCGAACCAAAGCTTGTGCGACGTCTAGATGAAAAATCTTCAAACCATGTTCATTTGCAACAGCCGCCAGAAGTTTAACTGACGCTGACGAGGGAGTTGGTGCAAACGTTTGAAAAAATCTACATTCTGCTCCTGGCTGACACCCTTAGTCACAAGTCTGGCCGTTGTCTTTACTATCAAGCCATCCTTATCCGCCTTGTAGGTAAACACCTACTTCGCATCTACAGGTTTCCGCCTGTTTGGCGGTGTCGCGGCTTCGTACGTACCGGTCGTTTTGTGACCGTCCAACTCAATTTTGATGGCCTCGTGCAATGCCGCTTTGTATTGAGAACGCTCTACATCGGTCACGGACTGTGGAGGGGGTTCTACGTCTTCCGGGAAACCACTCGGCATGCACACGCTCAGCTCCCCTTCGTATTTCACAGCAGGTCCTCCACCCATCAAAACCACTGCATCCACCGTCGTCCAGGACGTACGATTCAGCATACTCCCAGGCTTCGTTCACGACTCGTACGCTGCCGCAAGCAGCGCGTCTGTGGCTCCTTCGTCTATCCTTCCCTGGTGCACAGCAGATTCACCCTCCAGGCGTTGGCTCTGACCCCGGGTCCGGCTCCGTACTGTCGGGGGGAACCGGCCCCACCTGCCGAGCTCGTGTGCTGGCCTCCCCGACATGACCGCGGGGGGATCCTCACCGTTCCCTTAGCCGGTGTCGGAGGTTGATGTTGCGCCTTAGTCGCTTCCGGTCCTCTCTGCCGGGACCAAGGAGGCATCCACGGCGCCCCTTTGTGACGAATCTAACGTCTCGGCTGGTCGGCCTTCCCTGCCGGGACCGAGGGGGCATCCACGGCGCTCCCCTGAGACGAACCCATCGTCTCGGGTGTTTCGCCGCCGGCCTCGCTGGCTGCAGGTGCCTGCTGTGCGCGCTCCTGCATAAACGCGTCCAGGTCAAAACCCCACGTCACGTGGAGGTCGTTCAAGTGAACCAGACCGTCGTCCAACTCATCCACCACCCTCCCATCACCTCGTTTCGACGTGCTCACGTCGTCTGCCTCTGACCCCCTATTTTCCGTAGACAGGAAATCATTCTCCTCTGCAGGTACAGGTGGTGCAGGCAACATGCGTTGCCAGGTGACATTTCCCGTGATTATCACAGTGCGTTTCTTTGTCAGCACTCGTACTGAGTTTCGGGAGTAGTTTGGTGCAGGGCCGAGGTAATAGCGCTCTTGTGCGTTCGCCTGTGACTTGTTTTCCCTTTTCACCTTGCAGTAGCCAGGCTTGAAGAAGGGCGGTAGTACTACCGGGAGGGGCTACTATGCCACATCTCATGCGCAGACTTGCTTGGTGGGTTAGCTGTTGTTGCTGTGCGGTTCAAGGCGTCACACGCCTAGTGGGACGCTTCCGCCCACAACGACGCGGTGGGAGTTTCGCGGCCGGAAAAAGCTCTTGAGCCTGTATTCGGCCCGCCATTGCGGCCGTCTTAATCAAACCTAGCGCGCGCTCTGCTACACCATTGAATTGGGGACTGTCCGCCGTCGTGAATTCCTGCTTCATCCCTCGTGATCTACACAGGTCGCCAAACATTCCCCCGCGGAATTCACCACCCCAGTCAGATCGGATGATTACCACCGTGGAAGGGACACCGTCTGCACGAGAATCAGCAAGGAACTGCTCGAACATTTCCGCGGCGTCCGACTTATGGCGCATAAAGTACACCGACGTATACTGCGAAAAATCGTCGCGCACGATGAGAGTATACAAATTCCGCCCGAGAGACCCTACAACCTTTGGTCCACACAAATCCACATAAAACCCTCCTGAGCTTCTTATCTGCTCGTGTGTGTATGGACTGCTTGATACCTTTGCGGAGACCCTTTGTCATGGAACACCCTTTGCACTCCAGCAGCTCTCCCTCGAGGATAATCCCTTGCTGCTCCGCGGTCTTGCGAAGTAGTACCTCGTAGGAGTGTCCAGCAGCGCAGTGGAAGTCGTTGATGTTTATCGTAGACTTGTTGGGCAGTTGCCCCGGGGCGAGTACAGCATAGGCATTTTCCCCACAACTGCGGCCGACCCCGTAGCCGTACAGGCTGTAGAGGGTCCCACTCAACGGAAACACGATCGAACGCTCTGACTTGAGCTTGACTACAACCCCCGTGGGGCGCCCTTCGAAATTATGGCCGTTATGGACGAGAGTGGGCAGGGAAAATAAGTGGTAGCGGAGACCCGGCACGTGCGCAACGTTCGTAGGCAGCACTTGCACGGGACCGTTTTCGGGCCGAAAGACAACCCTCAACTCACCGTAAACTTCGATCGATCGAGTGGATCCGTCAGCGATTCGGAGAGTCAATTTTCATTCTCTATAGCTTATCATGCAGTCTGTGGAGGGCGTCATGTGAGTAGACGCACCAATATCGAATATCCAGGCCTCGTCTCCTACCTGCCAAGCTGACTTCCCTTCCCCCGAACCATCGCTGCACTTGCCTGTCTCTTCGGCGTCCAAAGCTGAGGCCTGGACCGTACCTTTCTCTCGGTCGTCGTCCCTTGCCCCAGCCTGGCTCGTCACCGCCATTACAGCTTTTCGTTCAATGAGGGGCAGACATCAGCAGCATGCCTCCGCCCGTTCCATCGACTGCATCCATCCATGGACGTGAGACAGGCATCGGCAGAGTGGCCGCGTCATTGGCATCGGCTGCATAGCTTCGCCGTGCACTCGCTCTTCCAATGGCCGTTCTTGCCACATCTATGACACTTGCCCTCTGGAGTACTTTCGCTGGCGGCTTTGGCGCTGCTGCCATTGCCACCAGCAGTCGCGGCCGAGCCACCACCGTCCTCGTTGGTGCCTCTGTCGCCTCGTCCGTGACCCCGTCGTCTACCTTTTTCTCTGCCATTTCCTTCACCTTTACCGTGACCACCGCCACAGCCGCTGCCGGCGGCGTACATGGCATGGCCTACGTGGGCAGCGTTGGACCTCTTTTTCCTGTTTCCAGAAAGTCGGCGCTGCAGTTCTCGGACAGCCTTGATGATGTCATCACGGCCGATGCTGTCACGTGATGCCAGGTTCCGAGCCACCACCTCGTATTCGGCAGGCAGAGCGTCAATATAGATGGTGTACAGTGTGGTCGTCTACTTACATTCCTGCTGTGCGCATATCCGAGGCAAGATCCTCGATCCTGCCCATCTCCTCGAGCGGGTTGCCCCTCGGCGCCATCTTAGAACTGTTAAGGCGTCTAGAGGGGTCTGATTTGGCCCCCGTCGTCTGAGGGCCGTTCCACGCAAGGAGAGCGTCCCACGCTTGCCTCGGCGAGGTACACCGGTGCAAAGTACTCTTATCGCTCTTGTTTTTGAGGGCTGTCGACAAGAAATTCCACGCCAGTGTATCTTTGTGCACACTTTCGCGGCTAAACCCCCTAGCCACAACCATCGAGTTTCGGTGTCTAATTCCCCTACGGGAATGTACTGCGGTGGATCCGACACGAAACCAGACAAGAAAACAACTCCTTTGGCGTAATACCGAGCGTCTATTGTCCAGGGGTTCAACTCAGATTTTAGCATACTAAACGATGGCACAGGAGTGCCAAATGGCGCGATAGAGGCAGATCAAATCCACCACCCAACTCACCGCCAGGGTATGCACCCCATCTTCGTGTCCTCCCATGCTGGTGTGGCTGACCCCCCTCGGTGGGCCAACCTCGACAGACAACGCAGTTTCTCCGCGTTCAGTTGCTCCCAAATCTGGCGAGGCACCCTCCCGCAAATTTGTCTCTTGTTCTGCTGCAATCTCTACAACAGCTGATCCCTTCGAAGGCATCGTGGGCTTCTGGTGCCAGACCTCAAACGTTCAAGTCACTAGTGTGTTCGTAGAGTCCAAGCCTGGATGCCCTGGCCACCACGTAGTCTGATGAGATTATATATAGTTGCATTAGAAGACAGAAGAGGGGAGAGAGAACTGAGCCTAGCTCGTAGCGCGGAGCGGAGAATGGAGCAGAGAACGGAATGCTCAAACTCTCCTCATGGACACGCGGCATAATTCATAATAACGCCTGCGAAGATATACGCAACCCTCTACGAGTAACCGTCGCTGCTGGAACTATCCAAACGAACATTATACAGTACAGATGGCCTCTCCAACACATAAAGCGATGGCAGCAACAGCACCAGCAGCAGAGTAGTAGTAGCAGCCATTGCTGGTGCTGGCGCTGCTGTGTTGCCGCGGCCGCACAACCAGCAGCAAGCAGCACAGCGGCAGCAGCCGTAGTAGCAGCATCACAGTAGACAACAACTTGCAGTATCCGCCGAAGTTACTGCAAGTACAGGACGCGTACTGTACGCGCAATATCGCAACATGAAATCATGATTACAGGCAGTAACCATAGTGAATAACTCCGAGACCCTGCGGGAATGACCAACGTATCTTTTCGGTTTTTATTTTTCTCACCGTCAGGCGCATTGGCAAAAATATACAACATTTCCACGTGGCAATTTCGTGTCGTGTGTCAATTTAGCCCATACAGTAGTTCCGTTGCACCGTCAGAACAGGCTGCTGTTCCCCCTGGAGTCTGGGCACGTTGACCCGACCTGACCCCCGAGAGGAGCTGCTGCGGGGTGGAGATAGCCACCTGGGAGAGTCATCCCTTCTGTTTAGTGTGGGACTTGCACAAGGTCACCCACTATTAATGACAGCAAACAAAGCGCTGCTGCACACAAGCAAGATCTGCTGCAGGCGCTGTTACAGGCGCAACTGCTGCTTGCGGCTGCTGCTGCTGCTGCTACTGCTTCTGCAGCGGGTAGGTAGTGCTGCTTGCTCAACGTCTTGTGTTCGGCTTGTTTGGTGCAAACGTTCTACCGCTGCTGCGAGTGTTTGTATCTAATAATAGATTGTTTGCAATTTTTTTTTTTGTATTTTGCTTTCAAAGTTGTCATATATTAGTGAGCACCCCCCCACTCGGAGCGAAGGGGGGTGGAGAGAGGAGCAGACCCCCGGGGCTGCTCCAGTAGCAACCCCCTTCAAACATCTGTAAACCTGAGTCAAACTCTATCTCCAACAGGCGACGTCGATCTCTCGATGCCAGTCAACTCGAAAGACAATACAAACAAAGGCGAATACCAGGTAAACACAAATTACCCACACAACGTATGCACATAACATACACACCGACCACAAGACGTACACATCGTATACAATAACGATAGATGTACAATAACGGCATAACATATACATGACGTGTACATACCGGCAACACCAGAAAAATGGAGCGAAAGCAATACGCCGTATACTCCACGCCCCAGGCCATCCCCCTACGGATAAACCTCTCTCCTACGATTCAGATTGCGCGTATAATCCGAGCTTATGACGCAACACCACGACGAGCATGCGGAAAAGCGACAATCACTCCAGCAAGAGTTAAACAAAAAACCCGGCAACGCCCCCGCGTCATACTAACAGCTGATGCACCGTGTATCGTGCAACAGAACAAACTTTACAACGGCTAGTCCACCCAGCAACCTGCGCAATCTACGACACTCGGACGCAAGCAAAGGCGCCCACAAAGTATCTATACCGAACAGCAGCCACTGCGTCATACCGCTGCTGCGACTAGGTAACTCCCCCTCCACTGAATCTCTCGAAAGCACGGGCGGGTGGGTGGCAAGCTACACCAGTCTTTACCAAACCTTGGACCTTTTTCGACGACCCTTCGTCCTCTCGCTCGCGATTCAATTGCTACAGCAGAACTGGTCCCAAGTGCACTATACGGGTACAACGACCTGTGTTGATCTAATTGGTCAACTTCTCCCGTATATACAAAACACATATTTTCTCGTACCTCGATAATACTCCGCTTTGCATTTTGCTTTCGAAGTTGTCATACATTAGCGCACAACCCCCCGCTCGGAGCGAAGGGGGATGGAGAAAGTGGCAGACCCCCGGGGCTGCTCCAGTAGCAACCTCCTGCAAACATCCGTAAACCGGAGTCAAACTCCATCACCACCTGGCGACGTCGACGTCTCGATACAAGCCTCCAACATGGGGTTGGGTCACGTTGCGGATGCCTAGGCTACCCCTCCCCCCGTCTCGCGCACTTGTTGCGATGCTTTACAACTTCTCTCTTCGTCCACCTGGCTCGCATAACCGTACCTACGCGCCCCCCCCCTTTTGTTATCGCCTCATACCCGGCCCGGGGCATTTACTCGCTTACCCCCACTTCGTACTCTGCCCCGGCTGGATTCGGCTACCCGTGTCCTTTTGGGCCATCACGTTTGCTACCCAACAGGCGTCCTCCCCATGATTACGTACGTAAGCCTTGTAGGCGTCGGACGCCCACCGACGCTCACGCTGCAAGACCTCTGGTGTAGCCCCCTCGGCCGACAGGTCAGTTGCACCTCCAATCCTGAGGGAGTGCAGGGAGTAATCCTCCGCCTGCACGCTCGCCAACGCAACCACCGCTCGCAAGGCAGCCGTCGCTTGTTGCTTGGTCTGCATGGCCCATTTGCCGTTACCAGTACCAAACGCAACCAGAGGGGCCGACGAGGGAAGAAACAGGTAACAAGACATCAACTCGATCATAATATCGACGACGCCCCACCTTGCGCCCACGGGCTTCGGAGGACCCAACCGCACACGCGTCAAAACCGCACCCTTCTGCAACTGATTTCATATTGACCCGCGAAAACGGACCTCAACCCGGTCAGCGGTCGACCACAGCGCTTCCGCCAGCTGGGAATCACCGCGAAAGAACGCGACGTCGGCCCGCCGCAAACCATACGACTCATGACCTCGCGGCCTCGTTTTCGCAAAACATTTCAGACGCGAGGGTCAAGAAACAAAACGATGCGCACAGAGTAAGCCACAGAACCCGATCCCCAGCGCGCCACGATGGAATCAGAGTCTCACCCGCAAGCAACATTCCCCATGAAATGGGCCAACGCACGATTGCTTGGTTTCCCACGTCGGCGTGCGAGCGGGAAGCGCCTTTGAGGGCGCTGGAGATAACGGGGTGAGTAGTGTTGAGCTCGAAACCGTGCGAAATACGGTGAAAGTATTTGATTGCCGACAAATGACTCTCGATGGCCGCCTACCGCAATGTTTTGGTTGCAAACGCGTACGCTACATACTCAAACAAGCACCACACGTTCGCCATATCATGAAGACCATGATGGGGAAGAACCGGCACCCCCCAACGCACCCGGAAGTGTACCCAGGCTCTAAAATGCGCCAGATAAGTCTGTTCAGACGAGACCACAACCGCATTGCGCATGAGCTACAGGCCAACACCGCAGTACACATTGAAGTCCCCGCCTACCCCAAGTCCTGGGCCTGCCACGGAACATCAGGGCGCACGCAGTGCATGTTACGGAAAACAACGTCGCGATCTCAACGTGAGATACCATCAGCGGCGACAATAAAATCACCCCGCACGTGTTTCGAGTCAAAATGCCAACCCGAAGACAAATCCAGCGCCCCAAGAAGGCGCATCAACGCACCAGATCGGGGCTCCTTACCCCCATGACACCGCTGCACCCACTCCACGGCGGCTTCAATGTCCCCACGCAACAACACGCAGTCGCCCGTCGCGGACGGGCGCCCAGCGCACGGAGACACCAGGACCCACGCCGACACCACCATACCCAACAGTTCAAGGACGTTGATGGAAACATCGTTCTCGCCAGCGACGACTTACTGGAGCCGTAGAACCGACACTGTTCGGCGGGATCAAGCTCTTAACGCCAGTAAAAATGCCAGTTTCAAGGAAGAAACTCCTCACGGCCGTTTAGAAAGTATCCGAAACCAGAGTACGGCGGATCGGGCGCTCAAGCAAGTGGTACAATGAAGCCGACAAGCTACCTTCCCGCACGTCGAGCCTCTCAGCAACGAACCATCGCCAGAACTCGAGGTCCCCGTGGAACTCGGGCCTGAAAACGACTCGCCGCCCAGTGTTGGCGGACGGCATGCATAGTCAGCGCCGGCAGTGATGTGCGGCATCCCCACCGAGGCCAACATGCGCTGCACGAAGAACGACCCCGGACGGACGGCGAACGATACGTGCATGAGAAACTCGACTAGCTGCGGCACCTGCTTCGCAAAAGCGGAGGCCTGAGACGCCGGCCACGCCGCGAGAAGCTGCCGCAGCTTGCCTCGCTTTTGCGGCGGCAACGTCAGCGTGAGGGACTCAGTGTCAATGACCCAACCCAAGACTTCCAAAACGGGTGTCACAATAAGTGATTTTACGGCTAGACTAGAGGGGCGTATCAGATGCCCCACGTTCGCCCAGCGGGCGAACATATTCTGACGCGAGCGACTGCACTGCTCGCTGGCAGCGGCGGCCGTCCGGCCACCATTGCAGCTCAACGAAGATGCCGTCGTCGACGCAACACCATACGAACAAACCGCTCTCGGTATTACGCCCCGTGCCAGGCACGGGCTTACCATCCCCCGAGAGCAGCACGACCGGCCCGCCCTGTGGAGGGGTGACGACGACGTGCGCGACGGCAGCCGCCGCTTGTCCAGACACGATTGCGTTTAGCAACGTGGAAAGACACGATTGCGTTTAGCAACGTGGAACGAGTGTGAGAATCTTCGAGCGCTGACGCAACCAAACCCCAGAACCCGGGGCGTCACCCGAACTGCAAACGCAAGTCCACAACTACGTGACCGCCGGCCATATACCCAAAGACGGGCGCCCCGGCAGGGTCCACCGAAACATGCCAAAACACGTTTTTGACGTCTACCCGACGCAAAACAATCCGAGCGTTCCTACCGTGTTCCTGACGCAAGAAATGAAACCCGTAAAAGCACGTCGAGAAGCACGCTGCCGAGTTCGCAATTCGGGGCCGAAGGAAAATTTGTGTCGTTATTAACGCTGGTTTGACCGCCCGCGCGCGCAAGGTGACATCATGAACGATACGAAATTTAAAATTGAGAACGACAGGCAAGGGTGAAATACGCAGTCCCCGAATCTCAGCCGCGGAACCCAAATCAAACACCAGGGCACGCCCAGAAGCCACGTCCGCACGAACCTTCTCGAGAATAGCACCCTCATGGGGGAGAGCGCTAGAGTGATTGCCGTACTCAAGCTCAGTACTTAAACCCCCCTAACGGGCAACGCACACCGGCGAGCCCGGAGACATCACGCGGAGCAGCGAAGTAATCGCCGGGAACTACATTATGGTCCCGAACCAGTGACGCACGGTACCCTGGCATATATGCGGAGCCAGATGAGACGGCCCAATGGCGGCCACAAAAGATGCAATGCTACCCTGACACCAACGCAAAAGGAAATTACCTACGCCAGCGATCTGACCGAGGCTCGCATCACCTACCCTCGACAAGGACTGTGCAACACTAGCCTTCGCGAAAAGCCACAACTCAACCTCAACACGCCGATGCACGGTACACGATAGATCACTGAGCAAAAACGGCGCACACACCCCCAAATTACCTCTGTCCCCAAAGGAAACGGAACCCGGAGACACGACGACGCGCTTCCGCCCAACGCCGCCGTCGCCAGCTGGAGCATCCAACTCACGCCCCCGCAGCCCCCTCCTGGCACAGCGCTTAGCCGCCGGCTCCGTCACCTCGCCGCGTGCCGTAGGCGTCGCAACTACCCTGCCGGCGGTATGGGAGGCCAAAGCACCCGCAGATGATGTTGGCCCGGATGAACGATGGGGCCGTGTGCTCATCCGGAGCTGGAATCACGGTCCCCAGATGCTTCCCCGCCACCCGCAGGCCTAGGAGCGTTAGCCGCGCGCAGGGCCGAAGCCCGTGACTCAGCCCCGGTCGACGCCGAGATGCCGCCACCCCCAGCGCTGAGAGCGGTGGGAGACGACGAATCCGAGGGGGGACCGTCATGCACGAAATACAATCGCGCCACTTGCACCTCCCCGTGGCGGCAAAAACATTACATGGCTGTGAACTCTTCTTCCTGGCGTGCCCGGGGCCCGGGGAAGCAGGCGCAGCCGCAGCTTTACGTTTAGTATGCCCTTCCCCCGCGAAGCGACCCAGAGATGTTTCCTCGACAATCTTCAGGAGTTCCCCCCCGCCCTGGCAGAACGCGGACGTCCGGCCGAAGGCCGGTAGCGGGGGCACCGCAAACATCGTGTCCGGGGGGGGGAGGCAACACAGGTGGTTGGCTTGACAAGGCGAAACGCACGAGCTCGTTGACCCACAGCCGAAGATCGTGATTCACCATCTCGTACATCACGCTCCTCGCCTTGGCGCTCGAGAGGCTTGCGCAATGCACAGCGTGTGAGTACGAAGGTCGGCGGACGCCGACGTGAAGGCAGCGCTGAAATGGGCCAGCCGCCCCAGACACGGCCGATCAGCGTCTAACGACGGCGACAGCCCATCGGACAGCACCCCGATGAGCGCCGACTGCACGAGCTCGAGGCGGTCGGCGACCATTAGGCAGCCGTTGGGGGTCCCGTCCGTACGGGGACCGAACTGAGTAACGTCGATGTCGCTCACTGAGCGCAGCTGGGCGGCCACCCATGGCGTGACATTGACCGACTCACCCACGAAGGCTTGGATGCTGGCTGGAGGATCGCCGAGAATATGGGGGATACGGCCCCGGAGAATCCAGTGCCGTTGGGGGCCCGATTTCTCCAGAGGGCAGCCTCGTCGACAAGCTGGGAGATCTGCAGCAGCCGCTCTCGCGCGTTACGGCTGTCGCCGGAAGCATGACCTTGAGCTGCCTGGTTCGCCACGAGCTGCGGGAGAACGATGTCCAAATGGGCGCACTGCGCCGTTCAAGTTCACACGGAGTGTTAAATCCCCGCCATGGAAGCGTCGATTTTCGACGAGACTGCCTGAATCTCGTCGCGAATGAGCCCAAATTGACTTCCGACTTGCCCCGGCCACTGCACTAAGTCGACGGACCGTAAGAAGTCCGACTCAGCGCCAGCAGAGCGTACATCGGCCGCCGATCCCCCAGAGTGAGACACCGTGCTCCGGAGAACGGCCGCTGGGGCCTCAGCAGCGGCCGCGATGGCTTCGCCCGGGTGCGAGTTCGGTATATCAGTCATCGCAGTCACACGGCAAACAGCAGCATAAAAAACACCCGAATGGAAAGAAAGGCCGATGTGACAGCGCCGCGCCGAGCAGCGACTAGACCAGCAGCTCCCACCAGCAGCTGCCACCAGGTCCACAGCGATACTTAGAAGCTATACTTCGGAAGCTATACTAGTCTTTACTGCACGTTGGACCTGTCTTGACACCCCTGCGTCGCTGCGTCCTCTCGCTCGTGATTCAACTGCTACAGAAAAACTGGCCCATACCAGTCTTTACAGCACCTTGGACCTGTTCCGACGACCCTGCGTCGCTGCTTTCTCTAGCTCGCGATTCAATTGCTACAGCAGAACTGGTCCCAGGTGCACTTGAGGACTATACGGGTAGAACGACCTGCGTTGATCTAAGTGGTCAACTTCTCCCTTACATTCAAAACACATATTTTCTCGTACCTCGATAATACTCCGCTTTATACTTTTAATTCTTTGAAAATTCTCCCCAGGTAATTTTTTGACGTAAATTTCTGAAAAAAACGGCCGACAAGTACTTTAGCGAAGTAAGGATTTCAGCGACAATTGCGGTAACGTTTGGCTCTATGTTTCATTGCCTACGCCCACCGAGCATTATCCCGACGCAGAACGCAACTCAAGTCTCGAAGGATGAAAACGCCGAGCGTCTTCGAGTCCACCATGCGGCTTGCCGTACGCATCACTACAACCGCTGGGAGCCCAGAGGCTCGAGAGGTGTAGATTGGGTACAGCGCACAGGAGCGGCGTTGGATTGTGCCAGCGGGCCACCGCCGCTGCAAGGGTGCACACTTTCGTCCGCTTGGCGACGACGTGCAGGATGTGTCGTCCTATAAAAAGGCTCGTACTCACTCGTACTCGTACTCGTAAACGTACAGAGCGCGACAGCATGACAGCTCGTGTATTTTGGTTTTACCATACTGCGGCAGCAGCAGCAGCGGCATCAGCAGTCGCGGCGGCGGCGGCGGCGGCAGCGGAGCGGAGCGCTCCGGCGCTTTGGCGCGCGTGGGCCGAGCGCAGTACCAGCAGCAGCAGCAACATCCATCTAAAAATGGAAGCTGATTGGTGCTGGTGCTGGTGCTGACGCTGTTTTTTTTTTGTTACTCAAGCTGCCCCTAGCTGCGGCTATCGCCAGCTAGCTGCCGCTTGCTGTGCTGCTTCTTGTAGTCGTGGGATGGCAATGGTGGCTTCGCCGTCAACTCTGTCGGCGAAACGTTCCTAGGCTGCCTCTGTTTTTTTCCGTTATTTCTTTTGTTTGTTTGCCGCCGTGCCTCACCTCCCCACTTCTCTTCTTATTTTCGGAGGCGTCGCCTGCAGGATTTGGTTTACCTCACTCGCAAACACACCGAACTCAAGAAGGGAAGGAAATTCACTTTTTGTAGCGAAAATTAAGTTCTTTTTTAATGCACCTCTATCGCAAACACTCTAACTGCTATTTCTCGTCTCCGATTGTGCGCTTGCCGGGAGGCGTTCGATTATGATCAGGGTGTTTGCGAAGTAACCGAGTATGGTTGGGTCGAGAACCACAGGCTATTCACCAAACAAAAACAGAATCGGGTTTGTGGAACTGGTTGCGAGAACCCGATACGAACATTTCGGTTTCGAACTGGAAACAAAACTCTCCGAAAGTGGAATACGGCAACAAATGACAAAAAATAACGAAATTACAGTACAAAAATTGGAACACCAACGGCTTCGTGCAAGATGCTGCTCGCTACTGCTGCGTGGCTCGCTGCGTGTGTTTGTGCTCTGTACTCTATGGCAGCCATGCGAAGGGTGCCAATCGATGCCACCGAAGCCCGTTGTGCAGTGCGTGAGTAGGCGTGCTGTGTGTGGGTGTGCGTGTGGTGCGGTAACACGCGCCAGAGCGCAGACTACCGCTACTTTGTTGCCGCATCAAGAGCAAGCAGACCAGCGGAGCAACAACAAACTTCAGAAGCAGTCCACAACGCACACGGCGCTTTCGACGATGTTGAAGCTGCACCCCGCCAGCCCTCCGCCGCATATGGCCGCATGACTTTCCTGCCTTCGCGAGGGCCTCGCCTTGACACGGACTCGAATAATGGGCCGTGCTTGTGCCGGGGTACGCTCTGCGTATGAGCACGTGACGTAGACGATTGTGATTTCTTGCCAAATACGATGTTTTCAATCGCCCGGGGCATCTCCGGCTTGTCCTGGCGAATGACGCTATGATCATAATCGAAACCCAAGAAGCCAAACCAAACCCGACAAATTTGCTAAAATATGGCCCATATGGGCCGTTTTCGGGTCCTAATTTTGGGAAGTTGGTTATTATTTAGGATGGGGGGGATAGAAATATGCCAAACCAAACCATAATCTAAACTTCGCAAAAAACGTATTATCTTTCCGACGGGAATCGAATAGTTTTTGCAATCTGCGAGGTAGGATCTTTAGGGGTGTTTTCACTTGAAAATTGCGCAGCGCGGCCTACACTTCGGAATCATCGTCCGCAATCGAGAAATTTCCTGGTTCGATGCATACGCGCAGCCGCGTTTATCGCCAGTTTTGGCTCTTTTTTTCGCTGCGGTTTGGGGTTCGGGTTAGCGTTAGACGCAAGGGTAGGGTTAGTCTTCGCCCGTACCTTGATCCTTACATAAACCAAAATACCTGACCAACCTAACAACCCGAACATCCTACCTCCCAGCTTGTAAAGGGACCTCCGGAAGTCCTTGATAAACAGAAGTAAAATTGGGCAGACACTCTAATATTATATTTCCGAACTTGAGGCGTAGATGAACTGATGATCGCGAGTTGGAAGATGGACGTTCTGGGCAAGGTATGCTTATTCATGATGATTGGTTCTTTTAGCACCACTACTGTTTTCACAAACTCTCAAGTGTTGTGGTGAAAAGACCCAACATATATATATTTTGTTTTGTCATCACGTTTACTTTCCAGCCTAACTCGTAGGAAGTTTCACCCTCAGCGAGCTTCTGGACAAGCCGTGGTCACAGGTATCGTCCCTTCTCCCCCCCAGTACGTGCCTTTATTTTTTTGTCGCGCATAGGGTTCAGCATTCCCACTGCTCGCAAATGTTCATCGAGTGTAGCTAACTCACACTCTCGCGCTTTCCACTAATCTTTTTTATGCAAGAAAACGTCCCTACGAGCATGCATTCGGTGATATTTGAACCCACGAAATTGATTTTGACAGCCGCGCGGACCACCTACCAAGGCACCGGCGACGTCGGCAGCATAAGAAAAAACATTCACTCGCCCAGAAGGGCGATGGAGGATTTCATGGAACAAGCACAGGTGGTGAGCTGAACCGGAAACAGGGAGTGTGTATATTTTGTTTTGACCAAAAAAAACTAATGTTCTTGGAATAGTAAAAGCCCGTCAAGCTCTTGAGGGAAACATATTGGGCATCTCTTGTTCCCCCTAAGATCTGACATGTTACGGAGGGAATAGGGGGCATAGGGAGACGTGTGTCCCGGGGAACGGAGTTCCTCGCGAGCTCTATCATTCAATGAGGCGCGCAGATGTTTCGTGCAGGAGGAGTAATAGAGCGTAGAACTCACATAGTGGAAGTGTATGACACGTACCAACAGCAACGGGATGCGTTCGAGGAGGTGAAGAAATTAACGAATGTGACCTGGAGGTGTTTGGTGTGGAAGATAGTAGCGAGAAAACGATGGCTGTCGTAGAAAAATGCCCGGTGACCGCAGGCACCGAAAACACGTGGGGATAATTTCAACGAAACGTTTCTATGCAATGTACAGAAACAACGTGCCGAACGCGCAACTGTGGGAGGTGTCTATGTTGAGAGTAGGCGCGTTGCTCCGGATGCATGCGCCGAAAATTGTCGAGTAATCAAGGCAGGAAACAACGTAGTGCCCCCCTTCCCTCCTCCGCCGCCTGGGATATATATATATTATATATGGGCTGGGTTGGCGTCGGTGGGAAAGGACACTGAAAAAAATGCCGCTCACTACGTGAGCTAGACATCGAGCGTACCGTGTTCTTTTTTTAAATTGGCGGTCGCCCACAGCTGGTCGTCGAGTTAGATCATTTGTGCGAAGTAAAGAAAATCCGATGCGTCCGCACAGTAGTCACATAGAGCTTCATGATCAATCACCGATACATGGGTGGGAGGGGTCGATGGTTGGGGAACCTATGTACTGCTGTACATCGGAACGCATGTACTGCTGTGCATCGTGGGTGGGTTGGCGGATTGGTGGGTGTAAGCGGGTGGCGATTTACGTGGCGTGGGTACTTGGGTGGGAAGTGGGTAGGTTGTGTAAGTTGACCGGTATAATATATCTAGACCCCTCAATACCCTCGGGTTCCATGAAACCCAGAGATTCATAGCAATCCGTCCTGGATCAATGTTCGTAGTGCACATGCAGAAAGGAGTCCCTACATAATATTGCTGGGAACAGTTTCCGATTGAATTCGGGCTCCTTGGTCGACGGCACTTTGTTTCTGTCGTGTCCCGTGTATTTCTGTCTTGTAAACAATCGTGATATTGTTGGTCCGTTCCTGAAAACACAATCGTCCCCATAGCTTACCTCGCCCCGAGCGACACATATTTTGTATTGTACATGTGTCTACGCTGCGTTCTCCGCCCGTATTTTGGGCCATAAATACGAATCTGCACACCATGGATTCATGCGTTTATAATCGTATTCGACGATTTCAACGATAGAGGAAGCACATTTCCGTTACGTTTTTCTGAATGACAGGGTTCTGTACCCACAATCGTCGGAATCCCACTTTTGTTTCGAACAATGGCGTTTTTTGGGCCATGAGATTATCCATCGGGATGCAATTTTATTCTGACTGAAGTCAGGTTTCGGATGAGGTATGGAGTTCCTTAAACGACGATACTCAGCAAAGTCAGGGTGAATCTCTATCGTAGAACCCCTCATACGCGTCAACAATGGGTTTATGCACGTTATCGAGGCACGAGTTTTTTTGGGTTTCTTCCTGCACACTATGTTTGTACTTTTGTACCTTATGCAGCTCCGTCTATTTAGAATCGCCGATCTGGCGTGATACAGAAGGCAGTCGTCGTCCCTGCTCACCACCTGTTCGAGATATCATTGTATAGCGCGAGAAAAGTGCAGCGTGGCTTTAATACGCTGCTGTAGAACGTGTCCTGCGTAGTCACGTGTCAAGCGAGCTACGCATGAACGGATGAAGACGAGAGATTCCAACCGAGGGGATCGTACGTTATGTCCAAGGCCCCACCAATACATCATCGACACACAACTTAGCCCTACCTTTATCATCACTAACCACTCACACGTTCATACGGACAGTATATTTCGTATAAAAGCCCGGATCGAATCGTGTGATAACAGCGACTGCCTGAGTATGGGCAAGTCATGCCCGTGGGGGAAGAATCCAGGTAGCACCTCATCATATTCATAGTCTGTGCGCAACATAAACTTCCGATCTCGTAGACCAGTTTCGAGCACCACGTATCAGCAGCACACGTAGATCGTTCTCGTCGGCTACAATCCAAAGTTGCATAAGCACGCTGCCAGGTAGACCGTAGACTCTGCGCTGGTGCTAGACTAGGAAGACATCCCTCGGGAAGCTCAAAACACCTCGTATCCGCCAGAACAGTTTCGATACTCACATGTCTACCGCGGGAGACGCCGGCCTTTGGTCTCAGTCTTGAGTCTTGGTGAGTCGAAAGCCGACTACAAGCTCGTTGAACGCAGTCACGCTCTTGACACCTCTATCCGCCCACTGTGTACAACACTTTGGACATGAATAAGGCCAAAAGAGAAGAAGGGCTGCACGTTTTGCCGTCTCGCTGGTGGCCATCTACACGGAACAAAAGGATGCGTCGACAAAGGCGACCTACGCCAGATCCTTCGACAACAAGCTTCCTTACATCGTCTACCAATAAAACAACTCGACATATATTGTAAAAATAAACTTGCGTCAGCGCGCCATACTGTGACATCCTGAATTGGACACACATCACAACCCCGCCCCCCCCGTTCACTTCAAGCCATTGGCTTGTTCAAAGTACCACAGTGCCTATCAAGAACATCGCACGATGAATATCAGCAGCGGTGGATGTGAAGCTGAATTTTGACTACCACACAACGCAAACAAACCGACGAGCCCCGCGAAAAGCGTAATCGACAGGGTCCAGATATTTTAGACGTTCGTCCGGACGAGACCCACTCGTCACAATATCTAAAGGTCACCACTATCCCGCTTCGTCTACGAGCCACAGGTTTGCTGCTTTCATTTTTTCGATCCTATGGTGGCGAGGGAAGCAATGGGCGATTAGTGTCTCCGAGGAGATTGGTGTCCTTTCGCAGTGACGAGTATATTTGTTGTGAGGCAGCAATGTCACAACAAAGGGTTCAGGTAATGCTGTCAAGACTCCACGTCCAACTGCCGTGCTTTCGAAGTTTCTCATGTCACTCCTACTCGCATTGTAATCCCATTCCAGTTTGAGCTGGAGTGCTGCCTTGTTATGGCCAGTCTGATCTTCCCCCACCTCGTTGACTGCATGTTCCATCAGTGTCAGAAACGTATCCATGCCCGCGCCGCCAGCTCGATACAAAGCGAACCCTGTGCACAACGTCAATCCGGAAACGGGCTCTCGGTACTTTCTAGGGAACTGTCCTCTCTGGAAAAGTATATTGCCTTCAATCGTGCGCAAATCAGGGATTGGGTCGGCCAGCCACAAGGCGTCATTGTCCGACATGAGAACATCATGACCTTCCTGGAGCAAAAACACACAATCATCTTTACCCTGATAACGAGTAGAAGACCCCTGCTAGTGACGCCGTTGATTGTAAGGCTGGGAAGACCAAACACAGCATCCATCCTGGCCGCGGATTTCTCGTCGAAGCAGACAAGATACATGCTTTGGAGTCGTTCAGGCGCATTCTGTCTCATAACCAACAGAAAATTCTCCTCCATCTCCAAGTAAGCCTCATTAAATACTTGCAGTATCACGGGTGATTCCACGCTGGGTGGCAGCAGCCTCAATGCGCTAGCACACGTAAAGTCCTCGACTGCGAGCGATTCCTGAGCCTTGGGGGTCACCCGTACGGACAGATCCGTTCCAGTCGCGAGCACGGCCGCTGTGAGGATCGCGAATATAGCCCTGACCAGTCGGACAGGATGGCGCTGTGATGACATCCTACACGGTTCCAATTTGTGGCTGCTGCTTTTTCACATGCAGGGCATGGCATCACATGGGGGAGAGGGCAACATCAAAGCGGCGCACGCTGTATTTAGTCATGCATGGGAGGGGGCGTCTGGTTGGCCGGTTGCGTCTCACGAAGGGAAGATGTGAAGATTAAGACATGTCGATCACGCTCGTAGTACATGCAACGGATTGATTGGGCGTTGATAAAGTTGATGTCCGACCTACGCCGGAAGACGTGGCACAACACGGACCGGACATGATCGCATCAGTATTGTGGTTCAATAGCCGGTAGCGACGACCGCATGACTTTTTCGTCATTTTATTTTTTGGTTCTCAACAGGTTGCCCTACCCGCGACAGTTTACTCACCACCGCAGTTTGCAGGTAACGTATTCCCCCAAAGTATCGACTGAGTGCAGCTTTCTTTTCTAGAGCGCTTTCATTCAGCTTCACACACGAGTTATCGTCCCGATCGCCACAGCATATTTCACGATGATGCCGAAGCACAGGTGATAAACTCAGCAACAGCGTCGGCAAATAGGAAGAAATACGGTTCAAACAATATAATAGAAAGTCCAGTCTCAGCTCGGAAGACACGAAAAGACCGTTAGACACGGATGTAAATCTGCATACTTCACGTACTTACATTTTCGTTTAAAGTGGCATATACCTGGTGGTAAAACGCCTAAACCTATCCATGGGGGAAAATCCCAAGTACGAAAAAACCGGCCGCCCCTTCATATTATCTTTGGCTCTCTGAAACCTCGTTATTATAGTACGTTTTACCTGGTATATGGAGAAACAAGGGACAGAGTGTGTACACATTTGTGGAGAATAACAACCGATATACACGCATAGCTTAAGTCGTGTTGAAAGCGTTGTTTTAGCATATCGATATGATTGATTTCGCTACCAGACCACCCCCGCAGGCCTTTGTATTGCTGACCAGGGCACCGAAGAGCGATCATCAACGCGTCAGCTCGTGATCTACAGAATGTTTAGTCTAGACCTGGCCAACTTGCGGGAAGTGAATTATGGACGGAACATACATGTTTCGCTTTCGTTGTATTCCTTCTACTATCACAAGTGTTGTCTAAGCAAATGTACGCATTGTTGTCAATCGCCAAGGTACCAGTGTATTTTACAAAAGCTACCTTGCCTCCCATACGACATTTATGTTTTCAGTGTGAGAATGGAAAAATATTCTATCAACCGGCCTTGAGGGGCGTATCCAAGCAGCCAGGGTGCCTGATGTATTCTCCATCGACGCAGAAAATATTGTGTCTCTCATACAAAGAACGTGGTACGATGGCATGGATAGAAAGCAAGAATCAACGGGGATATCATACTTTGGATGAGCATACTAGTTCTGCTGGGTATACGGGTATGACGGGTATACGGCAGTAGGGCATTATGTGTTCAGAAATATCTTGACGGGTGTACGACAGCAGGGAATTATGTGTTCAGAAATATCTTCATCGCAGTGAGAGCTTAGACGATGACATGTCTACACCTGCATGACATAGTCAATTGCAACGCGAGAGGCACCAAAGGCACGCCCACAATGTGTTATCCAGAGAAAAGACATGTATTAGGCAGCGACGTAGATACCTTGAATGGTCGAGTTTCGGCGGACAAAAAACCGATGGGGGACCTGGCAGAAACAATCAGAGATGACATATTTGAAGGCGGGAATGACTCTTCAGTACCAAATTGTGTGTAAACGGAATTCCCATGTATATCTATCTAATGATGTGCTCCTCGCTTGTCTTATTGGCTGTCTGGAATAAGGTAGCGCGACCCAAAGCGCTCAAGCCCCGTCTTGCTGCATGCGTAGGAAGACTGGGTGCCACGGGTAAGTAAACACCAGGTGCAATGCCGTGCCGAGCCGTGGCCGTAGCACAATCATGGGGCAGTTCTGACAACCACCTCGCCAGCCGAGCAGCTGACTTACAATTTCAAATTGCGATTCTGTTGTGGTGTTGTTTGTCAAACCCACGCCAGAGGCTCTCGGATCTTTCCAGGCTTTTCGATGTCGAATAGGGCGTGCTCACGGCTCCGCTACACACTGGAAGGACAGGGTCCCATTTCCGTGTCAGAAATTTCTATATGTCTCTGTAACTACGACCTACCGGGGGCATAAACGGTGATTCCCGGTGTCGGTACTGCCTGACACGGCTTGGAAAACCCACCCGTACAAGCTGATCATTGATTTGGCTAAACCTCATGGACCTGGCCGTATCCGAGGACAATACGATCCCATCGCCAGATCTGAAGTCCTCTATACATCCACGACACAATCATGCCCGGGACGGAAACCATGATGCTCCCGGTCAATACGAACCCGCAAGGTGTGGAAACCACAAACCCACTGCCTGATCTAAGGTTGGCTGGGGCACATGGAGCCATCGCTTGGCGACAGTTTTCTCTCACGACAACGGTGAGGCCTCGCCGCACCGGTGGTTGTCAAAGTCACATCCCTGTATAAGATAAACTTCCGTACGTCTACAACACCAGCAACCCGGGAACGAAAACAGACATACCTCTGGTTCGACATCGCCCCACGACATTTGGAATGCCCAACCCCACGGGCTGATGTATGATTGGCCGAGTCATGGCGTTGCGTGCGTTGAATCCTAGGACAACGTCGAGCTCTCGCTGCACACGGCGACGATACTTCACCATCCCTTGATCAGAAACTGTTTCATAAATATAAAAAGCCGGCAATCTTGGGACGAAACCACCCCTCAAAGGTGGGAAATCCCCAACCCTACAATCTGATTTGTGGTCGGCCGCGTGTATTCGTGCCATCGCGCCGCGAGCGCCGCACCCGGGGACGACAATTTACATTACTCTGGTCAGGAACACTTTGATAAATCTATATACTCCAGCAACCTGGAGACGATACCGCCCCACAACACCGTGCAAACCCCAAACACACTAACAGGTATGTGGCTAGGGTTCATGGAGCCAGCGCGCGTCAATAGTTGCTCCTCCGGACAATGGCGATGTCCAGTTGCATCCGAGAGAGAAAAATTCCTCTCGCCGGATCAGAAAACTTAAACGCATCTTCGACTCAAACAAAAAAAATATTCTAGCAGATATCCCGCTTGTTGAAACTGCCCAGCTAGATGCGGAAACACCAACCCCACTCGACGAATTCATTGTTGGTTTGTGATTGTGGAGCCAGCGCTTTGCTACAAAGTCGATTTTCAGGACAACGGCAAGGTCCCGTCGTATCCGGGGATGCTAAGGTCATACGCCAGGATACCTAATCCTTCCAAACATCTGTAAGTCCAACAACTCGAACACAACATCAGACAGCGCCCGGGTCGACACCGCTCCATACAGTGAGGAAACCCCAACCTTTCTGGTCAATTAGCGTCTAATCTGGGATTCATGGTCCATGTTTCGCAGGACCAGAGGATGGTGAGACCCCCTCTCACAATCGTAAATCCTTCCATTATTGTTTAACGCTTATAACCCTGGGATCAAAACGGTCATCTCCCACGAACCGTGGGAATACTATTCCCACCGGCTGAATTTACAATTTGCTGGGACTCATTAGGCCAGCGCGCGACGACAGTTGCTCCTCGGGAAAGGTCGAGGTTCGAGCACACCAGAGGATGATTAGGCTTCCTCTCCGAATCGTGGGTCCATCTTTACCAGTTCAACCCGAAACGACCCCGAGGCGAAACTGGTCACCCCCCGCGTCGAAAACGCCCGACAAGGTGGGGAAACCCTAGTGCCACCGGTCAAATTAAGGACGAGCTGGAGCTCATTGGACTAGGGCGCGGCGACAGATTATGTTTGGGATAACGTAGAGGTTCTGCCGCGCGCGTGGATGATACATAGGCTTCAAAAACCTTAATCAGAAACATTTCCATACATGTATAACTACAACAACCCCGGGACGAAAATAAACATTCTCTCGGTCGATACCACCCGACAAGGTGTGGAAACCCCAACCGCATGGTATGACTGCCTAAAACGGCTGAGGCCCAGGGAGCTAGGTTGCGGAGACAGTTGCTGCTCGGGACAATGACGATTTTCTGCCGGACACTGAGAAGATATCGTCCCATAACCTGATCCAAAAATTTTGAACAACTCTGACAACCTCGAGACAAAACAGACATCTCCTGGTCTTCCCCTGCGAGGTGTGCAACGCCCAGCCTCACGTGCTGACTGCCGGACGGGCTGGGGCTAATGGAGGCCTTCCACGATAGAGGTTAACCCTAACACTTGTAAGGCTCCTCACTGAACGAGCTCGATACCTCACTGGAAAACAGACTTGACCAAAAATCAGATTGCATTCCGAATAATATTTTCACGGCCCAAGTGCACAAAAACGTCATATGTTCGAAACAACATTGGCTTTCAGACGATTTTGGGTTAAGAAACATCGTGATTCAGAAGATATTTTAGCGAAAATGTGTTAACTCTGTCGTAGAAGGCATCATGGTCTCACCCCAGGAAAGCAAAACTTTCAACACATGTACTTTTACAACAATTCGGTCACGGATTTCGACATCCCCCCAGTCGATACGGGCCCGCGATATGTTGCAACAAGTATATGGCTTGCATTCGGGGATGGCAGTGGTTCTTGGGGTCAGCGCGCGACGACACTTGCCCGTTCAGACAATCGCGAGGTCTTTCCGCACCCGAGAACGATAGGGTTCCATCTCCGGATTATAAATAATTCCATACATCTCCACCTCGAACATCCATGGGGCGAAAACGGACATCCCCCGAGTCGATACGGTCCCGCAAGGTGTCAAGGCCTTACCCCACGGGCTGATGTCAGGATTGGCTGAGGCTCATGAATACACGCATGGCGACAGTTGGCCAGATATATGTCCCATCTCTGAATCAGAAATCCTTGCGTGAATCTACAACTTCAACAACCCGGGGCCGACAACGGACTCGATTCAAGCCCGCAAGGTGTGGCAGCCCTTTGCCCAGCGGTTGAATTTAAATCGGCGCGCAGCGAACGTTGCTCGTCGTAAAACGTCGAAGTTCGACCGCACCAGAGAATAAAACGCCCCCCTCAACCCCGACAACCCTGGGACCAACCTGGTCATCCTGCGTGTCGATATCGCCCGACAACCCTAGCCCCACACGCTGAACATATGATTACCTGGGATTCATTGACCCAGCGCTCGGCGACAGTTTCTGCTCGGGATAACGTCGACGTTCCGCCGCACCAGGGGGGTAAGGTTCCGTCGCCTGGATCAGAAACCCTCCAAATCAGGTACGCTCAAGTGCTTACGATTGGTGATATTTCCATTTAAATGGACTTGCAGTACTACCACATGAAATTAAAGTGGCATGTCCACAAACGGGGCTGCAGTACTTGACACATACAGAACTCGTTAAGCAACCACTAAAACAATATCAAACGGAGTATAAACATGAAAAAACGAACCTCGTAATATTTAGGCCGCGTCCAACCAAAAGATCGTGGACGGACACACTCGACTAAACCAAAACAGTGAGCCCAAGCCTGACCCCAAGAAATTTCGTCCCACATTCTCGTGACGGGGGTTGATGTGTTAGTCAGGTGTGTTTGGGTTTTGTTAATCCAAATATGAACAAACCAACATTATCGTGGTTATTAGCTTATAGATATGCCCGCTTATCTAAACATCCAAAAATAGCAGATTTAAGCATCCTTATTTCCATATTTTGTACAAATAAAGTACTAGCTGTTGATACCGTAGCTTTGTACTAAAGCGTCGCAGCACTGCTGTAAGCCTCCATCAGCAGGATAATGACCGCCCTCGTACTCGTCGTCTTCGACAACGTGGACGACGAGATGTGGTACACACCCACTAAATTGATCCAGGAAACATTGTTGCAGGTCTGTGGAGTTTTTTTAAGGCTGCCTCGTGAAAATTGGTCGTCTACGACGAGACCCCCAACAACACTCCCCACGGAGGCTGATGGACAAACACTCCACGACATCATTAGAGGGTTGGCTAATGGGACGGACGTGCCAGAGATCCGAGTGCAGAGCGTCATGCGGACACGATTGACGGAATTACTTGTTGTTCTACATGGGCGGGGGTGAAGGTGGTGTCGTGGTTGCGCCCTCTATATGCTAGATTGATTATGCATGTTTGCCTGTGGTAGGCGTTTTTTTTTCGGATGGTGGCGATTTGTTTGGTCTCGTGCCTCCATAGTTCTGCTCAAATGAAGGAGTTTCTGGAGCGTGTCGTTCGTTGTCCTGTAAATATTACCCTTGGGTGGGCGATCGATCGATCTTGTACCCCTCTAGCTCAGTAGGTAATTCCTTCACGTTTGACGAAATCGAGGACACGGGTTCGAATCTCACTTCGAACGTTTCTATTATGATACAAGCGCTTGCGCGTGCGTCCCTAAACGATATATCTCCCTGGTCCCCCGGGTGAAGAAACGAAGCGGGTAGGTCAGCGTACGGCCGTACACGGTATCGACGCCCTAAACATCCCGCCGTTCAGAGGGGGGGGGAGAGTGATAGAAATGTTTCCTCGGGCTTGGGAATCGATCGATCTTTCACCCCTATAACTCCGTAGGTGACACCTTCATAGTTATACTCAAATTAGGTGGGAACAGATTTTTGTTTTTGACCTTGGTGGGTACACGGGTAGGCCGAAGAACAGTACGAGTACGCCCGCCGGGGAGGAGAGTGGGTATAACGTTAATAGCTGATGATGTGTATATATATACTTGCGTGCCTGGTATGCGCACAAACGTACGGCAATTATTAGGAACTTTGTACGCGGCAACACGGCAACACCGCAGTTTATGTGGAATGTGGAACACACCACACATACAAGCGTCATGAAATACCAAATAAAGCTTACCTGAGCAAATGAACCGGTGTAGGGTTTGAACTATCAGCATGACGGAAGGAGACGAGGTATGGTGGTGGGTGACATTTTTTACATGTGCAGAGAGGGAACACATACCGTGTGTGATGGACTACACAATATTTACACGTTTTTCAACCAAGTTTTTGTCAAATCCGTCGGTTGTTGCTTCGACCGTTGAATGATGGATACTCCATTTTCCAAACGTGCATGCACTCACAAAAAGGTTTCCAACGACGAGCGTAAGATACCCAAGCTGGCAAGCTGCGTCGTACGCCGTTTGCCCAGAAGCAAAAACTTGACTCGCTCACAAATCAACGACACAAAACACATATTTTTTACAGTAAATCGTTGAGTGTGGTCTGGTACCTGTGGTGTGTTTTCTGGGTGTTGTGCTGTTTTGCAGCTGTGTGCGTGTTCGTGGCAGTCTGTCGGTGGTGGTAGTGTACGGAACCCGGTGCAAAAACGCCTTCCATTTCACAAAAAAATGACTAATTTTCACCCTAATAAACTAAGCAAATAAGCATGCTTAAGTAAGCAAGTTTTTTTCCCCACATAAACAATGACCAAAACAAGCCCGTTTTTTAGAGTTTCTTACCAACACTGTGCAAGAGGGATGAACTCCAAGGTGGGGCTTGGTTGTCGTGGTGGAAGAGTTTGGCCATTTTCGGGGAGGTGGTAGTGTTGGTACGCCACTCAAAAAATGGCTCGTTTTGATTATTGCATATTTGGGGGGGAAAAAATGCTTGTTAAGCATGCATATTCGCTTATTTTATTAAAGTGAAATTTGGCAATTTCCAGATAACGTGAAGGCGTTTTCGCACCGGGCACACGGGTACAACACACAGCCCGCGACGAATTGGCGAATAGCCGAAGCACAGCACAAAGGAATCAAATCACAGGTACCGGACAACACCTAGCGCTTTGCCATTTTATTAATGTGTTTATTTATGTATCGTTGATTTGCGAGCGAGAAGTCACGTGCTGCTTCTAGGCAAACGACGTATCACGCAGCTTCCCAACTTGAGTATCCAACAATCTTCCATTCGAAATCACATTTGACGTATACTATTGTTCATATTTGGTGAGTACATCAAGCACCACGCAGCTTCAAAAATGGACTATCGACCATTCAACGGCCGAATCTCATAGATGACGTATTGGATTGAGTTTATGAGTACATCGGGCACCACGCAGCTTGGAAAATGGGGTATCGTCCATTCAACGGTCGAACCCACAGCGATTTGACAAAAACTTTCAAGACAAACATATTATTATTGCATCATCCACCACACCCCGTAAGTTTTCTCTTGTCTGCACATCTAAAGGCCATCCACCACACCTCATCTCCTGTACTCATGTTGGTAACTCAACCCATACACTAGTTTACTCACCCAAGTAAGTTTTGTTTAGTATTTCAAGACGCGTGTGCACATTCCACACAAACTGCAGTGTTGCCACGCACAAATTGGTTGATAGCCGTGAGTATCTGCGCGTACTTGGCACACCAGTATACATCCATGTCAACAACAGCTAACGTTAAACCCCGTCTGCTCCCCGGCAGGCATACTCGTGCTGTCCTTCAATCTACCCGTGTAAGCGTCAAGCCATTCAGAAGAAATACCAAAACGAGCTATGCTCGAATCTTGGAGGAACGCATTACGTTTTCGTACTCACAGGGGCTATAATTTGCTTCCTGGATTCGGTCCTCAGGAGCAGCTCGGGTTTGGATTTCTTCGGAATAGCATGCCATGAGTGTGAAACAAATTAGGTACGTACGATCTCATCCTCGCAAGGGTTGCCGTTGTTCAGACGGGATTTGTGTGTGTTTGTGTGTTTCAACTCTCTCTTGTAGGAACGCAGTACGTTTTCGTACTGACAGGGGATACTGTTTGTTTCCTCGATTCGATCCTGAGCAGCTCGTTTGGTCTTTCTTCGGGATGGCAAGAGTGCGGCACAATTTAGGTTCGTACGATCTGGTCCTCGCAAGGGTCGCCCTTGTTTAACGACATTTGTGTGCGTGTTTTCGTACTCTTCCTTTTAGGAAGGCAATATGTTTCCGTACTCACAGGGGCTACAATTGTTTTCCTGGATTCGGTCCTCAGGAGCATCTCCTTTCGGATTTCTTCGGAATAGCATGTCATGAGTGTGAAACAAATTAGGTACGTACGATCTCGTCCTCGCAAGGGTCGCCCTTGTCCAGACGAGATTTGTGTGTGTGTTTTTACTCTCCCTTGTAGGAACGTAGTACGTGTTCGTACTCTTAGGGGCTACTACCGTATTTGTTTCCTGGATTCGATCCTGAGCAGCTCGTTTGGTATCTTTTCGGAATGGCAAGAGCGTGACACAAATTAGGTTCGTACGATCTGGTACTCGCAAAGGTCGCCCTAGTTCAGACGAGATTTGTGTGCGTGGTTTCGTATTCATTCTTGTAAGAAGGCAGTACGTTTTCGTATTCATAGGGGCTACTATTGGTTACCTAGATTCGATCCTGAGCAGCTTGTTTAAGATTTAATCGGAACGGCAAGTGCGTGACACAGATCAGGTACGTACGATCTCGTGACACAGATCAGGTACGTACGATCTCGTACTCGCAAGGGTGGCCCTTGTTCAGACGAGATTTGTGTGCGTGTTTTCGTATTCTTTCTTGCAAGAAGGCAACACGTTTCCGTACTCACAGGGGCTACAATTTGTTTCCTGGATTCGGTCCTGAGGAGCAGCTCGTTTTTGGAGTTCTCCGGAATGGCATGTCAATATTGTGAAGCAAATTATGGGGATCCACTAACGCACTACACCGTGCAACAACACAAAAAAAAATGTTCAGGGATATACGTCATCCTGGGTACATAAGGACAGAAAAAAAAATGGCAGACGGTCGAATGCGGACGGCAGGCTCCGACAACCACAACCTATCACAGCAACACTGCGTGACGAACACGCACGGCGGGTGGGCGGTAGCGTTGGAACGTTGGGATCTGCGCATGTTGTCTGTTATGTATCTGGTTTATGTCTGAGCTGTGAGCACACACAGCTCATGAGAGCCTAGGGGAGAAAACAGACACCATGTTCCGACACGTACGTACAAAATAAGGCCTCTCGTACTGAACCCAGAAAAATCGTATTATCCACTCCCGCCGGAAAAAGAAAACTTAGAGCGCCCGCCACGCGCTCCAGAGTGCATGGATGGCGCCGAAACCTCGACCAATGTGTCCGGTTAGGCTTCCTGGAGTCCGAGCATTTGATGTTTTGCCGAAAAGTACTTTGTGCGACGAAAAAAGTTGGCGTAGGTACGAAAATTTGACAGACATACGTTAGCATATAGTACGTAGTGCAAATTGTTCTACCAAATGATAGTCGTGCGGTAACAACGCTACTCCGCAACTAGTAGGCGTACATCTAGTTGTATTCAGTTCGCTAGCTATCTGGGATTTCCCACACGTTTTCCCATAATTAGTACTTTTCGCTTCTAAACTGCAGATGATTGTACTGATCAAAGGAACCAATTGATATTATTATTTCATTCGAACCACGGCAAACTTGGAAGGCCCAGATGAGTGGCATAGGATGGCGCGCGAAGAACATTTGATTAACGTGAAAAACGTTCCCTCTCGTTAATTTATTTACGATAAAATGGCTGATCCGCCTCACAGGTGGCCACTTGGGTACGTTGCGGGACCTCGTGGCGGAACCACAATCAACTTGAGTATGTTGCGCGAGCAGGAAAAACGTATACCGCAAACATACCAAATGCACCTCGATTGTGAGGCGTCCTGTCGTGAAGTTTGCATAACGTGTGACGTTGCCGCTACTTGCAACGATTGCTTGACTTTTTTTTTCTCCAACGCGTATGACACATTTTGCGATCTTTTGTATACCGTATGTGCTGTTATATACTTGACGAAATACACCACGGAATATTGAACACAGGAAATCTGGGGCTTGTGGTGGGCACTGAATTGTTGTCACGTGGGTATCTGTAATGGATGAAGTTCGAGTGAGGATGTTTGCATCGCACAAAAGCTAGGTAAGTCTATGTCGATCGCACTTTTTATACCAAAATATTTGTACGTAGTTATATTTTTGTCCATTTTTCGTTTATTATTGCAGAGTAAACGCGGAATTCGTGAAAACAAAACAGAGTGACTATGAAAATAGTACAAACAGTTCTTCCCCGAACATGGTATGTGCCGAAGTTTCAATAGTTTTACTTTTAACGTACGTTTTCGGTGGTTTTCACGTATAGAGCATGTTCGCATTTTTTTTTTTTTTTTTTTTTTTTTTTTCGTCACTTTTACTTTCCTGCCCACTCGTAAGAGGTTTTACCCTCGACGATCTTCTGGACAAGCCGTGGTCACAGGTGTCGTCCCTTGTCGGTTTTATGCAGTGCAAAACAACGAGTGAGACCGGAAAAGTCATATATATATCTAGAAAAAAAACAACACAGTGTTGACCGTACACAAGTCGTGAGTTGGTGTTGTGGAGGGCGTATGCATTGCGCTATGTTGTCTTTTCTCTACTACGGGGGGCCATAGTTAACAGTACCAAATTTTGCTAGAAAAAATGGGTAAATATATATGTTTTTATGGGTACCATAGGTCCTATTAACTATGGACCCCCGTAATAGTAATAATTTTAGGGCAAATGCCCAATTCAGGTATACCTGATCCGTTTTAGCCTACATACTAAAACTAAGTAAAAAACGCGCGCCACGAGCGGTGTGATGTCCATGACACTCCTTCAAAAAAGGAATGCGCCTAAAGCATTAAGCGTGGCACATGGCCTCCAAAATCTGAATTGCTTTGTTTTCTTCATGGTGAAGGTACAGAGTACCACGGGCTCCACTGGGACCTGCAAAGAATGAGTCACTATTAGTATGCTTCGTTTGGTTTGCCACGGCGGGAGCGCAAAGAGTATTTACTCTGGCGCCCCCCCCCCGTTGACAGCGTTAAAACTTCCAGACCGTCATCGCGGAACCGCCTGCTCGGCACGAAATTATCTTGACGTACCAAACCTGAGACCACCCGCCCGAGTGTCCATGGTGCTGTAAAGACTGTTGGGAACATAGAAAACAACAGAGTACACACAACATCTAACTGAATGAATCACATCGCACACCCCAAAGGAGAAAAAGTGAATCCAGCGTACGCATGTATGCATGTATATACGTACTATTACGTACGACGTAGGAGTACAAAGTTTATACGTCAATGCAGAAGAAGTTCAACCGAGGGAGGGCAGACGAATACGGAAAGAAAACACATCACTGTACGTATGGCGTAGCTGATTGTTCAAAGTTGGCAGAAATCAGTTGAAAGATAGACAGTAGAAAAAATCAGGTGTACCTCGGCCGTTTCGTACAAAAAACAGCTACAATGTCAGCTTGGCCAATACCAGGGCTCCTGGTGTGTATTTAGTACTTGATTTCAGCATTGGGCAATACCAGGGCTGAAATCAAGTACAAAACACACACCAGGAGCCCTGGTATTGGCCATGCTGACGTTGTAACTGATTTTGGCACGAAAGTGGCGAGGTATACCTGATTTTGGCAATAACCCATACATCATTTTTTCCCGTTTACTTTGAATTTTGTTACTGTTTAGTTTTCCATTTTTTTTTTCGGAATTCATGTTTTGCCTTAGTTGCTGTCGTTTTTGCTTTTGTGATTTGTTTCTCGATTCGAATATATTTTTTGTTTAACTTTGCTGTCAAATACTACAGCCGTAACAGAAGACACAGCACTTTCACCTGGTACGTTTCTCGGCCTGAGTACATTGTGCATTGCGACGTACATTCGACAATCCGGGGACGTTGTGGACGTTTACGTTCGAAATTGCTCGACCTTGAGATTTGTGGCCACGGGGTTTTCACTTATAAACCCTATCTACAGCACCGCAGTCCCGTTTGGGAGACAAACCACTTGCAATTGGAATTTAGTGATATATGTGCCCATTTATAATGGTCAGATAGCAACAGCCGTTGTCTGGTAGAATGGTGATGTTGTTCTCAAGAACCTTCCAAAATATGCAGCGTGTGGTCAGACAAAGGAGCCAGAGTCGTAAACACATCCGAGAAACAATACCAACATCGAAATTCGCACGACGCGTGCCACCTATAAAAAAAAAACGAAACGAAGAAGGCGTACTCATGGAAATATATCAATGTGCAAACTGAACCAACATGGCCGCGGGTAACTACAGCTGAAGTTCTCCTCGTCCCACAACTAACATGATGCCACTGACTACGGCAGTCGGTTTCTGGAGTGCTGCTTGGACCTTATGAAACACATGGTTAGGGTGATCACAGAAAGAAACACGCCGGGCGCCCACGGTTTGGGGTGCTGTCAGAGCGACGACTCGCGAACATGCAGCGAAAAAACAGGAATAAAACCGAAGCCACCACACATACCAACGCTACTGCAATGCCTCACTTTTTTGTTCAATTGCACCTATTTCACCGCATGTCCGCGAGGCGTCACTCTGGCAGCAACCCAGAGAGGAAGCAAGCGTGTTCTTCTTTCTCTGTGTTTACGACTACCGTGCATTTCGTACGGTGCAGGCAGCACTCCAGACAACAGCCGCAGCAGTCAGCAGCCACGAGTTGATTAGTGGGAACGGGGAGAACTCTATGTTGTACGTAGTTGAGTGCATATACCCGTGGCCATGTTTGTTCAGTTTGCACATTGATTCCAACTGTGCGTGTGTGTGCGCCTTCATTGTCTCTTGTCTTTTTAGGCAGTCGAATTTCATTTTTTTTTTATGGTTTTCCTCATACTTCTACGTTTGGTTAGGTTCCAGAACCTTTGTGCGACCACGGACTCCTTGGGCTGAGAGTTTGTGTGAGAAAAGCAACAACAAACAACAATAGGCGTGGGCATAACTCTAGATTGCTGAACTGATTTTTACATGAGGAAATGAAGGCCTGTACCGGTGGCGGGAAGCAACGACACCTACGACAGCTTGTCCAGACGAGAGGGAGAGTGTGAGTTCATTACAATAATCCATTTTTGTACCCGTCGACACGCAGCACAACCAGTGTCTGTGCCTGTTCTTCAATTCTATCGAAAGAGGGAGATACAAGTTATGTGGGCACGAAAGTTATGTGGTCACATACCTACTCCACAGAGATACTAAACTGCTGTTACGTATACGGCCTGTAAGCACCGGCCATTAATCGGAGACAATGTGATGTTCATTATCACTTTTACTTTCCAGCCCACTCGTAGGAGGTTTTACCCTCGACGATCTTCTGGACGAGCCGTGGTCACAGGTGTCGTCCCTTCTCCCCCCCGGTACGTGCCTTTAGTTTTTATCGCGCATAGGGTTCAGCATTCCCACTGCTCGTCGATTTGCATCGAATGTACAGCTAACTCACGCTCTCGCGCTTTCCGCTAATCAATTTTATTCAAAAAAAAGTCCCTATGAGCATGCACTCGGTGAGACTCGAACTCACGAAATTGATCTTGATAGGCTCGCGGACCACTTACCAGGCCACCGGGGACGCCGGCATGTATGTGATGAGGAATATGTTATCAAACGCAAGTTGTTTGATGCGGACCAAAAAATTTAAAACGACACAGCAGCAGTATTCGAGCTACTACTACTACGTACTGGTATACGTATCGGACTAGAATATCGGGGTATTAGAGGTGCGCAGCATGGACAGCGTTGACCTCTCCCCTCAAGCTGACTAACGGCAGTAAAACAGCAGTAGACTAAATGCGAAAAACTAGTCGACGTTTCACATTTTCTCATTTACTCTACTTTCATATTGCCTCGTATTCGCATCGATGCCCAGCCAGAGTCCTCGATCAACCAACCATGAAACAAACAGATGTCATTTCTCTGCAGTGTCTACAGGGCACTTCAATAAGGGAAGCTACATACGAGATACGTGTACGTCTGTTCATTCCAATTTCCAACATTCCCAAATCTCAATATCCAATGTTCAGAGATTATCTGCCATTCTGAAATCGATATACGTCGATTCAATCTGAAAAAGGAAACCACCAGCAGCAATAAAAACGGGCCTGGTGCGGATGTAAGTCTTTGCTGGTGGCGCCTCGGTACATTGTCATTCATCCTCTCTGTCCTGGGGCAGCGTGTCCTGTCGCGCCAGTGCGGTGATCCCGAACAGACGATGCAAACGTCTCCACATGCGCCCATTCTCACTCGCTTCGCAGTCTCCTTCCTCGGGGGCAACGCCCCGCCAACAACCACCCGCGGGCGTGATTCTTCATCCGCCCAAGCAAACGATTCTGCTAAAACACTTTCAGCGTCGCTCCCGCGGTCTCCACTTTACCCCCCGGCTCCTGCTGGCCAAACTCCTTCGTTCATGTTCTCTCATTCTTACTTTCAACTTTAACATCGTTAGCGCGAGGCGAACCGACCCAATCAGGCACATGCCTGGCTATCCAGGGGTGTTGCAGCAGCGAAAGTTACGCGGCGGTCGACACAACGGCGGCGGCAGCGGTATCAAAGTCAGTGGTTTCGGTGGCGGTGGTCACGGGGGCGGCGGTAACGATGGTTACCTCGTACGCCTCATCGTCGCAGCAAATGTAGCAATCCCCGGACTGCTGATGTTGCTTATGGTGCTGCTGAAGCTGCTGCTATGCTACCCTCCAGCTCCTTCGCCACCAGTGCCAAGCGAATCTACCAGGTCCGGTTAAAACTTGGCCCTGCTGTGATCGTTGCTGCTTCTGGGGTGGCGTCTCCTGTCTCTCCTCTCACGTACTTTCCTCCAGGAATTCGATCTACTCTTCTCTGTTCAGACCCTGGCTCCCTGGGTATCAACAAGCACATCATCTAAGAATAGACATGCTGGAAGAAGATCATGTGTTGATCGATCTCTAAAGGTATCGACGCAGCTGGCACGGGAAGGCTTGGTTGACTCCAGACAAAACCACGGAACTCCTCTTATATCACATCCGAGCTGTCGTGTCGACTCGCCTTATATGGAGCTACATCTAATGAGTGACGTTTGTGGGCTCACATATCATCGCGATATACCAGCACCCACTGGCAGAATCCCTTTTCAGCATGGAACTTCTCAATCTACGATGGATCTTATGCGTCGTCTTCCTGAGTACAAGCAAGAAAGCGCTGTGGCTCTGTGTCGGAATCGTTGGGTGTGTGCTCCCTGTCTGTGCTGTGTGCAATTTTCCGTGCAACAGGTCAATGTGCCTGGTGTGTGTCCAGTGTTTTCGTTGTATGTCGTGTGTCATGTATGCTTACTGTGTGTGCCATACGTTCTGGGTATTTAGTGCGTGCTGTGTGTGTTAGCTGTGCCCTGTGTGCTGTGTGTGGGTCCTGCTGTGTGTCATCACAATGTTACGCAGTCCCGCACCTGCCCTGCCTTCATTTCACATAGAATAGAAACTCCCTCCACAGTTTTACAGTGCCATTCGCACTTTCAGTATACAACGTTTACAGAAATCCCCGTCCACGCGTGTATAATTCAATTTTTTATGCAGTAGTTTTTCACATGAAGACTACCCTCATCGTGCACATTTAATCGAATCCCAAAAGTAAATGTGATACGAACGACCACTCACTCGGTCAGAAGCCCGGTTCATATCCCCCCTTTTACCTCTTATGGAAACCTTCCTACGTTTCATGGTTCAGCCTGAGCCGAACTTTGATGGCCCTGCTACAATTTCTGCGAGGCTATCTAACACTTACAACCGACACCCAAACAACCACACCGACTTGTTGAAACCTCTTCAGCGACAGGGCGGGCGGGTGGGAAAGTCGACTAATTGTTTGGGCCCACTGCTGCTACGAGCTGTCGTTGTTGCAGTAGCGGCCGTCTAAGACCAAGCAGCCCTGGTGGCTAGACGCTATCGACTGACGTCTGATCTCGCCTTATCTCACGATTCTGCGCAACATCTTCTATTTCTAAATCGACCCCACAAACTCCACCTCCCCAGGGGAAGTTGCATTTTCGTCTCCTTTTCGTCTTTTTTCTTGTAACCCGGGGCTGATTATACAGTGCCTGTCGCCCTTCCACTTTATTTACAACGTATATGGAAACCCCGACCTGTGAAAAAAAAAAAAATGATTCAGCCATAAGCGACCTACTGCTGTAGTTGTTTGTCGTACAGCCATGCGGCTTTCTGCCATCGTCGCTGCTTGTACTGCATTCGCTGGTGTTCTCCTCTCTCGAAGCCACCAGCCGGCTGTCTTGGGACTCATCGACGTTATGTCTACGCTTGCTTGCGGCATGAACCTGAACGACAACATCTGTCAGCACTGCATGTCTGGCATCGATCATCTGGGCGTCCTGGTACGCCGGGCCACCTCCTGAGAGGGCAACAGCAGGATATCTACAATATGTGTACAGCGCCCTCCACTACTACAATACTTGCTGATAGGGAAGGGAAGGTTAAGTGCCAAAGAGATGAGGACTGCGGATTCTACTCTCGACCCTCAACGGGATGAATCTCAACGCCAACAAGGTACGATAGTCAGCGGATTCTGTACTGCTGTACGTTTGACATGATAAATTTAAATAAAAAATCTTGAACGGTGTTTGTATTCTTCCTCGACCTCGTGCGTTTTACATTGCAACCAAACCACCAGTACTGCAGGTACGAGTACTTACCCAACAACCTCTATTAATGGTACAGATAAGCAACCGGTAGCACTGGTGAAGTCGCAAGTACGAGATACAAGTGCTCGTATAACCAATATTAGGTTCCCCACGTATCTATACATACCTGGCAAGGCAAGGACGTGGTACAGGTTGTCGTAAAATCTTAATTTCAACTCTTCATACGAGGTACTAATACCTCTCAAACATCGCAGCACGAGTTGCTGGTACTCGTGCACGTGTCGTACAGAAATCCATGCGTTCTTGTAGGTAGCTTGCGAGTACTCGTGTAATATTCAAAGTCCTGTACAATTCGCCGACTTCCGATCCGACTACGACAGCAGTTGTACCGCTGCACATTGTGAGTGCGCCTTCTATCGTCTCACACCATCCAGGCAACATTGCAGGGGTGGTGATACGCAAAAGGCCACTCTTATCCAGAAGCTTGTTATCCCATAATCTTGATGTTTTTTTTCGCGCATTTTTTTTTCCCCCATAATTTCCTGATATTTTTTTCCAAACACGTGAAATTTGACAGATATGATCTTTTTACTCTTAGAGAATTTCACAGATAGTGACAGAACACGTATTACCCACCAAGGAACAGAAAGGATTGAAACAACAACTCGACGTCGAACAATCGAGAACGAAGTAGAAAAAATTAACTGTTCGGAGTGCTCACGTACTTGGTGTATGGATTCATGTGTAACGGTATTTGGGAGTTCCACACAGGAAATATGCGTGTTTCTGTGTGGAACGGTTAGCGGGTTGGGACGCATCTTATCCGCCGCTTTCTCACTTCTTCTTCCACTTCTTGTGTGTGTGTACTTCATGTTCTCCCCCTTTCTTCCTTGTCTTGTGTGTTCTAAGCGACAATATATATATATACCCTGGAGGGGCTTCTATGAACTGACTCAGGCTTGGCCTATCATATCAGTGAGTGCATCGAACACGCTAGCGAACTGTTCCAATGGGACGCGTTCGCTGATTGGGGCTTGCTGAGAGAGATATACGTTTCGGCTCTGAGTGGAAGCGAGATGGCCACAATCGGCACAGGCGAGATACGATGCAAAACGTGCGAGCGGACAGGTCACACCCTACCGCAGTGTAGGGCGGTGGTACAACTCATGGACGCTCCGGCCCCACCTCTCCGTACCTACTTCGACGCTGGAATGCTGCCTCCTGGCTACCACTACATCGATTACAGTCGTGTCCTCACCAGTGCCGAGCTGGCATCCCTGCCACCGCAGCAGTGGGTCGCAGAGCGGAGACAACGACAACTGAGGCAGCAACACCAGCAGCATCAGCAGCAACACCAGCAGCAGCCGCAGGAGCAGCATTGGCTCGAGCAACAGTTTCAACAACAGCAGCAATACAAGCAGCAGCTCGAGAAGCAACGACAGCAACTCGAGCAGCAGAGGCTCGACCAGGAGCAGGAACGGCAGCAGTTCCTCCAGCGCGTGCAGCAACAGCAGCAGCAACAGCAGCAGCAACAGAAAAAAAAAACAACACGCCGGGTTTTAGGACTATATAAATGATGCAAGGATTCGCTTTTGATTGTTTTCTGAGATTTTGAGGAGTTGCTTTGTGGGCTTTTCTGGGCTTGGCGGGCTTGATCTTTCTGTACAGTCGAGATTTGAGGAGTTCATTTCTGTTTTTTCTCCGATTTATTATTTTTCGGGTTTTGAGCAGCTCTTCTTGTGGTACTATTTTCTAGAGATATGAATATTAGGTTTCTTTCTTTGTGATATTTGAGACTTTGATATTTGTGTTTGTGATATTCTGATTTGAGGCATTGGTGGTCTTGACATATACTTATCTTTGAGTACAATACCTTGGATTTGGATTTTGGGTGATCGTGGTCTATCATCATAGCATGGTACTTTATCATGAGCGATGTTTGGTTATCCCATTCACCAAGCAGCCAAGTAGAGAGCAGAGGGGCTGTTCGGAGTGCTCACGTACTTGGTGTATGGATTCATGTGTAACGGTACTTGGGAGTTCCACACAGGAAATATGCGTATTTCTGTGTGGAACGGTTAGGGGGTTGGGACGTATCTTATCCGCCGCCTTCTCACTTCTTCTTCTTGTGTGTGTACTTCATGTTCTCCCCCTTTCTTCCTTGTCTTGTGTATTCTAGGCGATAATATATATATACCCTGGAGGGGCTTCTATGAACTGACTCAGGCTTGGCCTATCATATCAGTGAGTGCATCGAACATTAACATTAAATAGAGAAGAAAAATATTAATTCGAACAAGAAAGCAAGAAAGGAAACACACGAGGGAGTGCGCAGATTTTCGCAGATAGTAGGTTCGCAAGGTACGCGAGGGGTGTAGAACAGAGAGTACCTACAGCTGGTATATACAATATTTGTTCTTTATTTACAGTGAAGAGGTTCCGAACTTGAGCGATATCTTGGACAAGTCGGAGTCACACAGGTAGGTGTCCTCCCTTCTCCTACCCGGTCCGTGTATTCATTTTTTTTATCATTGGGTTCAGCATTGCCACTGGTCGCCAATTTTCATCCGAATCTGCTGACTAACGCTCACGCGCTTGCCTCTAAAAATCGATTTCTATAACAGCAAATGTCCATGGCAGTATGCACTCGGATTGACCCGAGCCAACGAACTTTATCTAGGTGAGGACGTGGATCAGATGCCAAGCCACAGGGGGGCGTTACGTTCGACGGGCCAACATGTGAAGCTAAAACCGCGAACCAGGTACTGTATTTAATTTCGATACCAATCTTGAATTTCGTAATTTGATGCTGATACGATAGGCGATATTGTGTGCACCCCCGTACGTATTGTGACAACACGCGTGGTGTATGAATAGGACCACAATAGATAACCATGAATAATTTAAATACGTCGTATGATACGACAGCAGTCAAACCAAGTGCCTCGTCAATGTCGATAGGCTTTATCGACTGATCTCGACGCAACCCAATGCTTCTACAAACGCCAGACCAGAAAACCCTCGCACCACCGCTCGTTATCGAAGCAGCACGCCAGAGGTATAAGCAGACGGCCCAGTTCTTGTACCTAGGCGGCGTTATCCACGAAAATGCTGACCTCTCGCTCGAAATCGACCGACGGATCCGTCTCATGCGAGCATGCCTCAAACGGTTCGGCCCGGAGCTGTATGATAGGACGACCGCCCCCCTTAGCCTGAAAGTCCGAATGCTGAAGGCCGAGGTAATTGAGACCCTGCTCTACGGGTGTGTGACGTGGACCCTCAGAGCGGAACACTTTGCCAAGCTTCGAACGGCTCACCACCAAGTCCTGTTGCGAGCCATTGGCTTCCAACGCCGACTTCGTACTGACCATGCCACCCTCTCGTACGCGAAGGCCCTCAAGATGACACGTTGCGAGAGCATCGAAACGACCATCCGCAAACGGCGTCTCTTCTTCGCGGGGGGGGGTGGCACGGCAAAGCAAGGATCGATTACCCAGCCGGGTGATGTTCGGGACGATTGCTGGTGGGGAGAACCCGAGACCTGGCGGACAGGTTAAGATTTGGCATAGATGCGTAGTCGAAGACCTTAGGTAGTTCCGCGCCACCGAAGGGTCAACGGAACTTGCTCCCTTGGTGTTCGGAGTTGAGACCGCACTGTGGCCCACTGCTGCAAAAAAGGCGTGGAAGTGGTACCGGGGGATCCTGGAAGCAGCCGAACGGTTCATGGTGAGGTGGCACGAGGCTGAGGCTGAGCTGAGCAGGCAGCGCCGCGCATCCGCCGTGGGTGGTGTCCAAGGGAATGGGGGGAGGAAGGGCAACAAGAGGAGAAGCAGAAAACCCGACCAAGGGAATGCGGAGAGGGGGGGGGGGGGGAAGAGGAGTAGCAGGGAAACTGCAGTGGACGAAAGTAGGAAGGAGATGGCAGATAGGGTAGCCAGGTACCGGGCAGACTAAGAAGTAGAGCATGCATATACTACTCGTACCACCAACTGGTGCAGCTGGCTCGAACGTGGTCTTCCTTCGTCTTCCTGTTGTTTTTGTTTATTTTTATTTCATTTTATTGTCTTCTTTGCGGTGACCCTATGTGATTTTCATTTATCTTCCTTTCTCCGATTGATAACCCTTATTGAAGGAGTCGTGTGGCGTGGGTGGATGACGAGCCTGCTCTGCTTGTTTCGTACTGTCTGACGCCGACGGGCCGGGCAGAGTTGACGAACGCTTGACGATGGTGGCAGACAGGGTAGCAAGGTACCAGGCGGGCCAGCAGGGAGACCCTGGCTGTGCTACTCGTACCATAAACTGCTGCCGCTACCTGGAGCATGCCTTGTGCTTTGTTTGGTTTGACTGTTATTTTTACCTTGGTTCTTAGTCTTACTCTGTTGACGACTAGTGGTGTTTTCTTCTTTTTCTTTTTTTTTCCAGCTCGTTCTTTTCAAGTGTCTGCCACGTCCCCTACGTGGGGATACGATGGTTTGTTGCTATACTGAAGTATATACATATACCAGGTATATTTTTGTTTTCTCTTTGTTTCGTCTACGTTTCTCTAGGTCATGGAATGGGTATGTCTAACCTGTCGTACGCAGTATGATGACATGGCATTGCATTACATACGTGGCAACGTAGTATCTCTGTGGCGTAGCTTTGTGACCACAGAACTTGTATCTCCGTAGGTTTGAAGAATCGGCACGGACACTGGTTGTGCTGGATGTCGACGCGTAGAAAGAACGGTTTAATGTGAAGAAAACAACAACAACAACAACAACAACCCACCTGGTTGCTTACCGAATGAATGCCCCTTAATTTCAGCCGACACTCTCTGACATTAGACTATCGGACGGTAAATATTTGCCTCGTTAAAAAACATTCGACTATTTGGTATGTATAGTGGTGATGGGCGTTATGTTGTTGTTGTTGTTGTTGCTGTTTTCTTCGCATTAAACCGTTGTTTCTACCCATCGACATCCAGCACGACCAGTGTCCGTGCCAATTCTTCAATCCTAGAGAGATACAAGTTCTGTGGTCACAAAGCTACGCCACAGAATACTACGTTGCCACGTATGCAATGCAATGCCATGTCATCATACTGCGTACGACAGGCATGACATACCCATTCCATGACCTAGAGAAACAACAACGAAACAAAGAGACACAACAAAAAAAAAGAGACAATTCGAAAGAGAAAAGAAACAAAAAAAAGAAACAAACATATACCTGGTATATGTATATACTTCAGTATAGCAACAAACCATCGTACCCCCCCGCAGGATATCTGGCAGACACTTGAAAAGAAGGAGCTAGGAAAAAGAAGAAAACACCACTAGTCGTCAACAGAGTAAGGCTAAGAACCAAGGGAAAAAATAACAGGCAAACCAAACAAAGCACAAGGCATGCTCCAGGTGTTGTGCACGAATATGATATGACCAAATAAAAAGCATTTCTGTCCCCCGATGGCGCACGGAAAGTATCTGAGAATCAGTATAAACATTACTCTCCGAACCGCTCTTCAGTGATGAAGTGAAAATTTATTAAAAAACTAAACGTGTAAACCCGATGTTCGCATCTTTTCTCGAGCGTCCTCGTAGCTAGTAGACGGGTCATGCTGTTAGCTGCCTTGTCACGAACTTGAAGGGGGGTACTCGGCTGCATTGCAGTCAATCGCTGCGTCAGAAGCACCCTCTGGTGCGTGCAAGCGGATACGTGATCGAAAGATTGAAATGAGTTCAAGAACGTCCTATTTAAGTGATCCCACCAGTACCAGAGAGGAAGGAATGTCAGACTTTGATATCGAGATTATCACGTGTTTTACAGACAGGCGTCGGTGTCGGGATCGTTGCCGTGGCTGGGTTCGTGGCTACAATTGTCGAGATCTTCATGGTTGCCTCGTTGATTGCGGTGGCAGTGTTCCTGATCGCGATCGACAATGTACCGGGTGTTTCAGGGGCTGTGGTCGTGGCCATCTGTGCTGCTTGGCGTAGTAGTAAGCGACTGGCTCCGCTGGTGCTGTCTGAGCTAATCTGCGTGCGGATGTGAGTGGTCGCGGGAGCAAATTGAGCGCGCACAAAAACACAATCGCGGTTTTGTGCGGTCTGCGTGGGGCTCGAGCGAAAAGAGTTAGCTCTCTCACCAGATTCCACGTGATGCTTAGTTGCCCCAACATGCGCTCCACGAGGTGGACGCAACATCTGCAGCACCCGTGGCGCCGGGGTGATGCCCTCCAGCATGCACGTTCGAAAGTGCGCTACTGTCGAGATCGGTACAGGATCAGTCGCCGGAAGTTGGCTCTGCGCTGGCTTTGCTGCCGGTTGTTGTCTAGCACTATTTCAAAGCGAAATTTTTTGCACTCTCTCCAAATTTCGGAAATAAATGGCGATATGTATCTGGTTCACGGTGCATATATGATATGGGCCATGCTTTGAGTAGGGCTTTTCCGCATAATTTACATTGTTTTCTGCGTAATTTGTTCATCTTTCCAAATCTGTGAAATTTAACTTCCCTGTTTTTCTTTTTTGCGCCTGAAGAATGTCACAGTGAGAGAACGCCTCCGTATCTTTATATTGGACGTGTCCGTTACTTCAGATAGTAGATTCAAGGAGTATTCTGCTTAGAAGGACAGGCTTTAACCTTCGGAAAAATTACTACTTTCAGCGCAAGAAAGGCAGCTGGTGCCAGGGGATAATCCGAGAAACGGTCACATAGGAAAGAACCCACTTCGAGCCCCATCCAATATTAGAAAGGAGGAGATCGTTTAGGACGGTGACGCATTACAAAACGCAGCCAAAGTCACCACCTTCCACCACGAGTGTATTATATGAGAAAATGAAAAACAAAAACGAGTACTACTACCGATTCCTCAACTGGTCGAACTCACAGCTCTTATTTTCGCACATTCACTGAGTGCTGTCATCTACGAGCGAAAACGGGAGGGAGCGGTTAAACAAAGAGATAAACAAGGAAGCAGATGTGTGGAGACAACGCTACCACATATCGATTTATTGCGTTGCTTTTAACGCAGGGAGCGGAGCAGACAAACTAGTGTACCATGGGGACTACGCAATGTCACGTCATCGTTCGGGTTATTGGAAAAGCACATGGTACACACGCCAGCTTCAGATTCAGACACATTCACCGCGGTAAAACGAAGGGCAACGTATTGTTGCCAACATGATAATCTGATTGATTAAGATAGCGTATAGCGTGCGTGGATAGGCGCAAGCGACACGAGTCGTCGAGGGAAGAAAGTGCCAAATAAGGTGTTTCCGCGTTAAACACCCCAGGCACGGACCGCAAGCAAGGGCAAACGAGGGAGAAGAGAGAAGGGCCTGCCGTATGACCCCGGATCTGAGTCACGATCGTGCGGGAACGAAAATATGGGGCAGATATTCGAAGGGAACTGAACGGAACCAAAACTTGCCAAACAAAACGAAAGCTCACCCAATCAATAATAAGTGTGCAGGATATAGCAGTGGTCGTGTCCGCCAAAGTTCTTGAAGGCGAGCGGGCCGTGGTCCCCCTCTGGTGGCGAGTAGTGCGTGGGCCTTGGAAGAGGCTTCTTCGAACTAGGTTGGGTTTTCGGCGGTGTGTGCGATTGTGAGGTGCGGCGGCGATGTGGTGGCGACCGACCAGCACTGCCGTAGAGAGTGAGTGAAGACCGATGGTGACGTCATGACGTTTCCAGCTGGTTCAAAAGTGTCAACAGAAGTTACCCCACACTATCAGTACGCAATTTCGACAAGTTGTTAATGACTGTTAGTTCTCATCGAAACATTGTGGGAGGGGGTTGGCCGAAGTCACACGTGCGGGGCCACCTTTCATCCTAAACCAGAAAACTAGTTAGGCATTAAAGACAAGTCCAAATCACACGCTTGGACCCGCGCTCGTATTTTCAGTGATTAACTGTTGTAATGAGGCGCGACCTGAATAACACCTGCGGTAGTAGTATTTTTTTTAGATACATCACACTGGGCGAATACTCACAGATTACTGACCACTTGCAATAAGCCCGAAAAAAAAAAAAAAACGCTCTGGGGGGGAAGCGATTTCAAGGTATGAAAAGCCGAATAGTTTAGATGAAACAGGATGAATCAACAATAATATATATATCCAGTTTCCTCCGTCCTGTTTTTTTGGGAAATAGGGCTGGCATGTGGCATGCCAAAGCACAGCAGTACGAGGCTCTGGTCTACGGCAGAGCTCTTGACCAACACTGCGAGGGAATCGCGGCGGCATCCCCGCCTGCTGTTACAGCGGGTGGCGCCAGGGAGGGAGGTTCATAGCGCTGTGACTGTCGTGACCAGCGCTATGGGGAGGACAATACGGCGCGAGACCACTGTCCTGATCGGGGTCACGCGTCGGGTCTATTCGATAGGCAGAGGGCAAGCTTTGGTTAGCATCCTCTGGGCGGATCTTATAGGGGCAGGGAGGGTCCCCGGTGTGGGAACGCCTTCGGTCTCGGGTACAGAGCCAGTAACGAGGTTCCGGGACCACCCGGTGTTTACAAAACACCAAGAGTGAAGAAAGAAAGTCAAAGCCAAGTGATCTGTGATACCTGTCCTATCGACCCCCAGCCCCTTGGGCCCTGCCGTGCCCGTCGTGCCCGTCATCGTGTCCGTGGTTCTTCGCTGAGTGTTCACGCTGACTGCTTGCATCTATCGCATTGCATCGATCCACGTTCTGCATGACCCGATCATTACTGCTTGAAGGCACTTCCTCGAACTCCCAAACAACAGGTGAGCCGGCCTCAGAGATCTAACGAACGCAGGTCCTTTTTACGGTCTGAGAGCTGTACCCTGTTGTAACATGATGAACCCAGGCTGATCGAAGTGCGTTGCAGGAGATCGGAGTGTTCGCAAAACGTGTGCAAGAGATCGGAGCGATTGCAAACTTGTGAAATAATGTCATCGTGTTCTCTGTATAAATCCCACGTTTGATCTTGCATAATACTTCATTGCATACCAGGTACTTGGTATTCATACATCCACATGTTTTCGTTGTTGCCTGCCTTGTATGATGGTGATGCGTGCAATATGCTGTTATGTATTCACGCTGCCAATGGTGCTCTCCTTGTTTGTTTCGTGAGGCTTTGAAGATACTTATCTGGTCAATGCATGCAGGCATACTCGTTGCTCGTGCTCCGTTTGCCTGTTGCTCGTGCTCGTCTGTTCGCTCGTTGTTCATGATCGCACACTCATGCATGTTCGTTAATAAATGACTGCATGCTATTGGCCACATATTGTCTTCAAAACCGAATGCAATCGACGGGTATCGATACAAGCCAAAGGTGCCGTACGTACTAATGCACGCATGCTCTCGTGTACCGTTTGCCTGGTTAGGTGATACCGGAAACTACCAACGTTGAGCCGTACGCCGTTTGGGCGTGCGTAACCCTATAGAACCATGAACCCCTGGACAACCGTGCATTGTCGGCTGGCAAACATAGAACTTTCAAGAAAACCACGGATATTTTTGGTGACTAGTATTGTTGCCGCGATGCTTGTAGACTGCATCAGTAGTAATAGACCAATCGTCGTATTAGGCACACCAAATGGAAAGTCCGATGCACGTGTGACCCTCTTCGGTGTCTCCGGTCGTGCCTTTTTCTGTGTTGTATACCAACCGAGCGTTGCGCTCGAGTATCAGGTACAACACCTGGAGGACTGAAAGCCAAGTACAAGAGGAAAGGACAAAAAAAAACTGGAGCAGCAGATGAAGATCGGCTACGCAAGCCCTCGGGGGGCACGGTTCACACGGGATGACATAGTTTCAGCTGGACGATGATGAGCTTGCACACAACGGAGGAAGGTGTGGCTTGCTGTGTCCGGAGGGTTCGGGCTAGATATATTGATGCAGTCCAACCTTAGTAGTACCAGGCCAACAGGTATGGCGCGGGTGAAACACAACCGTGGTGATCCTTCTCTTTTTCTGATGTCTTATCCACAGTCGAAAATGCTATATTATTCTTGCTGTACGTTTTTCCTCGAGCGCAAAAAAAAATCGGGGGGGGTAGGCTGCTGTGTCGCCCTGATTGACTTAGATTTCAGATCGCGCACCAAAGCTAGAAAACTCGCGCAGCGCATGCCGTAATATGCGGGACCACCAGGGACATGGATCAAATGAGATACCGGTAGCAAGCATAACATAGCGCATACCAGTGACGAGCAGCCCGGTGTGTTCGGAAAGGCATGGAATCCGAGTAGTAAATTGATTGATGTGCTGTATTCATTTAGACTACCATGGAAAGTATTGCTGTGGGCTGTCAATATATGTACGACTCAATTAGGCAGCCCAACCTGATCAACCGTCAGTATTTTCGTGGTCACATATCACATGTACTGGTATTGTTAAAAAATGTCTCGCTGCTGGTATCGAAAAAGCAGTGGTGGGGAGTACTTTTGAATATGATTGCGGGATGAGCGCCTCCCATAGATGGTTCTAAGTGTGAAGCTGGACGTAGTTACTGATGAGCCTACCATGCCACGACAACTTGTCTACCGCCGCCCGGAGCAAAGGCACCTCAACTCGGAATTACACAGAAGAGCCGTATCTCCGTCTCTACAATGCTATCAGTAGTCTAAACACTACGCACGATGCTCAAAAAGATAAAAATAATAGTGCTGACGACCTGCACTGCCGTACACTATTGGTATTAATATCAGTCTAAGTGCATGTAATTTGGAAGAAAATACAGGAACCATACTGCTGTTGTACGCTGTACCTGCAGTTTTTGTTTATTTATTTCCCGAACAAGGTTGATTTATCGATATACGGGGTTGGTGAATACTAAACCACAAGCGTACAGGGGGGGTGGCTCGCAGTATGCGTTTTACACATACGTACATAAAGGACGTATACAATATACCCATAATACAAAAACTTTAGGGCAACAGGACCCCTTGGCTCGCATGTGGCTCGCAGCACGCTTTTGACACATACGTACATAGAGGACGTATACAATATGTCCATAATACTAAAACTGCTGTACGGCAAGATCCCGAGGGACCCTTTGGCTCGCAGTACATCTGCTTTTTGCCCAAACGTACATAGAGGACGTATACAATATATCCGTGATACTAAAACTGTATTGCAAGATCCCGAGGGACCCTAGAGCCTATCTCTCTTCCTATCTTGACGAGTTATCATGTTGACTCGTTGAAACAGCACCTACACAGCAGCAGTATCTGCTGGATGCTCTATGCACTACACAACACCCGTATGTATATATGTAGGGTGAAGAACCAGCACGGACACTGGGCTTGATGAATGTCGACGAGTAGAAGAACGGTTTAATGTGAAGAACACACACATACACCATATTCACACGGGGCATACTTGAAGCTGGATGAACAGAGTGAAGCTGGGTAGAAGACGTTGGTCTAACAAACTCAAGACAACAACCTCGAGGATGTATCTATATATACGTATGGGTAATACTACTGGTCGTACGGCAAGATCTCCCTCGATCTCTGGGCCTTACGATAGTTGTCTTACTACCGCAGCAAAGCATCAACACCACTGCCTCTCGGCATAAAGTACTGCTGTTGTGAAGCCGTTCTATATGGTATTCAGACCAACTATTATGGGAAATTTTTGAAGGGGTCTCAGAACTGGCGTTTTTTCGCCGAAAAACCGCGATTTACTCAACGGGACTGTCAAAAACACCGGTAGACTCCTCAGGATGCCCCTCTTAGTTTTCCGAGAGCTTTCTCGAGCGCTTTTCCGTTTATCAAGAGTCGTGGTAGGACTGTTCGTCCATATTTCCAGTTCTGAGGACATCGTGATTTTTCATCAAAAATCCTCGAAGATCCACTATTTCTGGCCCCAGTTCTGACCAACAGCCTTATTTCTGACCCTCCAGAGAAAAGTGATTGGCAACTCCAAAATTCAAATTAGGACTCTGGAGAAACGGGAAATTGTTCCTGAAAGCTCGCAAAAAACTACGGGGAGCATTTTGAGGAGTCTATCGGTGTTTCTTGCTTTCCCGCCAAGTAAAACGCGTATATTCGGCCTAAAACCCCAGTGCTGAGAGCTCAGAAATAATTTCCCATGATAGTTGTATAAAGAAATTAACTGTTGATGATACTATAGGTCTTACGGCAAGATCTCCCTCGATCCTGGGCCCTAAAATAGTGTCCGAAAGTATCAACACTGCTGCCTCCCGGCATGAAGTACTGCAGTGAAACCGGTCCGCTGTCCAGTATAGCAATAGGTTTTTATTCGAGTGAGAGTACCGCATGAAAGCTACACGTTGAAACTGAGAACTATACAACGATTCATGTGTTCACAACATAGCTGGTGTTGTAGTCTTCTCGCACGCGGTGCGTTGGCATTTCACTTGTTCTACCCGTTACGGTATTCTCGTACCCGGTACGTTGGCAATTCACTTGCTTTACCCGGTATTCACCGGTACGCTGGCATTTCCCTTGCTTTCTTGCTTTACTCATTGCTTTGTCTGCAAATAATAATAAATCAGAACGGACACTGGGTTGGACTGATGTAGTTGGGTATATAGAACGGTATGGCACACACATAAGGGAAGTACGTACCCCTACGACTCATATCCGTGGGGTCTCCATACATTCTACATCCAGTAGTATTTTATAAAATTTGAAATGCGTCAGCTGTGAGTTCGACTGATTAAATAGTTGATACTCAACTTTGCAACCGCGTAATACGCCTCGTCTATATTCCAGTAGTATTATAAAAAGGTTTTGACATCCGTACGATCGCACATTCATGCTGACTGCAAAGTATGTTGTCTTCATTCATATTCTATAATATACAGCATTATCTTCAGCATACCTAGCGGTATCACACAGCCTCAGTTTACTCTTGGCAGATACCCCGTATAATTCTGTCCACTACGGCGAGGAAGTGAGCAATGAGATAATTGCTGCTGTGCATGAGCTTCGTACGATACTATTAATGTTGTACTTCTCCGTCCATGGCCAAAGATTCGATTGAAGCATTATTATCTGCTGTACATTACGTTAATAATGTCCGCACAGAAACACAAAAGATTATACCATGGTATTTCTTAGGGATCGACCTTCTATACACGTATACCCGATCGAGGTCGTGCCCTGAAAGAGTTTCGTTGGTTTTGATATGGTTGGCCTATTCTTTTCATCTAAAGGCCCGCGTGGTCCAGTGTATCGCTTCTGTTTTTAGCGTTGAACCATGGAGCTCGAATCTCAAGATGGATGAGGCGGGGATTCACGCAATATATACAACAAAAAGTGTGTAATCAACTGGTGAGATCGCCTAACGAGTGTAGGCGCAACGAAGAACTGAAATATTTCCGCAATAAAACCCAAGGCACAGGCCACATCGGGGAGAGGAATAAAGAGCTTGCTGTGTGACACCGGATGTCTGTACGTAGGAGGGATGAGAAAAAAGGGCGAAGATAACAAATGGGTTGAAAATCAATGATATATCTGTATCGTACATACGTAACTACGCACGAAAATAAATATAAGGCACCTGGTGTGAAAAATCAGCAAACGCGTACGAAGAAACACTGCATGGTCGGTGGGCGTAGAGGGGTTTCAAGATCGGTTTGGTTTGAAGAATACACTGCCTGTTGTTAGGTCCACACCTTGCGTGAGTATCATCTGAAGATTGGGTTGTCCGAGAACGAACCTGGCCTGCAGGTAAACGCTTTTAACTCCGAGAGTGGCGTGGTCAAATACATACTACCAGGTATTGTAGTACGCATGTTCTGACACTATAACAATAGCTCAAAGTCCTGAAATACCGCCCGTGGTCACTAAACAGGCTGTAAAAACTAAAATGCGTCGCGACTGGAGAAAACTAACAAGTACGAAATAGTGTCGAACCGGCAGGTGAGAGAAACGGTATTAACGACCTGTCCGATATGGTATGTACATCTCGCATCAATTGCAATTGAATAACACCATGAACGTGTCCATGCTATTACATGTACACCCAGCATAGAGCATAGAGCGGGCAAGAACTTTGGACATCGTGCCGAAAGGACCCGGATCGTCGGCTCCTATCATGAGTGCTTTGCCTGCAGGAATTGCGACTGCTCTCCCAGAACTGATGCATGCATCCTAAGCGGTGGAGTCGAGATACACTATTCAAACCAAACTGAGCAGAGAAAACCTGGCCTTTTCCGATAGTAAAAACTATTCCCAGGACACGTATACTCATTGACCGCCTTACTCACTAGCGCGGTGAACAGACAGTCAATCGATTTTCACGATGTTTGAAGTATCTGACACGGTTCCCAATGTCGACTGGGCATCTTAGTCTTGTGAGTATTGCACTACTTTTGCTGTACATGTACCGAAGTTTGACTCTAATTCCAGGTGTTTCGTCCGCGCAATGGAAGGGCAGTGATGAAGGCCACATGCCCAATGCCCAAACGAGAGGTTCCCTGAATGCCAAAAAACAAAACGCTAACGGCGCCCGAGTTTGCGAACGCGAACGTGTAGGTGTTGAGCGTACCACGCATCCCTGTTTTGTTTGTCCGTATCCGAGTAGCGGATGATCCGCCTGATGAGACAGGAATGCTTGAAGAGACTAAATTGCATGGCACCTAATACCGAGAAACATGTTGGGATCATACTGCTGCTCTCCACGTGACTATCTTTGATCGCAACGATGGCACAATAACAGTAGTGACAGTCGCATAAGAGGCAAGTCGACACAGAACCCCTGCTACGAGAAGGGCATAGCTGGAGACGCCATAGCATCTATTACGACCGACCAGGCTCCTTAACCCAATACCAGTGGGATACAGACCATCAGTGTTTCGCTATACGTTTTCGTGATCATACCTAGGCTTTGGGATTGTTCACGCAGATTCAGTTTATATACAGATACTCGACGTCACGCGCACAGGAGGTACATGAGAAGGCGTATACCAGGTATCATAACGTTTGGGTACCCACATGTAGGAAGGAACGAGTGCATGTGCAAGTCGCCACACCACGCACAGGTACACATTTGTGAGACGCTAAACCGAGATGGAACGTGACGAGCTTTGGTATAATCTGCGCAACCTAACAGGATACAATTTGTCGCTCCAAGCATAGGGGTCGAGGGTTGAAGGAACGAATCGACAGGTGTGATTGGAATGCCAGTAGGTGGTAGGCAGTTTCTGTTCTGGGGGGGTGTGTTTGTGTCCACCTCGCTGCAACTACTTCCACAAAAAGCATACGAGGCGTACGATTTGGAAGTAGGTCTGCACGAATGCCGTTTTAAGACGCGTGGTTGGTTTTAGCTTGAACAAGTTTCACGAGTGGACAGTGTCCGTGCTGGGGGGGTGGCGTAAACGTCAGTACCCTCAAACACTTTTTAACTCGGAATCAAATATTTACCTTGGCTAGCGCCAGTAAGTCGATGTGGAGTACCTTGAAACGACCTATAGGTCACTCGAATAGAGGTGGCGCAAACGCCAGTAGTTTCAAACACTTACTTAACTCGGAATCAAATATTTACCTTGGCTAGTGCCAGCAAGTCGATGTGGCGTGAACGTCAGTACCTTGAAACGACCTAAGTCACTCGAATAATAATTTTGGTCGGAGTAGAAAGAACTCATGAACTTCCTACAGCCCGTGATGGTAGCTTTCAGTGGAATGTATGTCTGGCCAAAAGCTTAAACGTGTAGGTTATTGTCAAAGTGCAGACGTAGGCCTTCGAGAGGAACCCCCACCTCAGATGCAGGTGAGCCAGGAAGAAAACATGTTTTTTTCACCGATGAGTACATGCTCCGAGCGTGTTAGACAGATGTGGCGCTGGCAGTTGCAAGTAAAGACTGTACGAGGGTCAGGTCCGCCGCTCTTCTCAATACCGTCCAAGGTCAGCACCGCGGGAACAAGAGGAGCTGCAACATTGGGCCGACGGCTATAGACGGGGGGAGAAAGGCTGAAGAACATCTGGACGAAGGTCAGGACCGCCGTTCTTCTTACCACCGTCCAAGGGCAACACCGCGGAAATGAAGGGCGCTGCAACATCGGGCCGGCGGCGATGGATGGAAGAGGAAAGCTGAAGAACATCTGGACTAAGGTCAGGACCACCGTTCTTCTTACCACAGTCCAAGGGCAACACCGCGGAAATGAAGGGCGCTGCAACATCGGGCCGACGGCGATGGATGGAAGAGGAAAGCTGAAGAACATCTGGGCGGCGGTGGAAGGCGCAGGCGCTGCAGCGGTCCATGATCGTAATACCCGGTGAGCACCGTCGCTCATATGCGCCGGTCTGGGGGAGTGTCCGAGGAGGAAAGCGCACACACTGTCGCCGGGCTAGCAACGGGGCGCCGGCTTTGTGCCGACAATGGTTATGTGTCGGGCAGGGGGGGTGTTACAGCGGGTGGGAGGGAGGTTCATAGCGCTGTGACTGTCGTGACCAGCGCTATGGGGAGGATAATACGGCGCGAGACCACTGTCCTGATCGTGGTCACGCGTCGGGTCTATTCGATAGGCAGAGGGAAAGCTTTTGTTAGCATCCTCTGGGCGGATCTTACAGGGGCAGGGAGGGTCCCCGGTGTGGGAACGCCTTCGGTCTCGGGTACAGAGCCAGTAACGAGGTTCCGGGACCACCCGGTGTTTACAAAACACCACCAAGAGTGAAGAAAGAAAGTCAAAGCCAAGTGATCTGTGATACCTGTCCTATCGACCCCCAGCCCCTTGGGCCCTGCCGTGCCCGTCGTGCCCGTCATCGTGTCTATGGTGCTTCGCTGAGTGTTCACGCTGACTGCTTGCATCTATCGCATTGCATCGATCCACGTTCTGCATGACCCGATCATTACTGCTTGAAGGCACTTCCTCGAACTCCCAAACAACAGGTGAGCCGGCCTCAGAGATCTAACGAACGCAGGTCCTTTTTACGGTCTGAGAGCTGTACCCTGTTGTAACACTGCTTCTGCAGTTTACTAGCATGATAAGACGATGTCTTCGTGGCGTTGTTTGATTTGTTATTTGCTGTGTTCCGAGTACTACTGCTGTGCTGCTGCTGTATGTAGTAGCTCACAGCCCAGCTTTGTGCCCGTAACTTTATTTTTGCTATATAAAATACTCGCACGAGAACTGGCTGTTGTACAGCAGCAGCAGTAAATTTTTTGTTGTTAACTCGATGCTCGTTCTCGCTACACTCGCAGTATCGCATTCACCAACGAGCTTACCGCGTCTCGATTCGGCGGCGTGCGACTGGTGAAGCGTCGATGCGCACAAAGATCGCCGGTGGCACAGCGCGAAGTGCGTCGGTGGAGTCGCTGTTGTTGAGTGACTTTCCAAGGTGGTGATAGAGGATGTGGCTGCACAAGGATGTGTTGTGTCTTCATCTTCATGTCTGCTTGGATTTTTTCGTGCGTGTTCGCCGTCTAATTCTGCTCCCTCCTGCCACGCCTGTGTGACAGGTCATCATCCCTACATGCATACCGGTTAGCGATAGTGCCTGCTGTTCCCAGCCGCAGCCGCGGAACACCACAACAAGCTGATGAGCGATGTTGCGTCGGCGACCTCGTGCTAGTACTGCACTGTTGTAGTAGTAGACATGAGGTGCTCGTGGCGCGCGACCTGGTGCGAGTTGTTGAAAGGTGCTGCTGCTGTTGTAATAGTAAATAAAGTTCAGGTCATCCTTGTTATTTTTTCCAACTTTCTGCTCCACACCATCTTTTTGTGTCACTTTGGTACCAGATTACGGGGCCATCCCAGAACCTTGAGCAAAACTAGAGGGACGAGAAGCCGTGACTTTGACCTGTCTTTTCTATGGTGGACTCCCACGGCGCACACATCAACAAATGCTCGTACCGTCGTGTCCGGGGCTAGAGGCATAAATAGTTGTTGATTGATCCCTAAAGGTATAGGCGCAGCTGGCACGGGAACGCGTGGCTGACTCCAGACATGAAACACGAACCCCTCTTATATTACATCCTCGCTGTAGAGTTGACTCGCCTCACATGCAGTGTAGGGTTGCACCTGACGAGTGGCATTGGTGGGCACACATTACCCCGATATCCCAATACCCTACTGCCGGAATCCCTTTCCAGCGTGGAACTCCCCAATCTACCTATGGATCTTATATGTCGTGTATCTGGGTACAATCAACATCCCCCCTACTCAATATACACGACCATACTCATATCCCCCCTGCTCCTGTGCACGAGCAACACTCCCCTCCTCTTATATTACATCCTCGCTGTAGAGTTGACTCGCCTCACATGCAGTGTAGGGTTGCACCTGACGAGTGGCATTGGTGGGCACACATTACCCCGATATCCCAATACCCTACTGCCGGAATCCCTTTCCAGCGTGGAACTCCCCAATCTACCTATGGATCTTATATGTCGTGTATCTGGGTACAATCAACATCCCCCCTACTCAATATACACGACCATACTCATATCCCCCCTGCTCCTGTGCACGAGCAACACTCCCCTCAGCTCTGTACATGAAAATGTACGACATCGCAGGGCTGATACATCTCAATAAAAAGATCAACTCGAATCAAACTCAGAAAGTCAAAAATCCAATCTGTAACCCAAAAATCAAATTCTTGAATCAACACTCAAACCCTCAAAATCAGTATTCAAATGCTCAAATCCCCAGCCTCTCTGTTGCAAACACATAAAAAAACTCTCGAAATCCAATGCCAGGTAAAACGGCATTCTTCTCGGACTCAGTCAGGTAAAACGGCATTTTCCGCGGAATTGGTCAAAAGATATTCAGTGGAATCTCGTCGACTTAGTACAGTGATCTCCGGGGCCCTCCCCTCGCCAAACGCTACTGGTGTCTACAGGCACACTATCATAATCATTCGTATTGTCTCCAGCGCGCACGCTCGAAAAGATCAACTTGCGAATTCGGCGAGACTTCAACTCCCGACCCACCCTAGGGAATTATATAGCACTACCTGCTAGACCACTCAGTCAGTACTGACTTTGAACAAAAGCACAAATTTCCAAGAACCAAAAAAAATCAAACTGTCAATTCCCGAAATACTACCCAAACCTTCCAAATCGGAAAACATTTCCTATGGACCGCACACGCCCCCAGGCGCTTCATAGTCTCTCTTCAACCTTATCCAAAAAATCTCCCTCTATTTCATGAGGAATTAATGCAAATCATATAAAATATCACAGTAGTCATACTCATCAGAATAAAAATTAAGCCAAGAAAATAAATGCCAGAGATCGCAAGGAACCCCGTTCCCTCGGACAAGGGTCTCCCTTGCCCCCTACTCCCGCCATAGATACACAGATCGCGACGGTAATGCGAGATAGCATACATTCCTTCACTTGAATTTTATTTGACGTGGGGACTACTCGAAAACACCAAAATCCTCCAAAACCCAGACTCAAACCAATTCAATCAAGGTGAAACAATATATTGGCCTTACTCCAACCTCTTTCCGGTAATCAACATACAGCCTTCCCTATGGTAGGTTCAACTGCATGAAATAGGAAAAATAGTAGATTGGCCTTCCAGATTTCAGTACCAATCTCAATATAATCTCAAAAATGAAAGACTCTGAAATTCCTCCATCAGTCGAATACCAAATCAATATAATTCCCTCAACTATCATACCAGCTTGTCATTCGATAACCATGTACCACTCAAAGCCAATAGCCTCTCTTCTGTGGGCACACATTTAATGACATCCAAGAAAAGCGTCAAATATCTCATTGACCAACACACTGCGGTCCTACAAGCCGGGTATGGGTATAGAGCACACCAGAGTTGTACGGTGAGATTCGACTCATTTCATGCAATAGGGCATGCCCAAAAACTATACCAGCGGATTTACCAATCTTCTCGTTTCTTAACTGTAAAATCACGAGAAAGTGCGCCGGTTCTTAATATTAATAGCTCCAAAATGTAATTTTTCGAGTTTCTTAACCCATGCAGAACTGAAAAACTGATCCCGACACTAATTCCAAGTAGTTTGTCCCCAAATACGTGGGACCAGTTCTTAAGGGGTTAACTCCAAAGGAAACTAATCATACGCGAGCATCAGGTATATATGCGTGATACCAGATTCCTGGTACCAAGTGAGACACCTGTCAGCTGAGTATACGGCTGCGGTATTATATACCCAAGTCGTCATATGATACGATCCTGCAGATATGTGAGAGATCAAGATGGTTGATCCCTCAACAGTCAAAATGGCGGTAGAACTTGTGTCGGCAAGATCTGACTGGAAGAAGCCACACACAATTTCAAGCAAAAACGAACCACTACCTGCGCTTACACAGTAGCAGTACCGAGCAAAATAATAAAAAAGACACAACAAAAACACTATCAATACCAACCGTTACCCAATATAATAGTACCACTACAACCACACATCACGACCGTCGAGCATCCACCTCATTTTCTCCGTCCACCATGCCCGGTCGTGATTTGGTCCTCTCGTCAACCGTCCACCTGATGCAATCGACGCAGTGCAGTCTCCAAGCAGACATTCGGCAAATCATCGACAGCGAAAGGGGGGAAAAGCAAGGGTACTCGAATGAGGGAATCTGGTGACTCTTCATCCTATCGGACGAAACGTTAATAGCTTGGTGATAGTTGGAAGAGAATATCACCCGCATGGCCTGTGTACACCTCAAATATTGTCTGTGGGGGGAGCAACCAGGGTCATGCAAACTGTCAATCAAGATACCCGGTATTCCGTGTGAATTTCCGATGTGCTCAAACTGAACTCTCATACTACCCTCCCTAGTTTGTGCCCATCGCAAACATTATATATACCAGTCAAGTTTTTTCTATCCTCCAGCCGCGCTCGTCTCAGTAGTTTTTACTCGTATACGAACTGCGTTTTTGTTATCCAACACGTTACGTGTATCGTATATTACGTGAATCGTACATACGTCCGGAACTTGATACGTATACTCGTAGATGAAAGCTCAAAGTTCCAAAAGTTGCAGTCACACACGCCACGCATCAAATGGCCATCACCAAATTATGACAAGTCTCGAAACGCTGCAAAACAAAAAAAAAAAACACAAGATCAAATCCACAGCGAAGACTAGACTACTCGTACTCGTACGAGTATCACGTTTCTAAAAACAAACCAAACACAGACAGCAGTAGACACCGCCCACCACGTTGTCGTGTGGTGCGTGAAGGTAGGCGCTGCTCACTGGACTACTCGATCATCAACCTGTACCTGAGACAGCTACCTTGCAGGTTATTCGAAAGCTATTATTTCGATTGTTGGTCAAAAAAAAAAAAATAATACCTGGTACCTGGTAGGAAGTTTTTGGATCGTTCGTGCGTGGAATCGATTCATCCATACTACAGCAGTACGTATCATACCAAGTACTGCTTATATATACCAGGTGAAACATACCAAAACAACACCACGACACAAAACAAGAACGTGCCTGTTGACCAATTGCTCGAAGACGATGGTCCTTTCACTTTTCTCGCACGCGCGCCCGCCGTAGCCGAGTCGGACGCCGACCGGCCACCTCGCACCCCCACCCCACGAAGGTGCCGCTGCATGACCACCCCGTACCGATCCCAACTCGATCCCAAGCGCTTCCATTCGGCGCACCGCCGTCCTCGTAAATGTTCTCCGAACACCCGACAGCTCCTTCCATCACACCAATCTCCCCCACCAGACCCATGCCATCCATTGGTACCACCTCACGTTCCAAACCGTGCTGCTCCTCCTCATCCGACTCCTCCTCCAGTTCCCTCTCTTCACGCTCTCCCTCGACTCCTTCCTCGGGGGCAACGTCCCCCCCCATCAACCACCTGCGGGCGTGGTGCTTCAGCAGTCCAGGCGGATTCTGCCAGAACGCTTTCAGCGTCGCTCCCGCGGTCTCCACGTCTCCACCGTCCCTCCCGGCTCCAGCCGGCCAAACTCTCTCTTTCATATAAAAATATACGTTCTACATTTATGTCGCCAGCGCGCAGCGAACCCACAGGTTCAGGCAGATGCCTGGCTACCCCGGGGTGTTGCAGCAGCGACGGTTACGCGGCGGTCGACACGACGGCGGCGGTAACGGTGCTTACTGCATGCGCTTCATCGTCGCAACAAAAGTGCAGCAATCCTCTGACTGCCGACGTTGCTGACGGTGCTGCTGGAGCTGCTGCTGTCCCTGCAACTACTACTCTCCAGCGCCTTCGCCACCAGTGCCAAGCGATTCTACCAGGTCCGGCTCAAACTTGGCCCCGCTGGGATCGCTGCTGCTCTCCTGGTGCGGCATCTCCTCACTCTTCTCACACACACGTCCTTTCCTCCAGGACCTCGATCTCATCTTCAAAATACACACACACGCTGGCTCCCTCACGAAGCACGTCATCTAAAAAGAAAAGACATGCTGGAAGCAGGTTCCCGCCTCTTTGGGTTGGCCTGGGCTACGCTTGCCAATAGAAGATCACCGGTCCCACTAGTGTGTTGATTGATCCCTAAAGGTATAGGCGCAGCTGGCACGGGAACGCGTGGCTGACTCCAGACATGAAACACGAACCCCTCTTATATTACATCCTCGCTGTAGAGTTGACTCGCCTCACATGCAGTGTAGGGTTGCACCTGACGAGTGGCATTGGTGGGCACACATTACCCCGATATCCCAATACCCTACTGCCGGAATCCCTTTCCAGCGTGGAACTCCCCAATCTACCTATGGATCTTATATGTCGTGTATCTGGGTACAATCAACAATAGTTTATCGCCTGCTCCAAGTCCTTGCACAACAAGCACACAGAGAGGTAGACGAATTGTCTGACTGCTGCCTTGCTCATTGCGACCATGATTCCCTGATCGCACCGATTCAACTGACCAGTCAATCAGTACTAGAGAACTGCTGCCTTGCAAATTGCGACCATGATTCCCTGCTCCCACCGATTCAACTGACCAGCCAATCAGTACTAGAACAGTTAGACTATTCGTCTACCTCTCTGTGCTTGTTGTGCATGGACTTGGAGCAGGCTATCGGCGATAAACTATTTTTGCCTCTAGCCCCGAACAGGACGGTACGAGCATTTGATGATGTGTACGCCGTGGGAGTCCACCATAGCAAAGACAGGTCAAGGTCACGGCTCCTCGTCCCTCTAGTTTTGCTCAAGGTTCTGTGATGGCCTTGTAATCTGGTACCAAAGTGACACAAACAAATGGTGTGGAGCAGAAAGATTGCAGAAAGTTGGAAGAACTCACAGCTGAATGACGTAGTCTATGAAAAATAGGAGCACGATTCCATAGTGTTTTCGTATGACTGTGTGTGGGTTGTTGTGCAAGGACTTGGAGCAGGCTATCGGCGATAAACTATTTTTGCCTCTAGCCCCGGACACGACAGTACGAGCATTTGATGATGTGTGCGCCGTGGGAGTCCACCATAGGAAAGACAGGTCAAGGTCACGGCTCCTCGTCCCTCTAGTTTTGCTCAAGGTTCTGTGATGGCCCCGTAATCTGGAACCAAGGTGACACAAGAAAATGGTGTGGAGCAGAAAGTTTGCAGAAAGTTGGAAAAACTCACAGCTGCATAACGTAGTCTATGAAAAATAGGAGCACGATTCCATAGTCTATTCGTATGCCTGTGTGTGGGTTGTTGTGCAAGGACTTGGAGCAGGCTATCGGCGATAAACTATTTTTGCCTCTAGCCCCGGACACGACGGTACGAGCATTTGTTGATGTGTGCGCCGTGGGAGTCCACCATAGCAAAGACAGGTCAAGGTCACGGCTCCTCGTCCCTCTAGTTTTGCTCAAGGTTCTGTGATGGCCCCGTAATCTGGTACCAAAGTGACACAAGAAAATGGTGTGGAGCAGAAAGTTTGCAGAAAGTTGGAAAAACTCACAGCTGAATGACGTAGTCTATGAAAAATACGAGCACGATTCCATAGTCTATTCGTATGCCTGTTTGTGGGTTGTTGTGCAAGGACTTGGAGCAGGCTATCGGCGATAAACTATTTTTGCCTCTAGCCCCGGACACGACGGTACGAGCATATGTTGATGTGTGCGTCGTGGGCGTCCACCATAGGAAAGACAGGTCAAGGTCACGGCTCCTCGTCCCTCTAGTTTTGCTCAAGGTTCTGTGATGGCCCCGTAATCTGGTACCAAAGTGACACAAGAAAATGGTGTGGAGCAGAAAGATTGCAGAAAGTTGGAAAAACTCACAGCTGAATGACGTAGTCCATGAAAAATACGAGAACGATTCAATAGTCTATTCGTATGCCTGTGTGTAGGTTGTTTGCAAGGACTTGGAGCAGGCTATCGGCGATAAACTATTTTTGCCTCTAGCCCCGGACACGACGGTACGAGCATTTGTTGATGTGTGCGCCGTGGGAGTCCACCATAGCAAAGACAGGTCAAGGTCACGGCTCCTCGTCCCTCTAGTTTTGCTCAAGGTTCTGTGATGGCCCCGTAATCTGGTACCAAAGTGACACAAAAAAATGGTGTGGAGCAGAAAGTTTGCAGAAAGTTGCAAAAACTCACAGCTGAATGACGTAGTCTATGAAAAAATACGAGCACGATTCCATAGTCTATTCGTATGCCTGTTTGTGGGTTGTTGTGCAAGGACTTGGAGCAGGCTATCGGCGATAAACTATTTTTGCCTCTAGCCCCGGACACGACGGTACGAGCATTTGTTGATGTGTGCCCCGTGGGAGTCCCACGTAGGAAAGACAGGTCAAGGTCACGGCTCCTCGTCCCTCTAGTTTTGCTCAAGGTTCTGGGATGGCCCCGTAATCTGGTACCAAAGTGACACATGAAAATGGTGTGGAGCAGAAAGTTTGGAAAAAGTTGCAAAAACTCACAGCTGAATGACGTAGTCTTTGAAAAATAGGAGCACGATTCCGTAGTCTATTCGTATGCCTGTGTGTGGGTTGTCGTGCAAGGACTTGGAGCAGGCTATCGGCGATAAACTATTTTTGCCTCTAGCCCCGGACACGACGGTACGAGCACTTGTTGATGTGTGCGTCGTGGGAGTCCACCATAGGAGAGACAGGTCAACGTCACGGCTCCTCGTCCCTCTAGTTTTGCTCAAGGTTCTGTGATGGCCCCGTAATCTGGTACCAAAGTGACACAACAAAATGGTGTGGAGCAGAAAGTTTGCAGAAAGTTGGAGAAACTCACAGCTGAATGACGTAGTCTATGAAAAATAGGATCACGATTCCATAGTGTTTTCGTATGACTGTGTGTGGGTTGTTGTGCAAGGACTTGGAGCAGGCTATCGGCGATATACTATTTTTGCCTCTAGCCCCGGACACGACGGTACGAGCACTTGTTGATGTGTGCGTCGTGGGAGTCCACCATAGGAGAGACAGGTCAACGTGACGGCTCCTCGTCCCTCTAGTTTTGCTCAAGGTTCTGTGATGGCCCCGTAATCTGGTACCAAAGTGACACAAAAAAATGGTGTGGAGCAGAAAGTTTGCAGAAAGTTGGAAAAACTCACAGCTGAATGACGTAGTCCATGAAAAATACGAGAACGATTCCATAGTCTATTCGTATGCCTGTGTGTAGGTTGTTGTGCAAGGACTTGGAGCAGGCTATCGGCGATAAACTATTTTTGCCTCTAGCCCCGGACACGACGGTACGAGCATTTGTTGATGTGTGCGCCGTGGGAGTCCACGATAGGAAAGACAGGTCAAGGTCACGGCTCCTCGTCCCTCTAGTTTTGCTCAAGGTTCTGTGATGGCCCCGTAATCTGGTACCAAAGTGACACAAAAAAATGGTGTGGAGCAGAAATTTTGCAGAAAGTTGGAAAAACTCACAGCTGAATGACGTAGTCTATGAAAAATAGGAGCACGATTCCATAGTCTATTCGTATGACTGTGTGGGGGTTGTTGTGCAAGGACTTGGAGCAGGCTATCGACGATAAACTGTTTTTGCCTCTAGCCCCGGACACGACGGTACGAGTATTTGTTGATGTGTGCGCCGTGGGAGTCCACAATAGGAAAGACAGGTCAAGGTCACGGCTCCTCGTCCCTCTAGTTTTGCTCAAGGTTCTGTGATGGCCCCGTAATCTGGTACCAAAGTGACACAAAAAAATGGTGTGGAGCAGAAAGTTTGCAGAAAGTTGGAAAAACTCACAGCTGAATAACGAAGTCTATGAAAAATAGGAGCACGGTTCCATAGTCTATTCGTATGCCTGTTTGTGGGTTGTTGTGCAAGGACTTGGAGCAGGCTATCGGCGATAAACTATTTTTGCCTCTAGCCCCGGACACGACGGTACGAGCATTTGTTGATGTGTGCGCCGTGGGAGTCCACCATAGGAAAGACAGGTCAAGGTCACGGCTCCTCGTCCCTCTAGTTTTGCTCAAGGTTCTGTGATGGCCCCGTAATCTGGTACCAAAGTGACACAAGAAAATGGTGTGGAGCAGAAAGTTTGGAGAAAGTTGGAAAAACTCACAGCTGAATGACGTAGTCTATGAAAAATACAAAAACGGTTCAAGAGTCTACTCGTATGCCTGTGTGTAGGTTGTTGTGCAAGGACTTGGAGCAGGCTATCGGCGATAAACTATTTTTGCCTCTAGCCCCAGACACGACGGTACGAGCATTTGTTGATGTGTGCGTCGTGGGAGTCCACCATAGGGAAGACAGGTCAACGTGACGGCTCCTCGTCCCTCTAGTTTTGCTCAAGGTTCTGTGATGGCCCCGTAATCTGGTACCAAAGTGACACAAAAAAAAATGGTGTGGAGCAGAAAGTTTGCAGAAAGTTGGAAAAACTCACAGCTGAATAACGAAGCCTATGAAAAATAGGAGCACAGTTCCAGAGTCTATTCGTATGCCTGTTTGTGGGTTGTTGTGCAAGGACTTGGAGCAGGCTATCGGCGATATACTATTTTTGCCTCTAGCCCCGGACACGACGGTACGAGCACTTGTTGATGTGTGCGTCGTGGGAGTCCACCATAGGAGAGACAGGTCAACGTCACGGCTCCTCGTCCCTCTAGTTTTGCTCAAGGTTCTGTGATGGCCCCGTAATCTGGTACCAAAGTGACACAAGAAAATGGTGTGGAGCAGAAAGTTTGCAGAAAGTTGGAAAAACTCACAGCTGAATGACGTAGTCCATGAAAAATACGAGAACGATTCAATAGTCTATTCGTATGCCTGTGTGTAGGTTGTTGTGCAAGGACTTGGAGCAGGCTATCGGCGATAAACTATTTTTGCCTCTAGCCCCGGACACGACGGTACGAGCATTTGTTGATGTGTGCGCCGTGGGAGTCCACCATAGGAAAGACAGGTCAACGTCACGGCTCCTCGTCCCTCTAGTTTTGCTCAAGGTTCTGTGATGGCCCCGTAATCTGGTACCAAAGTGACACAAAAAAATGGTGTGGAGCAGAAAGTTTGCGGAAAGTTGGAAAAACTCACAGCTGAATGACGTAGTCCATGAAAAATAGGAGCACGATTCCATAGTCTATTCGTATGACTGTGTGTGGGTTGTTGTGCAAGGACTTGGAGCAGGCTATCGGCGATAAACTATTTTTGCCTCTAGCCCCGGACACGACAGCAGTACGAGCATTTGTTGATGTGTGCGCCGTGGGAGTCCACCATAGCAAAGACAGGTCAAGGTCACGGCTCCTCGTCCCTCTAGTTTTGCTCAAGGTTCTGTGATGGCCCCGTAATCTGGTACCAAAGTGACACAAGAAAATGGTGTGGAGCAGAATGTTTGGAGAAAGTTGGAAAAAAAAAACTCACAGCTGAATGACGTAGTCCATGAAAAATACGAGAACGATTGAATAGTCTATTCGTATGCCTATGTGTAGGTTGTTATGCATGGACTTGGAGCAGGCTATCGGCGATAAACTCTTTTTGCCTCTAGCCCCGGACACGACGGTACGAGCACTTGTTGATGTGTGCGTCGTGGGAGTCCACCATAGGAAAGACAGGTCATCGTCACGGCTCCTCGTCCCTCTAGTTTTGCTCAAGGTTCTGTGATGGCCCCGTAATCTGGTACCAAAGTGACACAAAAAAATTGTGTGGAGCAGAAAGTTTGCAGAAAGTTGGAAAAAACTCACAGCTGAATGACGTAGTCCATGAAAAATACGAGAACGATTCAATAGTCTATTCGTATGCCTGTGTGTAGGTTGTTGTGCACGGACTTGGAGCTGGCTATCGGCGATAAACTATTTTTGCCTCTAGCCCCGGACACGACGGTACGAGCATTTGTTGATGTGTGCGCCGTGGGAGTCCACCGTAGGAAAGACAGGTCAACGTCACGGCTCCTCGTCCCTCTAGTTTTGCTCAAGGTTCTGTGATGGCCCCGTAATCTGGTACCAAAGTGACACAAAAAAATGGTGTGGAGCAGAAAGTTTGGAGAAAGTTGGAAAACCTCACAGCTGAATGACGTAGTCTATGAAAAATAGGAGCACGATTCCATAGTCTATTCGTATGACTGTGTGTGGGTTGTTGTGCAAGGACTTGGAGCAGGCTATCGGCGATAAACTATTTTTGCCTCTAGCCCCGGACACGACGGTACGAGCACTTGTTGATGTGTGCGTCGTGGGAGTCCACCATAGGAAAGACAGGTCAACGTCACGGCTCCTCGTCCCTCTAGTTTTGCTCAAGGTTCTGTGATGGCCCCGTAATCTGGTACCAAAGTGACACAAAAAAATGGTGTGGAGCAGAAAGTTTGCAGAAAGTTGGAAAAACTCACAGCTGAATGACGTAGTCTATGAAAAATAGGAGCACGATTCCATAGTCTATTCGTATGCCTGTGTGTGGGTTGTTGTGCAAGGACTTGGAGCAGGCTATCGGCGATAAACTATTTTTGCCTCTAGCCCCGGACACGACGGTACGAGCATTTGTTGATGTGTGCGCCGTGGGAGTCCACCATAGCAAAGACAGGTCAACGTCACGGCTCCTCGTCCCTCTAGTTTTGCTCAAGGTTCTGTGATGGCCCCGTAATCTGGTACCAAAGTGACACAAAAAAATGGTGTGGAGCAGAAAGTTTGCAGAAAGTTGGAAAAACTCACAGCTGAATAACGAAGTCTATGAAAAATAGGAGCACGATTCCATAGTCTACTCGTATGCCTGTGTGTGGGTTGTTGTGCAAGGACTTGGAGCAGGCTATCGGCGATAAACTATTTTTGCCACTAGCCCCGGACACGACGGTACGAGCATTTGTTGATGTGTGCGCCGTGGGAGTCCACCATAGGAAGGACAGGTCAAGGTCACGGCTCCTCGTCCCTCTAGTTTTGCTCAAGGTTCTGTGATGGCCCCGTAATCTGGTACCAAAGTGACACAAGAAAATGGTGTGGAGCAGAAAGTTTGGAGAAAGTTGCAAAAACTCACAGCTGAATGACGTAGTCTATGAAAAATAGGAGCACGATTCCATAGTATATTCTTATGCCTGTGTGTGGGTGGTTCTGCAAGGACTTGGAGCAGGCTATCGGCGATAAACTATTGTTGCCTCTAGCCCCGGACACGACGGTACGAGCATTTGTTGATGTGTGCGCCGTGGGAGTCCACCATAGGAAAGACAGGTCAAGGTCACGGCTCCTCGTCCCTCTAGTTTTGCTCAAGGTTCTGTGATGGCCCCGTAATCTGGTACCAAAGTGATACAAAAAAATGGTGTGGAGCAGAAAGTTTGCAGAAAGTTGGAAAAACTCACAGCTGAATGACGTAGTCTATGAAAAATAGGAGAACGATTCCATAGTCTATTCGTATGACTGTGTGTGGGTTGTTGTGCAAGGACTTGGAGCAGGCTATCGGCGATAAACTATTTTTGCCTCTAGCCCCGGACACGACGGTACGAGCTTTTGTTGATGTGTGCGCCGTGGGAGTCCACCATAGGAAAGACAGGTCAAGGTCACGGCTCCTCGTCCCTCTAGTTTTGCTCAAGGTTCTGTGATGGCCCCGGAATGTGGTACCAAAGTGACACAAAAAAATTGTGTGGAGCAGAAAGTTTGGGGAAAGTTGCAAAAACTCACAGCTGAATGACGTAGTCTATGAAAAATAGGAGCACGATTCCATAGTATATTCTTATGCCTGTGTGTGGGTTGTTGTGCAAGGACTTGGAGCAGGCTATCGGCGATAAACTATTTTTGCCTCTAGCCCCGGACACGACGGTACGAGCATTTGTTGATGTGTGCGCCGTGGGAGTCCACCATAGCAAGGACAGGTCAAGGTCACGGCTCCTCGTCCCTCTAGTTTTGCTCAAGGTTCTGGGATGGCCTCGTAATCTGGTACCAAAGTGACACAAGAAAATGGTGTGGAGCAGAAAGTTTGCAGAAAGTTGCAAAAACTCACAGCTGAATGACGTAGTCTTTGAAAAATATGAGCACGATTCCGTAGTCTATTCGTATGCCTGTGTGTTGGTTGTTGTGCAAGGACTTGGAGCAGCCGATAAACTATGTTTGCCTCTAGCCCCGGACACGACGGTACGAGCATTTGTTGATGTGTGCCCCGTGGGAGTCCACCGTAGGAAAGACAGGTCAAGGTCACGGCTCCTCGTCCCTCTAGTTTTGCTCAAGGTTCTGGGATGGCCCCGTAATCTGGTACCAAAGTGACACAAGAAAATGGTGTGGAGCAGAAAGTTTGGAAAAAGTTGAAAAAAATCACAGCTGAATGACGTAGTCTTTGAAAAATACGAGCACGATTCCGTAGTCTATTCGTATGCCTGTGTGTGGGTTGTCGTGCAAGGACTTGGAGCAGGCGATAATCTATTTTTGCCTCTAGCCCCGGACACGACGGTACGAGCATTTGTTGATGTGTGCGCCGTGGGAGTCCACCGTAGGAAAGACAGGTCAAGGTCACGGCTCCTCGTCCCTCTAGTTTTGCTCAAGGTTCTGTGATGGCCCCGTAATCTGGTACCAAAGTGACACAAAAAGATGGTGTGGAGCAGAAAGTTGGAAAAAATAACAAGGATGACCTGAACTTTATTTACTAGTACGACAGCAGCAGCACCTTTCAACAACTCGCACCAGGTCGCGCGCCACGAGCACCTCATGTCTACTACTACAGCAGTGCAGTACTAGCACGAGGTCGCCGACGCAACATCGCTCATCAGCTTGTTGTGGTGTTCCGCGGCTGGAAACTGCAGGCACTATCGCTAACCGGAATGCATGTGGGGATGATGACCTGCCGCACAGGCCTGGCAGGAGGGAGCAGAAATGGACGGCGAACACGCACGAAAAAATCCAAGCAGACATGAAGAAGAAGACACAACACATCCTTGTGCAGCCACATCGTCTATCACCATCTTGGAAAGTCACTCAACAACAGCGACTCCACCGACGCACTTCGCGCTGCCACCGGCGATCTTTGTGCGCATTGACGCTTCACCAGTCGCACGCCGCCGAATCGAGACCCGGTAAGCTCGTTGGTGAATGCGATACTGCGAGTGTAGCGAGAACGAGCATCGAGTTAACAACAAAAAAATTACTGCTGCTGCTGTACAACAGCCAGTTCTCGTGCGAGTATTTTATATAGCAAAAATAAAGGTACGGGCACAAAGCTGGGCTGTGAGCTTCTACTACATACAGCAGCAGCACAGCAGTAGTGCTCGGAACACAGCAAATAACAAATCAAACAACGCCACGAGGACATCGTCTTAGCATGCTAGTAAACTGCAGAAGCAGGCGGGGATGCCGCCGCGATTCCCTCGCAGTGTTGGTCAAGAGCTCTGCCGTAGACCAGAGCCCTGCTGTGCTTTGGCATGCCACATGCCAGCCCTATTTCCCAAAAAACAAGACGGAGGAAACTGGATATATATATGTTTGTTGATTCATCATGTTTCATCTAAACTATTCGGCTTTTCATACCTAGAAATAGCTTCCCCAGAGCGTTTTTGTTTTTTTTTTTTTTTCGGTCTTTTTGCAAGTGGTCTATGTTGTACGGACCCGACACGAACTATAATAACATCCTCGTACGTACACGGTTGTACATATCCGTGACGTTTGGGTTCCTGAGGCCAGTTGTTATGCATCCGGAAACATGGGATGAAAAATACGGGTACCGATCGGAGATAAAAAATGGCATTGGTATGCAGTTGAAAAAGCGCCATTTATAACTGGTCCAAAGACCAGACAGTCAAATACCTAAGATTTTCGATCCAACTCGCCTGTCAGATTTAAGCGTCGAAAAATTCGAAAGTCCCGCCGCAGATTCGTACGAGAGTATCACGCACCCACAAAACAATACGACATACGGCACGACCGCACACCACAAGATCAGCGACGCGGTCTGGGCTGCGGTCACTACTGCAGCTGCTCGCCGCGAGCCATCCTGATGAATCGATATTTACGACCACATGTGATAGCACCCGATGGCCGCAGTGCCCGGCATCGATGACATTTTGCCAACTGCTGCGCTGCCAGTAGCATTGGCAACCCTGGAAGAAATCCAGCGCCCCGATGGCCTCGCGGACGAGATGAAGAAGAACGTTCCGCGTGTTAATCTCATACGCTGCTCGAGGAAGAAGCGGGCCGTCAGCATGTATGTGTGGTTGGGCGGAGCTGCTGGAAGATAAAGAGCTCTCTGATCCTACGAGCATTACGGTGAAGCACGTTTATTTGAAACGACTTCCGCCTGCCCAACTATAGTTTCTTGGAATCTATTATTTTTGTTTTAATCATCACTTTTACTTTCCAGCCTGACTCGTAGGAGGTTTTACCCTCAGCGATCTCCTGGACAAGCCGTGGTCACAGGTATCGTCCCTTCTCCCCCCCGGTACGTGCCTTTATTTTTTGTCGCGCATAGGGTTCAGCATTCCCACTGCTCGTCGATTTTAATTGAATGTAGCTAACTCACGCTCTCGCGCTTTCCGCTAATCAATTTGGTTATGAAAGAAAAAGTCCCTATGAGCATGCACTGGGTGAGACTTGAACCCATGAATTTGATCTTGATAGGCACACGGACCACCTATCAAGCCACCGGGGACGCTGCATGAATTACATCGAAGGTCTCCTGAATAACGCAGTAACTGTATATTCGACTCGACGGATAGGGTAGGTATTCACGATGTAGTCGGAAAAATAACACCTGCTTTTTCAGTCGAAGTTTCCGACCGAATAAGACTTGGCCTGAGGGCGGGTCCAAACAGAATCGAAAATCGAAATGACCATTCCACAAGTGGTGACTTGTGATCTCTATATCGGATTCAGCACTTTTCAGTCCGATCAGGGTCACTCAATGGGGTCACCTCCAGACAAATTTCTTTCGAAACGGCCTCGCCCACGCCGCACGACTCAGGCCGAAGCCCTCGCGGAGGCGATCGTCATGGTCCGAACCACACCTCTTTTGCTGCCCTGTGTGTGGAGTTATAAAAGTGGACTTCCAGCGTCCCAATAGGGGTGACCGGACGTGAGCTCGCTCGACGCCAGCAGAACGATTATTTGTCACCCCTATTTTCAAGTGGAAAAATATGAATTCTGGAACTGTACTACGAGCGATCAGCGGCATAGCAGTACCGAAGGCTTTCTTTCGTTCTTCCTTCCTCCCCGCTTTGCCCCGTTCCTTCCGCCCTGTCTCCCCCTCTCCATCCCTCCCTTGCTGCCTCCCTCCCCCCCCCTCTCTCCCTCGCTGTGACCCTCTCCCCCTCTCTCTTCCTACCTTGCTATCTTGCCCTCCCTGGTACCTGGTACCTCGTAGGTGTTATGATCTCTCAATAAGAACGATATGATTTTTCCTTTTTTTTTTTTAGACGGCTGCAGGCGGCTCAATTTGTATTCTCGTTGCAAATTGTCAACACGCTGACAAAAATCAGCGCGTGCGACGATAGATGCATGATCTCGATATAGACTCAGCCCACGGCCAACCCGCTTGGTGTCGGGCAAGGCCAACTAGTATAGATGACGGCATCGAAGATAGAAAGTGGGTAAATGCTGTAGGGGGCGAGAGCTTGTCGGCGGCGTCCTGCGGTATCCTACCAAACCTGAAAAAAAGCCTGTTGATTTTCAATTCGAGGCGGGTGGAGAAACTTTGTCTTCTGTTTGGTACACACCAGCTGCTAATTGTTTTTTTATCGTACGCCTGGCCAGCGCCCGCCACACGTCACTGGCCATTGTGTGAAGAGATTGACCCAAGCGTGGGTCGGAGCCCCAAACGAGCGCACTCCGTTCAGAATTCATTACGCAATCGTTGGTTTTGTCGATAGATGTCTGTCGAGGACTCGGAATCTCGCCGCTTCGAACCAAAGATCGGCCTGAGTTTTTCTCAAACCGATCTTGGTCCAACATCGGCCCCAGATTTGCTTTTTTCGGGCTTTTCCAGAAGTTGGAAACTTGTTTTTTTTCTAAACGTGCCCATAGGAAACGTGTTCTAATTTGTTTTGCCTGGTATCTTTGGAATTCAAACTTTTTATTGATACTTCGCTTTCCCATTGGCATAGGTCTTATGCCGAGTTTTTTTGTCCCACACCAAAATATAGTAAGTTAGATTCAGAGTTTTGTAGCCTAACCAACAATCTGTTGTAGGTCGCGATGTCTATGGTTGGACTAAATCGCATATCTAGTGTTGGCGACAATAGAAGCTTCGGCCGTTGTCAAAGAATGGCCATCGACATCAACAATGCATCATTCCATGGTATACAATAATAGGGTAAGGAAACAATATATTGCCAACAAGCCCAACAGCAGTCTAGTGTGAGCGATGATGGCTGTTGATGGATACGATTTCGTGTCTGTTGTCGACTGCAATGGCCGTCCACAGGCAAACGTTTTTGGTCTTCATTCTGGTCCAGCCGTAAAACAGATTTTCATTCGATCAGCGATTGTGCAATCATTTGGGAATATTTTGATCCTCAAGTAATTTGGCAACCGTGTTCCCGAGCCTGTACAGCGCACACTTGGAGACACCGAAAGTTTAGGGATCCGAGTTGATTTCGTCGAGAAAAGTCATCTCGGATAAATACCGTCACACACGAAGATATTTTCGTGCTAAAGCCTATACGAAACCGCGCAAACTCTGTGCAGCGGATGACGCTGATTCTCGGTGTTTACATTCCTTGAGGCATAGCAAAACGATCGATATCCCCAACATCGCCTATTTCGTTGTCTGTCAAGAGGTATAGTGTGTTTATGATCCACAAGACAAAATCAAGATGTTACCGTGAGGGGCACAAAATCCGATTTCCCAGCCCAGTTTTTCGTTTTTTCTATCCGACTTTTCGACACGTGATTTTTGTTTGTATAAAAAAGATATTCACGTTGGTACGTTTTGTACTTTCTTTTTTTTTAGACGCTTTGTTTGTCGAACGGCAATGTATCCCAATAATATAATATTATTGGGATAGCTCAGGAATAAAAAACAAGAACAAAAATGCACTCCCGGAAATAGTTTTTTGTTCTAGTAATCGAAATAACGTGTCAAAATTTCAGGTCCTGATTCGCAAAAGCCGTCTCGGAAATCCAGTTCAGCCATTATGGTTGCGTCTTGCCCGACCCAGCTCGTATTGATCCAACAATATATGTCGCGGTAGCTTAGCCGATATGTAGATTCTTTTTTTCAGGACGTTGGCCATATATGGACAACCTTGTGACTCGATTGTTAAGGCAAAGGCATGCTGTGTCCATTGCCAAAGATGTACTGTTCCCTGACAATATCTATTAATATCGATAGACCGCGTTGCCAGTTTATCGTCGTTAACACCATCTATCGATAGACAGCGATGCCAGTCCATTGTGGTTATCAGTGTCTAACGATATACAGTGTGTCCAGTCTACTGTGGTTCAGAATGTCTATCGTTAGCGAGCGTTGCCAGTCTGTTGTCGTTATCAATGTCAATTGATGCACGCTTTTTAGGGGCTACTACTGTAGCAGCGGCAATGCTATATTTCCTTTCTATTGTCCAGGGTAAATGCACATATTACCTCACCTATCCCATGATGCTAACTGCCCAGTGCCCAAAATATCACAATATATTGTTACCGACAACGTCTATCGATAGACAGCGTGGCCAGTCTAATGTGGTCCACAGTAAGCCGGCGTCCCCTGTGGCTTGGTAAGCGGTTCGCGAGCCTATCAAGGTCAATTTCGCACTAGATTATCATCGGCGCCCATCGATATTAACTGTCGGCCACAACAGATTAGAAATGTATCTTTCGGTAGTCATTGCCAGATACTATATAGTCATCAACATATCTATGGATAACCATTGCCATTCGAATAGATTAAGAAATGCATCTATCGATAGCCATTGCCGGCCAAAATAGATCGAGAAAAGTGTTATTGATAGCCACTGTCGACCGCAATAGATTCTGCAAGCTATCTCTCGATAGCCATTGTCGGTCACGATAATCGCTTTCAACCCAGGTACTTCAGCACAATCCTGCCTGACAAAAAAATTGGGGATCTAACTTATCGATATACATTACCGACGACAATGGATCGAGGAGTTGGCCAATCGATAAACTTTGCCGACGACGATAACCCGTCCATTGTACCATAGTGTATTGCTTTTGCAGGGGCTATTTTGTCTATTGTCCAGGGTGTGTCAAGTGACATCGTAACTGTTTTTGCTCGAAAAGGCCAATAGATTAGTGGTGGATATCGAAGCCAGAAATGTTCGGTACGATAAGGCCGAAAAAACTTTGACAAAGGTAACGATAACGATGACTATCGTTACCGTACCGAAAAACAATAATTCGACAACGATAACGATAACGATAATAGATGCAAAAACCGGCGCACGAAGCCCGCAAAACACGCCCGCCCATTTCACTTTTTTGTTGTTGTCACGTGATTTACACGAGACTTGGATAATTAGCGTCTCAAGCCTCGCAACGTCTCGAGTTCCATAGGTCCTGGCGTTGAGCGGCGTACACGGTTACCGGTGCAGTGTTTTGATGCCATTCACCAGGTTTATTTGTGCTCACCACAGGTACGCCTAGTGTTTCCAACACGCACACAGTATATACGAGCTGGGCCAGCCAAGGTGTTGCCAAAGCGGTTGCGTGGCCACGCCCCGCTCAGGTACTTTAGAAAGTGTGAAATACTAGTGGGAAGCGTATTTTTACGGTGGTGTTAATCATGCACCAACCCACAAATGGAAGGCAAATCCTTTTTTTGGTTCGAGAGATATGACCGGTACAAAAACCCGGAAAGATAAAAAAGCGACCGTAACTCGTATGAAAATAAGAAAAGGCGTGCTTTCCGTTTGTCAGCATGTATGTGAAAACACGAACTTTTTACAGATTGCAACTCGCAAAAATTGAGCTCGGGGCATCGCAGAAAAACCAACATGTATTTGTCGTGCATGCTTCTTTTACGTAAATAAGGAAATTGGATTTGGAAATATTTCTTGAAATGTGGCGAACTGGGCAAGACACTTGTTGTGTCAGCCTTCTCGTAGGTGAGGTAAGTCTAAATAATTTTTCGCCCTGATCGGAAAATTCGAATTTATTTCGAATTTCACGTTGAAAAGTTGATAGTTGTGAGTTTTTGGCCGAAATCTCGTCGAGAGCGAGTCGAACAAATACAAACACGCGATTATTAATTCTCTCTCGTTTGGCACATGACCAGCGTTTTGTCGGAGTTGATGCCACCAAATTTCAAGTCATAATTCGCAGTGGCCCAGAAGATACGGCCTTCGGATATATTATCTATTTTGGACTGCCCAGGTTGAATAGACATCAATTTAATTGAGGTTGGGTGCGAAAGATCGAAAAATTGTTTTGATATTCGTTTTTTTAGCTAGCCCACAATGAGGTCTACTAATCTGTGCGCTGTTTCCTGTTCACGCCTCATTTTGCTCGCCCCCTCCATCTATCCGCTAGGGATACCCAGGGACGATCCTCGCGTCGTGTCCCGGGTGTGCGTGATGTTTACTGTATTTTTTCCATATAGGGTTTTCCCGATGTCAACTGCGGTCTAGTCGTTATGTACATATATAGAGATACATATCAACCTTGTCAAAAAGGAATAAGAGATCGAGTACGTGCCAGGTATAGATCAACACTAATATTAGCGTTCCTTCTTTATGCTCCCCAACAAACAGGTCGGAGGTAAAATATCACTACGACAGCTCTTGGGTATGCGTGTAGTTTCGGGTGTCATTTGTTGACAGTAATAAGAAGATCGTGAACTACAAGCACAGCGTGCCTTATCCAGCATCGACATCCCTGTCTCTCTTACCAGATTGTATATATTTCCTCTACCTTCCCAGGGCCTACTACAGGATGTAGGACACCACCAGAAGCAGAGCAAAAAACACGCTCCCACCGGTCTAGCTGCGCTGGTACTGGTGTGAAACGTCTGCACTGTTTTTGTATACCTGGCATGTGGCATCGGTGCCTTTTTCACATTAATTAGGTTTTTACTTGCCATCTGAAAGTTTTTGGTAGTGCTTATTCCGATCATGCCATCCACATAAAGAAGATAATTCATAATCTCGTTACTTCAAAAACGACCAATCTAACCTGAATTCACGACGGAAATACACCATAATCAAGCGTAAAACACCCTCCAATAAGACTATCTGAATATGGTCACTGCAATCACTTCTACCCGCCCTTCCCGAATCCCCCTGTGATTTACGCCAGCCCCCTGCACGAATGCTGCCCCTACCAAAGTCGTCGTACCCTCTCTTACGAGGTGTGGTTTGGTCTATGATGTCGCTAGTGTGATTGGGTTTAGTAGCAGTATCTTGGGCCCCCCTCTTTCGGTTTTCTGGTGTCAAAGCAGCCATCTCTGTATCGTCGCGGGATCTGCATCGAGGACTATTTAGGGTGGGCTAATGTGATAGAGTACCTTAGTTTGTTGTAAATAGACCACCTTTCAGGAGGGGCTGTCAGATATTCTTTTTCCAGTTGGACCTTGCTCCTTTTACCGTCTAGAATCAGATATTTCCTATTTGTAATGCCGTTGCGCAGGCTAATTTTCCTTCGTGTACGTACTCCGTTTACCGTCTGGAATAGGGTAATTGTATTTGCTAAAAGGACACGCAGGCTAGTATCTATGAGGCTGAAGAGATGGAGACGTACGCGCGTGGTATATCCATACCCTAGGTTTTACGGGGTGTTGTACTCTTGAACTTGAATGTGATGCATGTACCCTTGGCAGTAGATGATAGCCGGTTAAAGTAAGCTGATACTCCCTTGCCAGTACATTTCAGCCGGCTAAAGTGATATGATATTTCTGGCTTCCAAAACCGTCTGCGTCACCCCCCTTTCCCTCTCACCCGTCTCACTTGCCCCTGCGAGCGAGCCTCACATCAATAATATATGAGAACGTCAATACGAACTGGGTGTGAGTTTGGTCAAGAACAGACACATGTGTCACACTTTTTCTGTGGATCATCAACTCTTGGTACCCTTGCCCTCTCTCCACATCACAATTGGCGTCGACGGCATAGTCCTGTCAACGACCCCAAATGTGGAGGTGTCTCTTACTGAGCTGTAGGGGTGAAAGACCGGTCGATTACCCAGCCCAGGGTAACCCTTATAACACCACCCTAATACCTGGTGCTGCAGCAGCCAAGTTCTCTCCTCTCGAATTACTTCAAAAAAAGATTCGAATTGCAGTGCAATAAATCGATTTCTAATAAATGACCTGGTTTTATTCTGGAACGCCCGCCAGAAGGTTGTGCGGTACAGCTGCCCAATACTGCTTGAGGTCGTACCTAGGAAGCGGTTCTTTCCACACCGTCCTGCCCCCTATGCAGACGCATTCCCATTCCACCTCACACCGTGTACATTGTTGCACGTGAATATATATATTATGACACCGCTATACACCCATCGCGATATTGTTGTATATTTCATTGGTATCCAACGTACAAACACTCAACAAAAAACTTGAAAAAGCTGGCCCACAGGATGTATTTCTTCAATGAGAATGGGTCCGTTATATACTCCTTGCAGTACACATGAGTAGTAAGTAATTAATCCGGAATTTCAGTTTTTCTTGTTTCTCGCCTGACATTCCTAATTCTCGTTTTCTTAGTATATCCATACTGAACTGCGGTATTCCTACTACTATACGTACGTGTATATGCGTGGTATTAGGTATGGGACAGCTGTTTGTTTGTCGCTTGTAACACCAGGAGTAATTTAAGCAGAATCAACGTACACTACAGGCAGCAGACATAATATGAAACAGGAAACATGGCCCAAGCTGAATATCTTGCCTGAAAAGGGGGGCCAGTTATCCACTAATTCCAGTGAAAATACTCCCGAATCTCCTGTTCTCGTACAAGTACCAATATCAGCCTTCCTTTCTTTTTGCTCGCGTTTTCTCATTACGTACATATACCTGGTGGTACTGAATACTTCAACCAAATAATTTGATCGTGTTGAAGTCATGACCTTACGTTGTTCTCGTATACCATGGTATAGCGCTGTTTCTTGACGTGTCCCCTATTGCCTTGGGAGGCGTTTGGCCTTTTTTCGTTTTATTGTATCATTATCGTTTATCGAATTAATTATGGAAACAATTATCGAAATAACGAACTTTTTTCCTTTGTTTAATGTCGTTTTTTTATCGAACAATGCATCGAAAGTTGCGGTACGATGTCCAACACTACCTAATATTAGTGTTGGACATCGTACTGAAACTTTCGATATATCGTTCGATATATACATTTTTTTATCGAACCTAAAAAAGTTCGGTATTTCGATATTTGTTTCAATAATTCGATAAACGATAACGGTACGATAAAACGATAAAAGGCCGAACGCCCCCACGAGGGACAGGGGACACGGCAAGCGCAAAACGTTGGGGATGACACAGGGCACTGTCGATGCCCTCGTGTTTTTGGACGGTTCGCACGGATTGGCATGGTCAAGCGAAATCTTGCAGGAGGCGCTCGGCTGGAAGGACAATTGATTTTTGTTTTTGGTGTGGCGGCGACGGTTGGGTTCGTGAGTACGTATACAAGTTCTTCCGCATAGCATTGTGCGGCATTATATACATTTTGGGTTGAGCTGTGGTTGGTTGTCGTTGTGCCCTGGTAATTAACAGCTACATATCTTCCACTATCAGGAGGGGGCATAGCAAAGAGGACAAGAAAATGTTTGTAAAACTAGGGAAATGTATAGGTTTTTGTCTGTACCGTAGGTCCTATTTACTATAATAGTCGCTCGCGATAATAATACAGCATCAGCATCATAATAAACCTGACCAGGTGTACTTTTTCTTGTTCCATGTACATGGTCCAGAAGATCGCTGAGGGTAAATCCTCCTATTACGGGGGACCATACATAGTAAATAGGACCAAATAGTGCTAGATAGAATGGGTAAATATATAGGTTTTTATGTGTACCATAGGTCCTGATAACTATGGACCCCCGTAATACGAGTTAGGCTGGAAAGTAAAAGTGACGCTTTAAAAAAAAGAAGGAAAAAAAATGGTACACGATACACAGTAATACCCGGTATACCTGGTAGCCAATACTTTTGTCTTCATTTTGGCTTTTTGTCTGTTAGGCTCTTTTTTGCCTTCCTGGTGTTCTTAGTAGCGGAGTACGTATGTTTTTTTGTCTTTTTGTTCTTATCTTTGTTCGACACCCCTCGCGTAGTGTGCGAGCCTGCAATCTGCGAAAGCATGCGAATTCTCTCGTGTGTTTCCTTCCTTGATTTCTTGCTTTCTTGCCTGAATTGAACTTTTTTATCTCTCCTGCCTTTTCGATTTTTGTTTTTTTTTTCCCCGATTTTGATTTCGATTTTTCGACGTCGAGTTGTTTTTTTAATCCTGTCCATTTCTTCTGGGTAGTATGTGATCTTCCCGGTTTCTGTGGCGACTTGTACAGCGTACCGCATGTATTTATCTGATACCTACGTGTGCTGACCTCACTTTTGTTTTTGTCTGAGGTGCACATGTGCTTCAGTTATCATGTACACTATTCCTTGGTTGTTTTGTTTTTACCGAGGTATTTCTTCCACTCCAGAGTAATGGGAGCTTGTCTGCATTCATTGTTTTGAGGCGATGAGTTGATGTGAGAACAACAACCAGGAATACGTTGATCCTGGGCACCCTCTGGTGGTGGTATGTTCGCTTGTACATATCACGGGTCCTCGTGGTGATGACGCGACCCCCAAAAAAATGAATAAAAACCTTGTACGCCGGTTTTCGCCTCCATTGTCGTTATCGTTATCGTTGTCGACTTTTCCGGATTATCGGTACGATACCGATAATTATCGTTATCGTTATCGAAGTTATTTTGGCCTTGTCGTACCGAAACGTTCATGGTTTCGATATCTAACACTGCTAGGTATGTCATACCTGATTTTTTCTACGTACTCTGTCTAGCGTTCAACTGACTTTGGCCAACTTTCAACCAACCAGATTCGGCATACGTACACTGATTTTTGTCCCCGTATGGGTCTGCCCTTACTCGGTTGAAATTATTTTGTATTGACGCATAAACTCTGTACTCGTGCGTAGTACGTAAATGTACGTATTGATACATGCATGCATATATACATACGCTGGTTTCACTTTTTCTTTTTTGAGGAGTGCGATGCGCTTCAATCATCAGTGATTCGTGATGGCTCAAGAATTCTGGATACATTTTTCGCATGAAGACTACTCTTATCGTGCAAATTCAGTCAAAACCCAAAAACGATACGAACGGCTATCTACATAAACAACCTTTCGTTAGAATGAGTGTCTATCAATAGCATTTGATTGAGTGTGAGCTTTTTATTAGGAGAAAGTGAAAGTTGTGTATTTAAATATGTTCATGAAAACGCGGTTACTCGGAATAGAGTAAAGGCGAGTAACACTTTTAGCACACGTATCACTTAGTAAACAGTACAAACAGAATATCAGGCCGCACTTTCATAGTCTTACCTAGTATGGGCAATTTAACTCATTTGACGCGAAGCGCCAAAAAGTCGACCAAACAAAACGCGGTGTGTACAGGCTCCAATATTTTACGAGTGTCTGCATGAAATAGTCGTGTTTTTTCATTATCGTTTGCGAGAGCTGTACATTACCGATTTCACAACCCCGGTATCTTCAGAAGCGGGCCATCTTGAGCTAACGCGTGGGACTTGTCTCGTTGCAAGCCATCTCGAGTTGCGCTCGTATTTGCCGTGGTACTGGTGTGTTTTGAGCGCAGCAGGATTTAGTTTTGTTTCCGTTTTTTTTTCTTACGAGCGCACAAGGCCTACATACCGCATGTGCAGCCTTGCCTCATGTATATATATATATATATTACTGCTGCAGTACTTGCCTACAATGAAACTTTGGGGACCATTTATACTCGCACACAGCAGAGATGCTGTTCACTCTCTGTTTCTTAGTTCGCTCTGCCTGTATAGATAGGTCTTCTTGCCTTTCTTCTTGAGATTATGAATTGGTCGATGTTTGATATAACAACATCACGAGCACACGCGCCGTGAGTTAGCAGCTTTGCCGACCGAGTGAAACGAAGAAGTATAAACGAGTACGTGCAGGTGGAAGGCTATGTAAGATGGAAACACCAAGATGCACATCTTCTCTTGTACGTGGTAAATATTGATAACATCGAGCACGTTCTTTGTCCCATAATGTGGTATCATGTTTTGACGTTATTAATGGTTTGCCCCTCGACAGTAGCAGTCGTGAATTTTATTAGGTGGAACCGCGCAGAAGCAGTCTGCGTTGATCGTTGCTCCCACAGACCCCCGAAGCATATAAAAAAAAATTGCTCTTCACGTATAGCTCAAGCGCACCCCGCTCTTGGACGCTGTGCACCGAACGAAAGCGTCGGGTGTAATTGCGTGAGAGTATACTTTCAATTCGTGCGAAACAACCAAGGCACGTGAAACCGTTGATTGGAAGAATGCGCCACACAAGAAAACACGCATCATCATCTTGTTCTCAAAGGGGTAATAAGGTCGGCTAAAACCTATGATATCTGCTTGAAACATAAGGAGTCAATGTACACGCTGCACGCGTCGTACATCGCATAGTTTGATATGAGTAGTACTATCCAAATTGCCTGCACCTGACACACACTACTATTGCTTGTGCGACCGGCCAGAATTGAAGCCCGTCTGATGTATTTCGTCTCGGGCGCATCCAACTCGAACGGCCGACCGAATTTACAAATGGCGTTCTTCTCCGACGACTGTCTTAAGTCCCGGCAACGCTCGTCTGGTACACAGCAGTGAATCCAAACAACCGATTCTGGCGTTATTTTTATGCCCCCACTGTTATTTAATACCCAGTTGATACGACGTGCGGGCAAACGTGCCAAAACACCGGTGTCATTGATGACTGCACAGCAATACTGTGGCGTCCCCTAATCTCAAACAGCTTGATGTTCTGCATACTATCTGTTTAACCTGAAGATCGTCGTCGGTCCAGTCTGCCACGGGTGGCGCCTGCAGGACCTCCACTATCCACGGGAGCGTGAAGCTTGTCCTGATGGGCTCATATTTCTCTCGAACGGGCCTTAGCGCTTCCCTGCTGATGCCTGCGTCACCACCCGTGGGGCATGGGATGTGGGTAGCACTTGTCATGCTAGCCAAAAAACAGTAAATATATTACCAGGACGGTATAGGGCCTCGCTCGAGCACCCAGAACTGAAGAAAACGGGATAGGTTTCGTTCGATGTTTTAACAGTACGCCTCAAGGTGGCCGGCCTTGTTGCTCATTATCGAGACGACCGCAACATTTTCCCGCTTAAATATCGGCGACAACATCGTACACTTCAATGACGGATTAGGAAAGTTTACAGAGCTCCGTCGGTACGACGAGCGTCATTAAAGTGATGCTGGGCTTGGAGGGGTGGCCGGTATTTTTTACTATAGGGCGGCAGGCGACTCGAGCACTATTTGCATCAAGCTCCAGGACTGCGTAGTAGCATTGATTCCCTCGTGACGAATTCCTCAATACCTCCCGCACGCTTGACATCCAATACCTTCCGCGCGTTGGCATCCTGCCACGATAACTGGATTGGGTTCCAACGTCATAGTAAGATATTGTGGAAATCCAGGTCGGATACTTCGCGTTGCCCAACAGCACGAAGACGATTATTTCACACGGGCGAGTACAACCTATGAAGACTATAGCAAGAATTGCGTGTCAATGTCGGAACAAAAAAACAGATTAAGTCAGTGACACCTTATCCAGCACTCGATCAAACTATTCCTGCATGGTCCCGTGTACCAGATGCTCATACCCTCCCCTTGAAAGTTATGCTCCGTCCCTGCATGATAGGGATGCGAGAGTCTACGGTCGTACGACTACGACCATTCATGATATTTATTACGAGGGACCATATTAAATAAGACCTACCGTACACACAAAACCTATATATTTCGCTGTTTTTACTCACAATGTTTGGTCCTATTTACTATGGCCCCCCGTAATAGTACACCCTCCCACTCCCTACGTCAGCAATATCAAGATCGTGGCGATCAAGAGTTGCCAAAGAATCTCCCTGCATGCGAGCAGATGCATATACACTCTTCGGCATAATTTGTACTGCAAGCACGCCGATACATTAGAAAGCCAGCCGCAGAATACTCCCTTGCCTGAAGACTATTTTAGCAGGCCATCGGAATCAGTCAGTCTGTCAGTCAGCCTTGACGTGCAGCCACCGCCTCGAATTCCTCTGTGCTTTCTTCATAGAAATGCATCTCTGAACCGTAGAAAAACAATGCAGACCACGGCTGCTGCCTTGTGTAATGGTAGGTAAAGCGTGGAGAGAGCTCGTGGGGTGCAGGCGACAGCCATCTACTGGAGGGATTGCTGCGCAGGTTTCGACCGGCACACGGCAGCCGTGCAAGTTGTGACGCACCAAACAGGTGCCTCCCTTGTAGGCAACATTCTCTTACAGCAGTCAGTACCTGGTATAACAGCAGTGCAGTACCTCTCCTGCGCACACTGGTACAAGTATATACGTGCAGTCAGTACGGGAGGCGGGGAAAAATAAAAAAAAAAAAAAAAAAAAAAAAAAAAAAAAAAAAAAAAAAAAAAAAAAAAAAAAAAAAAAAAAAAAAAAAAAAAAAAAAAAAAAAAAAAAAAAAAAAAAAAAAAAAATTCAGGCAACTGCTGCCGTTGTGGTAGACGGTACGAATACAGATGCCCTTGTGAAGCCCGTACGGCACAACAAGCAGTCTTAGAGATCTGCTGGGGGGACTCATGTGGTACTCGGACAGCAGGTAGGTACGAGTATACACAACATCAGTATTAATAGTACGTACGGTACAGTTTTGTTGTGGTGCAGTACTCTTTTAGGTACCAGGTATGAAATTGCTGTACCAGCAGGCGACACTCGTAGGTGGTGGATTACTCGCATTGCCAGGGAGCACACAAGCAGCATGTGACACAACACGACAACATACACGCGCACCTGCTACATAGAAGCCTCCCCCTCTGCCGTGCAGGCCTTCTTGCACACGGAATCTGGCAGCGCTCCCTGGTGACTATAGGTTTTCATCCCGCCACGCCGAGGTTTTGTATCCCCATCAGCACCACCAGCTGAGCACCCACAATGCGAAGAAGTACCTCCACCACCACCAGCTTCCCCAGCGCCTCTTCGCCTTTGAGTTGCTGCAAGCATCTGAGTTTATATCGTACCCGCACCTTGTTTGAGGCTCACACGCAGAGGATGGCGGCAGCATGAAGCATGCCAGTCTAATCGCGCCGCCATATTGATCTCGCCGCGCGTATATAGTGCTGCTGATTGGCCAAACCTTATGGGAGCCTTATGAGAGCACCCAATCAGGATGCTTTGGTACTTGACTAAAAAATATTACCTTGGGCGTAAACATAAGGACCGTTTAAACACTAAAATGAATAACAAGCGGTCATTATATTTGCGGCCAGAACTTTATGGGCGGTCAGGTAAGACCATGAGAGTGCGGCCGAATATCATACCACACATACACCGCATGATAGGTACGATGACTGCTGTAATATCACTCTTACTAGCAGCAATACCTGTAAAGTACGCACTATAATTATAAGTATTAAATTAAACAGGCCGGCGTCCCCGGTGGCTTGGTAGGTGGTCCGCGTGCCTATCCAGATCAATTTCGTGGGTTCAAGTCTCACCGAGTGCATGCCCGTAGGGACTTTTTCTTGCATGGGTTCAAGTCTCACTGAGTACATGCTCGTAGGGATTTTTTCTTGCATAAACAATGATTAGCGGAAAGCGCGAGAGCGTGAGTTGGCTACATTCAATGAAAATCGACGAGCGGTGGGAATGCTGAACCCTATGCGCGACAAAAAGATACAGGCACGTACACGGGGGCAGCAGGGACGACACCTGTGACCACGGCTTGTCCAGAAGATCGTTGAGGGTAAAACCTTCTACGAGTTAGGCTGGAAAGTAAAGTGATAATAGAAAATAAAAGTTGTACGCGAACGATGCAGGCATTGTGTCTAAGTCGGCGGAAGGCCTTGCGAAGATGTTGACCGTCATTGTAACCGTTTTCGAAGCAGCAGGCCTCACCGTATCCGGAAAGAAAACGGAGACCATGCTGCTGCGGACACCGAATCAGGCACCCCAGACCTCACGAGTCGTTATCGAAGCGGCGGGACAGAGATATGGACAGACGACGCAGTTCTTGTATCTGGGCGGTGTTGTTGTCGTCGCAAACGCTGACATTATGCCAGAGATCACACGACGGATTCGACTCGCATGGGCATGCTATTAATAGAATCGATTTAAACGGGAACAGCTGTATGATATGATAGAGGATGCCCCGCTCACTCTAAAAGTGCGCATGCTAAAGGCCGAGGTGATGCAGACCCTGCTGTACGGGTGCGTGGCGTGGACTCTTGGTCAGGAGCACTTCGCTGAGCTCCGAACGGCACACCACAAAGTCCTCCTACGGATCATTCGCTTCCAGCGCCGGCAACCCACTGACCACCTCATGTCGTACGCCAACGCCCTCACAAAGGCACAATGCGAGAGCGTTGAGACGACCATCCGCAAAAGACGCCTCCTTTTTGCGGGGGCCGTACAGCGGGCGACCAATGAGCGGCCGACCCGCCGGGTGATGCTTGGGACAATGGCTGGTGGGAAGAACCCAGGACCAGGCCGACCGGAAAGGACCTGGGCCCGACGACCTCACTCAGGGTTTTCCAAGCCACCGAGGGGTCAACCGAAAAAGCTCCCCTCTGCTGTTCGGAGTAGAGACGGTGTTATGGCCGAGGGCGGCTAGGAAGAGCGGGAAGTGGTACCGGGGGGTCGTCGACTCGGCGAAAAGTTGCATGGCGAGGTTGTACAGGGACGAGGTACAGAGGAGCCGGCTACGCCACGCAACTGCGGACGCCAAGAACGACGACAACGGAGGGGGGGAGGGGGAAAGGGCAGCCGTACTGATACAGCTGTCGATGAATGCAAAAACGAAATGATAGATCGGGTGGCTAGGTATCGGTTCGACTATTAATAGCTCTTATAGGCTGTTGCCTATACGTAGCTCCCTCTCTTTCATGTCGCTTCGTCCGCGCAGCAGATATCTGTCCTTCATCAGTACGTATGCTTTCCGTCTGGCAGCTTTTCTGAAGTCCTTGCGTCGTTTGTATCATGCATTCTGCTTCCATTTTTTTTTTTTTTTTTGGTTTTAATGTCTTCTTGCTCTTATTATTATTATTTATTTATTTTTTTACTATATATTTTTTTTCTCATCACTTTTACTTCCAGCCCACTCGTAGGAGGTTTTACCTTCGACGATCTTCTGGACAAGCCGTGGTCACAGGGGTCGTCCCTTCTCCCCCCCGGTACGTGCCTTTATTTTTTGTCGCGCATAGGGTTCAGCATTCCCACTGCTCGTCGATTTTCATCGAATGTAACTAACTCACGCTCTCGCGCTTTCCGCTTATCAACTTTTTTACGCAAGAAAAAGTCCCTACGAGCATGCACTCGGTGATATTTGAACCCACGAAATTGATCTTGACACGCACGCGGACCACCTACCAAGCCAGCATTTGGTCCTGCTTGTTCGCGTTGTTGTGTTCTCGTACCCGGTACGCTGGCATTTCACTTGCTTGACACCTGAATTTGCGATTATTATTATTTTATTTTATTTTTTGGTATTCCCCTGTCTCACAGTCTGTGACCACGGAGTCAGTATCTCTCTAGAATAGGGAATCAGGAAGGACACTAGGTGTGCTGAAGCTGGGTAGAAAGGATGATTTAATGTGGAGACAAAAACAACAGCAGTGCAGTTTTTGTTTGTTTTCTCTGCATTTACAAGTGAAGTCTGTCACCACAGAATTTGTATCCCTCCACTACAGTAGTAACATCACCAAGCAGATCAGCTCGTTCGTGCTGTTGTCATATACCAAACTGCCCCTATCATCACCACCACCACAACAACCACACTGCTGCTGCTGGTGCTTCTCCAGGCGGTGATATTGGTGGTGGTTGGTGGTGGTAGTGGTAGTGGTGGTCGTGGTACAGCACGAGCAAGCTCTCTGTTGCTTACTGCTGAGAAAAAACAAAGAAGGGTTCAGCAATAAAATATTAAATAGAAGCACTGACCCAGCCTGCGTTCCTTGTGTGTGGGAGAGTGCGTTTTAAACTGACTTCCTTTAAACGGCTTCATGATGATTATATTCCTGTGTGAACATCAGCCTGCTTCTCTTAGTACCCGGTTTGACAGGTCAAAGACATGCATATTAGTGTTGGATATCGTACCGAAACTTTCGATATATCGTTCGATAATTATTTCTTTTAATCGAATAAAAAAGAGTTCGGCATTTCGATACGGTATTAGTTTCGATAATTCGATAAACCACAACGATACCATTAAACGATGAAACGCCGAACGCCTCCACGGGGGACAGGGGACACGGCAACAAAACCTCTATCTCCCCGCCGCTGTCCTTGACAGCAAGGATGCAGGCCATCGACCATGAGGTTCAAAGGTTTTCACGCTCGAGAAGTGGCTTGAAGACGACGAGGACGACGACGACGAGGACGACGACGACGAGATCACCGGGGAGGACGACTTGAGCTGGTGTTGCCGGCACCAGTTTGCGTAGCCAACCCTGGCTGGATTGGCCGGATTGGCCAAGAAGTATTGAGCGATTTCTGCTTCGTCGGCTGCGTCTGGGCGCGTTTTCTCAGCGGCTGAAAATGTCGCAACGAAAAAGCGCAAAAGGTTAGGAGATGACTCTCTCGATGCCCTCGTGTTTTTGGACGGTTCGCACGGATTGGCATGGTCGAGCGGAATCTCGCAGGAGGGGCTCGGCAGGAAGGACAAGTGTTTTTTTGGATTTTGTGTGGCGGCGACGGTTGGGTTCGTGAGTACGTATACACTGTACAAGTTTTTCCGAATATCATTGTGCGGCATTATATACGTATAGTGTTGAGCTGTGGTTGTCGTTGCGCCCTGGTACTTAACAGCTACTACATATTTTCTACTATTATTAGCAGGGGGCGTAGTAAATAGGACCAAATATTGTTGGTAAAACTAAAAAAATGTATAGGTTTTTGTGTGTACCGTAGGTCCTGTTTACTATGGTTCCCCGTAATAATAATACAGCATGATTAACCTGATCAGGTGTATTTTGTTTGTTTTCATGTACATGGTACACAATACACAATACCCGGTATACCTGGAAGCCAATACCTGTCTTCCAGTCATTCTGGTTTTTGTTTATTAGACTATTTCTTCCTTCCCTCAGGCTTGGTGTTCTTCGTAGCGGAGTACGCGTATGTTTGATGTCTTTGTTCTAATCTCTGTTATGTACACCCCTCGCGTAGTGTACGAGCTTGCAATCTGCGAAAACATGCGCATTCTCTCTTGTGTTTCATTTCTTTACTTCTTGCTTTCTTGCCTGAATTGGACTTGTTGATCTCTCGTCCCTTTTCGATTCTTGTTTTTTTCCCCGATTTTGATTTCGATTGTTCGAGGCCGACTTGTTTTTTTTCATCCTGACCATTTATTCTGCGTAGTATGTAGGCTTCTCGGTTTCTGTAGCGTCTTGTACAGCGTACCGCATGTACCTGATACGCACGTGCAAGGACTTCACTTGTTTTTATATCTGAGGTGTACGTGTGCTTCAGTTCTCATGTGCACTATTCTTTGGTTGTTTTTTCTTTACGGAGCGAGGCATTTCTTCCACTCAAGAGTTATGGGAGCTTGTCTGCATTTGTTTGTGGCGATGAGTTAATGTGAGAACAACAACCTGGAACACGTTGATCCTGGGAACCCTCTGCTGGTGTTGTATTCACTTGTATTACGGGTGCCCGTGGTGATGACGCGACCCCAAAAATAAAGGAAAAGGGCCTTTTTGCGCCGGTTTTCGCATTCATGATCGTTATCGTTATCGTTGTCGACTTTTCCGGATTATCGGTCAGATAACGATACAATATCGTTATCGGTATCGTTATCGAAGTTATTTTTGGCCTTATCGTACCGAAACGTTCATGGTCTCGATATCCAACACTAATGTGCATGTAGGTGCAAATGTATAAAGTACAGGATACCTAATAATATTATTATTAAATAAAAAACGGCCTGGGCTGTGTTCGTATTTGGGAGAAAGTGCAGCACTGCTGCTGTACATGACATGAACTTCACAATGACAACTCTCAGATTTGTGATATTCCTGACAACGTCAGCCTGCCTTTTATACTACCTACCCTATTTTCAATAATAGTTGTATACTTATATCCAAAAACACGTACAGTACGGTCCTACGTGTGCACTACACACACCAATTAACAATACCAAACATAAATAAATACTGACCCACGCTGAGTTCTTACTTTTGGCAGAGGGTGCGTAGTGCATTAATTTCATCATATCGGCTCGCTGATTTTGCTTAAGTTCCGATGTGAACATAAGCCTATTTCTCTCATCGTATCACCCTGTTTGTATTCGTGATAGGTCCAACGACATGTATGCTACTGTATGATCAGTGTACAAAAGACCTGCAAATCAATATGCTCCCATTTTCTTTTGTCAAGACTTGCATGTTTTGAGACATATGTCACGTCTCTGTGACCACGGGCGGAATTTCAGGGAAATGGGCGCAAACAATGCGAGAGCACCGTGACCCACATTGCAATTAACCGCGCTGATCCCAAATAATATTAACCGCCTTTATACGACGATTGCACTTCACGAAGAGAATACCTTATTAGCAGCCGTCTAAATTGGCAATTTAGAATAGATATCTGAATCTGCGAAAGAAAAGTACCACACACACTGGACATAACAATTTACACTTTATAGTTAGTTACATACAACCAGCACGAGAAGCCGCACCAGCAGTCAGTGGTGGTGTTGTGGTGTAGCACGCACGGGCGTTTCTGCTTTTTACTGCTGATTGTATTAAAAATAAGCACGTCTTCATCGGTTGCACTTACAGCTGACGTTATATTTTATTTTTTAAACGAAAACACATACAATACCATGGTACGAGGTAAACCAATACACATAGTATACATTCGGGAATGCTTTGAGTGATCAACGTGGAAGCTCATGCTGCACATTGTCTGATGGCAAGCAAAATAATAATACATATACAACCACCACTATACGTCCATCACTTTGAGGCAGCACAAAAAAAACGGCACTATACCACCAGCAGGAACAGGAGCACGAAACCACCACCGCCAAACCATTTTTTGTAGCAAACCTGTGGCAAGCGATTTTGCTGGCACTTTTTTTTGTACTATTACGGGGGACCATAGTAAATAGGACCTACGGCTTATACAAAAACCTATATATTTATCTATTTTCACTAACAATATTTAGTCCTATTTACTATCCCCCCCCGTAATATTAATGTTGTCATTCTCGATAGTAGCGTGTGCGTGGTGTGTGTTTTCTCATTAAACTGTTCTTTCTACACGTCGACATCCAGCACACCCCTTGACCCTGCTCATTCTCTGATCCTAGAGAGACACGTTATGTGGTAGTAGCGTGTGCGTGGTGTGTGTTATTTTCATTAAACTGTTCTTTCGACACGTCGACATCCAGCACACCCCTTGACCCTGCTCATTCTCTGATCCTAGAGAGACACGTTGTGTGGTAGTAGCGTGTGCGTGGTGTGTGTTATTTTCATTAAACTGTTCTTTCGACACGTCGACATCCAGCACACCCCTTGACCCTGCTCATTCTCTGATCCTAGAGAGACACGTTATGTGGTCACAAACTACATACATAGTAGTAGTGGGTTATATACGTGACAAGTGGTAATTTCTGCCTGCAATAATACTACCACAGGTACACCACTACCTTTGGTTGTCCACCTCCCCGAAAAAATGCTTGATATTAATTGAAGAAGCCGAAATGGTGGGGGGGGAGGGGGCTGCCCTGGCCCATCCCCCCCCTGCATGCGTACGCCTTCCTTACCCCTATATAAAATAGCCGGAGGGAAGAGAGAAAAAGGGGTGGGGGGTCCCCCCTTCTCCTTTCGCTTGTTGACGCGTCGCCCCCCCCACCCACACAAACGAAACGCGGTCGACCTTATTACCGGTCGCGCTCCGCAAGTGGAACGCCTCCCCCTCCAGAGCACCCGCTCAGTCCAGGGGCTCTGAATTGCTGAAACGGTCTCGTGGTTCCGTTTCTAACGGCCCTTGCGATCGGAAACCCACATGACCCACCACTACTTGTGTGTGCTTCCGCGGGAGTCTTCCATTTCTAACGGCCCTCATGTCGGGAACCTCCCACGACTGCCAAACGAATAATAAAGACCCATGATTATGTTTCTAATGGCCCGTGCTCTCGGAAAATCGCGGCTAATCGACTACTACGTTGCGCTTGTATTCGTGGGATTTTTTCGTTTTTAACGACCCGTTCATACCGGAGACCCACCCCGACTGCTAAACGATTATGAGTGTAGTGATTCCGTTTTAAATGGCTCGTGTGATCGGCATTAGGCCACTACTAATCGACCACTATATGCTTGTGCGTTCGAGTGGTTCCGTTGCTTATGGTCCGTTTGTACCGAGAACCAACCACGATTGCTAAACGATTATTCAGTGTGATGATTCCGTTTCTATTCTCCCGTGCGATCGGGATTATGTCACCACTTATTCGACAACCACTTGCGCGTGGTTTCTAGTGGTTCCGTTTCTAACGGCCCGTGCGATCGGGAACCCACCACGAAAACCAAACGATTAATATGTAATGATTCCGTCTCAAACGGCCCGTGCGATCGGGATGAAGCCATTACTAATCGACCACTGTGTCTACTTCCCCTTCGTTTGCCCATCCGCCGTGGAAATTTGTTTCGGGAGGGTGGGCGGGAAAAAACAACGAGACGACTCCTCGACGTCCCTTGCCCGGTTCTACTCAGCCCTTGCAGGGCCTCGCCCGTTAGCTATCTATCCTGGATTCTCGCTGCACCGACGACCCCGCTTCACACCGCTCTACCGCTGCTTGCTCGTATCTGAACGGCGTTGGTCTTTCTTCATCAATCATCCGGAACTTCCATTATTTTTCATTCTTACCCCGTACTAAACATCCCTTGTTCTTATATGGGAAACCCTCCGAAACAGTGTCATTCCCTCACTGGTATATATTTCCTATCCGTAACCCCCCAAACACCAGGTTGCCCGTACGACAACCTCCCTCTTTGGTTGTCCTCTTCCACGAAAAAATGCATGATATTAAATGAAGAAGCCGAAATGGTGGGGGGGAGGGGGTTGTCCTGGCCCGTCCCCCCCCTGCATGCGTACGCCTTTCTTACCCCTATATAAAATAGCCGGAGGGAAGAGAGAAAAAATGGGAAGGAGTCGCCCCGTCCTTTTTCGCTTGCTTACGCCTGCCCCCCCCCCACCCACACAAACGAAACGCGGTCGACCTCCTTACCGGTCGCGCTCCGCTAGTGGAACACCCCACCTCACGAGACCGCGGTTATTTTCCCCCTTCGTCCGGATATGTGTAGGGACTGTTACGGTACTTTACAGCCAGCCAAGCGGTCCTTACTTTACCGGGCGGAGTAGCATTCAAAGTATTGAGCCCCATCTAGTCCCTTGTCCTGCCTGTCTCTCAACCCCCCCCCCCCCCCCCCCATGCCCCAACACCTTTGATATCCATACCGGGTTTTCCATGTTAGCCCTAACGTACACCATAAACAAGTCTGACGACCGCCTGCCTTCGTTCCTAATTACTGCCTCTGGCACTCTTCTCGCGGCCAGTCTGGTTGCCCCCCATATTCTCCCCGAATGCAAGGCGAATTCTCCCGGAATCAGACTTGCCCCCGCTCCTCTCCCCTCTTCTCTCCACCTCCCCTCTACAGTGGCAAAACCCTTCCTCAAGCACTGGGTTGCCTTCCCCCTGGACCAGACACTCCACTCGTCCGTTCCTCGATAATACATCAAAGGGGCTTCTCTAGTCAACTCCCCGTCATTGTACATTCCGAAAAGTTCCATCAATAGCCCCAATGCTCCCCCTTTCTGTCCTGACTAGTACCTCTCGTTTTCTTCCTTGGCCTCCCTTCGATTTCCTAAACCTCATCTCTACCTTACTTGCTTCCCGAATGCTGTCCTCTGCCAGTTGATCGTTATCTCGGAAAAACGCTACATCCCCCCTCATTGAGCAGTATACCTTATGATGCACCCCTCTCCATTTGGCATTCTGACGCTTGCAACATCAAAAATAGGGCAGTGCCAGACCTATCCATAACACCCTCTCCCCTTCCCCCCACAATGCAGTGCTTCCTCGCACCCTCCTCGGCATCCCCAAAGTCAATGATCTTCTTACCCTCTCCTGACTATCTGTCTCTACGTGTTCCCTCTTCATGTCTTGCCTCACCGATCTGATCAATGGGCTACACGTGAGTCTCCGGAAGCCCCACGGACTGCTCATGGTACAAATTAATCGCCACCAACTTGCCTACAACAGTCGACTCCTTGTCCCCTTCTTCTGCGCAGCAGTGCCCGATGAACTCGACGAACTCTCTCATTAACTCTATCTCCCCCCATGTTTTTCTGCAGCCAACACCCCTGCCCGACAAACCATCTCGAGCTCACCCACATCCTCCAATTCGCCTCGTAAGTTTTTCGAGCCGAAGCTGCAACTCTTCCAAATGCGCACTCTCTCGCAATATCTCCGAACACATTGGCTGCTCCCCCGATCCCAGTTCCTGCTCCTGCCAAGCGATTTCGGGACATTCTGCGTTCAGTTTCTCGGGAATTTGTTCTTCTCGCCACCTAGTCAGACCGTCTGCCAACTTGTTATCGACCCCCCGTACGTGCCTTGCTTGAAAACACTACCTTCCCCTTGCTTCCAACGCCCCCATCATTCTCATCAACTCCCTGCTCTCGCTTATTTCTTATCGCCCCCACGACACCTCTTTGCCCAGGTTACGGCTGCTTCGTTATCCGCCCTCATCAAAACTGCCTCCCCCTTCCTATCCCGTCTCTTACCCCTCATGTCTACCATTACGAACGCCGTCACAACCATGGCCATGACCTCCAAAAGGTTAATGCAAATTAAATCAGCTACCGCCTGCCCCCCCCTTATCGTACGTTTCTGCACCTCTTCTGGCATGGCGAATCTCAAATACACCCCCGTTTACATGCACCCCTCCCCTATCGCTGTCAAGGAAGCGTCCGAAAACCAGGTTCTACTCGGCCGCTGCTTCACGAAGCTAAGGGACGGTGCTGTTATGCTCTCTCCCCCGTACCCTCCCCCCGTCTCCAAACTCATCTCCACCATCCCACGTCTGCCATGAACTCCCGCGACAACCGTAAAACTCGTTTCGCTTCCTTCTGATTTCTGAACCTACACCACGCACCCCCCCCCCGGCCCGCTCCATCCCATCAAGATGCAGATTAGATAACTGCAGAAGCCGACGGACGAAGTACCGTCCGGGCCGGATTACATAGGATGCGTGGTGCAACTTCCCTGCTAACACTAGCACCTCCCTCACCGTTGCCGTCTTCCGCCCTGCTGGCATATCTCCCAATCGCGCGCATAATTCGTCCACCTTTCGTTTCGGGAGGGCAAAAGTCATGATCTCCGTGTCAATATCGTGCACCAACACCTCTTGTTGCGTTGCCCAGCATTTCACCTTTTTTTCGTAAGTAACGACTCCTCCCCTTCCGACCTCTCGCCCATAGCCTGGTCGTGCATTACCGCTAACGATCGGGACAAGTCCAAACACCGCGACCCTTCTGGATCCCACGGAATCTCTACTGAGATGGCATAATCCATAAACAAAACCACAAAGGCTGGGCCGTCCGCCCCGGCCCCAGTTCGTTGGCCGCACTACGCACTCTGCCGGCTGCTGGGCTACTAGACGCCCCGTTTCCTGTGCAACCGTCACGTGCTCTATCGCGCGGTCTCGCGCCCTCGAGAACGACGCGGATGCTCTCGTGGTGTTGTGTTGCGCATGCTGCATAGCAGCTGCTATCACGCCCCACCACCCCGGACTACCCCTCCACCCAAACTGCAAGCGCAAATCGACGAAAAGGTACTCCCCCAATACGTACCCGAAAGCCGCTGCACCGTCAGGATCTACTGGAATCTGTCTGAACGCATTTCTGACGTCCATTTATTCAATACGAATTAGCGCTCGATCCCCGAACTTAACCCTCAACCCCAGTACTCTTGGTAAAACTTCATGCATCACCCCCGCCAGCGCACATGCCGGAATCTCATCCCAATCCGTCGTCGAGTTCACCGACCCGCGCCCATTTTCGTGCTCGAAGGTCATGTCGTGGATGATCCGTATCTTTTCATCATCTTCCACTACCCCAACTGGGGACACCCGCAGTCCCGGTACCTTATCCGCTTGCTTCTTCTGGAAAGCAATCGCCCTGCCCCCCGCCACGTCCGCAACCGCTTTTTCTCACACTGCGTCGCCAACGTTTTGCGCGCTTAAATGGTTTCCGTATGCAAGTTCCTGTGTAAGGTCTCACCCTGGCCCAACGTCTACCAGTCCCGCCACGCACGCTATGTGCCTCAACTTGTCGACTTCCGGGAATCGGTGCTTGTCCCCGAAGAACGCTTGAAAGCGCTCTGGGTCCATGTGGGGTGCTGTCAACGAACCCCCCAACCCTTGCACAACCCTCCCTACCCCCACTTCCCCTGCTCCGGTTACTCGCGACAAAACTGCCCCACCCGTCGTAGCTAAACCTCGCACTAAGCTTGCCGCCTTCACCGATTTCCCCAACACCTTCCCCAACAACCCCTGTGCAACTTCCCAACGCTTCTGCTCTTCAACGCGCCGGCCGGATATCGCACCTGTTTCTGTCAAAACCACCTACCCCGGAGTCGAACCCCCCCTTTGGCCAAGCGCCCAACAGGAACCCCTCGCCGTCGCCCTCGTCGCAGTCGCCCCAGAACTCGTTACGGTTGCTCGCTTGGTTGGCTCCGCTGTGCCACAGAGCCCGTATCCTATCCTCATTTCTTCGCCGGCCCGTCGTTCTCCTCCCCTCCTTCTCCGTCCCCCGTCCTCTCCCCCTACCCTCCCCCGCCCCCCTCCCTCTCATGCTTCCCCAACCGGCCTTCGTCTCTCGGCAGATACGGCCCCTTCGGGGTTTTGTAGCTGCCTTGGTGCCTATACCTGCACGGTAGCCCCCTCTTAGGGTCGTGGAGGCATGCACCGAACCCCTCATAATCACCGCAGGGCCGGTCGTATGCTCCTTCCCCTCCTCCCCCCCTGTCCCCTCCCCCTCTGCCTGGCCCCCCCCCCCCCGCCCCCTCCCCCCTCCGCCCCCCCTCCCCCCCCACCCCGACTGCTCCCCGTCCCACTCCATGCTCTTTCCCCCCCCTCCCCACCCCGCCCCCCTGCGGCTCCGCTTCCGCTTGTCCCCCGGCTTGCTCCTGTACCTGCACGGTAGCCCCCTCTAAGGCGCGTGGAGGCACGCACCGAGCTCCTCATAATCACGGCAGGGCGGTCGTATGCTTCTTCCCACCCTCCCCCCCCGTCCCCTCCCCTTCCGCCTGGCCCCCCCGCCCCCGGAGCTGCTTCGTGCTTCGGCTGCCGTTGCAACCTCCGTGCTCCCCTCTCCCACGGACTTGTCTCTTCCCTCGCCCATCCCCGCTGTCCTTCGGGTGCCCCGATCTGCCGCTATCGCGACCCCGACACGTCTATTTCCCACTCGTTTATATCCCCGAACCCTCCAGGCCTGACTGCTGCTGCTGCTGCTGTAGGTGCATGCTGGGCCGCTGTTGCTGCTGTCGCAGGTTCGGTACTCCCCCGCCCCAACCTATCCCCCCCCCCCCCCCCCCCCCCCCCTCCCCCCCCCCCCCCCCCCCCGCGCGCTTTTCCTGCCGCTATGCGCTGATGCCCGCCCTTGTTGTTGCTGCTGCTGCTGTGATGCCCCCCCCCCCCCTCCCTGTATGCCAACCCTTCTTGCTGTGGTGCCCACTCTCGCGGTAGCTGTTGTGGTGTGCTCCGGCTATGTGGCTGCTGCAGAGCCCACCCCTGCTACTGCTGCTGCGGCGGCGGCGGGCCTCCCGGGCCCCATAGTGCCTGCGAGGGTCCTTTATAGGTCGTGATCTGGCGGCTAGCCCGCCTCCCCCGCCACCTCCTGCAGATACGAATTCCCTCCACCCGGCCATGGGGGGGGCTAAAACTCGTTTTCGGGGAAAATTTGGTCGTCGCGCTGCGATGGGGCATGTCGCATGGAGTTGGACTGCTCGCGGTTCCCATACGAGCCGTTTCCACGCCGCCTACCCTGCGACGTGTAACCCCCCCAACCCCTATCCGACCGCATGTGAGCTCCTTGGTGTATGTACTGTCTGGCTACCCTCAAGGTGCACGTTCCTACTCGTACCCCGGCTACTCAGGGTATTTGCTCGCACTCTACCGTCGTCGTTGTTGCCCGACCCTCCTGTTGAAGACTAATCGTCATTCGCGTTACCGGCCGCCCCGTTCCCATGGCTCGACCCTCGCCTTGGGCCCGGACCTCCCTCGAGATTGTCGTGCTCCTCGTCCTGCTGCTGTATCGCGGTAAGAGGTTGCCCCGTCCTGTTCGTCGACCCTCCCAACGCACAGGCTCAACGACTCCTGTCTACTTTACGACTCCTTGACGTCCCTTGCCCGATGAAAAACAACTAGATAACTCCCTAATGCCCCGTGCTCGGTTCTATTCAGCTCGTGCAGGGCCTTGCCCGTTAACTACCTATCTTGGATACTCGCTGCACCGACGACTCCGCTTCACACCGCTCTACGGCTGCTTGCTCGTATCTGAACTGCGTTGGTCTTTCCTCATCAATCATCCGGAACTTCAAATATTTTGCATTCTTAACCCATACTAAACATCTCTTGTCCTATTATGGGAAACCCTCTGAAACAGTCTCATTGAAGTTGGCAAGTCTAAAATAACACGAGGCAGTTGACGCCAGCGATCTGCCAATCAAATATCTGAAATAATGCAAACGACGGGAGCCATCTTCCAATAAAATCGCTGTATTAACGGGAACCACGGGAACCCCGTAAAATCGCGCCTCACACAAACTATAAGAAGAAAGACATAGCTCGCAGCTCCCACACCCACGGTCACGCGACGATTGACCTTCGATCTCGACATATAATTCACCCACGGTCAACGAGCTTCGTACCGGGCAAGGCCAATGAGTGTTAATTATGGCCTGGGAGTATAATTCGAATCCGTGGTCTAGGGGGCGAGAGGTCGGCCGCGGCGTCCTACGCTCTTCGTCAAAAGGTTTTAGAAGTTCTGTTTCATGCCAACGGAGAGGAATCGAGAGTTCTTGTCGCCTGATTTCTACACACCAGCTGCCAAATACGTTTTAAGTAGACGTCTGGCCCACCCACGCTACACATCACCGACCGAGGTGTGAGAACGGTGATCCTAGTGTGGGTCGGAGCCTCTAACCAGCGCGCATATTTGAAGTTTCGTGACTTAATCGTTGGGTTTGTCGATCGATGTCAAACCTGAAATATGGTCTACTTTTTGCCATCGGAGAGGGGTCGAGATTTTTTGTCGTCCGTTGTCTACAGACCAGTGCCAAAAGTTTTTTTTATCAGACGCCTGGTCTGCCCACGCCACATATCACCGACCGAGGTGTGAGCGCTGTGACACTAGGCTGGGTCGGAGACCTTAACCAGCGCATTTCGTTCAGATTTCAAGACGGTGTCGTAGGTTTTATCGATCGATGTCTGCCGACGATTCTCATAAAAGTTGGCTCTAGTCAATGGGAATGACCATGCATTGCTCTTGTATCTGCCAGAACGGGGGTTTTAAACATTGCGCGGCGCGCAACTAACGTCTGTCTGCGAAAGCTGTCCCGTGACGTATAAAATTTGCCAGTCTCATTCCTTCACTGGTTTATCTTTTCTACCCGTTAGCCCCCAAACACCAGGTTGCCCCTACTACAACCTTCTTCTTCATCGTACATATCATGCGATATGTGTGTTATGATATTCTTTTGTCCAACTAAATGACACGTGTGAGAAAAGTGTTACCCCGCTTTATTCTACTCCGCGAGTAACCGCGTTTTCAAAAAATAATTTATTTACAGGAATTTCACTTGCTGTTCTTAAAAAATCATACTCAATCAAATGCTAGGCACTCAACCTGACGAAAACATTATTTATAACTAGTGACCAGTATCTTTGCGTACTCGTGGTAGCTCCGTATTGTGTTTGCATTAGACGAGACACGTACAGTACATAATTGAGACGACGTAGCATCCCGGGTACATTTGAACATCTTTACTTCATGTATATTCGTTTTTTACGTACCCGTATATTACGTGAAAGTTCCGAAGTCACATTGCGAAAAAAGGCACCAGATGCGTACCTGGTTTTACTGTGTTTTTGTTCTACGAGCACGAATAGCATGCTGAGCATCATACCGTCGGCAGGCGTGGATGCCAACACACTCAATTATATGTACTTAGTAGTAATACCAACAACCTACGAAACCGCCCACGGAAAACAGCAAGATAGAGCTGCAGGTGTCCTAAACTCACTAGTGTTGGATATCGAAACCACGAACGTTTCGGTACGATAAGGCTAAAATAACCACGATAATCGTCAACGTAATAACATTAATTATCGTTATCGTACCGATAATCCGGAAATGTCGGTAACGATAACGATAACGATCATGGATGCGAAAACCGGCGCAAAAAGTCATTTTTCATTTTTTTGGCGGTCACGTCATCACCACGAGGACCCGTAATACAAGTGAATACAACACCAGCAGAAGGTTCCCTGGATCACGGTATTCCAGGTTGTTGTTCTCAGGTTCACTTATCATCACAAAACAATGCAGACAAGCTCCCATATCTCAGGAATGGAACGAACACCTCGGTAAAAATATAACAATCCAAGAAAAGTACACATGGTAACTGAAGCCACATGTACACCTCAGACAAAAACTAAAAGTGAGGTCTGCGCAAGTACGTATCAGATACATGCGGTACGCTGTACAAGACGCCACAGAAACCGAGAAGACCACATACTACCCAGAAGAAATATATCAAGATGAAAAAAAACAACTCGACGCCGAAAAATCGCAATCAAAATAGGGGGAAAAAAGCAAAAATTGAAAAGGGACGAGAGATAAACAAGTTCAATTCAGGCAAGAAAGCAAGAAATCAAGAAAGAACACACACGTGAGAATGCGCATGTTTTCGCAGATTGCAGGTTCGTACACTACGCGAGGGGTGTAGAACAGAGATAAGAACAAAAAGACAAACAGGCGTACTCCGCTACTAAGAACACCAGGGATGCACAAAAGAGACTAATAGACAAAAAACAGAAAGGCTGGAAGACAGGTATTGACTACCAGGTATACCGGGTATTGTGTGTTGTCTACCATGTACATGAAAAGAGAAAAAATACGCTTGATCAGGTTTATTATGCAGTATTATTATTGCGGGGGACCATAGTGTGGGATTTGCTCGTCCCAAGGTCTGATTGAACTGACAGTGTGATTTATGTAACGGCAAATTGACCGACGGAAATATGTGGTGGGATTTGTGCCGAGTGGGTTGCATAAAAATATATTTGGATGGTTTTATAGGGTCACGGGGGACAGGGATAAGAGCCCCCTTGTTCCCACAACTGATCGGCGAATCATCAACAACAACACCATCTCTTTGTTTGCTCCCTCGCCTCATGGTAAGGTTGAGCGGCACCACACCCCGTGTACGTGTTGTCCTCTTATGCTAGCGTTAGACTTGTAAGTCACGGTGGCTCGTACGCAGGGTGCGCCATGGATTTTTCCTCGTACTCGTCGCTGTCTGTGCAACAACGTCAAACACTCGAAGAATACGTAATGAAGGTGGCAGGTGAAGCCCGAGAAGAAGAGCGCGCAGCGGCAAGGGAGACCGCGACCCCAGAAGAGGAAGAATGCACGAAGGAGGGTGCGCAGGCCTAGGGCAAGGAGCCCAGGAGCTGCAAGAACCCATCCCAAGCCAACCCACCTTAGATCCCGACAGCATCCCTCCCGCACCCCGCTACTTCTATTACACCGGCAGGCACGTTGCAAATCAGCCATACTAGTAGCCCCGTAAGGCCACCAGTTTTTGACGGTTGTTTTAAGCAGAGAGAGGAGAGACAGCCAAAAGTTATGTTGTTTGAAAGGCAGATGAATGCTCATTATTGGGAGGTGGATTGTCTAGAGGCAGTAGAGACTGCCTGACCTATTAGAGTAAGTCTGAAAGAATCGAGTCGAGAGGCGTTGATTGCAGAGTTCGGGAGAGAGATGGCGGAAAAAGCAAGCAGGGCTTGCGGCATTCTCCTTCGTCAGACAACATGCCCCGCAGTTGCACCTCTGGTAGCTGCAGCAGGCAGTCCGAGTGAGGCGTGGGCTGCTTTCAAGAGGCATTACCAGCCTCAGGCAGCCGCAGACAAGACCAAGCTGACCCAGGCAAGGTATAGTTTTCGCATGAAGGATGGGGAAACCCCCAATGAGTACTGTTCGAGGGGCTGGGTGCTCAGGAGCAAACGTTGTGCTCGTGGAATGATTTTTCCCGATGTTGACGCTAATCAACATTTTGAGCGTAACCGTTCCCCCGCTTTTGGAGTACAAAAGAGCATTTTGCTCACAGATGCAGAATCGACATTTCAAGTCCTAGAAGATGTGGTGCTCAGCGCGTATGGGGAAATGGGGATTTCGAGGGTGCAGGAACTGAGAAACGGGACGGGACACGCCCTCGTTGTTGCCAATGAGGCTCGGGGCAATGAGGTTAGTCAACATGGCGGGAGAGGTGGGCGAGACGGACGGGGAAGAACAGGAAGAACGATGACAGAGGTGGACAGCGGCAGCGGCAGCAACAGCAGCAGCAACAACAGCAGTACCCGCTGCATCAGCCGTACCAGCAGCATCAGCAGCCGTACCAGCAGCATCAGCAGCAACCACAGTATCGGCAGCCGTACCACCAGCAACAGCAGCAGTCGCAGCAGCAACAGCGGATCCAGCAGCATCAGCAGCCGTACCAGCAGCATCAGCAGCCGTACCACCAGCACCAGTAGCCGTACCAGCACCAGCAGCAGCCGTACCAACATCAGCAGCAGCTGCAGCTGCTGCACCATTAGCACCAGTACGCCAACGATCGGGGAAGACGCGGTTGGAGCGGAGCGTCACACCAGTGGGACACTGGAGGCAGAGGACCGGCGGCGTAGGAAGGTATGGGGGCGGTCGTGCGCAAACAGTTGGGGGTAGGGGGGGGGGGTTGCCTTCGAACCCCGCTCCACCCGGTGGCTACGACTATTCCCGGTACACCCGTCCAACTGTAAATCAGCCGCCGGTGCGTGGGGCTGATCCCAGCTATCGGCAACAGCCGTGGGCGCACTCATATTGTCAAGCAAATATCACCGCCGCCTTCGCCACTGCCGCCGTCGCCACCGCCTAGGACGACGCCCCGTATGCTCATGATGCTGACGCTGCCGCCACTGTCAGGGACGGCAGCTACTACGACGACGACCACGGGCACTACTACGAGGAAGGGTCTTCGCAGCAGTACCAGCCTTCGCAGCAGTACCAACCACCGCCACCGCCGCCACAGTATCCGCAGTGACCTCCCAATCATGTCCCGCCCTCTTCCTCGGCCCCTCCTCCCGGAGCATCTACATCTCCCCCGAGCGCCCTACATCTTCTGATGGCACGTTCAGTGCCCAAAGGCGAGTCGGATTGGAGTGTTGATAGCGCAGGAGGAGCCGGGATGGCGCTTGGTAGCCAGACTGACAATGAGACTGTTGAGGGACGTGGCAGACGTCCACCCGGTAGTGAGATGTGGGTTTCCGACAACGAGGCCACTAACCACGTTACCAGTGACCCTCGGTGCATGTACGACTTTGTGAAGATTCCCCCTGGGCAGGAGAAGGTTCTGAATGGTTATGGGAAGGAGATGAATGTGCTAGAAATAGGTAGCCTCACCCTGAAGTTGCACTCGAAAGCAGACTTTAATGTGAAGTTGACGAGAGTGTATTGGGCAGAGGGTATCCACTACAACCTTTTTGCTTACACGAGGCCCAGGGCCGTCAGAGAATCATCATGGACGAGGATGGTGTGCACTTGTTCGACAACCGTGTGACCTTCCTCCGTGATTCGGTCGGATCACGATTGTACGCAACTCGCATGGAGCAGACAGACCGGAACCCCACTGCAGGACTTACTGCTGTACCTGCCATGTCTGGTGTTTCAGGCCCCTCAATTGGTCATCCCGGGTATACTCCAGCATCTGGTGTCTCACTTGCTCCCCCCTTGCCCCCCCCGCCCCTCTTTATCATAGATAGGGCAGGACCCTCGGCGTCTGACTCCCACCCCCTGTCCCACCATAGTGCAGAAGGTGCAGTGACTGCGGATGATGGTTTCCCGCTCGTCTTTAACGGCGTAGTACTTCACGCTTCAAGTTTCCAGCCCACCGACAGCGGTGTAGTGCCTATGGCTTCATGTTTACCCCCCCCGGCTCCTGACGAAGCAGATGGAGGATCGGCCGTAGGAATACGGGATCCCGTGATAAGGACTAGACCACTGGTCGCCGCCCGCGGGAAGCAGGAGCCAGACATGAGCGTGTTCACCGATACTCGGCTCATGGACGGTCAGGATGACACTGTGTCTTATGACTTTTCTCCCACCCCCCTTCACGAGGCCGCAGTTCAAGCCCTTACAGAGTCGGATCGGACAGACGTTGATGTTAGGCACGTAGGCATGACTGCTGCACCTGTATTTGCTCCGGGTAGGCGTCCATTCACTGTTGGGAAACGTGACAGGTTTATTGATATTGACCTCTTTCACGTCTCGACCGGCCACCTGAACGAACGTCTGTTCTATTAAACGACTGGGCAGCACGGTATTACCCTCACGGGAGTGCTGCATCCGTATGGTGAAATTTTAGGAGCGAAGGGCGTGCGGGCGGGAGTACCGCGGAGGACGACATCGCGCGCAAGGAGGCTTATGGAGACGGTGCACATCGACCTGGCCGGCCCCTACGAGGCGTCCATGGGCGGGTCTCATTATCTGATCTTGTTCGTCGACAGCGCTTCGCGGTGGATGCGGCCGCACGGGAGGACGACCATGTCGGAGACCACCGCGTACGTCCGGAAGTTCCTCGCCGACACCAACGCCATGGGGCGACCACTCTGCTTTTGCACGGACAACGGTGGCGAGTTCACCGACGGCAGCTTCATCGAGCTCTGCGACGCTGCTGGGATTCGACGTGAGTGCACGGCCCCGGGCAAGCCGCAGCAGAACGCCGTTGTCGAGAGCGCAATCTGGCGGGCCATGAAGGGTGGCCATGTGGCTCGCCGCAAGATTCGACGGCTATTTCCGAGGGTCGACCTCGCCCGGAGTCCCCATGTCGGGGCCGATGGCAACCGCATGTGGCTGGAAGCTGTCCGTTGGGCCGCCGACTGTTTCAACCGGTCTGCGACCAAGGCTAACACCGGGTGGCGGTCACCATACGAGGTATTCTACTCGCGACTGCCGCATTTGCAGGTGGTGCCGTTATTCCAAGAAATCATGATGCGGGTGGACCGTAGGTCTAAATCAGACGTCCAGGCGGTACCATGATACTTCATGAACAACGGGTACGACCATCCATCGTCCGCTGTGAAGGTCATTAAGGCCCTGACGGGCGGCATCTGGCACACCAGCGACGTGATGTGGACGGTCCCGCGTGTGCCAATCATGCCCGTGCCGGCGTCGCCGGACGCGGGAGTTTCAGGGTACGCCGCCGCGCCGGCAATACCGTATTTCAGAATTACGTACGAGCCCATGCCGCTTCAGTCGCCGCCACCGTTGCTTCAGTCTCCGCCACCGCCGCTTCAGTCGCCGCCACCGCTGCTTCAGACGCCACAACCGCCGCCTCAGCCGCCGCCACCGCATCTTCAGCCACTGTCGCCGACGTCGCAACGGATATCCGGCCGTACCCGTTTGATGACGGTTCAGTTCTTCGCCACACCGTACGTTCAGCGCTCAGCAACTCCAGAGGAGCCGCCCCCGCCGTCGCCAGTATGCCGCGACCAAGGCCTTCACCATAGCGTCGGACGTCTGTCAATGATGGAAAAGACGGCGCTGTTGTCGATGTTCGATACGGGGGAGGCCGTCGACGCAAGTCGCCGCAAGGAGCCGACGAATGGAAACCGCGAGGAAACATCGCCAACAAAGCGCCCGGGGGGATACCGTGTGCGTTCGCGACAAGGCTTGCCACTCGGGACGATATCGACAACACCCTGAGGAACCAGCGGCCGCCCTACAAGCCTCCGGATTTGCCGCAATGCTACGCCTCTGACCTCAAGGTCCCACGGATCCACAAGGAGGCCATGCGGTCGGAGTACGCGCATCTTTGAGAGGACTCGGCGGGGCGGGAGGTTTACGGATTGCTGGATGCGGGGACGTTTGAGCCAGTATAGCAACCAGTGGACAACTGCATCAACGCGATGTGGGTCTTTGACTGGAAGGCTGATGAGTACGGTTGGCCCACAAAAACTAAGGCGAGACTAGTAGCGCGGGGGGATAAGCAGGGAGCTCACATTGATTTCGGAGAGTTGTTTGCGCCTACTGGTGCTGTTTCGAGTGTTTGGTTGTTGACAGCGATGGCGTGCGAACTGGATCTTCACTTGTGACATTTTGACATTGAGCAGGAATTCGTGAAATCTGACCTAGAGGAAAGCGTGTTCATGTGTTTGCCTTAGGGTTGCGGTGGACTGTCGGGGAAGAGAGTAAAACTGAAGAAGAGTCTGTACGGTTTGAAGCAGGCTTCAAGGCAATGGCATGCACATCTTACTAGGTGTTGACTTTAGGGTTTGCACAGTGCCTGGCAGATGCATGCGTGTTACGTTTGATGGGTGAGGTGAGAGTAACGATGACTATAGTAGTGCATGTGGATGATATTTTTGCGGTAGGGGAGAGGGCAAGGTGTGACCAGTTTAGCAGGGACCAGGACCAAATGGTTCCTGTTCAGAACCTGGGAGAATTACGTTGGTATTCCGGGTGTTTTTGCGAGAGGGATTGGGAGAAGGGGGTGCTCGATATTTCACAGCAGATATTCGAAGAACAATTGGCGGACGAGTGCAGGATGGAGTTTGGCAAGAGTGTTCCGCTTCCTGTTGGCACGAATCGTGCGGAATTCGACAAGAATGAAGCACCGGGAGACTGGCCGTTTCGCGAGTTGGTAGGCTCACTTATGTGGCTATCAACCCAGACTCTACCAGACATCTCCACTGCCGTAAGAGCAGTAGCAAGGCACTGCGCTGCACCAATGTTGGTGCACTGGAGGGCAGCACTTGGTATTTTAGGGTATGTGAGACGGACTAGTTCCTTCAACATTATTGTTCAGAGAGGTACAACAGGGAGACTGAACTTGCAAGTGTTTGCTGACGCGGACTACGCAAGCAAGGCGACTGACAGAAGGTCAGTTTCAGGAGGATTGGTGATGTGTGGGGGTGCCTGCGTGTCTTGGTTTTCAAGGACTCAGAAGTGCGTCACACTCTCCACTACGGAAACAGAGTACGTGGCGCTTGCTGACGTGATCAAGGAAATGTTGTTTTTGAGGCAGGTTTGGCGTCTCATGCTGCCTGACGTGGGTATCCTCTGCATACCGGTGTGAGAGGATAATCAGGGTGCGGTGCAGCTTGCGCAGAAGCCCATTACTAACTCCAACTCCAAACAAATTGACGTGCGACATCACTTCCTCAGGGAACTGATTGAGACAAACGAGATATCGATTATTCACGTACCATCCCCTTTTCAGCATGCGGATTTCTTGACCATGAATGTGTGACACAGAGACTAAGTTTTAATTTTGGGGTGATTTTTTGTCCTTCGGAGTTTTGGTTCGACGGATTTTGTGTTTACTTTTTGGCTATCTGGGTTTTAGGTCAACTGAATTTTGGCTATATCTGAAAATTTAGTTCAACTGTTCGTTTTGTATTTAGGTATTTTTACCTTCAGGTTTTGATTGGTTTTTCAGACTTTTGGTTTTTCTTTTAGTTATGAATGCTTTTAGTTATGAATGTAGGCATGACTGTGCAACGAGCGGGGGGAATGCGGCATTTGCTCGTACCAAAGTCTGATTGAACTGACAGTGTGACTTATGTAACGGCAAATTGACCGACGGAAATATGCGGTGGGATTTATGTTTTCCCGAGTGGGTTGCATAAAAATATATTTGGAGGGTTTATAGAGTCACGGGGAACAGGTATGAGAGCCCCCTTGTTCCCACAACTCATCGACGACTTATCAACAACAACAACACCATCTCTTCTTTTGCTCCCTCGCCTCATGGTAAGGTTGAGCGACACCACACCCGGTGTACGTGTTATCCTCTTACGTAGTATATATGACCTACGGTACAGACAAAAACCTATACATTTCCCTATTTTCACTAACAATATTTGGTCTTATTTACTATGCCCCCCCGTAATAATAGTAGAAGATATGTAGTAGCTGTTAAGTGCCAGGGCGCAACGACAACCACAGCTCAACACAAAATGTATATAATGCCGCACAATGCTATTCGAAAAAACTTGTATACGTACTCACCAACCCAACTGTCACCGCCACCCAAAAAACAAAAAAAAAAACACCTGTCCTTCTTGCCGAGTGCCTCCTGTGAGGTTCCGCTTGACCATGCCAGTCCGTGTGAACCGTCCAAAACCACGAGGAGGGCATCGAAGGTGTCATCTCCCGACCTGTTACGCTTTTTCGTTACGACTTTTCCAGTGGCTGAGAAAACGTGCCCTGACACAGCCGACGAAGCAGGAATCGCTAAATACTTCTTGGCCAATCTAGCCAGGGTTGGGTACGCAAACTGGTGCCGGCCCCACCAGCCCAAGTCGTCCTCCCCGGTGCTCTCGTCGTCGTCATCCTCGTCGTCTTCAAGCCCCTTCTCAAGCATGAATCAGCGTTGAAGCTCATGCGTGATCGCCTGCATCCTTGCTGTCAAGGACAGCGGCGGGGCGATAGAGGTTTTGTTGCCGTGTCCCTTGTCCCCCGTGGAGGCGTTCAGCCTTTTATCGTGTTATGGTATCGTTATCTTTTATCGAATTATTGAAACTAATATTGAAATGCCGAACTTTATTCGATTCGATAAAAAACAATTATCCAACAATATATCGAAAGTTACGGTACGATATCCAACACTACTGGTCACCCATCTTTATACATTATTATCACACTTATCAGGTGTATCATTGCTGTATTTACTGCTGCTCTACATTGTTGTGTGGTTGCTGTATTGCTGTATCCGTACCTTGCTGTAGACACCGTTGTTTTTCGACACCAATGCTTGTTGCAGTACTATAGGCCCAATCTCCTATTACTAAGACGTGTATTAACATACGTCTCAATCCGCTTCTGAGAGAGAGGCACGTCTTACTCGCTAAATTGCGTCTTGGAAGGTCGTCTTGGCACGTTTAGGTTCGTCTTGGCACGTCTTAGAGTTGTCTTATAATGCACCAGGCGCCGGTCGGGGCGTCTTAGGGGGTTGACACGACCACAGCGAGCTGTGGGAATAGGTGGGAAAACACAACGAGGACGGCAGTTGAATCGATTACTCCAACTTGCTTCTTTCGAACCTTCTTTTATCGGGCCTCCATGCGTTTTTCCCTGTCACCAGGGACTTCGAACCCGTTTCCTCTGTTTTTCGAGCATGACATTATTAATACAAACTAAAAATCAAAAACAAAACATGATATCTCCTCTCTCTCCCCGCCTACTACCACTCGGCAGTTAGGGTTGGTGAAGGCCCACACCAATTTAATTATTGATTTTGACATGCTACTTCAGGATTACTGTATCCTATGTTTTGTTTCGCGTTCGTTCGCGGTTTTGTTTGTCGCCATATACAACAGTAGTTAGTGCGACTACTCGTACTCCTGTTCTCGTTTCTTATTTTTCTTCGCTAGTATTATGACACCGTGGTACATCAGTACTCTTTGGGACGCCCAATATAGGACGACCGCTGCCCTAGTTCTGTGTTCCGTGGGCAGTTTCGGTTTAGTTGATGCACAACAAGTAAATACGCGGCGGTACTTCATACCGGTAGTACGTCGTTTTTTTTTTTTTTAGTGGTCCGTGCCAAATACTTTTAAATTAGTAATATTATTCATGGTACATCAGTGGTACATCAGTACGAGGTAGCAACGTATAGTTTAGGACACCTGCAGCTCTCTCTTGCTGTTTTCCGTGGGCGGTTTCGCAAGTTGTGGTTGGTATTATTAGTATTGCTATCAATACGCAAACACATATATCTGAGTGTGTTGGTTCCCACGGCTGCCGACGGTATGATATTCAGCATGTATGCTATTCGTACTCACTCGTGCGAAAAACAAAACGACACAATAAATGAACCAGGTATGTACCTGGTGCTTTTTATTCGCAGTCCAACTTCGGAGCACTCTAATATATGAGTACTCGTACGTATAACGAATGTACAAGAAGTAAACATATTCACCAGGTACTGTTATAGCGGTTCGGTGCAACAGGGCATTGCTAAGGTAGCCGTCGAGAGGCCCGATAGACAATGGATTGATGCCGAACGAGGAGGGTTGCCTTCAAGAGGATTGCCAGGGAGGCTGACATGCGGAGCAAAGACAGGTTCCATGCCGAGCTGTCAGTCGACCTAACAAAAAGGGGACGATGATGAGAAATGCCCAGGGAAACACGCCTCCAGGAAGTCAAACCTCAGACAGAAAGGAGCGCGGATGTACACACAAGTTTTTCCCTGGCCAAGAGCAATCCAAATACTCTGAGACCCACCTAACGTCCTCAACACCGGGCCTGTCAATCAACGAGAGCGAGCGAAGGAGCCAGCATGGATCAGCAGCACTACAACCAGCACGTTGGAGCCAACATGCCCGCAGGTCAGAGCAGTTCCGTAGAGGTGCGATTTGTGGTGAACGCAAGCGAAGAGTGGACCCCAGGAGGTCGCTAGTGGCTATGAGACAGGTTACCACCACGAGGGGTATCGAGCTGCCTCCTAGCCGGCAAGAGAGGACCCCTGCGCAGAGAACACATTTGAAACATGGTGTCTAGTCCGGGATCTGCGCGCCGCTTGTAGCGGTCGATAGGGCACTCTCCTCGCAGGATAGTGATGCAGGGTCCTCAAGGACCAACCTGCTCAACGCTCGGCTTCACTTATTTTTTTATATTTGTTTTTCTCTTGCTTTGACCGTTCACAAAACAAAAAAAACACAAGAAAACCAAAAAGCCGTTCACACACGGGGTCCCTATGCATCACAACCTCAATCGTCCGACACTCACAAGCCGGCAGGCGCCAAAGCCCCCCCACATTTTACAGCAGCAGGGTTACCAAGCCTTCGGGTCGCCATCAGCAGCCCCTTGTTCTCAGTTGGTAGAGGAGCCCAGAGCTTCCTCGCGTCGAGGTCGCCCGATTACTGAGCACACAAGCAAGTATTGCCCCTATTAATAATATGATATAAGACTACACCATAGAACGAAATACCACAAAAACAGACGTCTTGAGTACGCAACGCGTAGCTGAGCCCTTGCCTTGTCAAGGTAAGCGCCACTTCTAGCGTTGAGCCCACTGCCGTTGACAGGTTACGTGGTAGATGCATGAGGTTTGCCGAGCCCGTCGCCACATGAAGTAGTGCTGTACGGTACGCATGGTCTCAATTTGGCGGGAAACTACATTCAAAGTCACAGCAGTAAAAACAACATAAAAAAGAACACACCTTCTTCGAACAAAGCTACATTCAAAGCCACAGCAGTAACAACAACAAAGCACAGGACCACATAATCAATCACACCATACCGCGCGATCAATTTCTTGAGTACGCAACGCGTAGCTGAGCCCTTGCTTTGTCAAGGTAAGCGCCACTTCTAGCGTCGTGCCCACTGCCGTTGACAGGTTAGGTGGTAGACGTTTGCCGAGCCCGTCGCCACATGAAGTAGTGCTGTACGGTACGCATGGTCTCAATTTGGCGGTAAATTACGCTCAAGTCACAGCAGTAACCACAAAATGAAATAATACCACACGACAGATCACACCGTACCGCAAGATCGACGTCTTGAGTACGCAATGCGTAGCTGAGCCCTGGCGTTGTCCAGGTAAGCGTCACGTCGAACGTCGAGCCCACCGCCGTTGATAGGTTGCGTGGTAGACGAACGAATACCGCAACGCGTAGCTGAGCCCTGGCGTTGTCCAGGTAAGCGCCACTTCAAACGTCGAGCCCACTGCCGTTGACAGGTTACGTGGTAGACGAACGAATTTCGCCGAGTCCGTCGCTGTTTAATTTCGTGCGGTACGGTACGCGTGGCCTCAATTTTGCGGTAAATCACACTCAAGTCCATACCAAAACGGAATATAAAACAACCAACCAATGGTCAGCTATAAAATAACACACACATCCAATATATTATATATTTATTATATGTGTCAAGAGCCGTGGCTACGCGAAGGTAACCCAACGAATTGTGATGAACACAAAGACTGCCTCGTAGACCACACCACAGCGCAGGATGGAAGGAGGTGAGAGACGCCGCGTTGGGATCTCCGGCGGTAAGAGGAGATAGAGCGATGACATGGAGTAAGACGGTGCTCCCGCAGCACACCCCCAACCTGCTGTCTCGTATGCCATCGCGCTCACACATCCGTCCTAACCAACCCCGCGCCCCCTCGATCAGCCCCTTGTACGAGATAAAGGGCGCCCGCAGCACACCCCCGACCTGCTGTCTTGTACGCCTCCACGCTCACCCGCTCAGGCCGCCAGTTGTCTTCCAGGTTACATACGATATAAATCAACTCGCACTTTGAAATTGATAATACATGGAAGGAAATTAACACCCCCAGTAGTCCCCCCAGGCGTGACTCTCGCATTTGTTTTTTCATGCCGCACGATAAGAATCAACTCGCATTTTGTAATTCATAATACATGACGGAAATTAACACCCCCAGTAGTCCCCCCAGGCGTGACTCTCGCATTTGTTTTTCATGATACACGATAAGAATCAACTCGCACTTTGAAATTGATAATACATGAAGGAAATTAACACCCCCAGTGGTCCCCCCAGGCGTGACTCTCGCATTTTGTTTTTCATGCCGCACGATAAGAATCAACTCGCATTTTGTAATTCATAATACATGAAGGAAATTAACACCCCCAGTAGTCCCCCCAGGCGTGACTCTCGCATTTTGTTTTTCATGATACACGATAAGAATCAACTCGCACTTTGAGATTGATAATACATGAAGGAAATTAACACCCCCAGTAGTCCCCCCAGGCGTGACTCTCGCGTTTTTGTTTTTCATGCTACACGATAAGAATCAACTCACATTTTTGAAACTCATAATACATGACGGAAATTAACACCCCCAGTAGTCCCCCCAGGCGTGACTCTCGCATTTGTTTTTCATGATACACGATAAGAATCAACTCGCACTTTGAAATTAATAATACATGAAGGAAATTAACACCCCCAGTAGTCCCCCCAGGCGTGACTCTCGCAAAAAAAATTTCATACCACACTATACAAATCAACCCGCATTTTGAAATTCATAATACATGACGGAAATTAACACCCCCAGTAGTCCCCCCAGGCGTGACTCTCGCATTTTTTTTTTCGTGCTACACGATAGGAATCAACTCACATTTTGACATTCACGATAAATTAACACCCCCAGGAGCACCCCCAGGCGGCCCGACGTTAACCAGTATCACACCCCCCTTCTCCCATATACCGTCCGCCGTATACACTCCCATAGCGCCGGTGCAATGGCCTCCCGAATACCATCAGGGGCTTCATCTGCCCCTGCAGCAGCCGCCCCAACAGGCGGTGCTAGCCCCGCTGCCGCATGGCCAGCCACCCCTACCCCCGGGCCGCTCCGGGCCCTCAGGCGGGCCAGGTCTGGCCCCCGCTCCCCCCGGGGCCGCCTCCAGCCCCACCCGCCGTAGTGCCGGGAGCAAACCCCCGGGGCCGCCTCCAGCCCAACCCGCAGTAGCCCTGGGACAACCGCAACAGTACTTCGCATACGCTCCGCCGGGCCAGTACCAGGGGCAATACAACTACGGACTCGCTCCGGGACACCTGCGGGCGACAGCCCCGGCTGGGGTAGGTGAGTACCGCCTGTCTCGCGCTACTATCGACCCAACTAAAACAATCAAGCGGATCAGAGACAAAGTGTTTGGTCCTAAGCAGGGCGTGTACTCTGGGACAGCAGGAGGTCCCCTCTCAATCCTAAACAGCGGGGTCCTTTTCCAAGACAAGGTAGCTAGGGTGCTTAGCGCTACGGATGGGGGAATCTTAGCACTGCCGGGTGACACACTCAATCCGTGGGGCACCTCCCATGAACGACCGACCCTAGACCGCATGTCACCGATCCGCCGCGAAGTGCTGCAAGACCTTATTAGCGACTCCTTGTCCACATACGACGAACTCACCTCCCACGGAGCCGTCTCTGTGCCACAAATCGATGGTACCTTCCGCCTAATCCCAGCCCAACAAGTCACGATGACCGAATGGCTGCGCATACTAACACGTGAAGGGCTGTTGCAGTCGGGTAGCGTCGAAACCGCGGAAGCAGCAATCGCGTCCATAACAGTACACGGTTCGGAGGCGTGGAGAGCCGCAGCTAGGCGCTTAGTGCTGACATTTCGAGCGCTCACCGCAGACCCGGAACGCCCCCACCAGTCAGAAGCAATTTATTTCTGGCGGTACGTGTCCGAGAAGAACCTCATTGGACTGTTGGAGAGGGTCGTTCGCCTGTTCCTGCCTAGCGCATTTGACCAGTCCGGCATGCAAAGTGCGTTGCACGCTCAGGCTGTGAGGGTTCGGACAGAGGTCCGGCCCCTACGGGTAGACTACGCGAACCCTCAAAGCGCAGACATGGTGAGCCGGGGGGGAACTACGGAGGGAATTTTCGTAGATTGGGTGGATTTCATCTCGGAGCGCCGCACGTCCCAGGACACGCCGGTGAACAACCCGCGTGTCGGGGCGGGCCCTAAGTCAGCCCAGCACCTGGCCTCCGTAGGTGGGGAGTCCATGACCCAGCTCCGCCAGATGTTCAGCCAGACACGTAACCCCATGGCCGCCCTAGCAGACCAGCCCGCGACGACTGGTAGAGTCAAGATGGACGACACACTCGCTAGCCGCCTCCTCGAAGCTGCATTCCAATGGTCGGCCGGTAAATCGTTGTCGCTTCCAGACGGGGCTAGAACTAAGGAAGAGCCCTCGGTAGCCGCCTTCAAACACCAGCCGGCCTCCACCCCAGGTGGACATGGAGTGCCGTTTGGCGCTTCGCAGACGGAAGACCTGAGGACGCGCCAGGGCGGTAAGCGAGCCCTGCCACAGGGCAGGGAGCGCGAACAGGTAGGAGAGGACAAGTGGACTTTGGAGAGGCCAGATGTAGACGCGCCGCGACAAGAAAAGGTGGACTTTCTGCTGCGACACCAATTCTGCTTCCGCCTGGCGTTCAATGGCAACTGCCCCAAAGCCTCCTGCCCGTTCAGCCACGACCAGAACATCGTCCCGGCAGGACACTTCAAGTCCCCTGAGGCGAAGATACGGCGGACCGGGACAGCTAGCGTAGACTCAACTGAAACGCGACCCCGCAATAAGCTTTACGCGTTGTCTGACGAGATGGCAGGGATGTTAGCAGCGGTGTTGGGTGACCGTGTTGGCAGTGCACTAAGGCGAGCATGTCTGCTACAAGGCAACTCGGTAAGGCTAATACAGCTGTTCGCTTTACCAACGCTCTCCTCTGTTCGAACTCAAGCCACAGGAGACTCTGGTCGTCTAGAAGGTACCTGTTGATATCCGTATCTGTCAACTCGTTCTGCCCGGCGACTTCTCCTTGACTACATAGTGCTCGCCTGACCTTGCTCAAGAAGGGGTCCGCTGCCTGGCTCCTGACCAGGTGGGGCACGTCTTGCAGCGCCTGGAGGGCACGCTCTATCGCCGTTGTCGCCAATGGTTCCTTTTGGCGTGCCCCCCCCTCCCCCCCCGCTGGGAGACTGCACTCGACGGTGTCAGGCGCCAGAAGGTTGCCTTTCGTCGGTGGTAGCGGGTCTTTCGGGACCTGTAAGGAGCCGGGCTCTGCCGCCTGAACGGCCGGTTCGCCTCCTGTCAGTGATCGGGCGTTTGACGACGTACGCGCGGTGCTCGCAGGGCGAGGGGGGGGCGGGCGGGGGCTTCCGGAAACGAAGTTAGACGCACGGATGGAGTACGAGCGCGGCTGGATCGCCGTACTATCAGCCCGGAGCTGTCTGTATGTATCGCGGCAACCCGGTCATGGAACGGCAAGGTGGCAAACTGTGCGTCCGAGGTTAGGTCGACGGGTTCGTCGGGTGGTTCTTCGAGCACGGCTACGGTCCGCGGAATGCTAGCAACGATTGCACTAAGCGCGGATGGCAACCGTTTACTAGTTGACCTTGCTCTACGGACAACATGCCGTTCCCTGCTACCACCCGGGTCTACCAGTCCCTCTTCGAGTGATTCTAGGTCATTCAGCAGATGTCCGTCGAGGACCGGTCCCCTGGGCCCTACGTAATCGGTAGGTTTGCTCGATGATGCGTCGTCCGGGAATGAGTCGTCGATCGAGGCGCTTGTTGCCCCCGGGCGTAGCAAGCGGGATAGAGCGTCAGGAAGCTGGTGTGACGTTCCTGCCCTCCACTTCATGACTATGTCGAATTCCGTTAGCCGGAGCGCCCATCTGTAAAGCTTGGGGTCCAGGTCCCGGCTACGGAATAGCCACAGCAATGCGGAGCAGTCTGTGACCAAAGTGAACCTTCTACCCGCCAAAAAAGGTCGAAAGTGGACAACTGCCCATAAAACCGCCATGCATTCCCTTGCGGTAGCTCCACGACGCGCGTCCGTACGAGACCACCGATGGCTGGCGTATGCGACCACACATTCCTTCCCATCATGCACTTGCGTTAGCGCTGCACCTGCCCCTGTCTCACTGGCGTCTGTATGTAACGTGAATGGGCTGTCCCAGGAAGGGAAAATTAGAATAGGAAATGATGTGAGGGCCGCCTTCAGCGCCAAGAACGCATTCTGTTGTTGTTCTGCCCATGGGATACGGAGGCGTCGCGCGCGTTTGGTCGTAAAGGCTTTGTCTCGAAGGATATCTGTGAGTGGCGCAGCTAGAATACTGTACCGCTCTACGAACTGCCGCAAGTAGCCCGTCATACCTAGAAATGCTCAGAGTTCCTCCACCGTTGACGGCGGAGGTAGCTCAGCTACGGCCGCCACTTTCAACTCCGACGGTCTAACCCCCTGTCTGTCCACTACCATCCCTACAAATTCCAGACTCGGGCAACACCATCTTGATTTAGCAAAATTCACTGACAGTCCAGCGGACTGCAGGCGGTTGAGGACTGCGTCGATCAGAATGAGGTGTTGGTCAAAGTCCTGGCTGTAAATAAGGATATCGTCCAAGTAATTTTCCACTCCTTTGCCCCTTAGCCCGCTAAGCAGCTCCGCTACCATACTTGCAAACGCTGGCGGCAGGATTTTGAGCCCAAACCCACATCTCATGTATTTCCAAAGTTGACCGTATGCGTCGCGAAAAGCGGTGTTGTGCCGATCTTCTTCTGCAATGGGTAGCTGGAAAAATCCGGAGGCTAGGTCGACGGAGGTGAACCATGAGCAACCCTGACATCGTTGGAAGATACCTTGCATGTCCCCGAGCCCCCCGCTATCTGTCTTCATGAGGTTGTTTAGTGCGCGATAGTCCTGGCACCGACGCAGCGTGCCGTCTTTCTTAGGCACGGTGACGCACCTGGCTGCCCAAGCGGAAGTCGACTTTCGGATGATGTCTCTCTTCGCTAACAGTTCTACCTCTCTCTGGATAGCGTCTGCCTGCTCCGGGGAAAAGCGTTGCTGTTTAACTGCGACCGGCGGGGTGTGTTCATCGATCAAAGGTATTCGCAATTCTCTTATTGTGCAAGGCCTCACGCGCTTCGGGTCCTCCGGGAACAGGCTAGCCACATTCTTCGGACCGAGGGTGTGTAACAGCTGTCTTTTTTGTCTTTCGCTGAGCTGGCCTATGTTAGCATCCGAGAGTGCGACTCCCTTTGGCGCCGATGGGTTATGATCGGCTTCTAGCGGCGAGGGTTTGTCGGGTTGCGTCAAGGGTGGGGCGATGGGGGCAGGGTGTATGAAAAGCGCTCTAAACCTGTCGACATCTCGCACGTTGAGGGCGATTACCTTGGCGACGGGGTGCCCGTTCCGGACGATTCCTGGAGTGGGACCCGTGTTGACCACCTTGCAATACAGTGGGGTGCCAGGCTCCCACCATTGCACCCCTCGTGCTAAGCCTATCACTGCCCCGCTATCTGTGTCGTACTTCTCAGAGGGCTGAATCATCACCAGTTGTGTTTCACTAGGCTGTGGACCATGTACGTATGCCTCGGCTGCTATTCCTACGAAGCCTCCTACTTCCGCCGGGTTCACCAGGCGGAGTTCCCACTGTAACGTGCCGTCATCTTCCCACGCTGCCTGGCCTATAGCGCAGCTCGGTAGCGGTGGGAGATCCGATAGAACACCGGGCAGTGGGGCCCGGGCGGTGTGTCGAGGCCTTACCGCGCCGTACGCCTCTTTTGCGCGCTTACCTCCTGCGCTCCGCGACTGGAAAGGAACCCATGGCGCACCGGGCGAGGGTTGGAACCCCTTGCTTTTGTTGAGGGAGATGACGCTCCTGTTGGCACGAAAGAAGCTGGCTCCCAATATAAATCCGTACGGAAGATCTTGCACTACCCGTACCGGGACGTTTCGCACGCAGTCCTCGGGGGGAACCACGATGGGCAGCACTGTGGACCCCAGAATGGTCATTCCCGGCACCTCGCTGTTAGCGGGGTTCGCTGCTAAAAGGGCCCCTTGACCCTTGCTACTAAGCTTCCTGCCGACGGCGCTTCCCCCCCACGCCTGAACGCTCTTCCAAAAAGCCAACGATATATAGTTACCTCCGCCTGCTCCTGTATCGACTAAAACGCTTACTGGGATCCGCCCCACGACTCGATGTGGGTCCCAAACTGTACCGTGGACCCACAGTTGCTGACTATTCCCTACGGCGACTAGCTGTTCCTCCAGCGCCCCCAGATCCTGGTCGCTTGGGCGGGTGGCCTCCGACAACCCAAGTCCTTGTAGTGAACGGCGAATGGTCGACACGGGCCACGGTGCCAGCCGGACGAGTTTGAGGTCTGAATTGTTCCCCGGAAGGGCTGCGGCCCCCGGGGCGTACCTTCAAGCGTCCACCTCAGTGTTCTCTACTGGTTCGCAGTCCTCTCACGGAGTAGCCCGTTTGCTCTTAGACCTTTGCTTGACATTTGGAGTGCCCTCATTTATTCGCGCAGACGGTGGGGGGGAATTCACAGCGGCAGTAGTGGGACACCTATGTCGATGGTTAAAAGTCCCAATAGAGTTCGGACCAGCAGACCATCCCAGGGGGCAGGGAGGAGTGGAAAGAGCGGGAGCATGGATGCAAGACGTGCTATCCGAACTGTGTAAGGCCTGGCCAACGAGATGGGACGAGTACGTTGCCGCCGCTTGTTGGATCAAACGCACTACGCCAGATCCGTCACTACCCTCCGCCATGACTCCCTTCCAGCTTCTGTTCGGTCGCAGCCCTCGCACAACCCTCGATATGCTGATCCCACAGATGGATGACACAGAAGCCACAGGCGGCTTCAGCAACTTCATCGAGAACCGCAGGCATAACATGCGGGAGGTAGCGGAGGCACTGCGAAAGATCCACGCAGATAAGGGAGCATCCCGTCAGCGCCACAATGCCAGAATATTACGGTCCTCCCCAAGTACAAATGTAGCGGAGGGAGACCTGGTCCTGGCACGGGAGAGCGACAGCTCGCTTTCCAGACAAGGTATGGGACCCAAGTTGGTACACGAAAAATGGACAGGTCCGTGGACCGTGACCAAGGTCGTGTTTAAGGGCCTTAGCGCTGTCATAGAGATGGAGGGGAGGAAGAAACGATCCCGTACGGTCTCGGTAGCATCGCTCAAACCCTTCTACAGGCGCTCATCAGACTTGAGACACCCGATAGGGGACGAATTCGCACAAATAGCTTGGGGCGCTGACCTGGGGCTCAGAGGAGACTCGGTCGCCGCGGCCCCGATGTATACTCTAATAGACCGCAGGGAGCTGGTGAGTAAAACAGGGACAGCCCGTTGGGAATATCGGGGAATATACCTAGACGGGGTCTCCTCGGACTGGGTCACGGAGACAGAATCCCTAGACAGTTTTACCCCTTTGCAGCTAGACACCTTTCACGCCCTGTGGAACTTGAACCCCCCCGACGCGGAGAAACGTCAGACGACCGCTCGCCCGAAAAAGCGTACGCCCCTCAGTAGAAGCGAAGCGTTAACCCTATATCCGATAGGAACGACAGTAACCAGATCCCACGCGGCAGACGATAAGCAGACGGACCGAGTAGGACAGGTTTATGACTTTTGCTCGCCCTACTGGCGCGTCAAGTTCCCGGACAATGACTGGGAGGAACTGACGGTCTCGGAAATGAGGAAGGGGGTAAAGCGAAGAGTTGAGGCAGACAAGTTGAACTAGCCCAAAGGGTAAGGCCCCGTTGTCGCGACAGGAGCCGCGGTGCATTCTATACAGCTGGAATAGATAGTCAGTTTCGGTTAGAAAGTGGAGTATAAAAAAACCCTGGTTGGTAACTTAACTCAGTATTTACGGACCGAGGTTTTCCCTATACGAAGCTCTAGCGTACGCACCGCCCGTCTTGCCGCGTTGTTGGCTTGCGCCACCAAGCTGGGGGGGATGTTACAGCGGTTCGGTGCAACAGGGCATTGCTAAGGTAGCCGTCGAGAGGCCCGATAGACAATGGATTGATGCCGAACGAGGAGGGTTGCCTTCAAGAGGATTGCCAGGGAGGCTGACATGCGGAGCAAAGACAGGTTCCATGCCGAGCTGTCAGTCGACCTAACAAAAAGGGGACGATGATGAGAAATGCCCAGGGAAACACGCCTCCAGGAAGTCAAACCTCAGACAGAAAGGAGCGCGGATGTACACACAAGCTTTTCCCTGGCCAAGAGCAATCCAAATACTCTGAGACCCACCTAACGTCCTCAACACCGGGCCTGTCAATCAACGAGAGCGAGCGAAGGAGCCAGCATGGATCAGCAGCACTACAACCAGCACGTTGGAGCCAACATGCCCGCAGGTCAGAACAGTTCCGTAGAGGTGCGATTTGTGGTGAACGCAAGCGAAGAGTGGACCCAAGGAGGTCGCTAGTGGCTATGAGACAGGTTACCACCACGAGGGGTATCGAGCTGCCTCCTAGCCGGCAAGAGAGGACCCCTGCGCAGAGAACACATTTGAAACAGTACTACCTCGTGTCAATTATGTACTGCTGCACGTGTCTCGTCAAATGCGAACAAAACAACAAGGAGCTACCTCGAGTACGCGATAATACTGCGGTTCATCCATCATCATACGTAATAAGCGCACTCATCAGCTGTAACATTGCCGTTTTTACTGCTGCTCTGTATTGTTGTTTGGTTGCTTCAGTGCCGTACCCGTACCTTGTTGAAGTAACGGTTGTTTTTTTCGACACAACGCTTGTTCCAGTACTGCCAAGATGAACCCAAGACGTGCCAAGACGCGTGCAAGACATGCCAAGACGCGTCTAAGGCGTTTCAAGACGCGTTAAGACGTGTCAAGACGCATCTAAGACATGCCTACACGAATCTAAGACGCGCTAAGACGAATCTAAGACGCGCGAAGACACAACAAAATGATTAAGACGAATGGAATTCGCAGGAGTTAATCCTTTTTTTTTTTTTTTTTTCGATTTCCTAGTCCAACTTACGGCTCCTTTCGCTCGTCTTAGAAGATTGGGCCAACGAATGACCACTCACTCCATCAGAAGCCCGTTTCTGAATTGTCTCCCCCCTTTTACCTTTTATGGAAATCCTCTTACGTTTCATGGATCAGGCTAACCCGAACTCTGATGGCCCCGCTCCAATCTCTGCGAGGCTATCTAACACTCACAACCGGCACCCAAACAATCACACCGACTTGTTGCAACCTGATCCCCCCTCCTCTTGAGCGACAAGGCGGGTGGATGGGAAATTCGATCAATTGTCTGGGCCCACAACTGCTATGAATTCTCGCTGTTGCCGCAGCGGCCGTCTAAGACCAAGCAGCTCTCGTGGCTAGACCCGTTCGACTGATGTCTGATCTCGCCTCGTCTCACGATTTTGCCTAATTTCTTCGAGTCCCAAAGCGCCTCCATAAACTCCACCTCCCTACGGGAAGTTATATTTTCTTATAGCTCAAGAGTTCGGGATTAAGTTTTCACACGAAGACTACCGTTATGGTGCAAATTGAATCAAATCTCACACAAACATGATACTAACGACCACTCACTCCGTCAGAACGCCCGTTTTTTCTCCACCCTTCTACGTTTCATGAATCAGGCAAACACGAACGCTGATGGCCCCGCTCCAACCTCTGCGAGGCTATCTAATACTCACCCCATATGGCCAGGCTGACCACTCCAAACGTCTTTCCATGCTATCACTAATTTTCTATGTATCTGCGAGTGCAACATAAACAGAGTTTCCATCTCCTCCCGCCTCCCTCACGTGCGTCATAAACGCCCGAGACTTCCACCGTCCTGCACGCTGGATTTACAACTGCGAGATTCCTTGGGACGAAAGCTGTGTGTCCCCCCCGATTCTTCCTGAGTGCAGCGCGAACTCTATGGGGTCTCTGCGGCTACTACCTACCATGAGCCTAAGCGCTGCAACCGCTGGCGTCCCAGTAAACACTTTCCACCCGACTGCAGTGCTGCAAACGGTCAACTGCGCTTCCGCTGGTAGCAAGGGGTTAACGTCAAGCAGTTCGAGCATAGTTTCGAACTCCCCCATCGACGCCCCCCCGACAGCTTCTCCTTTACGAGGTGTGTGCGATGGTGTACCTTGTCGGTTTTTGGTCGCACTTCGAAGTCAAAAACATTACCTGCACTGCCATGGCGATCGCTCTGTTCTCCGAACGCCACCTGCTCTCCCTTGTGAATGAAAGAATTAATTTCCGACTCAAGCAAACCTCGGGGTCAACCTGCCCGATTGCGTACGCCCACAACTGTGACGCTCGGTACAAAAGAAAATACGATACGGCGAGTCCTAACCACATCACAAAACCCCTGTCTGCCATGCTCACGACTGTCTGCCGCCCTTCCGCCAGCATAGCCCACGTCAGGGGCAACCTAACTTGTTGTTTTTTTCGAGAAATACTGTGCGTCCTGTCTATCCCTTTCCCACTGCGACTATCATGCAAAGAGACAAGGGTGGCTCCCAGCCTGCGAACATCTTTTGGAAAACGATAACGTCCGCCAAGTACCCTCTGACGGTCGATTGCTGGTTATTATGCTTGAAACAGTGGGACGTCATGAATTCGGGCAGCTCCCTCAACGGTGCATTGGGATCGTCAAGATTCTGCAACCACGGCCTTTTACCCTGCGCTTGTCTCTCGTTCACCCAGGTGTTCCACTTCGCTAAGTTGATTTTCTGAGTACTCTTCGCGACTGAAACAAGCACGAGCGTTTTGTCCAACCTCGCCACCTCTTCCTTCTTTCTCCCGTTGTTGTCCTCTCTTCCTGTGAGGCGCGTGCGCGTGCGGTGTGCATACTATGCGTTGAGCGAGACATGCACTCTAAATAGCGAGCAAGTCAAGCGAGTTCTTCTGGGTCGTTTATCATGAGGTTCAATAGAATGTCGTCGTTGTTTGGTGAGGATGTTCTCTTTGTCTGGAGCACAACATCGAAATTCTCCAAACTCCGCCGACCAATGAGTCGTTCGTACCCCTCGCTGGAGTGGATTAGCTCCTTGACCTTGTCTGCCAGTATCTTTCTACACCACCGTGAAATCTTATCAGGAAAGTGTTCTGCACGCCCGGAAAATGTTTTTTGCAGTGTGGTTCCAACCTCCGGCGAGTTCAAGGCGCCCCAGCATTGTCATGAGTAAGCACACTCTTTTGTATGTCGCCCCACCGCTTCGATACACCCATGATACGGGAGTCGTAATGTCCCCTCGCATCAACATCGGGTCCCCTGCCGCTTCCGGCCGGTCTGTTACCAATTCGAGCATGACCAACGCAGTCGCAACCGATCCCAGTAGTTCTAACAGGTTGATAGTGATGGTACAGGTCTCTTGTAGATCATCTTCCCTTTTAAGTTAGGCAGTCTACTCTATCAGCAAGTCGTATCTCTAAAAAACTTCCTTCTTAGCACAGAAACCTCCTATCGCCTCGAACCTCGCGTCAGCCAAGTAGTGCCTTTTGTCGGATCGTTTTAACGCTGTGTACAGGGCACGCTAAGCGTCTCTCTTTCTAGTTGAAGCTCGTTATCTGTCGCCCACGTCCAAAACAAAAGGTCAGCGTGAAACTCTCTGTCAATATCTACCATGCAGGTTTGACTTTTTCCTAGCGCTTGAGCCGTGAAATCCCGCCAGTCGCAACTGTCTCCACTCGAATTACCTGCCTGCTCGCACAACGTAGGTGAGGTTCCACAGCTTCCTGGTCATACTTAGAACGTCCCTCGCGGTCGCTAGCTTCCTGCTCAAGGGCCATTGCTCCAGCAGCAACCCTTTTATAGCGACGGCGTTTTCGCGCGGGAACGAGATTCGTATTGTGTGCGAGATGATTGTGAACCTTAACGCGTCAATCGTGGAATCCCAGTCGGAACTTGTTTCGGGGCTAAGATGGGCGTTACTCCTTCCTCCCCCGGACCAGATAAACGCACGTGATCCAGAGGCTGACGCGATCAGAGCGGCTTTTCGTCGTCTGAATGTTGAGCCCTGATTAGGAGATATTCGTCTACATACACGGTTGTGAAAAATGGGTCAGAGATCTCTCCCCCGTAGTGCCCCCTGATTTTGGCGTCTGGGGAATCGGCGTGGGTGTGCCTTCTTCCCATCGATCTACCACCTTAACGTGGGCCATCATGTTTTATTGTTCTTGTAGTAGCTGGCTCGACTTGAGTGTGGTGTTGCAAAGCGCGTGTTCGGTCGCGGTCGAAATGACATCCCAGGAACCCGGCGATCCCAATCGTCCGAACGTTAAACAAAAATGAATCACAACCAGATCTATTACTGTGTAGCAAAAATTGTGAGCTTGGTCCGGGTCTTACCCGCACGTCCCTGAAGGCATCCGACACGTCGACGTTACTCATCAGTATCCTCTCTACTCGGAACATTTTTCTCAGTGTCACGAGTTCTTGCAGGAATTTGGGCAGCGCGTGTGCGCACAGGCATTGGGGAATAGTGTCAAGGTCGGTGTCGCCATTCAGTCTACCTTTCTCCCATAGACTCTGTACATCGAACGATAAATCATTGATGATCCTAACCTTGTGTGTCAATACGGCCGCAAACGGGGACACTCGTAAGTTAGGGATTCCGTGCGCAGTTGATTTTCGTATCACTAAGTACTTTTTACGTCTCGCATTTTCGGCAATTTTATTCCAGACTGCTAGCAAAAGCTCGTTGACACTTGCGTGGTTTCTGTGATGTAATGCACGCTCTGGGTCTACACCCATCGCTGCTGCTTTCACCGGTACCCCCCCCGTGACGGTCGTGGCGAGCTCGTCCACCGCCCGAAACTTTCCAGGTTTCTGAAGTACTGTTTTATGTATGCGGGGTCTTTCGGCGGTGCGACCAGAGATCCTCCTAGTGCTTGAGCTGCGTCCTCGACGACTCCTTGCTTATCACGCATCATGGTTGCGCAAACGTTAGCGAGCGTAAAAAAACAGTTCTTCTCTTTCTCGTGCTGTAAGATCATCATTTCCGAATTTTTACTTTTCTGCGCGTCTTTGTCGTATCATGAATTCTGAGCGTTTTGGACTAAGCGACTCCCCACTAGGAAAGCGTGAGCGTGCTGACCCTCTACTCTCCCGCGCGTCGACCGAAACGAGCGTTGATTCATCTAGCTGCTGCAACGGTGGCTGGGCTTGCCCTTGCTCTCTCTGCCAGGCTATGTGCGTCGACTGCGCCGTTGTGGGGAATTCTCTGTAATGAACGGGTGCACGACCCTTTTGATTAGAACCTTCTGTGGGATCGACATTGTTTCCATTCGCGTGAAAGTGGGAAATCTGGCCCTCTGCTCAAGCGGTTCTGTGCTGCGGTGTGAGGCTTGCGCGTGGCCGGTACTGTCTCGGTTTCAGGCGGAAGGGGGTAATCTGGCCCTCTGTCCACACCAAGCCTGCTGTACTGAGCCTTCCACAACCTCGGTACTGTCCTGGTTCGCAAAGAAGTGGGATATTCTGGCCCTCTGTTCAAGCTGAATGTCCATTTTATCAAGTACGCCCTTCTTCTAGTTATTCACTGATGCGTGCGCGTCTGATATGCCTCGCTGTTTGCTTTTGGGGGATGGGGCGTGTGGTTTATGCAAAGCTGAGTGGAACGACTTGGTTGGCGATAGGGATCCGTGTGCGTGCGCATTGCGGCGAGGGGCGGGAGAGTGTGTGTCGGTCATGCAAGGGTGGATGGGACGAGTGGCCTGCCTTGCTGCAGCCCTGAGCTGCTGCGTGAATATTTTTTTCTTCTTGCCGTACGGTCACTTGTCGAAGTGCTGTCATAAATGATCTGCTGCTTGATTCACTGATTCTGTTTCTCGGCACCTGATTCTCACCGTGGAACAGGAGGGGCGACGCCGACCCGGGAGTGGGTGCATGGAGCATTCTCATGGCCCTTCTGGCGTCTTCGAAACCTGTGCATTCTCCGGTTGCCCCTGCCCCCCCATTGGTCGGCCCTGACTGATGGCAGAGCCCGTGTTGTCAGTTTCTGTCGTTTTCCCGGCCCGCTCCACCCCCGGCGGACGCACCACCCCGACTGCCAACCATGCAGTTTCTGCTAAACCTATGCGACGCTGGGCTGCCGTGACTCTCCCCTCCCTCCTACTGCCGTCCCCCCGCCAGCTGCAGCGGCTGCCTGATACTGCGGTGGCGGAGGCAGTGTCGCAGAGGGTGGCGGTGGTGGCAGAGATCGGAGCTGCAGCTGAGGCCCGGCGACCGACAGACCTTTGCCGGCGAGTAGGAGGTGGGATAATGTGCAACATACCCACCAGCACGCATCGCCGCGCCATGCAAAATTTCACACGCCAGGCAGAGTCCCCCGCTCCAGCATGCGAGTCTTAGTCGTGGACTCACCTGATTCTCCGGCGCCGGCCCGGGCTAGCGCTCGGGCACTCCGCTTTACCCCTGCGTTGGGGGCTCCATTCATCTTGGAGCCTGACTTTTCGGACTCCTGCCTTCACAACCTCTGATGCTCCGTGAGACTGAATCCAGGGCTGTCCTCTACCAGCTCTATCAGCCGCGTGAAAGCCAGAGTGGCCATGGGGACGCCTGTGCCGGCCGAGGGAGCTGAGTGATTGTGCTTGCGGTACACTGATTTGCGAGGGCGATCATCCCCATCTGCAGACCGATGTTGATGACTCTGATACGCACCACGCGGACCTTGTCCTAGTGGTCCAGGAGTGTTTGGTAGAGTCGACGTAGGTAGACATGCAGAGTTATCTCTAAAGACTCGAGCTCCTCCCGTACGGTGCGAACCCTGTTCGTGCACACCGCCTGCACTCCTTCAATGCCGCACGACAGATATGAACTCCTTAGTACACTTCGGTGAGTGTGTTAAAGCGGCAGCACTTTCGGCGTCCTCGTTCGAGGCGGACCTCGTCGTTGAGGTTCGAGAATGTAACTTAATGCGGTTCCCGGCACCTCCTGAATTTTAATGTTTTTGTGTAGTTTGTAGTCGCGCGATTCGTTTTCTGCTGTACCATGAGAAGGAGGTACGTACTGGTACGACAGCTTCTGGGCTTCTGGGTTCCTCCTGCTCGTGTGTTCTGCGGCAGAAAAACAAAAAAATGGAGACAGTCCAAAAACCAGAGAATTCAAGCGCCTGGAACCACATTGTCTATCTTCAGTGTGACGAGGTCCGCCCCGAAAGAGAGCACGAAGAGTGTTGTCGCTTTGGCACACTCACGGGAGTGCACCAAGGAGCTCATATCTGCCCGGTTGAATTTTATCTCGTTGGAAACGTTCGGAGCTAGAGCAGACGAACGAAACCTCCTCAGAAAAAACCACGGCCGCAGACGTGATTCCAGTGTCTTTGTTGTCGGGAGTTCAGGCAATATTATATAATAGTTTTGTAGGGCAGGCAGTGCAACACATGTGTACAGGGACCCGGTGCCCCCGGTACTGTACACGTTTATGCCCGATTGTGAGATCGACTACTTCGCGAGTTTGAGCTCACATGAAAGGGACGTTTTCTCTTGCAAACCTCCATCTGCATTTAGCGCCTATAACAGATATAAATAGCCCATGTGTGTACGCACAATAGATCGAAACGCCGAGTCGACGATGGAGGAAGAGGTACTACGTGGTACACAAGGCTCTTCTCGCGATAGTGATGGAGGCATTCATCCTGACGATAGTAGTGGAGAAACGGGGGGGGGGCGCTATATGGCCCCAGATCTACGTTAGAGGAGTGGAGCTGGAGAAGAAGGCAAACGGTAAAGCAGAGCAAACACGCGCAATTAATACTACAGTACAGTACGTACACTGTCGTAATGCTACTTCTCTTTTGAACAGCAGACGAGATCCGCGAAAAAACGTACCGCAGGAGGAGGTATACATACTTCAGAAAATTATGAAATACGTCAACCGTGAGTCCGACTTATTCAATAGTTGATATTCAACTCTTACTGTACAAAAGGGGCGGTATAAAAACCACAATCGTAAGGAATGATTCCGTCTACAGCGAGCATTAGTGTTGTACTTCTACAGCAGCAGCACTAAGTGCAGGGGATCAGATTGTTTTGGCGCAGTTTAACGAACAATCAAGAAACAAAATCGTTGCATATATCCCGAAACCAGCAAGCACAGAACAATAATTATCCTAATATTGTACTAGGGCACGCGCGTTACCTACTCCACCGACTGAGCGGCTGACATCACAAGAAGATCGAAAACGTGATCCTCCCACAGCTTAGGCCGTGACGAGTCGCGCAGATTACGTCTCGGGGCCATACCTGCGTCGAGTTTCAGTAACACTCTGTCCCGAAATATACAAACGAAGGATTGCTGTATGCACGGTACAGTATACCATTGAGTCTACCCTTCTACTTATTTCCCAAAAGAAACTGAGACAAAGCTGGCTGCTCAAGTCTCTCCTGACTAAGACAGACGAGTGCCATCGTCCTGACCATAACGATCGGCTTGATCATGTTATTCGAGGAGAATAAACGACGTTGACAACTCTAGCACGAAGCTCGTAAGGGCAAATCCTCTTGTCGGTGCTCGCTGGTGATGTCTTCCGAACGCCGAAATCATGATAATCCATTATGCTGGCATCCGTTCATAATAACGCTGGAGGTACAGTAAGCAGCAGTAGGGGTTAACACATATATACCAGTATACGAAAGAAATATCAAACAAGTGGTAGACCAAGAATAGTACCCCCCATCAAATTACGAAAGACGCCAGCTGTTTCGTATATTCAAGAATCGAGAACAGACGAAAAAGAGAAGAAGTACTAGTATGTATGGGACAAAACGTCTACGACATGGTCTCGGTTAGATTCCGGACCGGTGGTTGCGACGCGAACGATGTGGATTAGATGGACGGGGGGGGGGGGGGGGGGGGGGGGGGGCTGGCTGCTTCCGAAGAGTAGTGGTGTGTTTTTTGTCTATACACCACTGCACATAGAGTGATAACCCAAACCCCGACCGCCTAGGATTGTTTTCAGAGTGACGAGGGATGATGTGGTGTTGCGCTACTGTGTCTATTGGGTGTCTGCGTATGCTTGATGTCGATGGATAGTTCTAGCAGGCTATGGCGTTGGAAATCAATGAACTGTACATTAAATGTAGGCACCACAAGCAAACCGACAGCATATCATTCTCATATTAATAGTATTGAACGAAAACGTAACGTACTGGCATAGCGTACCGTAGTGACCTTAAACAAACACATACATACCTGCGGTTTCAACGGCCAAACGGTGCGAGGGTAACCAGTACTATTGGCCTTGGGCTGCTCCCGCAAAGTACGAGTGTACTCCCCACTGCCGATACTAAAACGGAATGTTATGAGAACTGTAAGGGTACCATCTGCAGCAGTAGCACTCACAGCCTCAAACATGCGGGGGAGGGGAAGCGCGTTTTCCCTGCTACTGAAATAGTATGAGCATATACTCCACACGGCCGAGATCCAAAAGAGATGCCAAAAACTTAGAATTAAAAGATGATTCGCCATGGTTACACTCACAGCGTCTAGCATACTGCGTATCGAAAGTAGGAGTGATGAGACTTCGACTAAAGGCCGGCCAAGGCACTTGAGGACACCAACAACCGTTGCTCGGAAGTAGCATGGGATTCTGATAGGGGAGTCTGATAGCAACCCATAAACACCACTAAGTCGTTTGCGAATCCCATGAAAGCACTGCGGGAGAACCATGGAAGCAGCGTGGATATTCCTCGGACGTTCCATGGGAGTTCCATGCGGGCCTTAGAACGCATGGACCGAATAATAGCTACCCTGGGAGCACTTCGGTGCACTGGGTACCTGGTATATTATTCCATGAGAGGTCCATGGCACAACCATGGCACCTCATAGCAAATAGAACTTTCACGGCACACCGATTACCCCTCTTCTTTCACGTTGTGCAAACGCGGTATACCTCGGACATACCATCAAATTACCACCTTATGATACTGTTGTGTTTGAGCTGATGGATAATCCAAAATCTGTAGAGGTTGCTCATGTTTTTGGGTGGGAGCCGTACAATCTGAATAATCTACCTTCAAACGCACTTGTTTTCTCGGGGTTAAATATGTACTACGGACAGTATGCAGACACTGCACAGCTTCTCAAACTGGCAAGTGGGCAACTAGACAGATCATCTACGACTCGGTAGATCATTATCTGTCGCAAATGCGGGATGTTTCTTTGTCAGCGAGCGCCCCCGTCGGCAGCCGGCTTAAACGTTAACAGGTGACCGTGCTTGTGACCACAGTGGTACCCACAGCCTAACCCCTACCGCGGTACAGTACAAGCGTGGACGGGACCCGCTGCCGTTTTTCGTGATATATATATAAACATGGCGACAGGACAGGAGTTCTACAGTGGGTGCGCAGCTTTTAGAACGTTGAACACATCGCAAGGTGTTTGGGGACCTGTCTGCGTTTGGTGGAATTGGTGTCGTTCAGTTATGTCTGGAAAAGTGCTTAGAAGGTCTGCCGTTCCAATTGGCGTACGATAACGCTCTGTGGACTGTTTAGTTGCGGGACGGTTCACTAAATGTAAGGTGCTTACAGTCACACGCCTTAGTTTTGACCGCAACCTATTACGATAACAATAGAAGACGGGGTGCTGTCCACGCGTGTGGTGGCACTACAGTAGCGACTACTCCACAGAGTTGGCTGTAGTAATGACGTTTGTTATGACAAATACAGTAGACTACTGTAGCGATTGCGGTAGCTTCGAAAATAGTGAGTACCGTGAGATATTGGCTCCAGCAACGACTGCTGAATAGCAGAACGAGGATATTGGAGAGAGGATGCCGATATTTGAACACACGCGTTGCACATGAAAGTTGAAAGTGTATGTCCGCATTTCACGTAATCAAATACCTGAGACGAGTGAAGGTTAACGTCTGCCTTGAACACAGCCTGGATCAGGTGGTGGCACAGTGTCACCCCGTGAGGATTGGTAACACTCCTATCCCACATCCTGCACGAGTAAGGGGGACTGGTGGTACGCCCTTTGGAATCGTTCTTTCGACCGCTGCATGTTTAAGTGCGCAACCGACAAGAGATACTAGTAGCGTGAACTGACGGTACGCTTCACAGTAGCGCTGGGATCGCTTTTTCTTCACCGCTGCATGTTTGAGTGCGCCAACAACGAGACGTACTATACCGTCACCTGGCGATACGCTCTACAGAGGTACTGGGATCATTGTATTGGCCGCTGCATATTAGCGTGTGATAATGATAACGTGTACGTGTAGCGCGAAATATACCCGGTACGCTGTATTGTTTGGTCGTTGTGTTGAATGCTTTCATGCTTACCTGCGACGGCAGCAATGCGTATGGGTAGCCCGAACGGACCGCACGCTCTACTGTACGTACTGTAGTGTGGAGTCATGCTCACGGCCGCTGCCATGATTAGCTGTGGCGACAATATTGCGTACGGTAGCTCGAACTTGCTGCACGCTAAAACGTTGGAGCGTTTGCTTGACGGCGGCATGTTCGATTGCGACGACAAAAGACCGTGCGGGTGGACAGCGAACTCGAGGCACTCTCTCGTGGCTCATCCGCATCACCCTGCATATTTGGGTGCGCTGTGGAAGCATTGATTGCTGGATTGAGATCGATATATTGTGATAGACGAAGCATTTGACGCCGGGAGGAAACAGTTTTACGGTGCGGCTACTGCTCGCCGCTGGCAGTTCGATGCGTGTGTTGAAAAAACAAAAGCAAAAGGAGGCAGTAATAGTGCCAGGACAGCGCATTCAAATATATTGGATATTTTCTCGGAAGAAGCCGTTGCTGACGTTGCATTCATGTATATGAGCTTTGTCGCCCGCTGAAACGCGTTATTCGCCGATGCCACATACGCATCCACCACTCTAGGTACACCGAGACCAAAACGCACGATACCACCGTAAACCACATAACAGCACACCAACAGCCCATATAGGAGGTTTCGGTTATTCTTACCATTATGCCATGGAGACGACCATGTGGCTCCCATCACCCCACCCTCACTCCACCACAACCCTTCCGAGTTGCAAAGGACGCGATCGGTTGGCAAAATAATGCGATGAATGAACCCGACCAGATACGTTTCTCCTTGCAAACAAACGAACCGAAAAGAAACACACACAAGACTCGCTACGCACATGCCAGTGAACTGACATTTCTTGGGAATTTCACCATGCCATGGCCTTGGACCCAGGGTGCATTGCATCCCATGGCCTTGACCACACCATCCTTGCGTTCCGAACCCACGGAACAGACATTTTGCCTAACCAGGATTCACTCCCACCCCATTAGACTTGCAAAACACGCGATGGTTTCGCGCAAGCATTCAAACCAATACAACCAAAACCAACTATATGTCTCCGTGCGAACAAACTAGAGCCCGTTCGAACACGACGCACATACACATGCCGCAACTCGAGGGACACCCTTCAACATGAAATTATGCTTATAGAGATTGAACACCATACATCTCGCATCAAGCCTCGCCTTTGGCTTGCTACAGGCCATCAGGCTTTACATCCACAACCGAGCCCGTGAAAGGCAAGCGTCGATCGCGCGCGAGCACCAGCGTCGGATCGCGTTGCCTCCCGGCAAGCGGGCCACCAGCTGGTCTACCATTGACAAGGGCTGTCGAGCCACGACAACCTCCGCTCCGGGCGAGGCAAGTTCCACGCGAGGGTGAAACACAACACCTTGGTCTGATGGTTGCGTGGAGTGGTACACGTGTGAAGAGGCGAGAGATGGCGAGCAGCATGTCGCGCTTGATGCCCTTGAGCGCGATGACGCGGGAACAGTGCTGCTGCTCCTGGCGGGCGAAGATAGGGGGTTCTGCTTCGTGCCGTACTCCATCAAGCCAGCCAAGTATACCGCTTTCTTGAGCATCGCTAACTCGGTGTGTTCTTTTTTCTTGGAGTCGAGGAACTGTAGGAGTGACGGTAGGCGAGAAACGGAAGGGGGAGACGAGGCATCCCGAGGCGTCAGCACCGATATTATCATGCACATGTCACCAGCATCGCGATGGGTATGTTGTTAGATTGAGAAAACTTTAGTACCAGTCCTGCCGGGCGCACGGGTGAGTCGTGCCTAAGATCTTGAGGCACGATTTGCAACATGCGTGAAAGAAACACAGAAGGATCACGTTATCACTATTTCCAATGCGATGCACCAGTCGTGCCGCGAGCACGATGTGGACGTAAGAGAAAGTCCTCACATCCTGTCACAATCCATCATTTGTCAGTACCTATTGTACATCAATATGTATATATTCCGCGCCAAACTACGCCAGGATATTTCGAAGGGAAACAACAAGCGACTCATCACTGACTACCAATTTGCCCAAAGCACGCATGAAAATATGCAGATATATAGGCATGCATACACGAATACACACGTACACACATATTCAAACAATACGCACCTTGTACACGTTTCCCTCTAGCGCTGCACCACAGCTATTGGCTTGCCAAGCGACAATCGCGCGCAAGCCCTCCATCATTGTCTCCGTGACGACCAGGCTTTGTCGTGCTCTGGAAAATATCGAGTACAAGTACGTCCCAGACAAGGCCACAAGGCGTTAAGGGCCAACGTCTGCGCATACAATCGGTCCTCGCCACGAACCATCTCACGAGTAACAGGTGTCAAGAGCGCATTTTTGTTTGTGAGCGAGAATTTTACACCCAGGACAAAAACTCGGACGAAATCACTGCATGCAGCTCGCGGTAAACCAACACTCGAGATTGCACAAGAAATCATAAAACTAAACTAAACCAAGTGGCATTTGGCCGATTGCTACAGTAGTTGTTGCTCTACTTGCCAGAACTGTGTCGACCGTCCGAATGTCACTATTCACGGGATCATAGCATGTGGACGCATGGGCGACCAAACGAGGGGCATATATGACTGCGCTCTCTTTCGTCCCAACTAAACAACCACACACAGCAACATGTATAGTACCCCCCCTACACCCGATACAACGATGAGTACATAGGTGCGCCTAGTCTTTAGATCAGTTTTCAGTACGTATATCACGCGCACATTACATGATCACGGCAGTATCGGGCGGCATTTCATGGACAACAAACAACAAACGTACCTAATGGCGCGCTTAGCGCAGATCACCGCATCCGACAGCGGCTCGATGGTCTCCAGAACTTCACGGAACCCCGCTCGGGTGCCTATCACTGCCAGCAGTGCCCCGTACTTCTGAATCGCGTCGAGGAGTCCGTGGGTGGCCGACTCAGGTGCTTCGCATACCAAGGAGACTGTTTTGAGCCGTCTGATGATGTCGAGCTTGAGTGGAGATGATGTCGCAACCTTTGTTTCGTTTAATTGTGAGCAGAAGAAGGAATCACGAGTGAGATGCACGTATGTACGTGTACATGATGGACATGCCACTGTGAAGCTCGAGCATCCTCCTGAGTAGCTGGGCATGTTGGAACAGAAGGCACGAGTTCGAATTTCTACGAGTCTAAATGTCCTCATTGAATATACCCTGATATGTTTTACTATACTTGTGCGGGTATTAGTATGATACAATATGTGCTGTGCCGAATGATGCCAGGTATAATATGATGGGCGGGCCAGTTGTAACTAGAGGCTAAAATGCATATTCGAAGTTGAAACAACACTTATACTTGCAATCGATACTGTATCTTCAAAGGCATTCATTCAACTACGTGCGTAGATTGCATAGATACATACCTGGTGTATTTTCGACAAACAACACGCAAGCACAGGAACAAACACCAGTTCCAATGGTTCTACAGCAACGGCGGCAGACGCGGCTGTGGTGGTGATGGTGGTGGTGGTGGTTATCCTTTAAATATTGCCTCGTTCGTATTGACACTTGATCAACATATATCTTCGGCAGCAGTCATACGTAGACTACGTGTAAGGATGTAAGGATCTAGCACAGCGCAGAGAGAAAGCACCAGCGCCAACGATTCTACGGCGACGGCGAGAGTTCGAGCGGCGGTGATAGTCAGTCAGAATACCTTAAACCGCCGCACATGTTCAATGCTGCACAGCGTATCCGTCGGTGGCTGCGACATATTATATAGTAGTGATTAATGTTGAACGAGAATCGAGACCACACAGTGCCGGTGAAACAAAGAAACCCACAGATATCATCCGAGTTCGACATCTGAAACCTGGTGCGTCAAGACGTTTCGTTCGTTATCAACTGTAACATTTACCAGTAAAAATGCTCCGTATCATGCCATGAAAGCAGGGTTGCCGGGGATGTCAAGGCATGAGCGGCGGGAGGTTTTAAGTACGATATTCCAGCAGTTCATGTCGAGAGTTGTATCTTTCGTATATCGAAACTCCCAGTGCGATGAGATACCCCACGATACGATATCCGACGCCATCGAGGGACCAATGGTGTCTGTTTACGGTCTAGCGTTCGCCCGTCAAGCCCTCCAGGTACTTAGAATATTCTTTACTGTTTGGATATAAGTCTTTGACGGCTGACCGTCAGTTGTTGACTGGTGGCCGCGGTCAATACGTACGGTATGTCGGTACTTCTGTAGGTTGAATTGGTGTTTCCTTTCTTTGGCGGAGGATGAAACCTACAGTCAGCAGTCTCAATAGTACAGGTACTGATACTGGTACTGCTGTAAATGTTCTCCGAAATATGCCAAGTAGCGTGGAACATCGATGACCACGTTACAAGAATGAACTTCAGTTCGAGCGAAACAAGGAGCAAAACGAGAAGCAACTTGAACTGAAGTACATGGCACAACCTGGACCATGTGGGTGCTTAGACGAAAACAGCCGGGAGTGTTCCAATTGGCGTAAAAAAATCGCACTCGGGTGAACTATTAGCAAGCGAGGTGGTCAAGGCAAGAAAAGAAGCGACTTCACCCTGACCGTGTGAATCCCAGCGAAGTTTCTCGACACCGCGACACTGAGACCAAGCCGGCCATGGGTGCCATTTCGTTCCTGTAGAGCCGCTACACTCGGGCGAACTATAAGCGAGCGATGTCGGTAACCCTCTTGACTAAGCGCCGGTAAAGTGGGTGATAGCTACGATAGGACAACGACCTTCATGGTGGGCGACTCGAGCTGCAGTAGGAAAGGCGGAGCGATGTCGACTACAACATTCACCATCACCATGTGAATCATGGGTTCGCCACCACGACGACCGAGACAAAGAAATCAGAAAGTGCTCAAGTTCGTCGGTATAGTAGCACTGCTGTGGTCCTACGTAAAAATGTTGTGGCGTCTACAAAGCATTGAGAGCGCGTACAGGAGAAGCGAACACAGGGAAAATGATACCTCGGCGCTGACTCACTTTGCTTCCCTTCATCACGTCGTCCATTTTGATGTGGTGGTGGCGCTGAGTACTCGGTCCTTCGGGCGTATCTGACGACTCCAGCCAGCGAACCTCGCCTGGTCTATACTGCTGCTGGTGGTGTTGTGGTTTTGTAGATGTGATGATGTTGTCTAAACAGTGTGTGCCTTGGTCACTCGTTTCGCGCGAAACAAGCCGGGAGGTCGCCCGCGAACACAAGGAACGATTGAAGACCGTGGCGCTCGGAGAAGGTAGAGGTCGAGGAAGGTCTTCTCCGGAAGATAACTAGCGCTTGGCGTTCGGAGGTATCGATCACGTGCCGCGTGGTGTCAGGGTTACCGGTATCACTTTCGAGCAGGGGAAACTGATATGGGTGTGAGTTGGGTTGTGTGGAAAGTGGGGGCACATGGACGAGGCAGACACTATGTTGGTATTGGCTTAACGATGTGTTAGGCCGAGTTTTAGCAGACTAAGTTTTGTTGAGTCCACAGTAAAATCGTTTCTTGCTGTCGAACCGAAATTATCGTCGCGCTATTGGTCTAAATCATGTTGAACCGACGGAATAAAACAAGCCAATGACGTGGGGCAATTTTTGTTGTTGTGTACTGGCACACTGGCACACTGAAAAAAAGAGCGCTGTTTCGTTTATTTCCGCCGCACGGTTGACGGGAATCAGATTGCGTACTGTAATAATAGGTGCGAATGTTATACTCGTACCAGGTATCTCTTATTTGTCCTCGGTATGGACCACGAGGTATCTCGCGCTCCTAAATGTACCTTTGTAAAGATGTAAAATGTCGAGGCATCCGTATACACTCATATGTCGACGTTGTGGTGCAGCCAGCCTTGTCTTCCGCGTGAAAGCCTATTAATAGATCGCGCGTGAAGCGATTGTATTATTGCAGTACCATGGTAGGTACGATCGTTGGTATCCGTGCGACCCGATACTTGCCTTAGGGGTAAGCCTTCTCAGCATGCATGTATGCTATGCTTTGTTTGCAGTATGTCGTGCGTATGACGAGGCTTTGTCGCCCGGCTCTTCTGCTCGACGGGGTGTGTGGGCACAGCAGCATGGTGATAGAGTATCCGGCGTACCAAAACACCTGGATCTTGAGGATATAGTTACAGCAAAAAGATCGCGATGCCGACGTTGGAATTCGGTTATGCGCTGTTTGCTGATGATGTTGTTGTGCTGCTGTTGATCTCGTGAACGCCGTGGTTGAGTTTCAAATTGATGTTGCAAGCCATGTCGAAGTACTGCACACACCTGTGTTGCACTGCCCACAAAACACAACAAGAACTCCCTTCAACAAAGATGTTGGAAGCACGTCTGCCGCTGCGTTTTCCACAAGGAATTTCGTTTTTCTGCTCTTCTCTCTACTAGCTTATTCAAACGTTTCCGTGAAGCGAAAATATGGCAAGGCACGGATATGAATTCCTTAGTACACTTCGGTGAGTGTGTCAAAGCGGCAGCACTTTCGGCGTCCTCTTTCGAGGCGGACCTCGTCGTTGAGGTTCGAAAATATAAATGTGGTTCCCGGAACTTGGAATTTTCTTGTTCTTGTGCTGTTTGTAGTCGCGTGTTTCTTTTTCTGCTGTACCATGAGAAGGAGGTACGTACTGGTACGACAGCTTCTGGGCTTCTGGGTTCCTCCTGCTCGTGTTTTCTGCGGCAGAAAAACAAAAAAAATGGGGACAGTACAAAAACCAGAGAATTCAAGCGCCTGGAACCACATTGTCTATCTTCAGTGTGACGAGGTCCGCCCCGAAAGAGGGCACGAAGAGTGTTGTCGCTTTGGCACCCTCACGGGAGTGCACCAAGGAGCTCATATTTGCTCGGTTGAATTTTGTCTCGTTGGAAACGTTCGGAGCTAGAGCAGACGAACGAAAACTCCTCAGAAAAAATGGCGGCAGACGTGATTCCAGTGTCTTTGTTGTCGGGTGTTCAGGCAATATTATATAATAGTTTTGTAGGGCAGGCAGTGCAACACATGTGTACAGGGACCCTGTGCCCCCGGTACTGTACATGTTTATGCCCGATTGTGAGATCGACTACTTCGCGAGTTTGAGCTCATATGAAAGGGACGTTTTCTCTTGCAAACCTCCATCTGCATTTAGCGCCTATAATAGATATAAATAGCCCATGTGTGTACGCACAATAGATCGAAACGCCGAGTCGACGATGGAGGAAGAGGTACTACGTCGTACACAAGGCTCTTCTCGCGATAATGATGGAGGCATTCATCCTGACGATAGTAGTGGAGAAACGGGGGGGGGGCGCTATATGGCCCCAGATCTACGTTAGAGGAGTGGAGCTGGAGAAGAAGGCAAACGGGTTTAGCAGAGCAAACACGCGCAATTACTACTACATTACAGTACGTACACTGTCGTATTGCTACTTCTCTTTTGAACAGCAGACGAGATCCGCGAAAAAATGTACCGCAGGAGGAGGTATACATACTTCAGAAAATTATGAAATACGTCAACCGTGAGTCCGACTTATTCAATAGTTGATATTCAACTCTTATTGTACAAAAGGGGCGGTAAAAAAACCACAATCGTAGGGAATGATTCCGTCTACAGCGAGCAATAGTGTTGTACTTCTACAGCAGCAGCACTAAGTGCAGGGGATCAGATTGTTTTGGCGCAGTTTAACGAACAATCAAGAAACAAAATCGTTGCATATATCCCGAAACCAGCAAGCACAGAACAATATTTATCCCAATATTTTATTAGGGCACGCGCGTTACCTACTCCACCGACTGAGCGGCTGACATCACAAGAAGATCGAAAACGTGAACCTCCCACAGCTTAGGCCGTGACGAGTCGCGCAGATTACGTCTCGGGGCCATACCTGCGTCGAGTTTCAGTAACACTCTGTCCCGAAATATACGAACGAAGGATTGATGTATGCACGGTACAGTATACCATTGAGTCTACCCTTCTACTTACTTATTTCCCAAAAGAAACTGAGACAAAGCTGGCTGCTCAAGTCTCTCCTGACTAAGACAGACGAGTGCCATCCTCCTGACCATAACGATCGGCTTGATCCTGTTATTTGAGGAGAATAAACGACGTTGACAACTCTAGCACGAAGCTCGTAAGGGCAAATCCTCTTGTCGGTGCTCGCTGGTGATGTCTTCCGAACGCCGAAATCTTGATAATCCATTATGCTGGCATCCGTTCATAATAACGCTGGAGGTACAGTAAGCAGCAGTAGGGGTTAACATACATATACCAGTATACGAAAGAAATATCAAACAAGTGGTAGACCACGAATAGTACCCCATAAAATTACTAAAGACGCCAGCTGTTTCGTATATTCAAGAATCGAGAACAGACGAAAAATAGAAGAAGTACTAGTATGTACGGGACAAAACGTCTACGACATGGTCTCGGTGTGGGGGGGGGGGGGGGGGGCTGGCTGCTTCCGAAGAGTAGTGGTGTGTTTTTTGTCGATACACCACTTGTTCGGAGTGCTCACGTACTTGGTGTATGGATTCATGTGTAACGGTATTTGGGAGTTCCACACAGGAAATATGCGTGTTTCTGTGTGGAACGGTCAGCGGGTTGGGACGTATCTTATCCGCCGCTTTCTCCCTTCTTCTTCTTGTTCTACTTCTTCTTGTTGTGTGCGTACTTCATGTTCTCACCCTTTCTTCCTTGTCTTGTGTATTCTATGCGATAATATATATATACCCTGGAGGGGCTTCTACGAACTGACTCAGGCTTGGCCTATCATATCAGTGAGTGCATCGAACACGCTAGCGTCTGTTCCAATTGGACGCACTTGCTGGTTGGGGCTACGCCGGGAGAGCAACTCCCCGTTCGAAGACGAGCGAGAGATATTCAGTTTTTCGGATGCAGAGGCCAGAGGGTCCTCAACCGAGCAGAGGCACTGGCGACAACGAGGTCGACAGAGCCAGGAGAGCTACAGGAGTGGCGATAACAGCGGCAGCAGAGGCAGTCATCAACGCCGCGGCAGAGGCCGCGGAAATGGCTAGTAGCGCAGGAGCGCGAAACCCTGTTCCGCCAGAGGGCGGAACTGCTCCGCCAGAGGGCAGAGCAGAAACGAGTAGAACGAACGAGGCTTCGCGGGAGGACGGAGACGCAGGCCGCGATGATGAGATCGCCCGCCTGAAACGAGAGATGGCCGAGATGTCGCTCCGGCTGGAGATCAGAGAGGAGGAACGAACGAGGATGGAGAGGCTACAGCAGGGGGCTGGAGGAGGAATGCGCCCACCGGAGCCACATGGTCAACCAGGCACGTTTCTAGTTGGTTTTGGTAAGCCTTCACCGAAACTTGACGGTAGTAAGGAGGGAAATTATTTTAAATGGTCGAAGCAATTTCTATCATGGGCTGTTACTAACACCTGCGACGATGTTTTGAAGGAAACTAGCGACCCGATAGTCTTGCAGGGCCCAAATAGAAGGAGTCAACAAGACCTCGATTACCGTTTCGGAACGGCAAGGGTAGCCGCTGCTCGCAGGGCATACGAGGGTATCACCAACGCACTGACTAATTCGTCTCTGTTATACAAGATCTATGACATAGGCAGCCCTAGTCTTGCGATGGCCGAGGTACGTCGGCACTACGTCCCAAGCGACGACCTCGACAAGCAGGCATACCAGAGATAATACATCAATGCTCATATGAAAGAGGGGGAGGACCCCACCCTTTATTTCGAGAGGATGAGCATCATCCGAGAAAAGCTCTCCGAAGTAGGCATCCCAAAAACGGATCAGGAAGCCAACCTCCACCTACTGCAATGCCTGACGTCCGAATACGAGGTGGACAAGAAAATCCTGCAATACGCCCAGAACTTGACCCTCAACATGATCGAGGACCGGGTTCGCATAACGTACCGGGAGTTGGAAGCGAGTAAGAGGAAAATGATCGATGGCTCAGCACAGGTCTTGATAGCCACAGGCGGAGGTGGAGCAGGTGGACAGGGGAGTTTCCCCGGTCCCAGCCCTGGCCACTACACGGGCGGCAGAGGTGGCACGGCGAGTGGTGGCGCCACTGGGCACTGGGGGCAGCAACAGCAGCAACCACACTATCAACATCAGCCACCGCGTCAACACCAACAGCAACACCAGCATGGTCAAGGCTGGGCAGGCCAGGACTGGGGAGGGGCACGTTCGGGGAACAAGAACGGGAAGCCGAAATAAAATCGGCAGAGGCAGGGTTCGCACGCCAGCGGCGGCGGCGGACATCAACCATGGCCGCCATACGCCGGCCGCGGCGGAGGTGGGAACCAGTCGTGGCCGCTGGTACGCGACGCACGTTTCATCGGGCCCGGAGGACACCCACCAGGTACCGACCGAATGTACGACGCCGTCCGTCCGGTACCCCCCTAACCTACATCGGCCACAAGGCACCGAGCCGGGAATCCATGCCGCTGACCCCCGCCCAAGATGTTACAGGTGGGGCCGGATAGGCCATTTGTTTGCGAACTGCCGCGCTATCGTGACGTTGGTAGATGACCCGAATCCACCTCGTGAAGTTTACCAGAGCCACGTCGCGGCGAATACCGCGAATACCGCCCAGTCTACAACACCGCTCCTCCCCACCCCAGACCCCATTCCGCAGCAGCAGCCGCAGTACCAACAGCAGCCACAGCAACAGTCCCACCATCAATCACAGTACCAAGCACAGTATCAACAGCAGCAGCTCCAACAGCAGTCACAGTACCACGAGCCTCAACAGCAGCCACATCTTCAGCAACCACCACAGTACCAACGTGAGCAACAGCAGTACTACCAACGTGAGCAGCAGCAGTACTACCCACATATTCAGCAGCAGGCTCAACAGGCGCAGCAGGCGCAGCAGGCGCAGCAGGCGCCGCAGGCGCAGCAGGCACAGCAGGCGCAGCAGGCGCAGCAGGCGCAGCAAGCACAGCAGGCGCAGCAGCCACCGCAGCACTACTTGGCTCCTGAAGAGCCATCACATCTACTCACAGCACAGTCTGCTTTGGTCGGTCAGTACGATGTTTTGGGAAGGGGGATAGAGAGTTGGATTGCGGACAACGGGGCGACAACGCACATGACCCCGAACCCGGACCACTTGTATAACAAGCGCCCCCCCCTCCCCTGAGAACGCCAAAATATTTATCGGTGACGGAACAGAATTAGCAGTGGAGTACGTAGGCAGCGTGGATTTAATTTTTCACAGCACGGAAGACGTACGCGTAACCTTAGAGAGTGTTTCATTTATCCCTAGCCTAAAGGTAAACGTGCTGTCGCTGCACACTGTCCAGGCCAAAGAGACGATCACTCTAGATGCTGCTGGTGCCCACCTAATGGGTGGCCGCTTATTTTTCCCCAAAGACAGAGCCGGATCAGGCTGAACGCCACGCGTCGCCCCCCCCCCCCCCCCCCCCGTACAGGGTACACCAGCTTTGATGGCCGTGTTGCAGCCCCCCCCCCCCCCCCTCCCCCCCATGCGCCGGTGCCTGTGACGTTACAACCGGTGAGGACGCCGGGAGTATCTGCTATGCCGCTGTCGCCGGGGGTGATGGTAGCGGTAGACCCGCCGGTAGCGATGGATGGTACAACGGTTTTGCAACCCCCCCCCCCTCCCCCCCATGCGCCGGTGCTTGTGACGTTACAACCGGTGAGGACGCCGGGAGTATCTGCTATGCCGCTGTCGCCGGGGGTGATGGTAGCGGTAGACCCTCCGGTAGCGATGGATGGTACAACGGTTTTGCAACCCCCCCCCCCCTCCCCCCCATGCGCCGGTGCCTGTGACGTTACAACCGGTGAAGACGCCGGGAGTATCTGCTATGCCGCTGTCGCCGGGGGTGATGGTAGCGGTAGACCCGCCGCTAGCGATGGATGGTACAACGGTTTTGCAACCCCCCCCCCCTCCCACCCATGCGCCGGTACCTGTGACGTTACAACCGGTGAGGACGCCGGGAGTATCTGCTATGCCGCCGCCGCCGCCGGGGGTGACGTCACCGTCATCCCCACCGGGGGCCGAGAACCATCACGTCGAGGACGACGAGGGCCCCCGGGATAACGAGATCTTCCAACTGGGGCGGACGCGCGCTAGGACACGGGCGATGACGAAGGCGCCGCTTCAAGTGGGGATGCCACCGGTGATGACGCCGGCGCCACCGGAGATGCCGCCGACGCCGGGGGTGATGTCACCGTCATCCCCACCGGGGGCCGAGAACCCCCAGATCGAGGACGACGAGGGTCCCCCGGACAACGAGCTTCTCCAACCGGGGCGGACGCGCGCGAGGACGAGGGCGTACCACCAGGCGTCTACTGGTACATCGCAGCCAGCTGACCACGCACTTTTCAACCAGCGCCCGCCCAACCAACCCACCCCTGCTCTGCCAACATGTGATGCGGGACAACTCTCGGAACCCGCGACCTACCAGGAGGCGATGCTCTCGCAATACCATGCGAACTGGTCCCATGCAATGAGACGGAAATTGCCGGACTCGAGGGAGCTGGGACTTTCGGGGATGCTTAGCAGCAAAAGGGAGGGAACGTGATATCGGCCAAATGGGTGTTCACTTGGAAGGCAGATGAGCATGGTAAGGTAGTGAAGGCGAAAGCGCGACTAGTGGCGAGAGGATTTAGCCAACGCCCCGGAGTTGATTACTGCGAGACTTTTGCCCCCCACCCCCGCCGCGTCATGTATCCGTATGATGGCTGCGATAGCCTGCGAGTTACAGTTAGATTTATGCCATTCCGAAAAGGGAGAGTTTGAAATCACGCATGTGAGGTCGGAATACGAACATGCGAACTTCTTGACGAAACCCCTTCCGAAAGACGCTTTCCGTTTCCACAGGAACTTCATCATGAACATGAGTTAATTTGTTTGTTTGTTTTGTTTTGTTTTGTTTTTGAGTCAATTTTTATGTCTGACGAGGCCGATTTTTGTATCTTTCTGTGATTTGAGGGAATTCGAGGAAGTTATCACAAATCTCATGAGATTTGAGAAGATAGATTATGGATTTTATTGAGCTTGGAGGTCATGATATTTTATTGCTGAGATCTGAAGAGTTATTTTTTTGGGCGATTTGACTTCATGCGGTCCTATGATTTGTGATTTAATTTTGGGGGGGGGGGGGACGAGGGAATGAATCCGACATGCCACTATGTATCATTCTGGTTTGAGTTGAGGAGTCGATCGTGATTCATGAGTGGTGCTTTTTATCCCGTTCCGTTGGGGCTGGAAGACTGCTGTACGTAGCAGGAAAGCTGAAATATTTGGAACTACTGGATAACATTTTTATACTGAATACGTATCTACGTACGTAACGCGAAATTGAAATATGTAGTATACTACGGCGACCGCACTAAACTGGGGCGTTATTTCAGAGACGAAATTCTGGGTTTTTGTTGCCATTTGACTGGATTTAGTGTGTCCCCTGTAGAGAGGCTATATCGGATTGGTGTTTGATTCAGATGAAAAGGGAGGACTACAGTACTATATAAATGATGCAAGGATTCGATTGATTGTTTTCTGAGATTTTGAGGAGTTGCTTTGTGGGATTTTCTGGGCTTGGCGGGCTTGATCTTTCTGTACAGTCGAGATTTGAGGAGTTGATTTCTGTTTTTTTTCTCCGATTTCTTATTTTTCGGGTTTTGAGCAGCTGTTCTTGTGGTACTATTTTCTGAGATATGAAGATCAAGTTTGTTTCTTTGTGAGATTTGAGACTTTGATATTTGTATTTGTGATATTCTGATTGGAGGCATTGGTGGTCTTGACATATACTTATCTTTGAGTACAATACCTTGGATTTGGATTTTGGGTGATCGTGGTCTATCATCATGGCATGGTACTTTATCATGAGCGATGTGTGGTGATCCCATTCACCAAGCAGCCAAGTAGAGAGCAGAGGGGCCATTCGGAGTGCTCACGTACTTGGTGTATGGATTCATGTGTAACGGTATTTGGGGAGTTCCACACCGGAAATATGCGTGTTTCTGTGTGGAACGGTCAGCAGGTTGGGACGTATCTTATCCGCCGCTTTCTCCCTTCTTCTTCTTGTTCTACTTCTTCTTGTTGTGTGTGTACTTCATGTTCTCACCCTTTCTTCCTTGTCTTGTGTATTCTAAGCGATAATATATATATACCCAGGAGGGGCTTCTACGAACTGACTCAGGCTTGGCCTATCATATCAGTGAGTGCATCGAACACCACTGTACGTAGAGTGATAACCCAAACCCCGACCGCCTAGGATTGTTTTTTCAGAGTGACGAGGGGTGATGTGGTGTTGAGTTACTGTGTGTATTGGGTGTCTGCGTATGCTTGATGTCGATGGATAGTTCTAGCAGGCTATGGCGTTGGAAATCAATGAACTGTACATTAAATGTAGGCACCACAAGCAAACCGACAGCATATAATTCTCATACTAATAGTATTGAACGAAAACCTAACGTACTGGCATAGCGTACCGTAGTGACCTTGAACAAACACATACATACCTGCGGTTTCAACGGCCAAACGGTGCGAGGGTAACCAGTACTATTGGCCTTGGGCTGCTCCCACAAAGTACGAGTATACTCCACACTGCCGAGACCCCAACGGAATGTTATGAGAACTGTAAGGGTACCATCTGCAGCAGTAGCACTCACAGCCTCTAACATGCGGGGGAGGGGGAGCACGTATTCCCATCTACTGAAATAGTATGAGCCCCCCCCCCCCCAAACCACCCCCCCCCCCCCCACCCCCCCCCCCCCCCCCCCCCCCCCCCCCCCCCCCCCCCCCCCCCATATACTCCACAAGGCCGACATCCAAAAGAGATGCTAGAATTTAGAGCTAAAAGGCCGTTCGCAATGGTTGTACTCACATCGTCTAGCACACTGCGTATCGAAAGTAGGAGTGATGAGAGTTCGACTAAAGGCCGGTCAAGACACTTGAGGATACCAACAACCGCTGCTCGGAAGTAGCATGGGATTCCGATATGGGAGTCTGATAGGAATCCTCACCACCAAGTCGTTTGCGAATCCCATGAAAGCACTGCGGGAGAACCATGGAAGCAGCGTGGATATTCCTTGGACGTTCCATGGGAGTTCCATGCGGGCCTTAGAAACGCATGGACCGAATAATAGCTACCCTGGGAGCACTACGGTAGACTGGGTACCTGGTATATCATTCCATGAGAGGTCCATGGGACAACCATGGCACCTCATAGCAAATAGAACTTTCACGGCACACCCATTACCCCTCTTCTTTCACGTTGTGCAAACGCGGTATACCTCGGACATACCATCAAATTCCCACCTTATGATACTGCTGTGTTTGAGCTGATGGATAATCCAAAATCTGTAGAGGTTGCTCATGTTTTTGGGTGGGAGCCGTACAATCTGAATAATCTACCTTCAAACGGACTTGTTTTCTCGGGGTTAAATATGTACCACGGATAGTATGCAGACCCTGCACAGCTTCTGAAACTGGCAAGTGGGCAACTAGACAGATCATCTACGACTCGGTAGATCATTATCTGTCGCAAGGATGTTTCTTTGTCAGCGAGCGCTCCCGTCGGCAGCCGGCTTAAACGTTAACAGGTGACCGTGCTTGTAACCACAGTGATACCCACAGCCTAGCCCCTACCGCGGTACAGTACAAGCGTGGACGGGACCCGCTGCCTTTGTCGTGATATATATAAGAACATGGCGACAGGACAGGAGTTCTACAGTGGGCGCGCAGCTTTTAGAACGTTGAACACATCGCAAGGTGTTTGCAGACTTGTCTGCGTTTGGTGGAATTGGCATCGTTCAGTTATGTCTGGAAAAGTGCTTAGAAGGTCTGCCGTTCCAACTGGCGTACGATAACGCTCTGTGGACTGTTTAGTTGCGGGACGGTTCACTAAATGTAAGGTGCTTACAGCCACACGCCTTAGGTTTGACCGCAACCTATTACGATAACACTAGCAGGTGGGGTGCTGTCCACGCGTGTGGTGACACTCCACTAGTGACTACTACACAGAGTTGGGTGCAGTAATGACGTTTGTTATGACAAATACAGTAGACTACTATAGAGATTGCGGTAGCCTCGAAAATAGTGAGTACTGTGAGATAATCGCTGAAGCAACGACTGCTGAATAACAGAACGAGGATATTGGAGAGAGGATGCCGAGAGTTGAACACACGCGTTGCACAAAGTGTGTGTCTGCATTTCACGTAATCGAATACCTGCGAGGATTGAAGGTTAACGTCTGCCTTGAACACAGCCTGGAGCAGGTGGTGGCACAGTGTCACCCCGTGGGGATTGGTAAAACTCCTATCTCACATCCTGCACGAGTAAGGGGGACTGGTGGTACGCCCTTTGGAATCGTTCGTTTGACAGCTGTATGTTTGAGTGCGCCACCGACAAGAGACACTAGTAGCGTGAACTGACGGTACGCTTTATAGTAGTGCTGGGATCGCTTTCTTCACCGCTGCATGCTTGAGTGCGCCAACAACGAGAGGTGCTATAACGTCACCTGGCGATACGCTCTACAGAGGTGCTGGGATCATTGTATTGGCCGCTGCGTATTCGGGTGTGATAATGATAACGTGTACGTGTAGCGCGAAATATACCCGGTACGCTGTATTGTTGGGTCGTTGTGTTGGATGATTTCATGTTTACCTGCGACGGCAGCAATGCGCATGGGTAGCCCGAACGGACCGCACGCTCTACCGTACGTACTGTAGTGTGGAGTCATGATCACGGCCGCTGCCATGCTTAGCTGCGGCGACAATATTGCGTACGGTAGCTCGAACTTGCTGCACGCTAAAATGTTGGAGCGTTTGCTTGACGGCGGCATGTTCGATTGCGACGCTAAAAGACCGTGCGGGTGGACAGCGAACTCGAGGCACTCTCTCGTGGCTCATCCGCATCACCCTGCATATTTGGGTGCGCTGTGGAAGCATTGATTGCTGGATTGAGATCGATATATTGTGATAGACGAAGCATTTGACGCCGGGAGGAAAGCGTTTTACGGTGCGGCTACTGCTCGCCGCTGGCAGTTCGATGCGAGTGTTAAAAAAACAAAACAAAAGGAGGCAGTAAGAGTGCCAGGACAGCGCATTCAAATATATTGGATATGTTCTCGGGAGAAGCCGTTGCTGACGTTGTATTCATGTATATGGGCTTTGTCGCCCGCTCAAACGCGTTATCCGCCGATGCCACATAGGCATCCACTACTGTAGGTACACCGAGACCAAAACGCACGATACCACCGTAAACCACATAACAGAACACCAATAGCCCATATAGGAGGTTTCGGTTATTCTTACCATTATGCCATGGAGACGACCATGTAGCTCCCATCACCCCACCTTCACTCCACCACAACCCTTCCGAGTTTCAAAGGACGCGATCGGTTGGCAAAAAAATGCTATGAATGAACCCGATCAGGCACGTTCCTCCTTGCAAGCAAACGAACCGAAAGGAAACACACTCAAGAGTTGCTACGCACATGCCAGGGAACTGACATTTCTTGAGACGTTTACCATGCCATGGCCTTGGACCCAGGGGTGCATTGCATCCCATGGCCTTGAACACACCACCCTTCCGTTCCGAACCCACGGAACAGACATTTTGCCTAACCAGGATTCACTCCCACCCCATTAGACTTGCAAAACACGCGATGGTTTCGCGCAAGCATTCAAACCAATACAACCAAAACCAACCATATGTCTCCGTGCGAACAAACTAGAGCCCGTTCAAACACGACGCACATACACATGCCGCAACTCGAGAGACACCCTTCCACGTGCAATTATGCTTATAGAGATTGAACACCATACATCTCGCATCAAGCCTCGCCTTTGGCTTGCTACAGGCCGTCAGACTTTACATCCACAACCGAGCCCGTGAAAGGCAAGCATCGATCGCGCGCGAGCACCAGCGTCGGATCGCGTTGCCTGCCGGCAAGCGGGCCACCAGCTGGTCTACCATTGACAAGGGCTGTCGAGTCACGACAACCTCCGCTCCGGGCGAGGCAAGTTCCACGCAAGGGTGAAACATAACACCTTGTTCTGATGGTTCCGTGGAGTGTACACGTGTGAAGAGGCGAGAGATGGCGAGCAGCATGTCGCGCTTGATGCCCTTGAGCGCGATGACGCGGGAACAGTGCTGCTGCTCCTGGCGGGCGAAGATAGGGGGTTCTGCTTCGTGCCGTACTCCATCAAGCCAGCCAAGTATACCGCTTTCTTGAGCATCGCTAACTCGGTGTGTTCTTTTTTCTTGGAGTCGAGGAACTGTAGGAGTGACGGTAAGCGAGAGACGAAAGGGGGAGACGAGACATCCCGAGGCGTCAGCACCGATATTATCATGCACATGTCACCAGTATCGCGATGGGTATGTTGTTAGATTGAGAAAACTTTAGTACCAGTCCTGCCGGGTGCACGGGTGAGTCGTGCCTAAGATCTTGAGGCACGCTTTGCAACATGCGTGAAAGAAACACAGAAGGATCACGTTATCACTATTTCCAATGCGATGCACCAGTCGTGCCGCGAGCACGATGTGGACGTAAGAGAACGTCCTCACATCCTGTCACAATCCATCATTTGTCAGTACCTATTGTACACCAATATGTATATATTCCGCGCCAAGCTACGCCAGGATATATCGACGGGAAACAACAAGCGACTTATCACTGACTACCGATCTGCCCAAAGCACGCATGAAAACATGCAGATATATAGGCATGCATACACGAATACACACGTACACACACATTCAAACAATACGCACCTTGTACACGTTTCCCTCTAGCGCTGCATCACAGCTCTTGGCTTGCCAAGCGACAATCCCGCGCAAGCCATCCATCATTGTCTCCGTGACGACCATGCTTTGTCGTGTTCTGGGAAAATATCGAGTACAAGTACGTCCCATGCAAGGCCACAAGGCGTTAAGGGCCAACGTCTGCGCATACAATCGGTCATCGCCACGAACCATCTCACGAGTAACAGGGTGTCAAGAGCGCATATTAGTTTGTGAGCGAGAACTTTACACCCAGGACAAACGCTCAGACGAAATCACTACATGCAGCTCGCAGTAAACCAACACTCGAGTTAGCACAAAAAATCTTAAAAACTAAACTAAACCAAGTGGCATCTGGCCGATTGCTACAGTAGTTGTTGCTCTACATGTCAAAACAATGTCGACCGTCCGAATGTCAGTATTCACGGGGTCATAGTATGTGGACGCATGGGCGACCAAACGAGGGGCATCTATGACTGCGCTCTCTTTCGTCCCCACGAAACCACCATTCACAGCAACATGTATAGTATCCACCCTACACCCGATACGACGATGAGTACATAGGTGCGCCTAGACTTTAGATCAGTTTCAGTACGTATATCACGCGCACATTACATGATTACGGCAGTATTGGGCGGCATTCCATGGACAACAAACAACAAACGTACCTAATGGCGCGCTTAGCGCAGATCACTGCATCCGACAGCGGCTCAATGGTCTCCAGAACTTCACGGAACCCCGCTCGGGTGCCTATCACTGCCAGCAGTGCCCCGTACTTGTGGAGCGCGTCGAGGAGTCCGTGAGTGGCCGACTCAGGTGCTTCGCATACCAAGGAGACTGTTTTGAGCCGTCTGATGATGTCGAGCTTGAGTGGAGATGATGTCGCAACCTTTGTTTCGTTTAATTGTGAGCAGAAGAAGGAATCACGAGTGAGATGCACGTATGTACGTGTTCATGACGGATAGGCCGCTTTGAAGCTCGAGCATCCTCCTGAGTAGCCGGGCACGTTGGAACAGAAGGCACGAGTTCGAATTTCTACGAGTCTAAATGTCCTCATTGAATATACCCTGATATGTTTTACTATACTTGTGCGGGTATTAGTATGATACAATATGTGCTGTGCCGAATGATGCCAGGTATAATATGATGGGCGGGCCAGTTGTAACTAGAGGCTAAAATTCATGTTCGAAGTTGAGGCAACACCTATACTTGTAATCGATACTGCATCTTCGGCAGCATTCATTCAACTACGTGCGTAGATTGCATGGATAGACACCTGCTGACCGTCAGTGGTTGACTGGTGACCACGGTCAATACGTACGGTATGTCGGTACTTCTGTAGGTTGCATTGATATTTCCTTTCTATGGCGGAGGAGGAAACCTACAATCAGCAGTCTCAATAGTACAGGTACTGATACTGGTACTGCTGTAAATGTTCTCCGAAATATGCCAGGTGGCGTGGAACATCGATCACCACGTTACAAGAATGAACTTCAGTTCGAGCGAGACAAGGAGCAAAACAAGAAGCAACTTGAACTGAAGTACATGGCACAACCTGGACCATGTGGCTACTTGGACGAAAGCAGCCGGGAGTGTTTCAATTGGCGTATAAAAAACGCACTCGAGCGAACTATTAGCTAGCGAGGTGGTCAAGGCAAGAAAAGAAGCGACTTCACCCTGACCATTTGAATCCCAGCGAAGTTTCTCGACACGGCGACACTGAGACCAAGCCGGCCAGCGGCGCCATTTCGTTCCTGTAGAGCCGCTACACTCGGGCGAACTATAAGCGAGCGATGTCGGTAACCCTCTTGACTAAGTGCTGGTAGAGTGGGTGATAGCTACGATAGGACAACGACCTTCATGGTGGGCGACTCGAGCTGTATTAGGAAAGGCGGAGCGATGTCGACTACAACATTCACCATCACCATGTGAACCATGGGTTCGCCACCGCGACGACCGAGACAAATAAATCAGAAGTGCTCAAGTTCGTCGTACAGTAGCATTGCTGTGGTTCTACGTAAAAACTTTGTAGCGTCTACAAAGCATTGAAAGCGAGTACAGGAGAAGCGAACACAGCGAAAATAATACCTCGGCGCTGACTCACTTTGCTTCCCTTCATCACGTCGTTCATTTTGACGTGGTGGTGGCGCTGAGTACTCGGTCCTTCGGGCGAATCTGACGACTCCAACCAGCGAAACTCGCCTGGTCTAATACTGCTCTGGTGTTGTGGTTTTGTAGGTGTGATGATGTTGTCTAAAGAGTGTGTGCCTTGGTCACTCGTTTTGCGCGAAACAAGCCGGAGGTCGCCCGCGAACACGAGGAACTATTGATGGCCGTGGTGCTCGGAGAAGGTAGAGGTCGAGGAAGGTCTTCTCCGAAGAACACTAGCGCTTGGCGTTCGGAGGTATCAATCACGCGCCGCGTGGTGTCAGGGTTACCAGTATCACGTTCGAGCCGGGAAACTGATATGGATGTGAGTTGGGTTGTGTGGAAAGTTTGGGCACATGGGCGAGGCAGACACTATGTTGGTCTTGGCTTAACGATGTGTTAGGCCGAGTTTTAGCAGACTATGTTTTGTTGAGTCCACAATAAAATATTTTCTTGCCGTCGAACTGAAACTATCGTCGCGCTATTGGTCTAAACCATGTTGAACCGACGGAATAAAATAAGCCAATGAGGTGGGGCAACTTTTGTTGTTGTATATTGGCACAGTGAAAAAAAAATGGTGCTGTCGCGTTTAATTCCGCCGCACGCTTGACGGGTACCAGATTGCGTACTGTAACAACAGGTGCGAATGTTATACTCGTACCAGGTATCTTATATTTGTCCCCGGTACGGACCACGAGGTATCTCGCGCTCCTAAATGTACCTTTGTACAGAAGTAAAAAGTCGAGGCATCCGTATACACTCGTATGTCGACGTTGCGGTGCAGACAACCTTGTCTTCCGTGGGACAAGCTAGATCGGGCGTGACACGGTTGTATTATTGCAGTACCATGGTAGGTACGATCGTTGGGATCCGTGCGACCCGATCCTTGCCTTAGGGGTAAGCCGTCTCGGCATGCATGTATGCCATGCTTTGTTTGCAGTATGTCGTGCGTATGACGAGGCTTTGTCGCCCGGCTCTTCTGCTCGACGGGGTGTGTGGACACAGCAGCATGGTGATAGAGTATCCGGGGTACCAAACACCTAGATCTTGAGGATATAGTTACAGCAAAAAGATCGCGATGCCGACGTTTGAATTCGGTTATGCGATGTTTGCTGATGATGTTGTTGTGTTGCTGTTGATCTCGTGAAGGCCGTGGTTGAGCTTCAAATTGTATTACAAGCCATGTCGAGGTACTACACACACACCTGTGTTACACTGCCCACAAAACACAACAAGAACTCCCTTCAACAAAGATGTTGGAAGCACGTCTGCCGCGGCGTTATTCACAAGACATTTCGTTTTTCTGCTCTACTGGCTTATTCAAGCGTTTCCATCAAGCCAAAATATGGCAAGGCACAGATATGAACTCCTTAGTACACTTCGGTGAGTGTGTCAAAGCGGCAGCATTTCGGCGTCCTCTTTCGAGGCGGGCCTCGTCGTTGAGGTTCGAAATTATAAATGTGGTTCCCGGCACCTGAATTTTTATGTTCTTGTGTAGTTTGTAGTCGCTTGATTCTTTTTCTGCTGTACCATGAGAAGGAGGTACGTACTGGTACGACAGCTTCTGGGCTTCTGGATTCCTCCTGCTCGTGCGTTCTGCTGCAGAAAAAACAAACATTCGGGACAGTACAAAAACCGGAGAATTCAAGCGCCTGGAACCACATTGTCTATCTTCAGTGACGAGGTCCGCCCCGAAAGAGGGCACGAAAAGTGTTGGCGCTTTGGCACACTCACGGGAGTGCACCAAGGAGCTCATATCTGCCCTGTTGAATTTTATCTCGTTGGAAACGTTCGAAGCTAGAGCAGACAAACGAAAAACCGCCCAGAAAAAATGGCGGCGGCAGACGTGATTCCAGCGTCTTTGTTGTCGGGAGTTCAGGCAATATTATGCAATAGTTCTGTAGGGCAGGAGGTGCAACACATGTGTACAGGGACCCAGTGCCCCCGGTATTTATTGTACACACTTATGCCCGATTGTGAGATCGACTACTTCGCGAGTGCGAGCCCACAGGAGAGGGACGTGTTCTCTTGAAAGACTTCATCTGCATTTAGCGCCTAGATATACAAATAGCCCATTTATAAATACATGTAAGGAGTACCCACCGAGTGTGTACGCACATTAGATCGAAACGCCGAGTCGACCAGGGAAGATGAGATATTACGTGGTACACAAGGCTCTTCTCGCGATGATGATGGAGGCATTCATCCTGACGATAGTAGTGGAGAACAGGGGGGGGGGCGTTTTATGGCCCCAGATCTACGTTAGAGGAGTGGAGCTGGAGAAGAAAGCAAACGGTAGAGTAGAGCAAACACACGCTATTGATACTACAGTACAGTACGTACACTGTCGTAATGCTACTACTCTATTGAACAGGAGACGATATACGCGAAAAAAAACGTACCGCAGGAGGAGGTATACATACTTCAGAAAATTATGAAATACGTCCACCGTGAGTCCGACTTATTCAATAGTTAATATTCAACTCATATTGTACAGAAGGAGCGGTAGAAAAAATACAATCGTAAGGAATGATTCCGTCTACAGCGAGCATTAGTGTTGTACTTCTACAGCAGCAGCACTAAGTGCCGGGCATCAGATTTGTTTGGCGCAGTTTAACGAACAATCCGTAATCGTTGCATATATCCCGAAACCAGCAAGCACAGAACTATATTTATCCTAATAATAATTAGGGCACGTGCGTTACTTACTCCTCCGACTGAGCGGCTGACATCACAAGAAGATCGAAAACGTGACCCTCCCACAGCTTCGGCCGTGACGAGTCGCGCAGATTACGTCTCGGGGCCATACCTGCGTCGAGTTTCAGTAACACTCTGTCCCGAACCATACAAACGAAGGATTGCTCTATACACGGTACAGTATACCATTTAGTCTACCCTTCTACGTTTTTCCCAGAAGAAACTGAGACAAAGTTGGCTGCTCAAGTCTCTCCCGACTAAGACGGACGAGTGTCATCCTCCTGACCATAACGATCGGCTTGATCATGTTACTCGGGGAGAATAAACGACTTTGAAAACTCTAGCACGAAGCTCGTAAGGGCAAATCCTCTTGTCGGTGCTCGCTGGTGATGTCTCCCGAACGCCGAGGTCTCGATAATCCAATATACTGTCATCCGTCCACGATAACACTGGGGGTACAGTAAGCAGCAGTAGGGATTAACATGTATATACGGGCATACGAAAGAAAGATCAAACAAGTGGTAGACCAAGAATAGTACCCCATCAAATTACGAAAGACGCCAGCTGTTTCGTATATTCAAGAATCGAGAACAGACGAAAAATAGAAAAAGTACTAGTATGTACGGGACAAAAATCTACGACATGGTCTCGGTTAGACTCCGGACCGGTGGTTGCGACGCGAACGATGTGGAATAGATGGACAGGGGGTGGGGGGGGGGGGGGAGGGGGGGTTGGCTGCTTCCGAAGAGTAGTGGTGTGTTTTGTTGTCGATGTACTACACTGTAAATAGAGTGATAACCCAAACCCCGACCACCTAGGACTGTTTGGGGAATGAAGAGGGTGATGTGATGTTGCGCTACTGTGTGTATTGGGTGTCTGGATATGCTTGATGTCGAGGGATGGTTGTAGCAGACTATGACGTTGGAAAATCAATGTACTGTACATTAAATGTAGGCACCACAAGCAAATCGACAGCATATCATATTAGTAGTATTGAACGAAAACCTAACGTACTGGCATAGCGTACCGTAATGGCCTTAAACAAGCACATACATACCTGCGGTTCCAACGGCCAAACGGTGCGAGGGTAACCAGTACTATTGGCCTTGGGCTGCTCCCGCAAAGTACGAGTATACTCCACACTGCCGAGACCCAAACGGGATATCATCAGAACTGTAAGGATACCATCTGCAGCAGTCGCACTCACAGCCTCTAACATGCGGGTAGGGGGAGCACGTATTCCCTGCTACTGAAATAGTATGAGCATATACTCCACAAGGCCGACATCCAAAAGAGATGCTAGAATTTAGAGCTAAAAGGCCGTTCGCAATGGTTGCACTCACAGCGTCTAGCGTACTACGTATCGAAAGTAGGAGTGATGAGAGTTCGACTAAAGGCCGGCCAAGACGCTTGAGGATACCAACAACCGCTGCTCGCAAGTAGCATGGGATTCCGATATGGGAGTCTGATAGGAACCCTTTAACACCACCAAGTCGTTTGCGAATCCCATGAAAGCACTGCGGGAGAACCATGGAAGCAGCGTGGGTACTCCTTGGACGTTCCATGGGAGTTCCATGCGGGTCTTAGAAACGCATGGACCGAATAATAGCTACCCTGGGAGCACTACGGTAGACTGGGTACCTGGTATATTATTCCATGAGAGGTCTATGGGACAACCATGGCACCTCATAGCAAATAGAACTTTCACGGCACACCGATTACCCCTCTTCTTTCACGTTGTGCAAACGCGGTATACCTCGGACATACCATCAAATTCCCACCTTATGATACTGCTGTGTTTGAGCAGATGGATAATCCAAAATCTGTAGAGGTTGCTCATGTTTTTGGGTGGGAGCCGTACAATCTGAATAATCTAACCTTCAAACGGACTTGTTTTCTCGGGGTTGAATATGTACTACGGACAGTATGCAGACCCTGCACAGCTTCTGAAACTGGCAAGTGGGCAACTAGACAGATCATCTACAACTCGGTAGATCATTATCTGTCGCAAATGCGGGATGTTTCATTGTCAGCGAGCGCCCCCGTCGGCAGCCGGCTCAGACGTTAACAGGTGACCGTGCTTGTAACCACAGTGGTATCCACAGCCTAGCCCCTACCGCGGTACAGTACAAGCGTGGACGGGACCCGCTGCCTTTGTCATGATACCTAAATAAAGATGGCGACAGGACAGGAGTTCTACAGTGGGTGCGCAGCTTTTAGAACGTTGAACACATCGCAAGGTGTTTGGGGACTTGTCTGCGTTTGGTGGAATTGGTATCGTTCAGTTATGTCTGGAAAAGTGCTTAGAAGGTCTGCCGTTCAAATTGGCGTACGATAACGCTCTGTGGACGTCTTAGTCGCGGGACGGTTCACTAAATGTAAGGTGCTTACAGCCACACGCCTTAGTTTGACCGCCACCTATTACGATAACACTAGAAGGTGGGGTGCTGTCCACGCGTGTGGTGACACTCCAGTAGTGACTACTCCACAGAGTTGGGTGCAGTAATGACGTTGGTTATCACAAATACAGTAGACTACCATAGCGATTGCTGTAGCTTCGAAATAGTGAGTACTGTGAGATAATCGCTGCAGCAACGACTGCTGAATAGCAGAACGAGGAAACTGGAGAGAGGATGCCGAGATTTGAACAGACGCGATGCACATGAAAGTTGAAAGTGTGTGTCTGCATTTCACGTAATCAAATACCTGTGAGGATTGAAGGTTAACGTCTGCCTTGAACACAGCCTGGAGCAGGTGGTGGCACTGGGTCATCCTGTGAGGATGGAAAAGCTCCTATCTCACATCCTGCACGAGTAAGGGGGACTGGTGGACGCTCTTTGGAATCGTTCTTTTACCCGCTGCATGTTCGAGCGCGCCACCTACAAGAGATACTAGTAGCGTGAACTGACGGTACGCTTCACAGTAGTGCTGGGATCGCTTTCATCACCGCTGCATGTTTGAGTGCGCCAACAACGATAGGTACTATAACGTCACCTGGCGATACGCTCTACAGAGGTACTGGGATCATTGTATTGGCCGCTGCATATTCGGGTGTGATAATGAAAACGTGTACGTGTAGCGCGAAATATACCCGGTACGCTGTATGGTTGGGTCGTTGTGTTGGATGCTTTCATGTTTACCTGCCACGGCAGCAATGCGTATGGGTAGCCCGAACGGACCGCACGCTCTACAGTACGCACTGTAGTGTGGAGTCATGCTCATGGCCGCTGCCATGCTTAGCTGCGGCGACAATATTGCATACGGTAGCTCGAACTGGCTGCACGATAAACGTTGGACCCTTCGCTTGACGGCGGCATGTTCGATTGCGACGACGAAAGACCGTGCGGGTGGACGGCGAACTCACGGCACTCTCTCGTGGCTCATCCGCATCACCCTGCATATTTGGGTGGGCTTTGGAAGCATTGGTTGCTGGATTGAGATCGATATATTGTGATAGACGAAGCATTTGACGCCGGGAGGAAAGAGTTTTACGGTGCGGCTACTGCTCGCCGCTGGCAGTTCGATGCGTGTGTTGAAAAAAAACACAAAAAGAGGCAGTAAGAGTGCCAGGACAGCGCATTCAAATATATTGGATATTTTCTCGGGAGAAGCCGTTGCTGACGTTGCATTCATGTATATGAGCTTTGTCGCCCGCTGAAACGCGTTATTCGCCGATGCCACATACGCATCCACTACTCAAGGTACACCGAGACCAAAACGCACGATACCACCGTAAACCACATAACAGCACACCAACAGCCCATATAGGAGGTTTTGGTTATTCTTACCATTATGCCATGGAGACGACCATGTGGCTCCCATCACCCCACCCTCACACCACCACAACCCTTCCGAGTTTCAAAGGACGCGATCGGTTGGCAAAATAATGCGATGAATGAACCCGACAAGATACGTTTCTCCTGGCAAGCAAACGAAACACACTCAAGACTCGCTATGCACATGCCAGTGAACTGACATTTCTTGAGACGTTTACCATGCCATGGCCTTGGACCCAGGGGTGCATTGCATCCCATGGCCTTGAACACACACCACCCTTCCGTTCCGAACCCACGGAACAGACATTTTTTGCCTAACCAGGATTCACTCCCACCCCATTAGACTTGCAAAAACACGCGATGGTTTCGCGCAAGCATTCAAACCAATACAACCAAAACCAACCATATGTCTCCGTGCGAACAAACTAGAGCCCGTTCAAACACGACGCACATACACATGCCGCAACTCGAGGGACACCCTTCCACATGAAATTATGCTTATAGAGATTGAACACCATACATCTCGCATCAAGCCTCGCCTTTGGCTTGCTACAGGCCATCAGGCTTTACATCCACAACCGAGCCGTGAAAGGCAAGCATCGATCGCGCGCGAGCACCAGCGTCGGATCGCGTTGCCCCTCGGCAAGCGGGCCACTAGCTGGTCTACCATTGACAAGGGCTGTCGAGTCACGACAACCTCCGCTCCGGGCGAGGCAAGTTCCACGCGAGGGTGAAACATAACACCTTGTTCTGATGGTTTCGTGGAGTGGTACACGTGTGAAGAGGCGAGAGATGGCAAGCAGCATGTCGCGCTTGATGCCCTTGAGCGCGATGGCGCGGGAACAGTGCTGCTGCTCCTGGCGGGCGAAGATAGGGGGTTCTGCTTCGTGCCGTACTCCATCAAGCCAGCCAAGTATACCGCTTTCTTGAGCATCGCTAACTCGGTGTGTTCTTTTTTCTTGGAGTCGAGGAACTGTAGTAGTGACGGTAGGCGAGAGACGAAAGGGGGAGACGAGACATCCGAGGCGTCAGCACCGATATTATCATGCACATGTCACCAGTATCGCGATGGGTATGTTGTTAGATTGAGAAAACTTTAGTACCAGTCCTGCCGGGCGCACGGGTGAGTCGTGCCTAAGATCTTGAGGCACGATTTGCAACATGCGTGAAAGAAACACAGAAGGATCACGTTATCACTATTTCCAATGCGATGCACCAGTCGTGCCGCGAGCACGATGTAGACGTAAGAGAAAGTCCTCACATCCTGTCACAATCCATCATTTGTCAGTACCTATTGTACATCAATATGTATATATTCCGCGCCAAACTACGCCAGGATATTTCGAAGGGAAACAACAAGCGACTCATCACTGACTACCAATTTGCCCAAAGCACGCATGAAAATATGCAGATATATAGGCATGCATACACGAATACACACGTACACACATATTCAAACGATACGCACCTTGTACACGTTTCCCTCTAGCGCTGCACCACAGCTCTTGGCTTGCCAAGCGACAATCGCGCGCAAGCCATCCATCATTGTCTCCGTGACGACCAGGCTTTGTCGTGCTCTGGAAAAATATCGAGTACAAGTACGTCCCATACAAGGCCACAAGGCGTTAAGGGCCAACGTCTGCGCATACAATCGGTCCTCGCCACGAACCATCTCACGAGTAACAGGGTGTCAAGAGCGCATATTAGTTTGTGAGCGAGAACTTTACACCCAGGACAAAAACTCGGACGAAATCACTGCAATCAGCTCGCAGTAAACCAACACTCGAGATTGCACAGGAAATCATAAAACTAAACTAAACCAAGTGGCATTTGGCCGATTGCTACAGTAGTTGTTGCTCTACTTGCCAGAACTGTGTCGACCGTCCGAATGTCACTATTCACGGGATCATAGCATGTGGACGCATGGGCGACCAAACGAGGGGCATATATGACTGCGCTCTCTTTCGTCCCAACTAAACCACCATACACAGCAACATGTATAGTACCCCCCCTAAACCCGATACAACGATGAGTACATAGGTGCGCCTAGTCTTTAGATCAGTTTCAGTACGTATATCACGCGCACATTACATGATCACGTCAGTATCGGGCGGCATTCCATGGACAACAAACAACAAACGTACCGAATGGCGCGCTTAGCGCAGATCACCGCATCCGACAGCGGCTCGATGGTCTCCAGAACTTCACGGAACCCCGCTCGGGTGCCTATCACTGCCAGCAGTGCCCCGTACCTGTGAATCGCGTCGAGGAGTCCGTCGCTGGCCGACTCAGGTGCTTCGCATACCAAGGAGACTGTTTTGAGCCGTCTGATGATGTCGAGCTTGAGTGGAGATGATGTCGCAACCTGTGTCTCGTTTAATTGTGAGAAGAAGGAAGAATCACGAGTGAGATGCACGTATGTACGTGTACATAACGGACATGCCGCTTTGAAGCTCCAGCATCCTCCTGAGTAGCCGGGCACGTTGGAACAGAAGGCACGAGTTCGAATTTCTACGAGTCTAAATGTCCTCATTGAATATACCCTGATATGTTTTACTATACTTGTGCGGGTATTAGTATGATACAATATGTGCTGTGCCGAATGATGCCAGGTATAATATGATGGGCGGGCCAGTTGTAACTAGAGGCTAAAATGCATGTTCGAAATTGAAACAACACTTATACTTGCAATCGATACTGTATCTTCGGCAGCATTCATTCAACTACGTGCGTAGATTGCATGGATAGGTACCTGGTGTATTTTCGACAAGCAACACGCAAGCACAGGAACAAACACCAGTTCCAATGGTTCTATTGCAACGGCGGCAGACGCGGCTGTGGTGGTGATGGTAGTGGTGGTTATCCTTTAAATATTTCCTCATTCGTATTGGCACTTGATCAACATATATCTTCGGCAGCAGTCATACGTAGACTACGCGTAAGGATGTAAGGATCTAGCACAGCACAGAGGGGAAGCACCAGCGCCAACGATTCTACGGCGACGGCGAGAGTTCGAGCGGCGGTGATAGTCAGTTCGAATGACTTACACCGCCGCATATGTTCAGTGCTGCATAGCGTATCTGTCGGTGGCTGCGACATAATATATTGTAATGATGAATGTTGAACGAGAATCGAGACCACACAGTGCCAGTGAAACGAAGAAACCGACAGATTTCATCCGACTTCGACATTTGCTACCTGGTACGTCAAAACGTTTCGTTCGTTATCAACTGAAACATTTACCAGCAGAAATGCTCCGTATCATGCCATGAAAGCAGGGTTGACGGGGATGCCAAGGCATGCGCGGCGGGAGGTTTTAAGTAAGACATTCCAGCAGTTCATGTCGAGAGTTGTATATTTCGAATATCGAAACTCCCAGTGCGATGAGATACCCCACGATACGATATCCGACGCCATCGAGGGACCAATGGTGTCTGTTTACGGTCTAGTGTTCGCCCGTCAAGCCCTCCGGGTACTTAGAATATTCTTTACTGTTTGGATATAGGTCTTTGACGGCTGACCGTCAGTTGTTGACTGGTGGCCGCGGTCAATACGTACGATATGTCGGCACTTCTGTAGGTTGCGTTGATATTTACTTTCTATGGCGGAGGAGGAAACCTACAATCAGCAGTCTCAATAGTACAGGTACTGATACTGGTACTGCTGTAAATGTTCTCCGAAATATGCCAGGTGGCGTGGAACATCGATGACCACGTTACAAGAATGAACTTCAGTTCGAGCGAGACAAGGAGCAAAACAAGAAGCAACTTGAACTGAAGTACATGGTACAACCTGGACCATGTGGGTGGTTAGACGAAAACAGCCGGGGGTGTTTCAAAAGGGTGTACAAAAAATCGCACTCGGGTGAACTATTAGCAAGCGAGGTGGTCAAGACAGGAAAAGAAGCGACTTCACCCTGACCGTGTGAATCCCAGCGAAGTTTCTCGACACGACGACACTGAGACCAAGCCGGCCAGAGGCGCCATTTCGTTCCTGTCGAGCCGCTACGCTCGGGCGAACTATAAGCGAGCGATGTCGGTAACCCTCTTGAATAAACGCCGGTAAAGGGGTGATAGCTACGATAGGACAACGACCTTCATGGTGGGCGACTCGAGCTTGCATTAGGAAAGGCGGAGCGATGTCGACTACAACATTCACCATCACCATGTGAATCATGGGTTCGCCACCACGACGACCGAGACAAAGAAATCAGAAAGTGCTCAAGTTCGTCGGTATAGTAGCACTCCTGTGGTCCTACGTAAAAATGTTGTAGCGTCTACAAAGAATTGAAAGCGCGTACAGGAGAAGCGAACACAGGGAAAATGATACCTCGGCGCTGACTCACTTTGCTTCCCTTCATCACGTCGTCCGGTGGTGGCGCTGAGTACTCGGTCCTTCGGGCGTATCTGACGACTCCAGCCAGCGAAAACTCGCCTGGTCTATACTGCTGCTGGTGGTGTTGTGGTTTTGTAGATGTGATGATGTTGTCTAAACAGTGTGTGCCTCGGTCACTCGTTTCGTGCGAAACAAGCCGGGAGGTCAAGGAACGATTGAAGGCCGTGGCGCTCGGAGAAGGTAGAGGTCGAGGAAGGTCTTCTCCGGAAGAAAACTAACGCTTGGCGTTCGGAGGCATCGATCACGTGCCGCGTGGCGTCAGGGTTACCGGTATCACTTCCGAGCAGGGGAAACTGATATGGGTGTGAGTTGGGTTGTCTGGAAAGTGGGGGCACATGGGCGAGGCAGACACTATGTTGGTCTTGGCTTAACGATGTGTTAGGCCGAGTTTTAGCAGACTAAGTTTTGTTGAGTCCACAGTAAAATCGTTTCTTGCTGTCCAACTGAAATTATCGTCGCGCTATTGGTCTAAATCATGTTGAACCGACGGAATAAAACGAGCCAATGAGGTGGGGCAATTTTGGTTGTTGTATACTGGCACACTGGCACAGTGAAAAAAATAGCGCTGTTTTGTTTAATTCCGCCGCACGGTTGACGAGAACCAGATTGCGTACTGTAATAATAGGTGCGAATGTTATACTCGTACCAGGTATCTCTTATTTGTCTCGGTATGGACCACGAGGTATCTCGCGCTCCTAAATGTACCTTTGTACAGAAGTAGAATGTCGAGGCATCCGTATACACTCGTATGTCGACGTTGCGGTGCAGACAGCCTTGTCTTCCGTGTGAAAGCCCATTAATAGATCGGACGTGACAGGGTTGTATTATTGCAGTACCATGGTAGGTACGATCGTTGGGATCCGTGTGACCCGATCCTTGCCTTAGGGGTAAGCCTTCTCAGCATGCATGTACGCCATGCTTTGCTTGCAGTATGTCGTGCGTATGACGAGGCTTTCTCGGCTCTTCTGCTTGACGGAGTGTGTGGGCACAGCAGCATGGTGATAGAGTATCCGGCGTACCAAAACACCTAGATCTTGAGGATATAGTTACAGCAAAAAGATCGCGATGCCGACGCTTGAATTCGGTTATGCGATGTTTGTTGATGAGGTTGTTGTATTGCTGTTGATGTCGTGAAGGCCGTGGTTGAGTTTCAAATTGATATTGAAAGCCATGTCGAAGTACTACACACACCCCAGTGTTGCGCTGCCCACAAAACACAAGAAGAACTCCCTTCAACAAATATGTCAGAAGCACGTCTGCCAAGGCGTTTTCCACAAGACATTTCGTTTTTCTGCTCTACTAGCTTAACGTTTCCATCAAGCTAAAATTTGGCAAGGCACAGATATGAACTCCTTATTAGTGCAATTCAGTGAGGGTGTCAAAGCGGCAGCACTTTCGGCGTCCTCTTTCGAGGCGGACCTCGTGTTTGAGGTTCGAAAATATATATGTGTGGTTCCCGGCACCTCCTGAATTTTCATGTTCTTGTGCTGTTTGTAGTCGCGTGTTTCTTTTTCTGCTGTACCATGAGAAGGAGGTACGTACTGATACGACAGCTTCTGGGCTTCTGGATTCCTCCTGCTCGTGTGTTCTGCGACAGAAAAACAAAACAATGGGGACAGTAAAAAAACCAGAGAATTCAAGCGCCTGGAACCACATTGTCTATCTTCAGTGTGACGAGGTCCGCCCCGAAAGAGGGCACGAAGAGTGTTGTCGCTTTGGCACCCTCACGGGAGTGCACCAAGGAGCTCATATCTGCCCGGTTGAATTTTGTCTCGTTTGAAACGTTCGGAGCTAGAGCAGACGAACGAAAACTCCTCAGAAAATACCACGGCGGCAGACGTGATTCCAGTGTCTTTGTTGTCGGGAGTTCAGGCAATATTATATAATTGTTTTGTAGGGAAGGCAGTGTAACACATGTGTACAGGGACCCTGTGCCCCCCGTACTGTACATGTTTATGCCCGATTGTGAGATCGACTACTTCGCGAGTTTGAGCTCACATGAAAGGGACGTTTTCTCTTGCAAACCTCCATCTGCATTTAGCGCCTATAATAGATATAAATAGCCCATGTGTGTACGCACAATAGATCGAAACGCCGGGTCGACGATGGAGGAAGAGGTACTACGTGGTACACAAGGCTCTTCTCGCGATAATGATGGAGGCATTCATCCTGACGATAGTAGTGGAGAAACGGGGGGGGGCGCTATATGGCCCCAGATCTACGTTAGAGGAGTGGAGCTGGAGAAGAAGGCAAACGGTAAAGCAGAGCAAACACACGCTATTGATACTATAGTACAGTACGTACACTGTCGTAATGCTACTTCTCTTTTAAACAGGAGATGAGATCCGCGAAAAAACGTACCGCAGGAGGAGGTATACATACTTCAGAAAATTATGAAATACGTCAACCGTTAGTCCAACTTATTCAATAGTTGATATTCAACTCTTATTGTACAAAAGGGGCGGTATAAAAACCACAATCGTAAGGAATGATTCCGTCTACAGCGAGGATTAGTGTTGTACTTCTACAGCAGCAGCACTAAGTGCTGGGCATCAGATTGGTTTGGCGCAGTTTAACGAACAATCAAGAAACAAAATCGTTGCATATATCCCGAAACCAGCAAGCACAGAACAATGTGTATCCTAATATTTTATTAGGGCACGCGCGTTACTTACTCCACCGACTGAGCGGCTGACATCACAAGAAGATCGAAAACGTGACCCTCTCACAGCTTCGGCCGTGACGAGTCGCGCAGATTGCGTCTCGGGGCCATACCTGCGTCGAGTTTCAGTAACACTCCGACCCGAAATATACAAACGAAGGATTGCTCTATAAACAGTACAGTATACCATTGAGTCTACCCTTCTACGTTTTTCCCAAAATAAACTGAGACAAAGCTGGCTGCTCAAGTCTCTCCTGACTAAGACAGACGAGTGCCATCCTTCTGAAAATAACGATCGGCCTGATCCTGTTATTCGCGGAGAATAAACGACGTTGACAACTCTAGCACGAAGCTCGTAAGGGCAAATCCTCTTGTCGGTGCTCGCTGGTGATGTCTTCCGAACGCCGAAATCTTGATAATCCATTATGCTGGCATCCGTTCATAATAACGCTGGAGGTACAGTAAGCAGCAGTAGGGATTAACATACATATACCAGTAAACGAAAGAAATATCAAACAAATGGTAGACCACGAATAGTACCCCATCAAATTACGAAAGACGCCAGATATTTCGCATATTCAAGAATCGAGAACAGACGAAAAAGAGAAGAAGTACTAGAATGTATGGGACAAAACGTCTACGACATGGTCTCGGTTAGACTCCGGACCGGTGGTTGCGACGCGAACGATGTGGAATAGATGGACGGGGGGGGGGGGGGGGAGGGGGGGCTGGCTGCTTCCGAAGAGTAGGTGTGTTTTGTTGTCGATACACCACCGTACGTAGAGTGATAACCCAAACCCCGACCGCCTAGGATTGTTTTCAGAGTGACGAGGGGTGATGTGGTGTTGCGCTACTGTGTGTATTGGGTGTCTGCGTATGCTTGATGTCGATGGATAGTTCTAGCAGGCTATGGCGTTGGAAATCAATGAACTGTACATTAAATGTAGGCACCACAAGCAAAACCGACAGCATATAATTCTCATACTAATAGTATTGAACGAAAACCTAACGTACTGGCATAGCGTACCGTAGTGACCTTAAACAAACACATACATACCTGCGGTTTCAACGGCCAAACGGTGCGAGGGTAACCAGTACTATTGGCCTTGGGCTGCTCCCGCAAAGTACGAGTATACTCCACACTGCCGATACTCGAACGGAATGTTATGAGAACACTAAGGATACCATCTGCAGCAGTAGCACTCACAGCCTCTAACATGCGGGGGAGGGGGAGCACGTATTCCCATCTACTGAAATAGTATGAGCATATACTCCACAAGGCCGACATCCAAAAGAGATGCTAGAATTTAGAGCTAAAAGGCCGTTCGCAATGGTTGTACTCACATCGTCTAGCACACTGCGTATCGAAAGTAGGAGTGATGAGAGTTCGACTAAAGGCCGGCCAAGACACTTGAGGATACCAACAACCGCTGCTCGGAAGTAGCATGGGATTCCGATATGGGAGTCTGATAGGAACCCTTTAACACCACCAAGTCGTTTGCGAATCCCATGAAAGCACTGCGGGAGAACCATGGAAGCAGCGTGGATATTCCTTGGACGTTCCATGGGAGTTCCATGCGGGCCTTAGAAACGCATGGACCGAATAATAGCTACCCTGGGAGCACTACGGTAGACTGGGTACCTGGTATATCATTCCATGAGAGGTCCATGGGACAACCATGGCACCTCATAGCAAATAGAACTTTCACGGCACACCGATTACCCCTCTTCTTTCACGTTGTGCAAACGCGGTATACCTCGGACATACCATCAAATTCCCACCTTATGATGCTGCTGTGTTTGAGCAGATGGATAATCCAAAATCTGTAGAGGTTGCTCATGTTTTTGGGTGGGAGCCGCACAATCTGAATAATCTACCTTCAAACGGACTTGTTTTCTCGGGGTTAAATATGTACTACGGATAGTATGCAGACCCTGCACAGCTTCTCAAACTGGCAACTACAGATCATCTACGACTCGGTAGATCATTATCTGTCGCAAATGCGGGATGTTTCTTTGTCAGCGAGCGCTCCCGTCGGCAGCCGGCTTAAACGTTAACAGGTGACCGTGCTTGTAACCACAGTGATACCCACAGCCTAGCCCCTACCGCGGTACAGTACAAGCGTGGACGGGACCCGCTGCCTTTGTCGTGATATATATATAAACATGGCGACAGGACAGGAGTTCTACAGTGGGCGCGCAGCTTTTAGAACGATGAACACATCGCAAGGTGTTTGCAGACTTGTCTGCGTTTGGTGGAATTGGCATCGTTCAGTTATGTCTGGAAAAGTGCTTAGAAGGTCTGCCGTTCCAATTGGCTTACGGTAACGCTCTGTGGACTTTTTAGTCGCGGGACGGTTCACTAGTATGGTGCTTACAGCCACACGCCTTAGGTTTGACCGCAACCTATTACGATAACACTAGAAGGTGGGGTGCTGTCCACGCTTGTGGTGACACTCCAGTAGTGACTACTCCACAGAGTTGGGTGCAGTAATGACGTTTGTTATGACAAATACAGTAGACTACTATAGAGATTGCGGTAGCTTCGAAAATAGTGAGTACTGTGAGATAATCGCTGAAGCAACGACTGCTGAATAACAGAACGAGGATATTGGAGAGAGGATGCCGAGAGTTGAACACACGCGTTGCACATGAAAGTTGAAAGTGTGTGTCTGCATTTCACGTAATCGAATACCTGCGAGGATTGAAGGTTAACGTCTGCCTTGAACACAGCCTGGAGCAGGTGGTGGCACAGTGTCACCCCGTGGGGACTGGTAAAACTCCTATCTCACATCCTGCACGAGTAAGGGGGACTGGTGGCACGATCTTTGGAATCGTTCGTTTGACAGCTGTATGTTTGAGTGCGCCACCGACAAGAGATACTAGTAGCGTGAACTGACGGTACGCTTTATAGTAGTGCTGGGATCGCTTTCATCACCGCTGCATGCTTGAGTGCGGCAACAACGAGAGGTGCTATAACGTCACCTGGCGATACGCTCTACAGAGGTACTGGGATCATTGTATTGGCCGCTGCGTATTCGCGTGTGATAATGAAAACGTGTACGTGTAGCGCGAAATATACCCGGTACGCTGTATTGTTGGGTCGTGGTGTTGAATGATTTCATGTTTACCTGCGACGACAGCAATGCGCATGGGTAGCCCGAACGGACCGCACGCTCTACAGTACGCACTGTAGTGTGGAGGCATGCTCATGGCCACTGCCATGCTTAGCTGCGGCGACAATATTGCATACGGTAGCTCGAACTTGCTGCACGATAAAAATTGGACCCTTTGCTTGACGGCTGCATGTTCGATAGCAACGACGAAAGACCGTGCGGGTGGATGGCGAACTCACGGCACTCTCTCGTGGCTCATCCGCATCACCCTGCATATTTGGGTGGGCTTTGGAAGCATTGATTGCTGGATTGAGATCGATAAATTGTGATGGACGAAGCATTTGACGCCGGGAGGAAAGCGTTTTACGGTGCGGCTACTGTTCGCCGCTGGCAGTTCGATGCGTGTATTAAGAAAAAAAAAAAAGGAGGCAGTAAGAGTGCCAGGACAGCGCATTCAAATATATTTGCTATTGTCTCGGGAGAAGCCGTTGCTGACGTTGCGTTCACGTATATAAGTTTTTTCGCCCGCTGAAACGCGTTATCCGCCGATGCCACATAGGCATCCACTATTGTAGGCACACAGAGAACGAAACGCGCGATACCACCGTAAACCACATAACAGCACACCAACAGCCCATATAGGAGGTTTTGGTTATTCTTACCATTATGCCATGGAGACGACCATGTGGCTCCCATCACCCCACCTTCACACCACCACAACCGGTCCGAGTTGCAACGGACACGATCGGTTGGCAAAAAAATGCTATAAATGAACCCGACCGGGCACGTTTCTCCTTGTAAACACGCGAACGGAAAGGAAACACACACAAGACTCGCTATGCACATGCCAGGGAACTGACATTTCTTGAGACGTTTACCATGCCATGGCCTTGGACCCAGGGGTGCATTGCATCCCATGGCCTTGAGCACCACCACCCTTCCGTTCCGAACCCACGGAACAGACATTTTGCCTAACCAGGATTCACTCCCACCCCATTAGACTTGCAAAACACGCGATGGTTTCGCGCAAGCATTCAAACCAATACAACCAAAACCAACCATATGTCTCCGTGCGAACAAACTAGAGCCCATTCAAACACCACGCACATACACATGCCGCAACTCGAGAGACACCCTTCCACATGCAATTATGCTTATAGAGACTGAACACCATACATCTCGCATCAAGCCTCGCCTTTGGCTTGCTACAGGCCGTCAGACTTTACATCCACAACCGAGCCCGTGAAAGGCAAGCGTCGATCGCGCGCGAGCACCAGCGTCGGATCGCGTTGCCTCCCGGCAAGCGGGCCACCAGCTGGTCTACCATTGACAAGGGCTGTCGAGCCACGACAACCTCCGCTGCGGGCGAGGCAAGTTCCACGCAAGGGTGAAACACAACACCTTGTTCTGATGGTTCCGAGGAGTGGTACACGTGTGAAGAGGCGAGAGATGGCGAGCAGCATGTCGCTCTTGATGCCCTTGAGCGCGATGGCGCGGGAACAGTGCTGCTGCTCCTGGCGGGCGAAGATAGGGGGTTCTGCTTCGTGCCGTACTCCATCAAGCCAGCCAAGTATACCGCTTTCTTGAGCGTCGCTAACTCGGTGTGTTCTTTTTTCTTGGAGTCGAGGAACTGTAGCAGTGACGGTAAGCGAGAGACGAAAGGGGGAGACGAGGCATCCCGAGGCGTCAGCACCGATATTATCATGCACATGTCACTAGTATCGCGATGGGTATGTTGTTAGATTGAGAAAACTTCAGTACCAGTCCTTCCGGGTGCACGGGTGAGTCGTGCCTAAGATCTTGAGGCACGCTTTGCAACATGCGTGAAAGAAACACAGAAGGATCACGTTATCACTATTTCCAATGCGATGCACCAGTCGTGCCTCGAGCGCGATGTGGGCGTAAGAGAAAGTCCTCACATCCTGTCACAATCCATCATTTGTCAGTACCTATTGTACACCAATATGTATATATTCCGCGCCAAACTACGCCAGGATATATCGAAGGGAAACAACAAGCGACTTATCACTGACTACCGATCTGCCCAAAGCACGCATGAAAACATGCAGATATATAGGCATGCATACACGAATACACACGTACACACACATTCAAACAATACGCACCTTGTACACGTTTCCCTCTAGCGCTGCACCACAGCTCTTGGCTTGCCAAGCGACAATCCCGCGCAAGCCCTCCATCATTGTCTCCGTGACGACCAGGCTTTGTCGTGCTCTGGGAAAATATCGAGTACAAGTACGTCCCATACACGGCCACAAGGCGTTAAGGGCCAACGTCTGCGCATACAATCGGTCCTCGCCACGAACCATCTCACGAGTAACAGGGTGTCAAGAGCGCATATTGGTTTGTGAACGAGAACTTTACACCCAGGACAAAAACTCAGACGAAATCACTACATGCAGATCGCAGTAAACCAACACTCGAGTTTGCACAAAAACTCTTAAATCTAAACTAAACCAAGTGGCATCTGGCCGACTGCTACAGTAGTTGTTGCTCTACATGTCAAAACAGTGTCGACCGTCCGAATGTCAGTATTCACGGGGTCATAACATGTGGACGCATGGGCGACCAAACTAGGGGCATATATGACTGCGCGCTCTTTCGTCCCAACTAAACCACCACACACAGCAACATGTATAGTATCCCCCCTACACTCGGTACAACGATGAGTACATAGGTGCGCCTAGTCTTTAGATCAGTTTCAGTACGTACATCACGCGCACATTACATGATCACGGCAGTATTGGGCGACATTTCATGGACAACAAACAACAAACGTACCGAATGGCGCGCTTAGCGCAGATCACCGCATCCGACAGCGGCTCGATGGTCTCCAGAACTTCACGGAACCCCGCTCGGGTGCCTATCACTGCCAGCAGTGCCCCGTACTTGTGAAGCGCGTCGAGGAGTCCGTGGGTGGCCGACACAGGTGCTTCGCATACCAAGGAGACTGTTTTGAGCCGTCTGATGATGTCGAGCTTGAGTGGAGATGATGTCGCAACCTTTGTTTCGTTTAATTGTGAGCAGAAGAAGGAATCACGAGTGAGATGCACGTATGTACGTGTACATGACGGACATGCGGCTTTGAAGCTCGAGCATCCTCCTGAGTAGCCGGGCATGTTGGAACAGAAAGCACGAGTTCGAAGCTCTACGAGTCTAAATGCCCTCATTGAATATACCCCGATACGTTTTACTATACTTGTGCGGGTAATAGTATGATACAATATGTGCTGTACCGAATGATGCCAGGTATAATATGATGGGCGGGCCAGTTGTAACTAGAGGCTAAAATGCATGTTCGATGTTGAAGCAACACTTATACTTGCAATCGACACTGCATCTTCGGCAGCATTCATTCAACTACGTGCGGAGATTGCATGGATAGATACCTGGTGTATTTTCGACAAGCAACACGCAAGCACAGGAACAAACACCAGTTCCAATGGTTCTACAGCAACGGCGGCAGACGCGGCTGTGGTGGTGATGGTGGTGGTGGTTATCCTTAAAATATTGCTTCATTCGTATTGACACTTGAACAACATATATCTTCGGCAGCGGTCATACGTAGACTACGTGTAAGGATGTAAGCATCTAGCACAGCACAGAGGGAAAGCACCAATTCCAACGGTTCTACGGCGACGGCGTGAGTTCGCGCGGCCGTGGTAGTCAGTTCGAATACCTTAAACCGCCGCACATGTTCAATGCTGCACAGCGCATCCGTCGGTGGCTGCGACATATTTTATAGTAGTGATTAATGTTGAACGAGAATCGAGACCACACAGTGCCGGTGAAACAAAGAAACCCACAGATATCATCCGAGTTCGACATCTGAAACCTGGTACGTCAAGACGTTTCGTTCGTTATTAACTGAAACATTTACCAGTAGAAATGCTCCGTATCAAGCCATGAAAGCAGGGTTGCCGGGGATGTCAAGGCATGAGCGGCGGGAGGTTTTAAGTACGATATTCCAGCAGTTCATGTCGAGAGTTGTATATTTCGTATATCGAAACTCCCAGTGCGATGAGATACCCCCACGATACGATATCCGACGCCATCGCGGGGACCAATGGTGTCTGTTTACGGTCTAGGGTTCGCCCGTCAAGCCCTCCAGGTACTTAGAATATTCTTTACTGTTTGGATATAGGTCTTTGACGGCTGACCGTCAGTTGTTGACTGGTGGCCGCGATCAATACGTACGGTATGTCGGTACTTCTGTAGGTTGAATTGGTATTTCCTTTCTTTGGCGGAGGAGGAACCCTACAGTCAGCAGTCTCAATAGTACAGGTACTGATACTGGCACTGCTGTAAATGTTCTCCGAAATATGCCAAGTAGCGTGGAACATCGATGACCACGTTACAAGAATGAACTTCAGTTCGAGCGAAACAAGGAGCAAAACGAGAAGCAACTTGAACTGAAGTACATGACACAACCTGGACCATGTGGGTGGTTAGACGAAAACAGCCGGGAGTGTTTCAATTGGCGTAAAACAATCGCACTCGGGTGAACCATTAGCAAGCGAGGTGGTCAAGGCAGGAAAAGAAGCGACTTCACCCTGACCGTGTGAATCCCAGCGAAGTTTCTCGACACTGCGACACTGAGACCAAGCCGGCCATGGGCGCCATTTCGTTCCTGTAGAGCCGCTACACTCGGGCGAACTATAAGCGAGCGATGTCGGTAACCCTCTTGACTAAGCGCCGGTAAAGTGGGTGATAGCTACGATAGGACAACGACCTTCATGGTGGGCGACTCGAGCTGCAGTAGGAAACGCGGAGCGATGTCGACTACAACATTCACCATCACCATGTGAATCATGGGTTCGCCACCACGACGACCGAGACAAATAAATCAGAAAGTGCTCAAGTTCGTCGGTACAGTAGCACTGCTGTGGTCCTACGTAAAAATGTTGTAGCGTCTACAAAGCATTGAAAGCGCGTACAGGAGAAGCAAACACAGGGAAAATGATACCTCGGCGCTGACTCACTTTGCTTCCCTTCATCACGTCGTCCATTTTGATGTGGTGGTGGCGCTGAGTACTCGGTCCTTCGGGCGTATCTGACGACTCCAGCCAGCGAACCTCGCCTGGTCTATACTGCTGCTGGTGGTGTTGTGGTTTTGTAGATGTGATGATGTTGTCTAAACAGTGTGTGCCTTGGTCACTCGTTCCGCGCGAAACAAGCCGGGAGGTCGCCGGCGAACACAAGGAACGATTGAAGGCCGTGGCGCTCGGAGAAGGTAGAGGTCGAGGAAGGTCTTCTCCGGAAGATCACTAGCGCTTGGCGTTCGGAGGTATCGATCACGTGCCGCGTGGTGTCAGGGTTACCGGTATCACTTTCGAGCAGGGGAAACTGATATGGGTGTGAGTTGGGTTGTCTGGAAAGTGGGGGCACATGGGCGAGGCAGACACTATGTTGGTCTCGGCTTAACGATGTGTTAGGCCGAGTTTTAGCGGACTAAGTTTTGTTGAGTCCACAGTAAAATCGTTTCTTGCTGTCGAACTGAAATTATCGTCGCGCTATTGGTCTAAATCATGTTGAACCGACGGAATAAAACAAGCCAATGACGTGGGGCAATTTTTGTTGTTGTATACTGGCACACTGGCACACTGAAAAAAATAGTGCTGTTTCGTTTAATTCCGCCGCACGGTTGACGGGAACCAGATTGCGTACTGTAATAATAGGTGCGAATGTTATACTCGTACCAGGTATCCCTTATTTGTCCTCGGTATGGACCACGAGGTATCTCGCGCTCCTAAATGTACCTTTGTAAAGATCTAAAATGTCGAGGCATCCGTATACACTCATATGTCGACGTTGTGGTGCAGACAGCTTTGTCTTCCGCGTGAAAGCCTATTAATAGATCGCGCGTGAAGCGATTGTATTATTGCAGTACCATGGTAGGTACGATCGTTGGTATCCGTGCGACCCGATCCTTGCCTTAGGGGTAAGCCTTCTCAGCATGCATGTATGCTATTCTTTGTTTGCAGTATGTCGTGCGTATGACGAGGCTTTGTCGCCCGGCTCTTCTGCTCGACGGGGGTGTGTGGGCACAGCAGCATGGTGATAGAGTATCCGGCGTACCCAACACCTGGATCTTGAGGATATAATTACAGCAAAAAGATCATGAAGCCGACGTTGGAATTCGGTTATGCGCTGTTTGCTGATGATGTTGTTGTGCTGCTGTTGATCTCGTGAACGCCGTGGTTGAGTTTCAAATTGATGTTGCAAGCCATGTCGAAGTGCTACACACACCTGTGTTGCACTCCCCACAAAACACAACAAGAACTCCCTTCAACAAAGATGTTGGAAGCACGTCTGCCGCTGCGTTTTCCACAAGGAATTTCGTTTTTTTTCTGCTCTTCTCTCTACTAGCTTATTCAAACGTTTCCGTGAAGCGAAAATATGGCAAGGCACAGATATGAATTCCTTAGTGCACTTCAGTTAGTGTGTCAAAGCGGCAGCCCTTTCGGCGTCCTCTTTCGAGGCGGACCTCGTCGCTGAGGTTCGAAAATATAAATGTGGTTCCCGGAACTTGGAATTTTCTTGTTCTTGTGCTGTTTGTAGTCGCGTGTTTCTTTTTCTGCTGTACCATGAGAAGGAGGTACGTACTGGTACAACAGCGTTGGGGCTTCTGGATTCCTCCTGCTCGTGTTTTCTGCGGCAGAAAAACAAAAAAATGGGGACAGTACAAAAACCAGAGAATTCAAGCGCCTGGAACCACATTGTCTATCTTCAGTGTGACGAGGTCCGCCCCGAAAGAGGGCACGAAGAGTGTTGTCGCTTTGGCACACTCAGGGGAGTGCACCAAGGAGCTCATATCTGCCCGGTTGAATTTTGTCTCGTTGGAAACGTTCGGAGCTAGAGCAGACGAACGAAAACTCCTCAGAAAAATGGCGGCAGACGTGATTCCAGTGTCTTTGTTGTCGGGAGTTCAGGCAATATTATGTAATATTTTTTGTAGGGCAGGCAGTGCAACACATGTGTACAGGGACCCTGTGCCCCCGGTACTGTACATGTTTATGCCCGATTGTGAGATCGACTACTTCGCGAGTTTGAGCTCACATGAAAGGCACGTTTTCTCTTGCAAAACCTCCATCTGCATTTAGCGCCTATAATATAGGGTTTCCCCGTGAAAAAAAAAACGTCGCGAAGATCGTCGTCTGGGAAAAAAAAAAAGACGTCTCGAGGTTACGCCGCTTTATTATCCGTAAAAATACGAAAATCTGGGAATTTTACCACGACGAAAAAATCTCACGAGAGGTACTTTTACGGCCTGTTTTTTTTCGTCGTGAGGATGAACAGCTGCGAACAGACCGCACCCAGCCCATCCGCCCCTGCTCCATATATATATCCCAACCTTGGCATCCCTCATCTGGGTCGCTGAAAGCAATCCACAGCAGCAGTGTAAACCACGACGACAATACCGCTCCAACGTGGGGCCGGCCGGCACCGCAGGAGATACTGCTTTCTGTTTGGGTGCGACCCATCTACAGCTCTGCGCTGATCGCCAGTTGAGTTTCTTGTCGACGGTAACATGTCCTCGGGTGCACGCAGCAAGGGGCATGCAATCACACCAACAACGAGCGCAAGACATTCCCTTCGTACTTGCACCCCGCAGAACCTAGGCCGTCGCGAAGGGTATGGAGAGCCGCAGCATGCCGGACTGGGGGTGGAGGGGGGTGGCGTTGGGCCAGTGAGGGCGACCGGGAGCAACGGCTCTTCTGTGCGTATGGGTGATAGTTTTCAAATTGGCTCGCTGGGACTCTCACCGGAGTTTTGTAATTTGTGAGCACGAGGGGTGGGGGAGCTGCTGCTGTCACAGTGGTTGGAGGTTCGAGCGGGGTGGAGGAGGCAGATCACACAAGGACGAGGATGAGCAGGGGGGGAATAACGCAGGCGGCGGTACCGCAGCAGGATATATATGCTTGGGGTTGTATGTAGCGGGTCATTCGGAGCATATGGCCTTCGTATGATGTACGAAGCTACATGCACGGAGGATCGCTGCATCGCTGCCTACGTGATTTTGCGTTTTTTAAGATGTGCTACTGCTGTGCTGTAATGACCAGGCACGAGTGTTTTACACCAGGTATGACACCTGGTAGGAAGTGCTGTTTGCTGTATGTACTCGTACGTGCGGCAACTGCTGCTGTACGATCTTCAGGCATCCAGTAAACAACACACACGTGATTGGACCCACGAACGGAAGGGGTGTACAATGGCAGCGCAGCTTGCAAAGTTAAGTATCAACTATTTATGAATCAGTCGAACTCACAGCTGACGTATTTCAAAATTTATAAAATGGCAGTAGCGCCAGTTTTGAGCAGCTGTTAGCAAAAACCGGGCCTTCGTTGTTCACGAAAAGGCACGAGCGGCGAGATCTCCATAACTTTCGCAGACTACTCGCCAAACTGTCCTTCAAACGTCACGGCGAACTTCACGACGATATTTTAGAAACTGAGACGACGTTCTCCGCGACGTTCTTTCACGGCGTTTTGTAAAAAATACGGGGAAACCCTATAATAGATATAAATAGCCCATGTGTGTACGCACGATAGATCGAAACGCCGAGTCGACGATGGAGGAAGAGGTACTACGTGGTACACCAGGCTCTTCTCGCGATAATGATGGAGGCATTCATCCTGACGATAGTAGTGGAGAAACGGGGGGGGGGGCAGATCTACGTTAGAGGAGTGGCGCTGGAGAAGAAGGCAAACGGTAAAGCAGAGCAAACACGCGCAATTAATACTACAGTACAGTACGTACACTGTCGTAATGCTACTTCTCTTTTGAACAGCAGACGAGATCCACGAAAAAACGTACCGCAGGAGGAGGTATACATACTTCAGAAAATTATGAAATACGTCAACCGTGAGTCCGACTTATTCAATAGTTGATATTCAACTCTTATTGTACAAAAGGGGCGGTATAAAAACCACAATCGTAAGGAATGATTCCGTCTACAGCAAGCATTAGTGTTGTACTTCTACAGCAGCAGCACTAAGTGCAGGGGATCAGATTGTTTTGGCGCAGTTTAACGAACAATCAAGAAACAAAATCGTTGCATATATCCCGAAACCAGCAAGCACAGAACAATATTTATCCTAATACTTTATTAGGGCACGCGCGTTACCTACTCCACCGTCTGAGCGGCTGACATCACAAGAAGATCGAAAACGTGATCCTCTCACAGCTTCGACCGTGACGAGTCGCGCAGATTACGTCTCGGGGCCATACCTGCGTCTAGTTTCACACTCTGTCCCGAAATATACAAACGAAGGATTGCTGTATGCACGGTACAGTATACCATTGAGACTACCCTTCTACTTATTTCCCAAAAGAAACTGAAACAAAGCTGGCTGCTCAAGTCTCTCCTGACTAAGACAGACGAGTGCCATCCTCCTGACCATAACGATCGGCTTGATCCTGTTATTCGAGGAGAATAAACGACGTTGACAACTCTAGCACGAAGCTCGTAAGGGCAAATCCTCTTGTCGGTGCTCGCTGGTGATGTCTTCCGAACGCCGAAATCTTGATAATCCATTATGCTGGCATCCGTTCATAATAACGCTGGAGGTACAGTATGCAGCAGTAGGGGTTAACATACATATACCAGTATACGAAAGAAATATCAAACAAGTGGTAGACCACGAATAGTACCCCATCAAATTACGAAAGACGCCAGCAGTTTCGTATATTCAAGAATCGAGAACAGACGAAAAATAGAAGAAGTACTAGCATGTATGGGACAAAACGTCTACGACATGGTCTCGGTTAGACTCCGGACCGGTGGTGGCGACGCGAACGATGTGGAATAGATGGTGGGGGGGGTGGGGGGGGGGGGGGGGGGCTGGCTGCTTCCGAAGAATAGTGGTGTGTTTTGTTGTCGATACACCACTGTACGTAGAGTGATAACCCAAACCCCGACCGCCTAGGATTGTTTTCAGAGTGACGAGGGGTGATGTGGTGTTGCGCTACTGTGTCTATTGGGTGTCTGCGTATGCTTGATGTCGATGGATAGTTCTAGCAAGCTATGACGTTGCAAATCAATGAACTGTATACTAAATGTAGGCACCACAAGCAAACCGACTGCATATCATTCTCATACTAATAGTATTGAACGAAAACCTAACGTACTGGCATAGCGTACCGTCGTGACCTTAAACAAGCACATACATACCTGCGGTTTCAACGGCCAAACGGTGCGAGGGTAACCAGTACTATTGGCCTTGGACTGCTCCCGCAAAGTACGAGTATACTCCCCACTGCCGATACTCAAACGGAATGTTTTGAGAACTGTAAGGGTACCATCTGTAGCAGTAGCACTCACAGCCTCTAACATGCGGGGGAGGGGAAGCGCGTTTTCCCTGCTACTGAAATAGTATGAGCATATACTCCACAAGGCCGAGATCCAAAAGAGATGACGAAAACTTAGAACTAAAAGATGATTCGCCATGGTTACACTCACAGCGTCTAGCATACTGTGTATCGAAAGTAGGAGGGATGAGAGTTCGACTAAAGGCCGGCCAAGACGCTTGAGGATACCAACAACCGCTGCTCGGAAGTAGCATGGGATCCTGATATGGGAGTCTGATAGAAACCCTTTAACACCACTAAGTCGTTTGCGAATCCCATGAAAGCACTGCGGGAGAACTATGGAAGCAGCGTGGACATTCCTCGGACGTTCCATGGGAGTTCCATGCGGGCCTTAGAAACGCATGGACCGAATAATAGCTACCCTGGGAGCACTACGGTAGACTGGGTACCTGGTATATTATTCCATGAGAGGTCCATGGGACAACCATGGCACGTCATAGCAAATAGAACTTTCACGGCACACCGATTACCCCCCTTCTTTCACGTTGTGCAAACTCTGCTTACCTCGGACATACCATCAAATTCCCACCTTATGATACTGTTGTGTTTGAGCAGATGGACAATCCAAAATCTGTAGAGGTTGCTCATGTTTTTGGGTGGGAGTCGTACAATCTGAATAATCTACCTTCAAACGCACTTGTTTTCTCGGGGTTAAATATGTACTACGGACAGTATGCAGACACTGCACAAGTTCTCAAACTGGTAAGTGGGCAACTAGACAGATCATCTACGACTCGGTAGATCATTATCTGTCGCAAATGCGGGATGTTTGTTTGTCAGCGAGCGCCCCCGTCGGCAGCCGGCTTAAACGTTAACCGGTGACCGTGCTTGTGACCACAGTGGTACCCACAGCCTAACCCCTACCGCGGTACAGTACAAGCGTGGACGGGACCCGCTGCCTTTGTCGTCATACCAAAATATAGATGGCGACAGGACAGGAGTTCTACAGTGGGTGCGCAGCTTTTAGAACGTTGAACACACCGCAAGGTGTTTGGAGACTTGTCTGCGTTTGGTGGAATTGGCGTCTTTCAGTTATGTCTGGAAAGGTGCTTAGATGGTCTGCCGTTCCAATTGGCGTACGATAACGCTTTGTGGACTTTTTATTTGCGGGACGGTTTTCAAATTGTAAGGTGCTTACAGTCACACGCCCTATTTTTTCCCGCCACCTGTTAGGGTCACAATAGAAGGGGGGGGGGTGCTGTCCACGCGTGTGGTGGCACTACAGTAGTGACAACTCCACAGAGTTGGCTGCAGTAATGACGTTTGTTATGACACTAACAGTAGACTACTATAGCGATTACGGTAGCTTCGAAAACAGGGAGTACCGTGAGATAATGGCTGAAGCAACGACTGCTGAATAGCAGAAAGAAGATATTGGAGAGATGATGCCGAGATTTGAACACACGCGTTGCACATGAAAGTTGAAAGTGTGTGTCCGCATTTCACGTAATCAAATACCTGAGACGAGTGAAGGTTAACGTTTGCCTTGAACACAGCCTGGATCAGGTGGTGGCACAGTGTCACCCAGTTAGGATTGGTAACACTCCTATCCCACATCCTGCACGAGTAAGGGGGACTGGTGGTACGCCCTTTGGAATCGTTCTTTCGACCGCTGCATGTTTAAGTGCGCAACCGACAAGAGATACTAGTAGCGTGAACTGACGGTACGCTTCACAGTAGCGCTGGGATCGCTTTCTTCTCCGCTGCATGTTTGAGTGCGCCAACAACGAGAGGGACTATACCGTTACCTGGCGATGCGCTGTACAGAGGTACTGGGATCGTTGTATTGGCCGCTGCATATTAACGTGTGATAATGATAACGTGTACGTGTAGCGCAAAATATTCCCGATACGCTGTATTGTTTGGTCGTTGTGTTGAATGATTTCATGCTTACCTGCGACGGCAGCAATGCGTATGGGTAGCCCGAACGGACCGCACGCTCTACTGTACGTACTGTAGTGTGGAGTCATGCTCACGGCCGCTGCCATGATTAGCTGTGGCGACAATATTGCGTACGGTAGCTCGAACTTGCTGCACGCTAAAATGTTGGAGCGTTTGCTTGACGGCGGCATGTTCGATTGCGACCACAAAAGACCGTGCGGGTGGACAGCGAACTCGAGGCACTCTCTCGTGGCTCATCCGCATCACCCTGCATATTTGGGTGCGCTGTGGAAGCATTGATTGCTGGATTGAGATCGATATATTGTGATAGACGAAGCAGTTGACGCCGAGAGAGAAGCTTTTTACGGTGCGGCTACTGTTCGCCGCTGGCAGTTCGATGCGTGTGTACAAAAAAAAAAAGAAAGGAGGCAGTAAGAGTGCCAGGACAGCGCATTCAAATATATTTGCTATTGTCTCGGGAGAAGCCGTTGCTTACGTTGCGCGTTCATGTATATAAGTTTTTTCGCCCGCTGAAACGCGTTATCCGCCGATGCCACATAGGCATCCACTACTGTAGGTACACAGAGAACGAAACGCACGATACCACCGTAAACCACATAACAGCACACCAACAGCCCATACAGGAGGTTTTTATTATTGTTACCATTATGCCATGGAGACGACCATGTGGCTCCCATCACCCCACCTTCACACCACCACAACCCGTCCGAGTTGCAACGGACGCGATCGGTTAGCAAAACAATGCTATAAATGAACCCGACCAGGCACGTTTCTCCTTGTAAACACGCGAACCGAAAGGAAACACACACAAGACTCGCTATGCACATGCCAGGGAACTGACATTTCTTGAGACGTTCACCATGCCATGGCCTTCGACCCAGGAGTGCATTGCATCCCATGGCCTTGAGCACACCACCCTTCCGTTCCGAACCCACGGAACAGACATTTTGCCTAACCAGGATTCACCCCCATCCCATTAGACTTGGAAAACATCCGATGGTTTCGCGCAAGCATGCAAATCAATACAACCAAAACCAACCATATGTCTCTGTGCGAACAAACTATCGCCCGTTCGAACACGACGCACGTACACATGCCGCAACCCGAAGGACACCGTTCCACGTTCAATTATGCTGATAAAGAGTAAACACCATACGCCTCGCGTCAAGCCTCGCCTCTAGCTTGCTACAGGCCGTCAGACTTTACATCCACAACCGAGCCCGTGAAAGGCAAGCGTCGATCGCGCGCGAGCACCAGCGTCGGATCGCGTTGCCTCCTGGCATGCGAGCCACCAGCTGGTCTACCACTGACAAGGGCTGACGCGCCACGGCAAACTCCGCTGCGGGAGAGGCAAGTTCCACGCAAGGGTGAAACACAACACCTTGTTCTGATGGTTCCGAGGAGTGGTACACGTATGAAGAGGCGAGAGATGGTGAGGAACTTGTCGTCCTTGATGCCCTTGAGCGCGATGACGCGGGAACAGTGCTGCTGCTCCCGGCGGGCGAAGATAGAGGGTACTGCGTCGTACCGTACTCCATTAAGCCAGCCAAGTATACCGCTTTCTTGAGCATCGCTAACTCGGTGTGTTCTTTTTTCTTGGAGTCGAGGAACTGTAGGAGTGACGGTAAGCGAGAAACGAAAGGGGGAGACGAGGCATCCCGAGGCGTCAGCACCGATATTATCATGCACATGTCACCAGTATCGCGATGGGTATGTTGTTAGATTGAGAGAACTTTAGTACCAGTCCTGTCGGGCGCACGGGTGAGTCGAGCCTAAGATCGTGAGGCACGCTTTGCAACATGCGTGAAAGAAACACAGAAGGATCACGTTATCACTATTTCCAATGCGATGCACCAGTCGTGCCGCGAGCACGATGGGGGCATAAGAAACAGTCCTCACCACATGTCACAATTAATCATTTGTCAGTACCTATTGTACACCAATATGTATATATTCCGCGCCAAACTACGCCAGGATATATCGAAGGGAAACAACAAGCGACTTATCACTGACTACCGATCTGCCCAAAGCACGCATGAAAACATGCAGATATATAGGCATGCATACACGAATACACACGTACACACACATTCAAACAATACGCACCTTGTACACGTTTCCCTCTAGCGCTGCACCACAGCTCTTGGCTTGCCAAGCGACAATCCCGCGCAAGCCCTCCATCATTGTCTCCGTGACGACCAGGCTTTGTCGTGTTCTGGGAAAATATCGAGTACAAGTACGTCCCATGCAAGGCCACAAGGCGTTAAGGGCCAATGTCTGCGCATACAATCGGTCATCGCCACGAACCATCTCACGAGTAACAGGAGGTCAAGAGCGCATATTAGTTTGTGAGCGAGAACTTTACACCCAGGACAAACACTCAGACGAAATCACTACATGCAGCTCGCAGTAAACCAACACTCGAGTTTGCACAAGCAATCTCAAAACTAAACTAAACCAAGTGGCATCTGGCCGATTGCTACAGTAGTTGTTGCTCTACATGTCCAAACAGTGTCGACCGTCCGAATGTCAGTATTCACGGGGTCATAGCATGTGGACGCATGGGCGACCAAACGAGGGGCATATATGACTGCGCTCTCTTTCGTCCCAACTAAACCACCACACACAGCAACATGTATAGTATCCCCCCTACACCCGGTACAACGATGAGTACATAGGTGCGCCTAGTCTTTAGATCAGTTTCAATACGTACATCACGCGCACATTACATGATCACGGCAGTATTGGGCGACATTTCATGGACAACAAACAACAAACGTACCTAATGGCGCGCTTAGCGCAGATTACTGCATCTGACAGCGGCTCGATGGTCTCCAGAACTTCACGGAACCCCGCTCGGGTGCCTATCACTGCCAGCAGTGCCCCGTACTTGTGAAGCGCGTCGAGGAGTCCGTGGGTGGCCGACACAGGTGCTTCGCATACCAAGGAGACTGTTTTGAGCCGTCTGATGATGTCGAGCTTGAGTGGAGATGATGTCGCAACCTTTGTTTCGTTTAATTGTGAGCAGAAGAAGGAATCACGAGTGAGATGCACGTATGTACGTGTACATGATGGACATGCCACTGTGAAGCTCGAGCATCCTCCTGAGTAGCTGGGCATGTTGGAACAGAAGGCACGAGTTCGAAGCTCTACGAGTCTAAATGCCCTCATTGAATATACCCCGATACGTTTTACTATACTTGTGCGGGTAATAGTATGATACAATATGTGCTGTACCGAATGATGCCAGGTATAATATGATGGGCGGGCCAGTTGTAACTAGAGGTTAAAATGCATGTTCGAAGTTGAAGCAACACTTATACTTGCAATCGACACTGCATCTTCGGCAGCATTCATTTAACTACGTGCGGAGATTGCATGGATACATACCTGGTGTATGTTCGACAAGCAACACGCAAGCACAGGAACAAACACCAGTTCCATTGGTTCTATTGCAACCGCGGTAGACGCGTCTGTGGTGGTGATGGTGGTTGTGGTAATCCTTAAAATATTGCTTCATACGTATTGACACTTGAACAACGTATATCTTCGGCAGCGGTCATACGTAGACTACGTTTAAGGATGTAAGGATCTAGCACAGCACAGAGGGAAAGCACCAATTCCAACGGTTCTACGGCGACGGCGGGAGTTCGCGCGGCGGTGGTAGTCAGTTCGAGTACCTTAAACCGCCGCACATGTTCAATGCTGCACAGCGTATCCGTCGGTGGCTGCGATATATTATATAGTAGTGATTTATGTTGAACGAGAATCGAGACAACACAGTACCGGTGAAACAAAGAAACCCACAGATATGATCCGAGTTCGACATCTGAAACCTGGTACGTCAAGACGTTTCGTTCGTTATCAACTGTAATATTTACCAGTAGAAATGCTCCGTATCAAGCCATGAAAGCAGGGTTGCCGGGGATGTCAAGGCATGAGCGGCGGGAGGTTTTAAGTACGATATTCCAGCAGTTCATGTCGAGAGTTGTATATTTCGTATATCGAAACTCCCAGTGCGATGAGATACCCCACGATACGATATCCGACGCCATCGAGGGATCAATGGTGTCTGTTTACGGTCTAGTGTTCGCCCATCAAGCCCTCCAGGTACTTAGAATATTCTTTACTGTTTGGATATAGGTCTTTGACGGCTGACCGTCAGTTGTTGACTGGTGGCCGCGGTCAATACGTACGGTATGTCGGTACTTCTGTAGGTTGAATTGGTATTTCCTTTCTTTAGCGGAGGAGGAAACCTACAGTCAGCAGTCTCAATAGTACAGGTACTGATACTGGTACTGCTGTAAATGTTCTCCGAAATATGCCAAGTAGCGTGGAACATCGATGACCACGTTACAAGAATGAACTTCAGTTCGAGCGAAACAAGGAGCAAACGAGAAGCAACTTGAACTGAAGTACATGGCACAACCTGGACCATGTGGGTGGTTAGACGAAAACAGCCGGGAGTGTTTCAATTGGCGTAAAACAATCGCACTCGGGTGAACTATTAGCAAGCGGGGTGGTCAAGGCAGGAAAAGAAGCGACTTCACCCTGACCGTGTGAATCCCTGCGAAGTTTCTCGACACGGCGACACTGAGACCAAGCCGGCCATGGGCGCCATTTCGTTCCTGTAGAGCCGCTACACTCGGGCGAACTATAAGCGAGCGATGTCGGTAACCTTCTTGACTAAGCGCCGGTAAAGTGGGTGATAGCTACGATAGGACAACGACCTTCATGGTGGGCGACTCGAGCTGCAGTAGGAAAGCCGGAGCGATGTCGACTACAACATTCACCATCACCATGTGAATCATGGGTTCGCCACCACGACGACCGAGACAAATAAATCAGAAAGTGCTCAAGTTCGTCGGTACAGTAGCACTGCTGTGGTCCTACGTAAAAATGTTGTAGCGTCTACAAAGCATTGAAAGCGCGTACAGGAGAAGCGAACACAGGGAAAATGATACCTCGGCGCTGACTCACTTTGCTTCCCTTCATCACGTCGTCCATTTTGATGTGGTGGTGGCGCTGAGTACTCGGTCCTTCGGGCGAATCTGACGACTCCAGCCAGCGAACCTCGCCTGGTCTATACTGCTGGTGGTGTTGTGGTTTTGTAGATGTGATGATGTTGTCTAAACAGTGTGTGCCTTGGTCACTCGTTCCGCGCGAAACAAGCCGGGAGGTCGCCCGCGAACACCAGCAACGATTGAAGGCCGTGGTGCTCGAAGAAGGTAGAGATCGAGGAAGGTCGTTTCCGAAAAAAAAAACTAGCACCTGGCGTTCGGAGGTATCGGTCACGTGCCGCGAGGTGTCAGGGTTTCCGGTATCACTGTCGAGCAGGGAAACTGATATGGATGTGAGTTGGGTTGTGAGGAAAGTGGGGGCACATGGGCGAGGCAGACACTATATTGGTCTTTGCTTATCGATGGGTTAGGCCGAGATTTAGCAGACTAAGTTTTGTTGAGTCCCCAATAAAATCGTTTCTTGCTGTCGAACTGAAACTATCGTCGCGCCATTGGTCTAAATCATGTTGAACCGACGGAATAAAATAAGCCAATGAGGTGGGGCAATTTTGGTTGTTGTATACTGGCACACTGAAAAAAAGAGTGCTGTTTCGTTTAATTCCGCCGCACGGTTGACGGGAAACAGATTGTGTACTGTAATGATAGGTGCGAATGTTATACTCGTACCAGCAGGTATCCCTTATTTGTCCCCGGTACGGACCACGAGGTATCTCGCGCACCTAGATGTACCTTTGTACAGAAGTATAATGCCGAGGCATCCGTACACACTCGTATGTCGACGTCGCGGTTCAGACAGCCTTGTCCTCCGCGAGAAAGGCTAGATCGCGCGTGACACGGTTGTATTATTGCAGTACCATGGTAGGTACGATCGTTGGGATCCGTGCGACCCGATCCTTGCCTTAGGGGTAAGCCTTCTCAGCATGCATGTACGCCATGCTTTGCTTGCAGTATGTCGTGGGTATGACGAGGCGTTCTCGCCCGGCTCTTCTGCTCGACGGGGTGTGTGGGCACAGCAGCATGGTGATAGAGTATCCGGCGTACCCAACACCTGGATCTTGAGGATGTAGTTACAGCAAAAAGATCGCGATGCCGACGTTGGAATTCGGTTATGCGATGTTTGCTGATGAGGTTGTTGTGTTGCTGTTGATGCCGTGAAGGCCGTGGTTGAGTTCTAAATTGATATTGCAAGCCATGTCGAAGTACTACACACACCTGTGTTGCACTGCCCACAAAACACAACAAGAACTCCCTTCAACAAAGATGTTGGAAGCACGTCTGCCGCGGCGTTTTCCACGAGACATTCCGTTTTTCTGCTCTACTAGCTTATTCAAACGTTTCCATCAAGCCAAAATTTGGCAAGGCACAGATATGACCTCCTTAGTGCAATTCGGTGAGGGTGCCAAAGCGGCAGCACTGTCGGCGTTCTCTTTCGAGGCGGACCTCGTCGTTGAGGTTCGAAAATATAAATGTGGTTCCCGGAACTTGGAATTTTCTTGTTCTTGTGTGGTTTGTAGTCGCACATACATACCTGCGGTTTCAACGGCCAAACGGTGCGAGGGTAACCAGTACTATTGGCCTTGGGCCGCTCCCGCAAAGTACGAGTATACTCCACACTGCCTTGACCCCAAACGGAATGTTACGAGAACTGGAAGGATACCATCTGCAGCAGTCGCACTCACAGCCTCTAACATGCGGGGGGGGGGGAGCACGTATTCCCTGCTACTGAAATAGTATGAGCATATACTCCACAAGGCCGAGATCCAAAAGAGATACTAAAATTTAGAGCTAAACGGCCGTTCGCAATGGTTGCACTCACAGCGTCTAGCATACTACGTATCGAAAGTAGGAGTGATGAGAGTTCGACTAAAGGCCGGCCAAGACACTTGAGGATACCAACAACCGCTGCTCGGAAGTAGCAGGGATTCCGATATGGGCGTCTGATAGGAACCCTTTAACACCACCAAGTCGTTTGCGAATCCCATGAAAGCACTGCGGGAGAACCATGGAGGCAGCGTGGACATTCCTTGGACATCCCATGGGAGTTTCATGCGGGCCTTATAAACGCATGGACCGAATAATAGCTACCCTGGGAGCACTGCGATACACCGGGTACCTGGTATATTATTCCATGAGAGGTCCATGGAACAACCATGGCACCTCATAGCAAACAGAACTTTCACAGCACACCGATTACCCCTCTTCTTTCACATTGCGCAAACGCTGCTTACCTCGGACATACCATCAAATTCCCACCTTATGATACTGCTGCGTTTGAGCGGATGGATATTCCAAAATCTGTAGAGGTTGCTAATGTATTTGGGTGGGAGCCGTACATTCTGAATAATCTACATTCAAACGGACTTGTTTTCTCGGGGTTGAATATGTACTACGGACAGTATGCAGACACTGCACAGATTCTGAAACTGGAAAGTGGGCAACTAGACAGATTGTCTACAACTCGGTAGACCAGTATCTGTCGCAAATGCAGGATGTTTCTTTGTCAACGAGCGCCCCCGTCGGCGGCCGGCTTAAACATTAACAGGTAAACGTGCTTGTGACCACAGTGGTACCCACAGCCTAGCCCCTACCGCGGTACAGTACAAGCGTGGACGGGACCCGCTGCCTTTGTCGTGATACCTAAATAAACATGGCGACAGGACAGGAGTTCTACAGTGGGCGCGCAGCTTTTAGAACGTTGAACACATCGCAAGGTGTTTGGGGACTTGTCTGCGTTTGGTGCAATTGGCGTCGTTCAGTTATGTCTGGAAAAGTGCTTAGAAGGTCTGCCATTCAAATTGGCTTACGATTACGCTCTGTGGACTTTTTATTTGCGGGACGGTTTACAAAATGTAAGGTGCGTACAGTCACACGCCTTATTTTTGCCCGCCACCTGTTAGCATCACAATAGAAGGGGGGGCGCTGTCCACGCGTGTGGTGACACTATAGTAGTGACTACTTGACAGAGGTGGCTGCAGCAATGACGTTGGTTTTGGACAACAACAGTAGACTACTATAGCGATTTCGGTAGCTTCGAAAATAGTGAGTACTGTGAGATAATGCCTGAAGCAACGACTGCTGAATAGCAGAACGAGGATATTGGAAAGAGCATGACGAGGTTTGAACACACGCGTTTCACTTGAAAGCTGTAAGTGTATGTCTGCATTTCACGTAATCAAATACAAGAGACGATTGAAGGCTAACGTCTGCTCTGAACACAGCCTGGAGCAGGTGGTGGCACAGTGTCAACCTATGGGGATTGATAACAATCCTATCTCGCATCCTGCACGAGTAAGGGGGACTGGTGGTACGCTCTTTGGAATCGTTATTTTGACCGCTGCATGTTTGAGTGTGCCACCGACAAGAGATACTAGTTGTGTGGACTGACGGTACGCTTCACAGTAGTGCTGGGATCGCTTTTCTTCACCGCTGCATGTTTGAGTGCGCCAACAACGAGAGGTACTATACCGTCACCTGGCGATACGCTGTACAGAGGTACTGGGATCATTGTATTGGCCGCTGCATATTAGCGTGTGATAATGAAAACGTGTACGTGTAGCGTGAAATATACCGGGCACGCTGTATTGTTGGGTCGTTGTGTTGAATGATATCATGTTTACCCACCACGGCAGCAATGCGTATGGGTAGCCCGAACGGATCGCACGCTCTACTGTACGTACTGTAGGGTGGAGTCATGCTCATGGCCGCTGCCATGCTTAGCTGCGGCGACAATATTGCATACGGTAGCTCTAACTGGCTGCGCGCTAAAACGTTGGACCGTCTGTTTGACGGCGGCATGTTCGATTGCGACGATAAAAGACCGTGCGGGTGGACAGCGAACCCGCGGCACTCTGTCGTGGCTCATCCGCATCACCCTGCACATTCGGGTGCGCTTTGGAAGCATTGGTTGCTGGATTGAGATCGATATTTTGTGATAGACGAAGCCTTTGACGCCCGGAGGAAAGCTTCTTATAGTGCGGCTACTGCTCGCCGCTGCCAGTTCGATGCGTGTGTTAAAAATAAAAGCAATAGAGGCAGTAAGAGTGCCAGGACAGCGCAATCAAATATATTGGCTATTGTCTCGGGAGAAGCCGTTGCTGACGTTGCGTTCATGTATATGAGCTTTTTCGTCCGCTGAAACGCGTTATCCGCCGATGCCATATAGGCATCCACAACTGTATGTACACCGAGAACAAAACGCACGATACCACCGTAAACCACATAACAGCACACCAACAGCCAATATAAGAGGTTGCATTTATTATTATCACTATGCCATGGAGACGACCATGTGGCTCCCATCACCCCACCCTCACCGTCCGAGTTGCAAAGGACGCGATCGGTTAGCAAAAACATGCTATGAATGAACCCGACCAGGCACGTTTCTCCTTGCAAACAAACGAACCGAAAGGAAACACACACAATAATTGCTATGCACATGCCAGTGAACCGACATTGTTTGAGAATTTCACCATGTCATGGAGATGGACCCAGGGGTGCATTGCATCCCATGGCCTTGACCACACCAACCCTTCCGTTCCGAACCCACGGAACGGGAACTTTCCCTAACCAGTATTCACTCTCATCCCATTAGACTTGCAAAACATGCGATGGTTTCGCGCAAGCATGCAAACTAATACAACCAAAACCAACCATACGTCTCCGTGCGAACGAACTAACGCCCGTTCACCCACGATGCACAAACACATGCCACAACTCGAGGGACATCCTTCTACATGCAATTATGCTTATAGAGATTGAACACCATACCGTCTCTCATCGAGCCTCGCCTTTTGCTTGATACAGGCCATCAGGCTTTACATCCACAACCGAGCTCGTGAGAGGCAAGCGTCGATCGCGCGCGAGCACCAGCGTCGGATCGCGTTGCCTCCCGGCAAGCGGGCCACCAGCTGGTCTACCAATGACAAGGACTGACGGGTCACGACAACATCCGCTCCGGGCGAGGCAAGTTCCACGCAAGGGTGAAACACAACACGTTGTTCTGATAGTTCCGAGGAGTTGAACACGCGTGAAGAGGCGAGAGATGGCGAGGAACATGTCGCGCTTGATGCTCTTGAGCGCAATGACGCGGGAACAGTGCTGCTGCTGCTAGCGGGCGAAGATAGGGGGTACTGCGTCTTGCCGTAATCCATCAAGCCAGCCAAGTATACCGCTTTCTTGAGCATCGCTAACTCGGTGTGTTCTTTTTTCTTGGAGTCGAGGAACTGTAGGAGCGACGGTAAGCGAGAGAGGAAAGGGGGAGACGAGGCATCCCAAGGCGTCAGCACCGATATTATCATGCTCATATTGCCCGTATCGCGATGGATATGTTGTTAGATTGAGTAAACTTTAGTACCAGTCCTGCCGGGTGCACGGGTGAGTCGTGCCTAACATCTGAAGTAACGCTTTACGACATGCGTGATCGAAGAAACGGGAAAGGATCCCGATATCACCATTTCCCATGCGATGCACCAGTAGTGTCGCGAGCACGATGGGGACATAAGAGAAAGTCCTCACATCCTGTCACAATTCATCATTTGTCAGTACCTACTGTACAACTATATATATTCCGCGCCAAAATACGCCAAAATAGATAAAAGGGAAACAACAAGCGACTCATCGCTGACTACCAATCCGCAAAAACACGCCTAAAAACATGCAGATATACAGGCATGCATACACGCATACACACGTACACACATATTCAAACAATACGCACCTTGTACACGTTTCCCTCTAGCGCTGCACCACAGCTCTTGGCTTGCCAAGCGACAATCGCGCGCAAGCCTTCCATCATTTTCTCCGTGACGACCAGGCTTTGTCGAGTTCTGGGAAAAAATCGAGTACAAGTACGTCGCATACAAGGCCACACGGCATTGAGGGTCAACGTCTGCACACACACAATCGGTCCTCGCCACGAACCCTTTCACGAGTAACAGGGTGTCAAGAGCGCGTATCAGTTTGTGAGCGAGAACTTCACACCCAGGACAAACACTCGGACGAAATCACTACGCGCAGCTCGCGTTTAACGGAGCGCTCATGTTGGCTCAAGAAATCCTATAAACTAAACCAAGTGGTATCTGGCCGACTGATACAGCACGTATTGCTGTACATGTTAGCACAGTGTCGACCCTCCAAATGTCGGCAATGTTGAGATCATAGCATATAGACGCACGCGCGACAAACAGAGGGGCACAATATATGATTACGCTATCTGGCGCCCCAACAAAATCAACACACACAGCAACGTGTATAATATCCCCCCTACACCTGATACAACGATAAGTATATACGGGCGCGTAATTTTTCAGACCAGTAACAGTATGTACGTACATCACGCGCACATTACATGATCACGGCAATATTAAGCGGCATTGCATGGACATGAAATAAAAAACTTACCTAATGGCGCGCTTAGCGCTGATCATCGCATCCGACAGCGGCTCTATGGTCTCCAGAACTTCACGGAACCCCGCTCGGGTGCCTATCACCGCCAGTAATGCCCCGTACTTGTGAAGCGCGTCGAGGAGTCCGTGGGTGGCGGACTCAGGCGCTTCGCACACCAAAGCGACTGTTTTGAGCCGTCTGATGATGTCGAGCTTGAGTGAAGATGAAATCCCAACCTTTATTACATTCGTTTGGGAACGGATGGAATAATCACGAGTGAGAAGCCGGTATGTTCGTGTACATGGCGGACACATGCCGCCTAAATATACCTGATATGTTTTGTAATCATCATGCGAGTATTGGTATGATATAACAAGTACTGTACCGGGTGAGCTGCCTATTGATAAAATATAAATTTGAGCCTCAGAAGTATGTTCGAAGTTCAAGCACTTGAAATCGATACTGCCTCTTCGGTAACATTCATTCCACTACGTACGTAGATTGCATCGGGTGATGCCTTGTACATTCTCGACAAGCAACACGCAAGCACAAGGACAAACACATGTTCTATTGGTTATATAGCAGTGGCGGCAGACGCGGCTGTGGCGGTGATCGTGGTGATGGTGGCGGTGGTGGTTATCTTGAATAAAACCTGTTCCTCTTGTCGATGCTCGTACTGTATCGAGGGCAGCCGTCATACGTAGACTACGGATAAGGATGTATTTGGTAAAGCGCAACAGCGAGGTAAAACACCGGCGCAAACGGTTTTACGAGCCCCAGCGGCGGTGGTAGGTAATTCGAATAATGTACACCGCCGCTTATATTCAGTGCTGCTTAGCGTATCCGTCGGTGGCTTGACATATCATAGTGATTAATGTGGAACGATAATCGAGATCACAAAGTGCCGGTGAAACGAAGAATCCGATAGATGGCATACGCTTTCGGTATCCGATTCGCCAAAATGTTTCGTTCGTTTATTTTGTTATCAGTGTAAAATAAATTATACTGGCTGAAAATTATGAGTATCATTCTAAAAATACTGGGATGCCGGGGATGTCAGGGGATGCGACCGGAACATTTTCGGATATTCCAGTATTTGATATCGAAAGTTCTATATTTTGATATATCGAAATTTCCGATGCGATATCCAATGGTACGATATCCGGCGCCTCGCGCGACCAGAGGTGTCAGTTGACGGTCAAGCGTTGGTCCCGTCAAGCCCTCCTTATACTTGACGTACTGTTCTTGGTGTGGGTATTGGTCTTTGACGGCTGGCCGTCAGTCCTTGACAGATGACCGTGGTATTTACGTACTGTCGTATTGCGGTACTGCTGTAGATTGCCAAGATATTTCCTTTGGCGAAGGAAGAAACTCACAATCAGTAGCAGTACTGGTACTGGTACTGGTAGTACTGCTGTATATGTTCTCCAGAATATGCCAGGTTGCGCCCCACGGTGCCGACCACGATACAACAGAAACTCCAGCTCCGGTGAAACAAGGAACAGAAAGCGAAGCAATTCGGACTACAGTACAAAGAATAACCTGGACCATGTGGGTGCTTGGACGAAAGCAGATGGGGGTGCTTCAATTGGCGTAAAAAAGGAAACTCGGGCGAAATATTAGCAAGCAAGGTGGTCAAGCTTTTTTTATACCGGAACCTGGTTTGGTTCTGACTACGATTTGGCAACGGACGCGTCAGTCTACGCGAATCAAGCGTCAGGAAGAGAAGCGACTTCACCCTGACCGTGTGAATCCCAGCGAGTTTTCTCGAGACGGCGACACAGGGACCGAGCCGGCCAGCGGCGCCATTTCTTTCGCGTCAAGCCGTCGCACTCGGGCGAACAACAAGTAAGCGAGGTCGGTGAACCCTTTGGGAAAAGCAACGATGGAGTTGGTTCTGGCTACGATAGGGCAACGAACGTCGGTGTGGGCGACTCGAGCTACATCGGGAAAGGCGGATTGATGTGGACTACAACATTCACCATCACCATGTGAACCCAAAGGAATACCACCACGACGGCCTGGACGAAGAAATCTGGGAGTACTCAAATATATTCGTCGTTACAGTAGCACTGCTGTGGTCCTACGTCAAAATGTTGTAGCGTTTACAAAGCACCGAAAGCTAGTACAAGAAAAGCGAACACAGCGAAAATGATACCTCGGCGCTGACTCACCTTGCTTCCCTCCATCATGTCCATTTCGATGTGGTGTCGGTGCTGTATACTCGGTCCTTCGGTTGAACCAGACGACTCCAGCCAGCGAAACTCGCCTGGTCTGGACTGCTGCTGGTGTTGTTGCGTTGTAAACGTGATGATGTTGTCAAAACAGAGTGTGCCTTGGTAAATCGTTTCGCGCGTAACAAGCCGAGAAGTCGCCCGCGAGCGCAAGGAAGGATAGAAGGGGTCGGGGTGCTCAGACAAGGTAGAGGACGAGTAAGGTCTTCTTCGGGAGAAACTAGAGCCTGGCGTTCGGAGGTGTCGGTCACAGGACGTGGGGGTGTGGTTGTTACCTATATCAGTTTTTGGTAGGGGAAAGTGAGATGTGTGTGAATTGGGTTTTGTTTGTAGAGTTGGGGGACATGGACGAGGCACCATGTTGGTCTCGGCTTAACGATGGGTTCGGCCGAGGTTTTTAGTTGACTTATAACTTCTAGTTTTGTTTTTTTTCACAAAAACATCGGTTATTTTGATTCGAAGTGATCATATCGACGCTCCGTTCGTCGGAATCATGTTGAACCGACGGAAGAATATTATCCAATGAGGTGGGGCGAATTGTTTTTGAGGCAAAACAGTGCGTACTCGAAACCAATAACATAGATGATGGGAACCAGGTTAATAAGTGTTACTTTTGTATCTCCCTTTTCCCCCGGTACGGACCACGAGGTATTTCGCGCGCTCATGTATGTACCTTTGGACGGAAGTAAACTGTCGACACATCTGTAAGCACTCTCATGTCGACCTTATGGTGCAGACAGCGCTATCTGCGGAGGGCCTAGATCGCGAGTGACACGGTTGTATTGCGTTACAGGTAGGTACGATCGTTGGGATCCGTGCGACTCGAGCATTGTGTCGGCGGAGTGCGTTCTCAGAATGCATGTATGCCATACGGTCGGAGTATACCGGCCATACGTCGAAGTATGCCGTACTTATGACGAGGCCTTCTTGCCCGACTCTTCTGCTCGGCGGGGCGTGAGGGCACAGCAGCATGGTGCGGTATCATCGTGTTTTTGTTACATGGAGTATCTGTCGTACCAAACACCTGGATCTTGAGAATATAGTTACAGCAAAATGATCGCGATGTGAACGTTTAGCTTCGGTTATGGGCTGTTTGCGGATGTTGCTGTGTGCTGTTGTCGTGAATCTGTTTTTTTGTTGTTTTTCGAGTAGATTGCAAGACAACTACTCCCAGAGCCCGGTGCCCCCGGTGACGTACATATTCAAACCTGGTAGTGAGATCGATTACTTCGCGAGTTGAGCTCCCATCAGAGGTGTTTTTCTCTTGCAAGATTCGGCCCGCATAAAGCGCATGTACATACATAGGGTATACATAAATCTAAGGAAAACCCACACCGAGTGTGCACGTACAACAATTCGACACGCCGAGAGTCGACGAGGGAGGAAGAAATACTCCATGTGGCTCTTCTCGCGATAGAGATGGAGGCACTCACCCTGATGGTCGTAGTGGGGAAACAGGGCGAGGGGGCTACGTGGCCCCGGATCTGAGTTAAAGGAGTGAAGCTGGAGAAGAAGTGTACTCTAAAGTAGAACTAATACATATATTTTCAGTACACAGTACGCTGCATGCAGTACTACTGTATAGGCAGCAGATGAGAGGGTGAGAACAAAAGAAAAAGCTTCCCGCAGGACGAGGTGTACATATTATATAGAAGCGAAGGTTCCAAAAACACAAAAACACAATCCTAAGAAACTATTTCGTCTACAGCACGCACTATTAATAGTAGTGTTGTAATCCTACAGCAGTAGCAGAGGGTGCCGGGCATCCTAGTTTCTTGGCGAAGATCAGCGAACAAGCGAACAATTGCGTACATATATCGCGAAAACAAAACGCGCGAAACAAGCATCAGGCTGCGAATAACTAGGACACGTAGTATTAACAGTTACTCGGCCGAATGGCCCTGAGCGACTGAAAACACAACAAGGTCGAAAACGTGACCTTCTCGCAGCGACCCTGTACCCTTGGTATATCCAGGCTTTGTCCGTGACGAGCCACGCGGAATACGTCTGTCTCGGGGCCATACCCGCGTTGATAAAGTATACGAATGACCGTTTGTACTATTCTTGGTACCGTAGCAATACCATTAGGCACTGTCTTCTACTTCGTTCCCAGAAGAAACAGAGATTTAGAATAATAGTCTATTGGCGCCTCTAACATCTCCTCACCAAGGCAGGCGTGTACCACCCTCCTGACCAAGGTGGTCAGCTTTGTCCTGCTACTACATGAAACTAAACGACATTGGCAACCCTGGGACAAAGCTTACAGCGACAAACCATGTTGTCGGCACTCAAAATGATGATGTATTCGGAACGCCAAACTCTTGATAATTCAATATACAGGCATCCCTTCAAAATAACACTGGAAGCACAGCAGAGGTTAAACGTTACCGGTATACGACAACTAATACCAAACCAATGGTGGACCAAAAAAATAACCAAAACGTTGAACGACGCCAGCTGATTTGTATATAGAATCAGAAATCGAGGAAACGTTCGAAATAGAAGTAATAATAAGTATCAGGTACGGGACAAAGGTCTAAGACATGGTTTCGGTTAGACCCTGAACCGGGAATTGCGACGCGAGCGTTATGGAATAGATGGACAGGGGGGGGGGGGGGGGGGGAGGGGTGTACTCAATAGGAGAGATGTACTCGATCTCATGCATGGCCGTAGTCGTATGACCATAGACCCTCGCATCCCTACAATGCCGGGACGGAGCATGTCGGGTTTTCACCGACCAGGCAGACATTGCTTGCACCAAGCGCGAAGCGCCGTGAGGTGTCCGGCGAGTCGCATGAAGGGTGAGCTGCATCCTACTAAGAACCGCTTGTGAGGCGGACTTTCTTGCTTATGGATGACAGCTTCAATGAGTTAGTTTAACTTCCGGTGTGGCCACTTCCAGAGACAGCAATGGGAGTACTATGTAACTGCCTCTTGGGTGCCATACCTTGAACACTACGTGATACGATCAATTCCCTTGTGCAAGTAAAAGATTATTTACTTCGCACAAATGATGTAACTAGACGACCAGCTGTGGGCGACCGCCAAAAAAAAAAAAAAAAAAAAAAACGGTATCCTGGATGTCTAGCTCACGTAGTGAGCGGCATGTTTTACAGTGTCGTTGCCAACCGACGCCAACCCAATCCATATATAATATATATATAAAGAGGGGGGGGGGGGGGGGGTTATTAATGGTAGTTGAAATATGTGTTTTTCTGTCGATACTCCACACTGTAAACAGAGTACTGACCCTAACCCCGACTGCCCAGGTTTTTTATCATGAAGATGGACGGTGTAATTGCGAGTTAATGTGTGCACCGGGTATCTAGATATGCTTGATGTCGATGGATAGTTGTAGCAGGATATTACAATGGAAATTAATGTACTGTACAGCAGTAACTGTAGACGCCACAAGTAAATCGACGGCATACGTACGCACACTACCCGTGTTTAGTAGAACGAAAACCTTACTCGCGTAGCGTATACCGTAGTGGCCTAGAACAGACATGTATGTTGTCGCCGCTTCATCAGCCAAACGGTACCAGCATATTTCGTGCCAATCGCCTAGGGCTAAAATTCTGAAAGTCACGAGTATACTCTACACCACTGAGACCCAAAAGAGGTGCCAGGAATGCTGTATAAATACCCTTTGCCACAGCATTAGCAATCACAGAGTCTAACTTGTGAAACATATCATTCGTACCCTACAAGTTCGAGTCCGACTTGGATCGCCAGTAGGGCTACTTCCTGGGGCGGGGGGGGGGGGGGGGGGGGGGGGGGGGGGTATTCCTTCTTAATTTCTCGAGCACATACTCAACGCCGCTGAGATGCCAGAGGATGATATAGAAATATCGCCTAAATTTCATTCGCAGTAGTTGCACTCCCAGCGTCTAGCACACGTATCAAAAATGGAAATGTTGAGAGTTCGACTAAGGTCCGCCAAGACGACTGAGGATGCACACCAGCAACCGCTGCTGGTGAACCTCGACTTGCGTCGCCCTATCCAGCTGAAGCGGCGTGACTTCGCCTGTGTGCCGGGATCCCGAGTACTAGGCTAGGCGTGAGGGGGCCCGTTCCACTTTAGTTTTTTCAAAAGTATGAATCACTCGATTAGGTAATGGGGTTTGCTGTCACTTTTCCCAAGTCAAACATGTATTTCCGCCCGGTGAAAGAAAATATCAAAGTATAATCGAACTCTATTTGTGCACGTAGTTCTCGACGATCGAGAACGGTGCCAATGCGATTATATCGTATCCGGGTGTACTCCAATGCACCTGGTACCTGATGTCTCTGGTGGATGCTACCTATCGTGGAAGGGTGAACGGGGGGGTTCGGAGTATCGCAATTGATTGAGTATCATTCGCGTTGCTTGTCTCCAGGCACCAGCATCGTTGGCAGCGGATCCTTGGATGGAGGGGCCGGTGAAGCAAAGAAAATACCTGTATTGTAGTCAAATCCACAGAATACGCGTGATGGTGTGTGCCACGTTCACCATACTTCGAGGTATCTTGGCATATAGATAAGGAGTACATCGTAGAAGAGAAACCAGTACATAACAGTACAACAGAGGTAGTAGTGTAATGTTTTATTACTAGTATTTCTGGTGAAGGATAAAATTAGCGGAGGCTTGTCGGAGGGAAGCAATCCGAGGTTATTACAGTACCACCCCAGATCTTGGATGCAGCTGGCACTACCGTATTACTACGCGCTACGACATACTGCGGCATACATACCTGGCACTAAGGCCCAATACCGCTGGTCTACGGCCTACTTTTTTTCCCTTGTACATATATGTATATCTATGCAGACAGGCGGCAAGGTGTCAGGAAGCTGCGCTATGTACAGCAGTACAATAGTTGGCAACTATTGTTATACCAATAGAAATAAATTCACTCCTTGACACTCAGTGATGCTGGCGTAGACGGAACGGAGGACGAGGATCCGTTGGCGTGCGTGCGAAGGGCTGTATGGGGCATGTTGTACGCCGATGACGCAGGAATTGTCCCGAAGTCGGCTGAAGGGCTCATGAAAATGTTGACAATCATCAGGTCTTACGGTGTCGGAAAAGACGACAGAGACAATGCTTCTACAAATACCAGACCAGACAACCCTCGCACCACCACTCGTCATCGAAGCATCAAGACAGAGGTATAAGCAGACGGCCCAGTTCTTATACCTAAGCGGCATTTTCAACGAAAACGCTGACCTCTTGCTCGAAATCGACCGACGGATCCGTCTCATGCGAGCATGCCTCAACCGGTTCGGCCCGGAGTGGAGTTGTATGATAGAACGACCGCCCCCCTCAGCCTGAAAGTCCGAATGCTGAAGGCCTAGGTGATTGATACCCTGATGTACGGGTGTGTGACGTGAACCCTCAGAGCGGAACACTTTGCCAAGCTTCCAACGGCTCACCACCAAGTTCTGTTGCCAGTCATTGGCTTCCAGCGCCGATTTCGTACTGACCATACTACGTCCTCGTACGCGAAGTCCCTCAAGATGACACGTTGCGAGCATCGAAACGACCATTCGCAAACGGCGGCTCTTCTTGTGCCGTGGGCGTGGCACGGCAAAGCAAAGAGCGATTACCCAGTCGGGTAACGTTCGGGACGATGGCTGGTGAGGAGAACCCAAGACCTGACGGACCGTTTAAGACCCGGCATAGATGCATAGTCGAAAACCTTAGGGAGCTCCGAGCCACTGAAAGGTCAACGGAACTTTCCCCCGTGGTGTTTGGAGTTGAGACCGCACTGTGGTCCACTGCAGCCAAAAGGAGGGGAAGTGGTACCGGGAGATCCTCGAAACAGCCGAACGGTTCATGGTGAGGTGGCACGAGGATGAGGCTGAGCTGAGTAGGCGGCGCTGCGCATCCGCCGTGGGTGGGGTCCAAGGTAATGGAGGGAGAGGGGGGAACAGGAGGGGAAACTGCGGTAGACAAAAGTATGAATGGAATGGCAGACAGGGTAGTAGGGCACCAGGCCGACTACGAAGTACAACATGCCTATACCACTCGTGCCGCCAACTAGTGCAGCTGGTTCGAACGTGGTCTTCCTTTGTCTTCTTTTTTTCTTTCTTGCGCTGATCTTCTGTGATTTTCATTTCATTTATTTCTCTTCTTTTCTTCTATTGATAAGCCTTATTGTAGGAGTCGTGTGGCGTGGGGGGATGACGAGCCTGCCTTGCTTATTTCCTATTGTCTGACGCCGAGGGGCGGGGAAAAGTTGACGAACGCAGGACGGAGACGGCAGGCAGAGTAGCAAGGTACCAGGCGGACTAGCAGGGAGAACCTGGCTATGCTATTCGTACCACAAACTGCTGCCGCTACCTGAAGGGTGCTTTGTGCTTTGGTTTGTCTTGTTACTTTCCCTTGGTTCTTAGTCTTACTCTGTTTACAAGTACAGTAATGGTGCTTTCTTCTTTTTCTTTCTTTTTCCAGCTCGGTCTTTTCAAGTGTCTGCCACATCCCCTGCGGGGGGTCACGACAGTTTGTTTCTTCTTTTTTTTCTTTTTTCTTCTTCTCTTTCGATATGCCTTCTTCGTTTTTTTTTGTGTGTTATCTTTCGTTTCTCTATGTCATATAATGTGTATGTCGTGCCTGTCGTATATATTACTAGTATAATGACATGCCATTGCAATGTCCACTGTGCTTACTGCATACATGTTGTTGTTGTTGTCTTCACATTAAATCGTTCCTGCTACCCAGCTTCATCAGTGTACCAAGTGTCCGTCCTGATTCCTTATCCTAGAGAGATACTGATTCCGTGGTCACAGACTATGAGACAGAGGAAAACCAAACCAAAAAAAATATAATAATAATAATAATAATAATAATAATAATAAATAATAAATAATAATAATAAATAATAATCGAAAAATTCAAGTGTCAAGCAAGTAAATTGCCAGCGTACTGGGTACGAGAACACAACAACACAAGCAGGACCAAAAAATAAGAGCAAAAAGACAATAAAACCAAAAAACGAAAATTTGAAATGAAAACATGGCAACGTGGTATCTCTGTGGGCGTAGTTTGTGAGCACATAACTTGTATCTCTCTTGGATTGAAGAATCGGCACGGACACCGGTTGTTCTGGATGTCGACGGGTAGAAAGAACGGTTTAATGTGAAGAACACGCACCAAACTTGCCTTGACTGGCACCGAAATACAGCAGTGTTACTACTGTATCAAGTATATATGAACATGTGGTGGTACCCTTTGGTAGGGTTTATGGCACACTCGACCCAAGAGACTCATCCCACAGTGGTAGAAGTTGCACTTTTTGCGGCAAGCCTGTTCGGCCTAAGGAACTCCTGAAGTGAACAACTACCGGATACATACGTTTGACGACAGACACTGACTGTCACACGCCTCGGTCAGATCGTGGTATGTCCGATCTGCCCACAGTAGATCAAGTTCCTCGCCTGTCGTTATGAACGGTTGTGCACGATCTGTATAGCAGTGCACCTCCCACCAGGAAGCATGCGCTACGAGTAGATCATGCGAATTGTACGAGCCCCCCCACAACATGATGAGCAAAAACAACAATCATATGAGATCGGGATTAGATGTGCCTTGAAAGATATAAAAGTCCTGAAGTATTTCATAAATTTGTAAAATCCTCAAGTGCGGGAATCGATTATTTGTTCGAGAGGTATGCACTGTCGCTACATACAGCAGCAGTATGCTACTGTACTACGACACCAGTGTGGGCCCGCAGTCAATAAATTGGGTTCAGATCGGCACGAACAATGACAGCATTGACTCTAAACTCTATGCAATAGAGCTAGATCAAGGTCAGAAACAATAAGGCATTATTGAGCCTTGACACCAAATTGACGTTTCTTCGTAATACCGGGCGTCCACTGCTGTACTGCTGCGCTGTGTAGCGAACATAAATAAATGTTGGTCGGGTATCGCCAACAAATAACTTCTTCGCGGTCAGTCGTGTTTCTGGAGAGAAATTGAGCCCCTCACAGGAAACTCAAACAGTAAAGCACCAGACCTAAGGCGACACTATTATTGTTCGGCACCCTTGACGCACGTTTTTCCTTGCCTGGCATGTCTCCTGTTGTCTTTGATGTTTGATGTGATCTTTGTGTTGATCTTTGATCCGTGGCAAGAAAACAGCCAATTAAAGCCGAGACAACGAAACGGTCAACAAACAGTAAGATATCAGCAGTCAGGAGACATGATGTTCAAGCAAGACGAAACGTGCGCTGTCACGATCGTGGCGGCGAGTTTTCTGCACGTAAATCTACAGCAATTACTTCGTGTCAGTCAAGGCATGTCAAACCAAACTCGGTGTCTGTCAAGGGGTGAAAGCGCCGTCTCCTGGCATATTTGGTAAACAGCCACCAACCAAACAAGTTATACCGCAGGTATTTTCGTATGTAAATTGTGCTTTGTTTTGATTGGCCGATCTAAACAGTCCCTTGGAGGTTTGTGGTATTTAAGTTCGAAGCTTCGACTTTCGAGTCGAGGCGGAGTTGGGGGGCCAGGAACTCGAGTTTAGGAATCAAAGGAGGGAACTAAGGTCAGGGCCTCGATCACGTTGAGTCTATCTCCCTGCCCCGTGCCAACGCGCGTGTGCGGCACCTTCGACTGAGCTCCTCGTCCGAGCGATATTTTCCCGGAATCATAACGCCTTCTGTATGTATGGACAACCCGTTCAAAATCAAAATATGACAAGAATCCACGCGTGGAAGGGTGAACACTGGCTACTCTGCGTTCACTTCGAGTACGCTCGTCCCATAGCATAGGGGCGGGGTGCGATGAGACTGTGGGGTTGAACACGGATGGTGCTTGAGCATCGATAGTTGCAAGGTGAGATGTCCATGCATTCGACAGGACGTTGTTGTCAACAAAACGCAACGTGTGAACGCGTGACAGCACCCCGCCCGTGGCACCGATGGTACACAGGACTTGGTGGCGTATGTATGGCATTGGCCTTATTTTAGACGCGATGGAAAGAACTCATCCCCAACAAGCTCGTTGAGACACCCGCTGATGGTAGACGGACGTACTTGGTGCGCTTTTGGCCGATCTACAACTTGCATCGCTAAACTGCGGTGCTCGTCAGACATCCAAGCTACCTACAGCAGTACGTGCCGCTGCTGCTGCTGCTGCTGCTGCTGCTGCTGCTGCTGCTGTCTTGCCGTCTTCTTGGAACACGTCGTCTACGTGGGCTGTTCTCGCTGTGGAGCTGGTAACCTACTAGCGATCCTGCTGCCACAACGCTACATATGATACACACAACACTACAACTGATTGCTGTACTGGGGTGATGGTAGGGCTGAAGGCGGCAGGGATGTTGTACGAGTCTCCCGCACCCGTCCGCGAGGCGGTGTACTACTATGACACCGGGCCTGCCGTCACCGCGGAGCTCAGCACGAATGCAGCATAAAGCAACTTCAACGAGCTCGTAACAGCAATCCGATCTGCGCAAAGTCACTGCAAACCGATGCGAGTGCTGCAGTGCTCGTACGTGTATATGATAGCATGCAGCCCTACAGCACGGCAGGAGTGCTGTGCCTCTGCTAATGCTCGTGGAGGTAATACTGCAGAGGCGGAAGTCTACAGTACTGTAGTACAGTATTAATAATAATCACCAGGAAATTGTGACCAGAACGTTGGTGCAGCAATTTTCAAAGCCTCGCTTCTGCATATAATACCCCTTGTAAGTAAGAAAGCCCTCGTACGTACGTATACGTACTTCGTTCGAACCGTTTCTGCCTGTTCCGCTCGTCGACCAACGTCCCCCGGATCCTGATCCCAGGCCTAAACCGAACCCTTGTACTTCGCAGGGGAAACAGGCAAAGCCCATGGCAGAGACGCCAGGCGTCAACAATGGAGGCAGACACCACCACGCTCCGATGGTCCTCCTAGATCCCAGGCACATCCAGTTCTACGGCGTCGACGCGACCCTGAGTAGCTCCAACCAACCGCCAAAAACGGCACCCTCCGCCGATCCCGTACCGCCTTCTTCAGCTGATGCTCCAATACCGACCCCTACCGAGACACCGCTACGCGCCGCCCGCAACGCCGACGTTTCTGTGGAAACCCACGGTGGTCCTGCTCGAGACGTTGACCCCGGAACGCCTGGAGCGGGAAACATGCCTCAGCGGCATCATGATCTGCAACAGCAGCAGCAGCAGCAGCAGCAACCGCAGCAAAAGCAGCCAAAGCGACAGCAGCGACCTGGTTTCCCCGTAGGGTCGGGTGCAACGCGAGAGGAACTACTGTCGGCGCCGCCGGCCATGTCGGCGAGGTGCCAGGTGCACCCCGCCCTCATGAAAGATTTGGGGGCCCTCCCCTGGTGACCCTGTCTTGGTGTTGGCTCTTGCGGAAGGGTGGGTGTCAGACGCTACGCCGCGACCACCACACTTCCTGGCACCGGCAGAAAGTGGTTGTGGTACCGGGGAGGGAGAAACGGCTGCCTCTGCGACGTCGAACCCGCGGCATACAGGCGAAGAGCCTGGTGGAGACCTGGAAGGCCTCACCGTCCGAGATAGGGACGATGTCGATGGCGTTGGCATTGGCAACGGCCGGAGCGGCAGCAGTGGTGGAGGTGATGGCTGTGGGATACCAGTGGAGCTGGAACAGAACAGCGTAGGCGCGAGCGGCCGTGGGGTCTCTTCCGGTGACGAGGTTCCATCCGGTTTCGGGGTAGGTGGTAGGGGTGGTCACGCCGCATTCGAGATCCGTTCCTGCGGAGTGGAGGGCCCCGTTCCTGAAACGCTCGAAAAACAGCAACCGCGGCAGCAGCAGATGCTCCCTGTATCGCATGACCAAGGCGCAGCCATTTTATCGGAGAGCGCGGAGCTCAGATGCCTCCTGTGCACGGTCTGGACCAACCCGCACCTGGCGCCGACCCAGGCCGCGGTGGACGGGAGGGTGAACGTTCCCTTGACCGACTCCGACTACCCCCCCCGGGCCGTTTCGGTCATCGTCAGGAGGTTCCGCCGCGGTTGTCCCCACAGGCCGGTCGGGTGACACTGCTGGAGAGCAAGCGGGTACCACGCGAGAAGAAGCCGTGATCGGCAGAGCGGAGGACTCTATCACGTCGAATTTCTTGAGGGCCGCCATCTTTCGACACGCCGCTACGCTGGCCACTTCGGTAGCCGCCTGGGGGGAGAGGGCAAAGGGCGGGAGCGCTGTTGTGGGGGTCATCTCGCTCCGCAGCGCATACGGTGGGCTCGTGGCGGCGGCGGCGGCGGCGGCGGCGGCGGCCGGGGGGGGGGGTAAGCGGGCAATAGGCTTTTGCGGTGCTCCACCCCTGGCGAGTAGAGTTTCCGCGCGAGTTTTAGGGCGGGCGACGCAAATACCGCGTATAGACGCCGGCGTCGGAGGTACCGCCGCGCTTGGCGATAGCACTAGGAAGGGTGTTCTGCCGGCGGCAGCCGATCCCCGGCCGTTTAGCACCGATGACCCCGATCTAATAGCAGATTCCGCTACTATGGCCATCGGTCAAGAGATCCCGGGAAGGCGAGATAACCCGCCGACCATTGCCTCCGAAGTTCATGATGAGAGGGGGAAAGAAAACGAGGACGAGGAGGAGAAGGAGGCGAGGGCGCGGGGAGCGCAGCACAGAGGTCCGCTTGGCACGGAAACGTGGCGTGCACCCCCCTTCCGGCCTTTGCCCCTGCCTCCGGAGTACACGTCCTTGGTAAAGCGCTCCCTCCGTCATCTCGTCGTGTCCTGCGGATGCGAGATTGCCGTTCCCGCCTGCCCGGACTCCTCCATCGATGAAACGGCGGGGATGGGTGGACCGGGCGATGCAGGTGGTCGTGGGGGGGGGGGCGGGGGCGGCACCGGCGCCGGCGACCAGCGGACAGTACCACGCTTGTTCGCATCGGCACCTTCTCGACCGCCGACGGCGGTAGCGAGATGTCGCACTTTGGCGGGGTCCACCCCGACGGCGGCAACGATATCGGCGGTAACCTGAGCACCGCCGGTACCAGCAGAAGCGGTACTGGTGCTTCTAGCGCCACAGGGGCATCACTCGCACCGTCCCGTTCGGAGATTTCTCCCTCGAGACCTGTGATGGCTGGCGGCGGCTGGGGGGTCCGTCGAGAGGGTGCCCTAGCGGCGCTCTTGAGGGGCGCGGTGTGCGCCATCGGGTCAGACTCGCTCGTTCTCGTGGAAGCAGAGGACCGCGCTGGTGCGTCGGATGCCGGGGAGTTGCGGGGACTCCACGGGGTTTGGACCCCGGGAAGGGGGAACGGAGGTGACGGTGATGGTGGCGGTGGCGGTGGCGCAAAGATGTCTGGTGCGGGCCAGAAAGGTGAGGGGGGGGGAGTGGTGGGGGGGGGTGCTCGATATACTCACGGAGGCGTTTCATTGCGGCTGTCGGCGGTTTTCGTTCGGTGATACGATGGGACAGGACGAAACGGTGATGAGGAGTGTCAGCGCGTATTCACGCACGCTTAGATGCTGGTGTCTCCCTCTCGTACCATTTTCTTTCTCGCTTGGTACCACACTGTTTCGTCCAGCGTTGCCCCCGTGTCGTGCCTCGCACTGCCCCTCGCCGTGCCTTGTTTCGCCAGAGAGCCGTGCACGAACCTGACTTGTCCGTCTTGACGCGTCCCACCACCTCGCTGCTCCTGTTGCTGCTGCAGGGGGAGCCGACCAGGTCGGGGCGCGGGGACGAGGGGACGTGAGAAAGTTGTCAGCGTCTCCGACAGACGCCCTGGTGGAGCTGATGCTGCTGCCCATGACTGCGGCGAAACCTCCTCGAGAAGGTGAGAGAGCGCTCTTCCCACCCCGCTGACAACCTCTCGCCGGTGTTCAAGGCCCTTACCCCCTTTCCGGAGACTGATCGTGTAGTCCTCGGAGGAGGACTAAGTCAAGTGTTGCAGGTGTCAAACGGTCAGAAGACGCTGCTCAGAGCCGCGTTTTTGTAGCCCCCACCACCCGGCGCGCCCCTGGTTTGAGCCGTTCGGTCTCACAGCACCGGCATACGTGCTCTTGCGAGGGCTACGACTTGTGTCCCCTGTACGCCAGAGCTCCACCACTGAGAGGCCGGACGATATCGTTTTTGTGGTTCGTGCCTGTACGGTATCGTACCAGCTACCAGCTGCCATCTCTTCGAGAGACTCGTGCGGGGGAATGTGTTGAAATAATCCCTCCGCGGTTTGCGTTTTGCGGGACATGTAACCGTTTTGGCTTTCTAAGCTCTTTCCTCCCCCCGGGGGAACGCGTTTAAATGAAACTCCTCCGCTTTTTGCGGGGCATCAAGCCGTCCTTTTTCTTCGTACGGCTTCTTCCCCGGGAAAGTCCGTTTTATTTTTTTTTGTTCCGCTTGTTTACGGCGCATGTAACTGTCGTGACATTCCATGCTCTCTTTTCTTTCTCTCCCTTGCACAGGATCGACGCCCTTGGAGTTCCTCGTTCCCAGAGGCGTTTTGCTGACGGGGCCGCCCGGGGTGGGCAAAACGTTTGCCGTCAGGAGCGCGGTGGAAACCGTCCGCAATATTTCTTCCGAGGGCGGGGAAACGCTTTTTCAGGTGCGCCGTCGGTGCACGGTACGGCGGTGGCGGTCTATGGCTTGTTTTTGCCGAGGTTGTCATATCCGCTGTGGAGCCCATGGGTTGTCTGGTGGGGGGGAAGGGGAAGGGTTGTGGGGGGGCAGGGGGGGGGCGGAGATCGTTGATGGAGGAAGAGGTTCCGTGACCTTAGTTGATCGTATTTTTGTTACGTCATACGTACGGGTATACCTGTTGTCGTCGTTTACATTATCTCTCGAAAGACGGGAGAGCTCTTCTCAACGCGTATCGAGCGCGGCAGCCGTTCCCTCTGTGGTTGTACGATAAATTAATATTGGTGTTGGCGGTCGTTGGGTGCCTTGCAAAAAAGGCGACCTGATGAGGCGGGGAGGGCTTGGCTCCATGCCGTCGTTCGTCAACGCTCTCGTAGTCAACTGTGACGAAGGTAAGTTAGGTTGGCTTGAAAGCGCCCGAAACACGGATTCACGCTCACGAGAGATTAGGGCTGTCGGGGAACGTATGCGTTCGTGTGAACCTTCCACTAGGCTAGGGGCTGAGCCTTGTTTTGTTCTTCTCGTAGGTAGTTTTTCGGATCACCAACGAACACACGTTTCTGTTAGTCGTCAATCGATTGCAGGGGAACCCCTAGACACGATCGGGCTGCTTCCTGTTGGGGCACTGCTTCGTCCTTGCGTAACCTCCCCCCCCCCCCCCCCCCCGTCGCTCCCTTGCGAACGCGCTTGGTTTTCATTTTTAGGTTTTGTACGTCCTATCAATAGTTGGTTTTTCTTGCGGCAACCATGAAGTCACGATTGTCCCTACCGTACCTTGCTGCCGTACGTTGTGTACTTAGAGCTCCCCCGTTCCCATGTGTTTCCCGCCTGCACGCCACTGAAAGCCCGATAGTTGCGCGACTGTTGATGTGCTCGACTTTGGCTCGGTGTACGGACTCCTTGTTTGCTGGTATCGAGACGAAACACAATTTTAAACAAACAAACAAACTCGAAAAGGGCATCTACGTCTCCTCCTTGAATGGCGGTATACCCACCGAGCTGGTGCGGTTGAACAACTCTGAAATTCGAGGGGGTTTTCTCGTGTCGCGTTGCCTCGACTGATCAGAGGACAGCAGGGTACATACTTGCACCCAGTCGCTGCGCGAGGGAGCTATGACATGTTGAGCCTCACAAGCGCCGACCGAAATTTCTTCGACGACCTTCACCCACTACTCCGCCCCGCCGCCAGCCCACGACCCGCTTCCATATTGCCGAAACCCCTTATGACGTCACCGGCGCACATACCTCCCCCCGCGCCCCTGTGTGACGATGTGTGTCTTTCGGGGTATTAGGTCCAACTCACCACGCTCAACGGAGCAGAAATTTTGTCGCTGGGCCAATGGGAAGCTTGCGAGGCTCTCCGGGAGGCGTTTTTCCTCGGCGGAGAACTGGAGCAGAGATTCAACTCGACAAGGGCGGCGCGGGTTTCCCAACACAATCGGCAGGCGTTGCGCCGTTATTTTCTTGGACGAGGCGGACGCCCTGCTTGCAAGGTGACACACGCAGACATGGATTTTAGTTCTGCAGACAGTACATCCGAGTCTAATTTTGAGTAGTTTGACCCTCCAAAGGTGGGTACAGTACATCCGAGTCTAACGCTATTATTAATAAGACCTAAGGTACACACAAGCACCTAGATATTTCCCTATTTTCACTATTTACGGGGGACCATAGTAAGTAGGACCAAAAATTGTTAGTAAAAATAGTTAAATATATAGGTTTTATGTATACCATAGGTCTTATTAACTATGGACCCCCGTAATAGTAACGACAAACTATGATCCCTCGTAACAATAGTCGTGATAATATGTGTGTACGTATATTTGTCAAATTTTCGTACTTTTGCCAACTTTTCTCTTCGCACGAGCACTTTTAGGCAAAACAGTAAGTACACGGACACGGGAAGCCCTGCCGGACACATTGGTCTAGGTCTCGGCGCGATCCGTGCACTCTGAAGCGCGTGGCAGGCGCTTAAAATTTTTTTTTCCGGCGGGAGTGGATAAGACGATTTCCCTGGTTTCGGTAAAGAGGCCTTATTTTGTACGTACGTATATCGGTACATTGCCATGCTCTCTGTTTTCTCCCCCCGGCTCATCATACATTTTTTTTGGGTTGTTGACGGAGCACGGACCACCGCCTAGAGAACAATACACACAGCAGTGCACAGAGCGTGCTTACCTCCAGCTTCCTACAGCACCACAACCAACCCTGCTGCCCAGCAGCAGCAGTGAGCACACCTTGCGCGTATGGATGATGGTGCTGCGGCTCATTCGTACAGCAGCGTTCGTAATATACTTACAGCAGCACATACATACAGTAGTTCTGATTGCAGTGTGTCCTACATTGCTGATCGATAGATCCTAGAGCCAGCTGAAAGGGGATCAGTACACGTACGTTCCTCGCGTTGCATTTTACAGCAGTACTGCTGAGTATGCTGTCGTCCCTGTACAAGCTACTCTACTGCTGTAGAAGATCGTGCAAAGTGTTTTAGATTGCGTAAAAAACACGACATGCCAGTTGTACGAGCGCTGTTCTAGCGTATAGGTTTAAATTGCACTAAGAACTTGCTGGATAACATTTTCGTTTGCGAGGTTCGACTCGCACCATCCCCGTTTTTTTTTTTTTCTTAATCTCAATTTTGACTATTTTTGTACCACAGAACTACAACAGAGTACTACAGCAGTAGTAATAATAATACATTCGTCCACACCTTGCTTTTCTGAACGTATAATGTGATAGAGTACATGTTACTTGTGTGTTTTAGCCCAGATTAAAGAGTTTGGGCTGCGCGCTTGCGTGTGGCGTGCGTTCATACCTCAACATTTCACAGCTACTCCGAATACTTGGGAGTTTATAAAGCAAAGTATGTTCGAGAAAATACTGCTGCTATTACCGTAGGTACTTCGTACACTCGCAGTATTTCGGGGTTTTTGTACTCGAGATACTGCGAGTACTCGCAGTATTTTGAGGTTCTGTAGACACTACTGCGTATAATTTCTTCGGGCTCGCACTAATGCGGGGTTCGCTTCGCGCTCGCACTAATGCGGGGTTCGCTACTGCTGCTGGCATGGATACCGCCTGTTGTGCTTCAAGTATCTCGGGGTTCTGTACCGCGGGTACTACAAGTATACCAGTAAGTACTAGTCTAGTAATAGCAGTATTTCGTCGATTGGTAGTGTTCGTACTGCTGCTTCTTCTGCGAGACTCAGTACTCGCAGTACTGAAATACCCTCAATATGCCCAGTATACTTCGAGTATGTGAAGTATACTTCAACCGTTTGTGCGCCGTGTCGACAAGTCTCAGGCCCAGCGTTCGGCACAAAACACACCCAGATAATCCCACACGAGTGGGAGCTGGAGCAAACTACTTTCGCTGGAGACAACTTGAGCACTCAAAGCAGTCTGCCAGTATTTCGATATAATATTATGCATGACTGCTGCGAATGCTCTCAGTATCTCGAGGCTCTGTACTGTGCGCATATATTGCCTTTACCCCAAGTAAGTATTTATGTCGTGTTTCGATACTACTGCGGGTACATACTTTAAGCAACCTGTATTCTCGGGGTTCGGTACTGCTCACACTCTCATTACTCTGAGTATTTAGGCCTTTTCTTAGTACTCGCAGTAGTTTTTGCCGCCTGTATTCCAATACTCTCAGTACTCGGACTACGATTTGTTCTGGAGCATTTACCTGTGAAACCTTGATATTGTACCCTGAGCACCAAGAAACATTTATTTTGGGGGAACATATATATTGTAGTACCAGTATTACGGGGGTCCATAGTTAACGGGACCAAATTTTGTTAGTAAAAGTAGGAAAATATATAGGTTTTTATGTACACCATGGGTCCTGTTAACTATGGACCCCCGTAATAGTATGTATGTATATTGTGCACCTTATTACTCAGCCGGTCACAAAGTATTATGGCGCAACCTCGACCTCGCGCAACTTTTATGTACTTACGAAGTAATCGCCGCGAGTCAGCTGGATCATATATCTCAACTTACCGATATCCTATTGTATATTATTGTAGTAATTAATGATCCCACACTAATTCCGCGAACAGCAGTATAATATAGTCTGTCCTCAAAAAATATGATATGTGTGTTCTTCGCGTTAAAATGATGGGTGGGTGCAGGTGCTACTTCTAAAATAGTGTGCAGGGTTTCATACGCGTATTATTCTTTCGCTCTTGCGCCACTCCCCTAATAATACGGCACCTCCCGGAGGGGAACCTTGTGCTGAATATGAATCTGCACCGAAATATAATGACCAATTCTATACGAGTATTAGTTTTCAAAATAAAATGTCATAATATATAGGGACGGAGTGGTATATAATTCTGAATATTTTATCCCCGAAGGCAATAATTTTTCGACTCTTAACAGTTCCAAATACTTTGTTCACCAAGGACCAAAAAAAAAAACGAACCAACTCCGACTCCGAATAGCGTGTCCGCAGAGGAAATGATCATTCAACCTTAAATTCTAGAGGATTTGTTTTTTTTTTTCGTGAATTTTGTCCCCGAAGGATCAAAACGATGAGCCAACTTTTAACTCCAGATAGGTTGTCGTTTCAAAGGAGACACTGCTCCAAACCTAACTCCAGTTATTTAGTCCGACCCTAACTGCTGCAGTGCTCCCCCCGAAACGCGGGGGAACTGTCCAACTCGAATTCCACGTAGTGTCTCACCAAAGGAAGCGATCATCCAACCATTCGTGCTCAGCAGTTATTTACCATAGGAAAAATAGCTCAGCCAACCTTAATTCCAATAGGTTTATCCTCCGAGGAGAAATATTACCCGACTCTATACTCCTCCAAGTCTTTGACCTCAACCCAACAGCCGGTTGGGTTCCGAAAAAAGGAGCAGTACCTGCTGAAAGTACGTAACTTGGATGGGTTTGTTTTTTCCTTTTTAAGGCGCCACCGTTGTAGGTCACGTTTTTTTTTTTTGTTTTTTCCCCCCCCCCCCCCCCCCCCCCCCCCCCCCCCCCCCCCGCCTTGCTGTTGTCTCTGGGAGTGGCTACACCGGATATTAAATGAACTCATTGTCATCCATATGCAAGAAAGTCCGCCTCACAAGCGGTTCTTGGTAGGATGCAGCTCACTCCTCGTGCGACTCGCCGGACCACCGACTTCACGGCGCTTCGCGCTCGGTGCGAGCAATGTTTATGCCCTGGTCGGTGAAAACCCGACGTGCTCCGTCCCGGCATTGTAATGACACGAGGGTCTATGGCCATACGACTATCGCCATGCATGATATTGAGTGTATCTCTCTTATCGAGTACACCCCCCCCCCCCCCCCCCCCTGCTGGCTGGCAGGCGTGATCGGGACGGAGATAAGGCCGGGGGTGGGGACGGGGCGCGGGCGCTTGCGCAGCTGCTGACGCTGATGGACGGCTTCCACAAGGCGGAGGGGTCGCATGTTCTGGTGTTTGGGGCGACGAACAGGTGACGACTCTATCCCTTCTATTGCGGGGAAACCTGGTGTGGCAATGGGAACGAAATAGGGCGTGGGAGCAATTGGAGGTATACGACTGTATTCCTTCTGTTGCGGGGGAACCTGCTGTAGTAATCAGAACCAACTAGGGTTTGTAAAGATAGAGAGGTATAACCCGGTGTTTGGATCCGTTGTACGCTCTGACTGCTACGCCTCCGCGTACTTTATGGAGACCCCTGCGGTAGATATTATCCAAACTATATGGCGAGAACTTGTACAGCAGTAATCAAAACGAACGATACCTTTGTTTTTGTTGGCGTCGTCGACCGTCTTCTACGAGCGGAGCGTGTGAGCAACCCCCGCCAGCCAGCGTTTCGGGTGTGTTGAGGTGACGATACGCCCCCGTTGCGGTGCGAGACTCCTCTGCTTGCGTTGTGACTCGAGACACCATTTTTTTTTTTGTGTTTTCATTCCCATCCCGCAAAATACGCAGTGGTCGTTCGTTGCATTGTGTAACCGCCACCCCTCTCTCTTGGCGTTGTTTGTCCCCCCTTTTCAAGTATGTCCTAAGATGTTTTGAGAGGGCGGTTTCCGCGGCGCAGGGGTAAGGGTAAGGGGCGGGCGGAGCGTGCTGTGATGGGTCTAGAGAGTCGTCATCTCGTGGTGTCAATTGTTATTTGAGAATGCCACGGCAGTTTGCTTCGGAGGGCCGCTCATTTGCCATTTTTTGAGGGGTGGGACAGGGAGAAGGAGGGAAGGGGAAAGGAGCTGGGGGAATGCACTCGATATCATGCATTGCCTCGGTGTTTTGACCGTAGGCCCTCGCATCCCTGTAGTGCCGAGACGAAGCAGTGGGAGGGGGGGGGGGGGGGGGGTTGTGGCGCGAGGCGTACTCATATTTTGCTTGCAATAGTGGTTTGATCGGTTGACCACGCATTCGTTTCGAGACGGAGCAACGCTCCTATTTTTCCTATTAGATACTTCTGATTAGAGATGCCGGCAACAGTTGGACGATATTGCCGTCTTGGAGGAGTGAACAAGAAACGGGGGGGGGAGGGGGTCATGCTCATTTGTTGCTTGCCTAGGTCATTCGACCACTGACCACGCATCCCTTTCGAGACGGAGCATCGTTCCCACTCCAAATAGAGACACGTTCCCACTCCAAATAGAGACACCTCCAATGGTTGGATGATTTCCTGTTTTGGAGGAGGGGACAGGGAATGGGGCGATGAGAAAGGAAGAGGGAGGCGTACTCGTACCATGCATGGCCGTAGTCGTATGACTATAGACCCTCGCATCCCTACAATGCCGGGACGGAGCACGTCAGGCTGTCACCGACCAGGGGGGGAAGGGGAGGGGACGGGGCGAGGCGAGGCGGGCGGCGAGTGCTTGGGCATGTTGCGGGTGTCGTTGTGCAAGCGAAGGGAGCAGCAGCAACTGAGAGATGTCCAGGAGAAACGAACAACCGAAGCCGAACAGAAGGGACCAACCACCCCCCGGGAGGGGAACGAACCTCGCGGACATTTTTGTTTCTGCCGGTTCGTCGGTCTTCCTTGGGAGAGCACCGCCGGCACGGCACGAGCTGTTGTTGGTATTGGTGTTTGTAGCGGTAGTGATGTTGGTACTGGTGTTGGTGTTGGTGTTGGTTGCTGGTGTTGGTATTTGTGGTGTTGGGTGGTGTTGGTGATGTTGTTGGCGACGGGGCGTTCTACGACATACGCTCACCCTAAACTTTCTGAGGCTCCTCACGTGGAGAGCTCCATATCAGATGGCATCCCCATGAGTAACCGAAAGGCCCAAGTATACAAAAAACATCATTTTTTTCGAAAAGAAGATTGGCATCATTCCGACGGTTTCGGGTTAAGTAGCCCCGTTGTTCAGAAAAACATTTTTTGGCGGAAGTGTGCTGCCTCTATCGTAAAACGCGTCTGACGATGCTGCTGTTGGTGTTGGTGTTGGTCACGGTGGTTGTGCTGATGTTGCGATTTGTTCGTGTTTTGAGTCGTTGTCGGGGGGGGTGTTGTGATTGTTCGGTGTTGGTGTCGCCATCGTTCTGGAAGGCAAACCGTTCATTTGTGTTCCTCCCTAAACATACAGATTTAACTCAGACCAGCTTCTCATCCGCGCGCTTCGCGGGCCTGCCTTGCTTCCTCCGTGAACTCACTCGCTCTCGCGCGCGCTCTCTCGAGCAGGCCGGCGGACCTGGACCCCGCTCTGCGTCGCCCCGGCAGGTTCGACCGAGAGCTTGCGCTGCCCCCCCCGGACCTTCGAGCACGGGCGGACATCCTCCGACACCACCTCAAGGGTGTGAAGGTACGAAGCATACAACCAACACTCGCCGTTTGAGGCGCTTTTGTCGCGCAATACGGTGTGCTTCTCTACGTATGTTTGCTGTTTTTATATCGTATTGCTTTTTTTTTTCCGATTTAAATGAAGCTGTAGGAATGTAGATGGTGCCTTGCGTTCGGAGCGCCTTGCATAAGGCGCTCGGTATCTCCTATCTCTTTATCTCAAACCAACGCCCCAACGGGGGTAGAGTGGACCGTAGCTGGACCAAGTCCGGCGGGAAAGCCTCATAGCCTCGGTTTTTGTGAGTGGGTGAGCTCGCGCAAGTCCCACACTACCCGGAAGAAATGACTCTCCCGGGTGGCTATCTTCCACCGCACCTGCTCCTGTCGGGGGTCAGGTCGGGTCGACTTGCCTAAACTCCAGGGGTAACAGCAGCCTGTTTTGATGTTGCAACGGGAACTACGGGCTAAATTGACGCACGACACCAAACCTGAGCGTGGAAGTGTGGTGGGCTTAACCTTTAGTTTCACCAATCCGCCGGAGGATTAAAAAAAAAAGATACGAAAAAATATACTCAACCCGTCTTTTTTTTGTCGCGGAAACCGACCAACATTTCTATGCGCTACAGTAGTCCTATCCCAACCAGACGTGCAGAGACTGCCTCTGCCATGAAACTTCCGCCCTTGTACTCCTCCTCTTTTCTCCTTTTGGTTGATTTCCCGAGGGCTTTTTCTGCCAAGCAGACCGGCGGGGGAATTGGCTCCGGCCTTTCTCGATACACTCTGTTGTTGCCAATACTTTGACCCCACTCGCACAAGCCGCGTTTGGGTCCGTGCAGTGGACGAGCGTACTATTAGTATTACGGGTGACCATAGTAAATAGGACCTACGATAAACACAAAACCCTATCTATTTACGTTTTTTTTTTTTCTGACAAAACGAACAGACGCGGACGGCACTTGCTTGTGCTTGCATCGTTTTTCGTTTTGGGCGCTTGATCGTTGGACCCCACTCGTAGTAGGATAACTTACCGCTACACCTCGTGCGCGACGCGACACGTGCAGGTGATCGGGGGAGAGGGTGCGATCTCCGCGGCGGCGTTGAAGTGCGTGGGGTATGTCGGCGCCGACCTCGCGGCCCTTGCGCGCCAGGCGGTCCTGCTAGCGGCGAGGTGAGCGTTTGGTTTCTTGTGCGTGTGTGTGTCTGTGTGTGTGTTTTGTGTGTGCATGTGTGGGTGGGTGGGTGTGTGTGTGTTTTTTTTTTTATCTGTGTCGTGTTTGTTTGTACAGGATTTTCTGTAGGATGGTGCTCTGTGTCTTTTGAATGTGTGCGTGTTTTTTTTTTGTCTTGTACATTTTTTTTTTTTTTTTTTGTGGACGGTTTTCGTTGTGTGTGTTCCTTATTGTTAGTTTCGTGGGTGTGTTCGTTGCGTGTTTTCTCGGCTATTTTGTCGTGGGGTATTTGGTTTCGGTGTTTCCTTTGTAAAATGAACTGGGTGTGTGTGTTTTTTTTTTTCTTTTTTTGGAGGGGGGGGGGTGACTACGGGCGCCTTTCTTGTGCGTGTTTGTTTGTCGGTCCGTCTTGTGCGTGTTTTTTTTTTTTTTTTTTGTGAAGTTTTTCCCAGTGTCACGGTTGGTCTTGCTTTTCTTGTCTGCTGTTTCTCACAGAACTTTTGTTGTGGAAGTAGGGAGTTCCAGGCACATTTCGTGTGCAGTTTTATTTTTGTGCGTTTTCGTGTTCACCGCCAATATGCGTCGATCGAGAGACGTTGGCGGTACAGGCAGGGGGGGGGGGGGGGGGGGGGGATGCATCCACCGCTGGGGTGGAAGACGCGAACATTGCCTCGCAGGGGTAGGACCTAATTGTTCTGGGACTCCTCTCTTGGGCAGCTACATAATAATCCGTACTATTAGTAAGTCATATACATTAATGTCCGTACTATTAGTGAGTCATTGATAAGTCGCCCAAAAACTGACTTTTGAGTGCCAGGGTATCTGGGAGGCGTTACCCGATGCGAAAGTATGTACCGGGTAGGCGCTACCGGCAGGTACTACCGATAAGGCGGTGCCGTTGTCCAGGAGTCTGTTACTGCGGGGGTCCGTAGTTAACAGGACGAAATATTGTTAGTAAAAATAGGTAAACATATAGTTTTTTTTTTTAATGTATACCATAGGTCCTATTAACTATGGACTCCCGTATTACTACGGCCGACTCGTGCTGCATATCCCGTAATACTGCGGCCGACATCGTTGATCACCACCGCTGCCCAACACTCGCCGCCGACGAGCACGTGCGAGCGCCTGCCTAAAAATCACACAAAGACACAGCACAGCACAGCAAAGCACAGCAAAGCACAGCACAGCATACCACCGTGATCGGGGGTTGTACTTTTTTTTTTTTTCTTTTTCGCTGATTAACCACCCCCGTAGTTTGTATCTGGTGACAAACGAAACGGCTCCGGCGCTGTGATGATTATGTTTTTTTTTGCTTTTGTGTTTGGAGGCTGACACGCGCGTCTTCACGAGGAGAGGCTTCCGTGTGGGTCGGCGAATGGGTGTTCATATAGTCGCGGCCGTGTCTATTATACCCGTAGGCGGCGGAGATTTTCTTGTTTGTTTGTTTGTTTGTTTTTTTTTTTTTTTTTTTTTCGCGCTTCCCCTCGCACTCTTACCCTCGAGAGCTGATAATCTCGCGCTGTTGACCCTCGCTCCCGCGACACGCTCGGCTCTGGCGTGTTGCTGCGATCTGAAACGCAGGAAGCAAGGTGCTCTCCAGCCACTGCCCGCGAATCATTCGGAGGCGTTGGGATCCGCCGGGGTTGCGAGAGGAGCAGAAGGAGGGGAGCCAGGGGTCGGGGCTGATGTTCTCGCGGCGGCGATGGAGAAGGTAACTCGGCGTTCCGATTGCGGGGGGGGGGGGGGGGGGGGGGGGTGGCGGAAGGGGGTACTCATTTGGTGCTTGCCTTAGCCCTTTATTTTCCCGATTGACCTCGAAGCCCTTTCGAGGCGGAGAAACCGTCCCTACTCCTGTTAATAATCGAGACACCTTCAACATTTGGGCGGCGCGTGGGCATGTACTCACGGCCAAGCATGTTTACAAGGTCGGGACGGAGCACGTCGGGTTTTCACCGATCCGGCTGACCTGTTGCTTGCGCCAAGCGCGAAGCCCCGTGAGGTTGTTCGACGAGTCGCAAGGAGGGTTAGCTGCATGCTATGAGGGACCGCTTGTGACGCGGACTTTCTTCAAATATAGGGATGTCAGCGTTTTTTGAAGGGGGGGGGGTGTACTCATCATCAGACATGGGCGCAGTCGAAGGGGGGGGGGTGAGGTATGGAGGGGTCTGACTCGGCCGGTTGTCGGAAGAGTTTTTTTTTTTTTTTGGTTGTTCGGCGTATTGCGTTCGCACTGCCGGGATTGGAGAGGCAAGGTGCCCCCACGTCGGCCAGAGCATCTACAGATAGATCATCTACAGATAGAGCATCTGCAGGCAGATGATCTACAGATAGAGCACCTGCAAACAGATGATCTACAGATAGAGCACCTGTAGACAGATGATCTACAGATAGAGCATCCGCAGACAGATGATCTACAGATAGAGCATCTGCAGACATATGATCTACAGATAGAGCATCTACAGACAGATGATCTACAGATAGAGCACCTTCAGACAGATGATCTACAGATATAGCACCTGCATGTAGATATCTACGGACAGATCATCGACAGATACACCACCTACAGATCGATCATCTACAGACAGATGATCTACAGATAGATCATCTACAGACATATGATCTACAGATAGATCATCTGCATGTAGATATCTACAGATAGATATCTGCATGTAGATATCTACGGACAGATCATTGACAGATACATCATCCACAGATAGATCATCTACACCCTGCGAGATGTCGTGCCAGGATGATTCCAGCGCAGATCACAGGAAACGTATGCTACAAGTGGGCCGAAGCCGAATGCCAGGTGTACGACTCCCGCCAGGCGGCATGATTCGTATAGATGCGGCATTGCATCTGCTATGTCTGATCCGAAACATCCACCAGGTGTGTCACGAGAGCGGGGACCGGCGTAGTAAATAGGACCAAATATTGTTGGTAAAATTATGGAAGTAGATAGGCTTTTATGTAAGCCATAAGTCCTATTAACTATGGACCCCCGCGATAGAATTTCAGACAAGGGTTACTTCGCAGTGCTGGGACTACTCAATGGTTCTGATGATGGTGAGTTGGCAGTGCTATACTGGACTTTTTGGCATTTGCGAAGCGGTCATTTTATGGTGCCGTATCTACACTTGTTGAATTTAGAGAAGGAGCACGAGCACAGTGCCACGACTACCACAACTTTGGAGAAGGCTCATTTTGCCGCGATATGTAAACTGCCTGAAATTTGGAGACCTTGATTTGTTTTGCAATGCTACTACTACTACTACTACTACTACTACTACTACTACTACTACTACTACTACTACTTCTACTGGAATTCAGAATTCAGAGAAGGACTTCCTCCCCAGTGCCAGAACTACTTGGATTTCAAAGACGGTCACCGTGGGAAGGCACCGACAGCACAAGCTCTTCCGTAATACCGGCATCAGAGAATGGGGTAACGTTGCGGTAACTTTTGCGGTAACTTTTGCGGTAACTTTTGCGGTAATCCTAGCACACGTCCTATCGCACCGCTGGGTCCCCACACAGCTCGGCCAACTTTGCTGTAATCTCGTTCCCTCCAAACGCCAACGAGCGCCCAACTGCTGAAGGCGTGTCTCTATCAGAGGTATGAACCTTGCCCCGTCTCGAAAAGATGCATGATCAATGATCAAATCGACTATTAATAGGACAAGCAACAAAGGATTGCGCACCCCCCCCCCGTATATAGTACGCCTGATATATATATATATATAGGTTGGGTTGGCGTGGGTTTGGCGGCGACGCTGTAAAACACGCCTCTCACCGCGTGAGCTAGAGACCGCCAGGGTATCGTTTTTTATTTATTTATTTTTTTTTTGCGGCTACCACGGCTGGCGGTCGAGTTAGATCATTATTGTGCGGGGAGAACCTTTACTCCGCACAAGGGGGGTGATCGTATCACGTAGTGTGTATTTGGTGAGGCACCCACGAGGGAGTTACATTGTAAACCCATGGCTGTCTCTGGAAGAGGCCACACCAGAAATTAAATCAATTCATTGATGCTGTCATCCACATGCAAGAAAATCCGCCTCTAAAGCGAGGTTATTAGTACTAATTGGACGCAACTCACCCTTCATGCGACTCGCCCAACACCTCACGGCGCTTCGCGCTTGTTGCAAGCAATGTCTGCCTGGCCGGTGAGAACCCAACGCGCTCCGTCCCGGCATTGTGGGGATGCGAGGGTCTATGGTCACACGACTACGGCCATGCATGATGGTGAGTACCCCCCCCCCTGCTAAAAACGCCCTTCTCCACCACACCGCCGCATATGTTTCTCAACGTGTGTTTTTTTTGTGGCCAGGTCGGGGCATCCTCGCTACGTGGTCACCACGTCACCGTGCCCGATACACCATGGTCTGACATTGGCGGCATGGATGAGGTGCGGTGTAGGTATTTCATGGTGGACGGAGGGGAGTGAAAGTTGGGGGGGGGGGGGGGGGGTGTACTCGATAGGAGAGCGGTACTCGATCTCATGCATGGCCGTAGTCGTAGGACCATAGACCCTCGCATCCCTACAATACCGGGACGGAGCGTGTCCGGTTTTCACCGACCAGGCAGACATTGCTTGCACCAAGCGCGAAGCGCCGTCAGGTGTCCGGCTAGTCGCATGAAGGGTGAGCTGCATCCTACTAAGAACCGCTTGTGAGGCGGACTTGCATACGGATGACAGCTTCAATGAGTTAGTTTAATTTCCGGTGTGGTCACTTCCAGAGACTGCAATGGGAGTACTATGTAACTGCCTCTTGGGTGCCTTACCTTGAACACTACGTGATACGACCAATTCCCTTGTGCAGAGTAAAGGTTCTTTACCTCGCACAAATGATCTAACTAGACGACCAGCTGTGGGCGACCGCCAAAAAAAAAAACAAAAAGAAAACGGTACCCTACATGTCTAGCTCACGCAGTAAGCGGCATGTTTTACAGTGTCGTTGCCAACCGACGCCAACCCAACCCATATATAATATATATAATAAGGGGGGAGGGTTGGGGGGGGGGGGGGGGGGGTATACTCATGTCATGCATGGCCGTAGTCGTACGAAATGTGATCATAATACTGTAGGCTCTCGCATCTCCACAATTGACTAGACGGAGCACGTCGTGTTTTTTTCACTGACCAAGCAGACATTCATTGCCAACCAAGCGAAACGCGAGGCGTTGGGGGGCGAGTCGCGTGAAGGGTGGGCGTGCATCCTACCAGTATTCGCTTTTGAGGCGGGCTTGCAACGGATGAGAGCCTCGAAGTGATTGATCTGTTGCGAAGGGTGGGGGTTGTGGGCGGGTCTTGGTGGGAGGAAGCAAGTCCCGCGCACGCTTTTGGAACAGATACGCGGGTACTGGCGTGCACGAAAGCGCGCTTGCGGCGTCAAACTCCAGTTTTGTGCGGCACGCGCGCGCGCAGGCAGCGCGAGTTCGCGTGAAGTCAGTTGTGTCTAGGGACTGGGCAGGAGAGAGCCCTGCGCCCCGGTAGTGTTCGTTAGAGGTGGTGCCTCCCCCGCCTGCCTGAGCCAGGACAAACGAGCCCCAAAATACACCACGCCCCCCCTTAAATTTGAACAAAATATTGGTATGATATAGGGGTCCATGTTAACAGGTTGAACCCTTTCAGGACTGCACAAAATGTGTTCTGGACAAACTACTGTACTCGAAACACTGACTCGAGAAAAAATTGTAATGGGAGGAGGGCCAAGCCGCCGGGCACGCCGGGCGTTCACGAGCGAGACCGCCGCACAACACTGCATACCGAGGGTGCTTTTTTTTTTTTTTTTGGGGGGGGGGGGGGGGGAGGGGGATGGTTTTGTGAACAGCGTGCGAAGCAACGATGATTTCGGGGTAAGCTTGTTAGCATTGCAGTCCCATTTTGTGGACAAACTAGTAACTACTTTATTCAGCAATATAAGAAACGTCTGCATGTAAACAATCAGTCCAAAGAGCCCTTATTCATCGGAACACGGTGCTGCTAAGGGGGTTTAACGAATATTTCGCGGGGGAAATGAGTCGAGCCTCAACGGTTAGGCTCGAAATCGAAAAGCGTACACGCCTTACTTCCGAAGTAAACCGTTCTTTTTGTTTTGTCTTTGGAAGAGAGAAGGTGCGGCGTGGCGAGTCTGACGCACCCCATCGAATATTTGTCGGCGTGTCTCAAGAGTTCCCGCAGCTTTGAGTTGTTGCCTTTTGCTTCTTTTTTTTCATCCCGCCGTCGGATCAGGCGAAGGGGTTCTCGGTTGTATTGGAATGCACGTGCGGCGCCTGTTTGTTGGCTTTTTCTCGCCTCCCGCGGCCGGATCAGGCGGAGGGCTTATCCGGTGCTATCTTGGCGTGTATGCAGCGCTGATGTGCTGACTTTCTGTCGTTCCTCCGTCGGATCATGCCTCAGCGCTTGCCGGGTGTCTTAACCCCATTCAGCACTCCCCTCCAATTCTGGGTACAAAACACCACAAGTTAGAGCCAACCTTAGGTGCATGTACGGTGCAGCACTGAAGAGGGTTGAAGAGCGCAGCGCATGCAGCGCTGATGTTCGTTGGCGTCTGCTTCCGTCTTGTCTTGTGCTCGGATCATCAGGCGAAGGCGAAGCTGCGGCAGGCGGTGGAGTGGCCGGTGGCGAACAGGGAGGCCTTCGACCGAATGGGATTGACGCCGCCAAGGTGAGCGCTGCACGTTTCGTTGGAGCCCCCCACGCCTCGTGTGGCAAAGCAATAGAGAGTAGAACTCACATAGTAGGAGAATGTGAAATATACAAGGAGGAACGGGATGTGTTGGAAGAGGAGATAAGGAAAATAGACGAATGTGACATGGAGGAGTTTGATACAATGAATAGCAGCGAGGAAACGATCGCTATCCTAGGAGATAGATGGTGGCCACAGGAAGCAAAACAGGAAGGGGATAAGATTAGCAAAAAGTTTCTATGTAATTTATGGAAACAACGTAATAAGCGCCCAATTGTTGGAGGTGTCTCTATTAGGAGTAGGAACGGTGCTCCGTCTCGAAAGGGATGCGTGGTCAATGGTCAAATGACTAAGGCAAGCAACAAATGAGTACCCCCCCCCCCCAGAGGCGTGCTGCGATACAGGGATGCTTGTAACGTTTTTGCTTCCCAGTGACACTGGCGACACGCGGTAAGTTCGTCGCGAGTCGACGAGGGAAGAAAAGTGCTTGATTATTTGTATCGCGGTAGAAATGAAGGCAGCGTACCGAAGTGGGAGGAGGAGGAGGAGGAGGAGGAGGAGGAGGAGGGAGAAGGGCCTGCGTTTTGTGACCCGGGGTCTGGCTTACGACTCGTCAGGGACGGAGAAGGAGAAGAAGAAAAGAGAGAAACGACAGCGAAGAAAAAAAGAATAGGAGAGTGCATCCAAGGGTACACGAAACAACAAAAACTCGACATCCCAATTTGTGTTCACGACTTCCAGACACACTGAAATTAGGTGCAACAAAACAAAAAAAAAAAAAACAGCTTTTCGCTAATTTCTGACGAAAACTCCGAACCCGCTAATAATAGTTTATTTTCACTTCCGACTTGGCGACGAGTGTGGCTCCGTAGACTTTTGTTCTCTTCTTGAACCCCTGGTGCACCTACTCTTTTGCCTTCTGGGGTTCCCCACTGCGTGACCTCTATGCTGTGAGTATGTCATCCAGTACTGGCTTTGAGAAAACCCGAAAGGTGCCCACCGAAAAAAACTGAAAGGTGCCCAACGAATATCTACGCTGTTCGGACGATATCGGGTTTAATCAACCCGTTTCACGATTGCACCCTCGTTTCGAGGACACGCTGCTTCGAAGTAGAGTAGCATGTGTGATTTATGTCCACTACGGAACTGCAGTGCCAAAATTTTCCTGTCATTTTTTTCTGCCCTTGAAGGGCTGCCTCTACCATATGAGTTTTCTCGACGGATGTAAACACCGAGGACGAGAGTTGTCGAGGAGAGAAAAGGCCTACCTCAGTGGGGGGGGGGGGGGGGGGGGGAGACAAAAGAGCCCTACCCAGTGACGCCCGATTTGACTTACTACTACAGCAAAGAAGGGGCGAAAATAGGAACAACCTTCGTCGGGTTACCCACCATGGTTGAGGTCTCGTTCTTGCTTTCGATTTGGCGGACAACTATTTTTTTCAAATGAATGCATTGGGGGTCATGGCATTCATTCATTGTCGTTTTTGCGCACACGTGACGTTCCTGTTGGTCAAGGTTGGGCTTTGGCGGTGGGGTCTCAGGAAATACCAGGGTGTCCATTCATCTTGATCTTACGGCAGAATGCATACGCCGACAACATGCTATCGTCGTGGTCTATTCCGGGGAAACACGGTGATCGTTTTTTCTAACTTTGGTGTGTGAACAAAGGGGGTTACGTGTTTTTTTCGGGGTGCATCGTGGCCTCTGATTGCCACCCCCTCTTCACCCCCCCCCCCACCAAAAAAAAAAAAGCACTTTCGCGTATCATGCAAAACCACAAACAAGCTGTCGGCGTAGCCTTATACCCGGTACGGGAGAAAGTAGGCAATGGCAATCAAAATGTCGTGTGTAAAGATGCACCAGCGTACGTGCAAGGCTCTCCACATTTGCACGTATTTTTTGCTGTACGACCTGGCACGCTGTACCCGTTTGGTACGTTTGACCCCGCAGTGAGGGCCCATCTCATTTCGCGCCCTGCCCAAACTTGACGCTGCAGAAACATAGCTATTCCTCCTCGGGGGCCGCAAGAGGCCCGCCTGGCACACTGGTCTCATCTGGCACCATGTAGGCCATACATATCTGCGACAACTCCTGCTATTCATGTGTACAAGCGTATTGAGTTTACGTGCATAATATCGCCCTACTTTGTGGGACAATTCGTCGTGGGGTCGCCACCACTCATTGCGTATCGGCGCAACCACTACGCTAGCGGCGGGGGGGGAAGTGCCGCAGGGGGTGATCCAGAGAGAAGGCGGATTGAAGTATTTAGAGTCTTCCAAGACGTACACCAGCAATAACCCAGAAGACGCGGGTATCGTATATTGTAAATTTTAGCAGAGACGGGAAAGATAGGGCATAGGCAGCCAGGCCAGGGTACTGTTTCGGGCCGAACACCGTAGTATCGACGCCCCCTCGGAAGTGGGGTATGTCAATGGTTTACTACCAATAGGGGTCTCGGTCGTCCGAGACTGCGACTGTTAGAGCCCGGGCCATTCGGCTGGGGGGGTGAACTCCCGGGTACTGGCAGTACGATAGGCAACGAGAGTCAGCGGCCGGTGTCGCGCCTCTCGTACCACGCCGGTGGGCTTCCCCCCCGACGTCGCAGAGAATAATAGTGTGACAATTCGAAGGATGTGCAACAAAGTAGTAATCGCAACCAAAACGTCGTGTGCAAAGATGCACCAGCGTACGTGCAAGGCTCTCAGATTTGTACGTATTTTTTTTTGTACCACCTGGCGCGCTGTTCCCGTTTGGTGCGGTTGACCCCTGCCCAAACTTAGCGGTGCAGAAACATAGCTAACCCTCCTCAGGAGCCGCAGGAGGCCCACCTGGCACCCTGGTCTCATTTGGTACCAAGTAAGCCACACCTATCTACAACAACTCCTACTATTCATGTGTACAAGCGTATTGAATTTCCGTGCAAAATATCGGAATAACCAACTAAAATAGCAGCACGTACGTCCGATTTCTCCGCCTCTCGAAAAACCAGGGGGAGAGTCTTTTTTTTTTTCGGGTCCATCGTGGGTTATGAATACCATCACCCGATGCGAGCGAGCGAGGCGTTTTAGCTGGGGGGGGGGGGGGGGGGGGGGGGGGGGTGTCGACAGCCCCTCCGGTACGTCAGGTGTGCGAAACGGCGGCTTGGTCGCACCCTTGACGTGGGGGTCCGACGTAGGCCCGACAGGCCTCGTAGAGCTGCGTGGTCAAAATGTAGGACGCTTGTCTAGAGCTGCTGCCTTGCAGGGATGGCACCTCAAAAGGTGGGTGCCCCCCCTGTAAAGCGGGCGGGCGCGCGTCAAGTGAGCGCGAGCACGTACGTACGATAATTAATGTGTCTGCTCCTGTCCCTGTCTGTTGCCTTCATGCATCGTGGCATCTCTTTCTCTGTGTCACTTTCTCTGCAGAGGGATTCTCCTGTTCGGTCCTCCCGGCTGCAGCAAGACGACGCTCGTCAGGGCCGCCGCGACGGCTGCCGGGGCCACGTTCGTCTGCCTCTCAGGTTGGTGTGGACAGATGGATCATCTACTGATGGATAATCTAACGTAGGTCCTAGCCTGCCGCTACGACATGTTGTTCAGTATTTTCTTGTAGCACATGTCTGTACTCAGAGAAAGATGTGCTAGATCCGATGTGTCGGGCGTCATTGAGATCGTATCCCGCTATCATGAGATGTTTGTTCGAGCTTTGCATAGTACGGATCTGTAGTCAGGAAACCTGTGCTAGATCATGATCTAGGTCATTCTGACCGTAACCAGATGCTTGTTCAGGATTTGTATGGTACGGACCTCTTTTGACGAAACATGTGCTACAGCACATCTGATCTTAGCCCGCCGTTTTGAGATGTTTGTTCAGGATCTATACGAGAAAACATGCGTTCGATCGCGTAGATTTCGTTACGGCTCCTCCCACCCTGAAACAGGAGCCATAGATCACAGATCATACAGATCATCTGCCTCGAACGATCCAGATCATACAGTAGTGGGGATCGGTCGTCCGTCAGACGTAGTGCACCGTTGCGTTTTTTTTAACAAAACGATAACGGCATAGATTTTGATACATGTTTTGTATATGAGTTCCAAAGGTGTCATCGCAGCGCGTTTTCTTTTGTGCTTGATCAGCCTGCCTTCCCCCCCCCCCCCCCCCCCCCCGCATTTTGTTTTGATCGCACAGGCGCGGACGTGTTCTCTCCCTACCTTGGGGAAGCGGAGGCGGCGGTCAGACAGGCCTTCGTGCTCGCTAGGAACGCCGCGCCGGCGCTGCTCTTCTTCGACGAGATAGACGCGATCGTCTGCAAGCGAGAGGGCGGCGGAGGGGGCAAGGTAAGTGACGAGGCTTTTTTGCCATGTAGGGGCAGCACCTAGTTATCACTCGATCGTAGTATAGGACCTCGACACCCCACCGAAAACATGCCCTAGAGGGCAAAAAAAGTAAGACCGGATAGACAATCCCAAAGCGTATTTAAACTGTTTTTAGTTGGTGTATCAAGAAAATTATTGTACAACACTAGGGGTGTTGCAGCGACATTGAGTGAAGGAGCACGGCCAGCCCCATTGACATATAGGTCTATCGTTTTTTTGTGTGTGTTTTTTCACGTGCGCACGCACACGCAACGCGCAAAAGTGCATAGATACATATACAATTCTTCGCGACGACTGAGAGCGAAGCATTCGCTTCCGATTCCGAGCATTTCGTGTTGAATTTTGGCTGGATTCCAGACGCCTTAGCTTTCGTGGCTTTTTCGACCGCTTTCCGCGAGGGTCGCGCTCGCCGGGCTCAGACGGGTGTTCTCCCGTGCGCGCATCTCGCAGCCTCGCGCCACCGACGAGCGCAGCGACCCCGATTTCGAAGGACCTTTGCTGGAGCGAGGAGACACGGAGGTTCTACTTTCTTCGGTCATGGAGATTTGTTTCCCTGTTGTTGCTCCGCGAAGAGATTATTGTGACAGACTCGATCTTAGTTTTTTTTCTCGCCGAGGTTCGATATCTCGGCCTTGCTAATGCTATCGCTTTCACCCGACTCCCCCGCTATGCGCACCGCCATCGGCCTGTTCGACCCCCTCGGTCTGGCGTTACTGTGTGGCTGCCTTCCCTTGCGCCTCTCTCTTCGCGGGTCGACTAGGCGCGCCTTCTCGGGGTATCGCGCCGTTCTTGGCACCAGATGATTGAGTTGGATATCCCGGCGATATGGTGTTTCTCTGTTCAATTCGGCGCGTAATTGTTTTTCGCCAGTGGAATTGAATGAAGGATTGTTGGATAGTATCAATTCGGCGGAGTGTTGTGAGTTCGATAAAAAAACACGACCAAATGCATCGAGAGATATCATACACGTCGTCGTTCATACTCGGACTGTCTACTGCTGCAAGCTCTGATCTCTGGAGGCGCATTAAGATACGAGTACTACTATTACTACTACAGCAGCAGCAGTCAGTAGTTCAGAGGCGTTCTACTAAAATGAACAACGCAAACGCGGGTCGACTGCGCGCGCCTTCTGGGGATATCGCACCTTTGGCACCAGATCGTTGGATATCCCGGCGATAAGGTGTTTCTCGGTTTAATTTGGCACGTGGTTGTTTCTCGCCCGTCGAATTGAATAAATGTTGAATAGTATCAATTCGGCATAATGTCGTGAGTTCGATAAGAAAAACGACCAAACGCATCGGAGGATATCATACCCGTCGTCGTACATGCTCGGACTGTCTACTGCTGCAAGGTCTGATCTCTGCAGGCGCATTGAGATACGAGTACTACTGCAGCAGCAGCAGCCAGTAGTTCAGAGGCGTTCTACGAATATGTTCAAAGCAGAACCAAATATCCATAACGAGCGCGCCCGATGAGCGTGTCTGGCATATCACGCAGCTTCCAAAGTTGAGTTTTGACCTCTCGATCGGTCGTGCTCACAGCAGAAGTTTTTTCACTTTGAAAAAAAACATATGCAGATGCCAGGTATCTACGAAAGAAAAGTGGGAGACACGTTCCCGCTTTAAAGAAACGATCCGTCGTACCAGGTATAAGATAAGATGTTCGCCTTACTATTTTCTGGTGAAAAACGCGTCAAGCTGTTTCGGCGAGCACTACTGGAGGTAATCGAGGGTTCGAGACTGCTTGCTCCCACTGCGAGTACCCGCAGTATGTCGGAGTTCTGTGCTGCTGTGGATACTGCTGCGTTTGATTCACACATATCCATCCAATCTGAGTGTGTCGGGTTTCAAACTAAGTATACTGCCCGTGTTAGCAATACTTTGCGGTTGTCCTGTATTGTCGATCGATATCAGGTATCAGGTATCTGGTGCTTGATACTGCTCATACTCGCAGTATCTCGAGTTACTACTGCGATTACTGCCTGTACTCATGATTGGATATTTCATGGTGCGACAATGCGAGTACAGAACGCGTCGTACTCGCAGTAATTTGGGCGGATACTGCCACTTGTTGTCTGCTGCGATGCTGCTACTGCTGCTGCCGTTGTGCTGCTGCTGGTGTTTGCGGCAGCAGCAGCAGCAGCAACCAACCACAGCAGCAGCAGTGCCTACTATTACTAACTACTGCTGCTGCTGCTGCTGCTGTTTTTGTTGTTGTGCTGCTGCTGCTATCGCTTTCGTGTGAGGGAGAGGCCATCTCTCCTGCACAAGCGCCGTTGGCAGTAGGTATAGCTCGCCGTAGATAGGTGTGATACTTCGGCGTGGGTATTGGATACTTGGCAACTGGACAGACAAAGGGAAGCAGTACTATAGTACGCAAGATCCAAGTAATCTCAGCTCTGAGCAATGTGTGACATCTATCAGAACTGAGCTGATTTCTGCCCCCTCTAGGAACTGAGATCAAAAGTGTCGATGATTTCCTGGCCTGTAATAGACGGTTCTGATTTTTTGGGCTTCAGAGATCGCTGCAAAAGACAGAAATAACGTCGCAAAAAATGGCCATAAATGTTGGTATATAATGCGAGTATGACAGATACCAAAACTGAGAAGTGAAACTCGGCAAGCCTGTTTTTGCTGTTGTGCTTCATCAGGCTGCTATCGCTTTCGTGTGAGGCAGAGGCCATCTCTCCTGCACAGGCGCCGTTGGCAGTAGGTACAGCTCGCTGTAGATAGGTGTGATACTTCGGCGTGGGTATTGGGTACTTTTTGGCCGCTGGGCAGATGAAGGGAGGCAGTACCATAGTACACAATATCCAAGTAATCTCAGTTCTGAAAAATATGAGCAACCTCTTAGAACTGAACTGATTTCTGCCCCCTCCAGGAACTGGTATCAACAGTATCGATGATTTCCTGGCCCATAATAGACGGTTTTGATTGTATCATAGGGTTTCAGAGATCGCTGAAAAGGATGGAAATCACGTCGCGAAAAATGGCCACAAAGGTTAGTCTATTGTGCGAGAGAGACAGTTACAAAAACTGAGGGCTGAAACTCGACGTTGCCTTTTCCTGCATCACTTGGCATTGACCTGATCCTGTTTGTAGTAAGATCGAATTGTGTTTTTATGGCAAATTGCCTAAGAGTAAGCTACCATTGTCACTGGGGAATATTCCCTATCCGGAGCATGGATGCAGGCAGGCACCCATGCGAAGCCCTTGTATATATAGATACGTACCAGCTATAAATTGAAAAAAAAAAAAAAAAAAAAAACCATCTGACATGGAACATTAAGTTGAATAAAACTTTCACCTCTTTGCAAGCTGTGTGTGCGACAGTCCTTTCGACCGCGTGTACTACGAGTGGAACCACATGTGACCCCAGCGGAACTCAGGAAGTGTTAATATATATATACAAGGTTCCTCTCCGAGAAGCGCCTAGGGGAGTGGCGCAAGAACGAAATAATACTCGTATGAAATATCTGCACACCTGTTTATAACTATTAATAACTACATCCCACTCATCATTATTATTAATGTGAAGAACACGCACACATTTTTGAGGACAGAGCTGCTGTACTGCTCTGCTGTTTGTGGAAATAGTATGGGATCACGACTTGTAGTTAATATCAAAGGAGGGTACCGGTAGGACGGGTATACTGCTACAGCAGCATAGGCCCGCCAATATGAAAGTGCCCAATAAGAACATAATGCTCACTTTTTGGAGAATAAGAAAATTGAGTAGAGAAAAACGGCTCAGTGGTGAACTCTGCGCTAAAGTCTCTATAAATAGCCTATGGTCAGGGTTGTTTGAATATGGCGCCCCAATAAGAATCTCAGGCTTGCCCGTACTACTGTACCCTTTCGGTTGACTGTAATGATGACACTGCTATACTACTACTACTGTTACTTGTATTTCCTGTGGGAAAGGCCCAGTAGTGTACAGCAGCAACAATAGGGTAAGCAGCAGTCAGTGCTTCGTCGTACGATAGTTGTGCGAATGGCGTACTGTAGTGTAGATGATAGCATGTCTGATATATGAACACGGGGGGGAGGAATAGGTTCCACTTCTTTTTGCCAAGAAAAAAAAAAATCAAAAATGCCTGCAGACTGCAGCAAGCCGAGCAAGTAGCTGTGTGCCTGGTGCGTAGCGGCCAACATGACAGGAGCAACGAGCAACAGGTACTCGTAGGCACATACTTGCTGACGGCTGGCCTCTCCGCTGTTGCGAGCATCGCACCACTGCTTCACTGTTGCTGCTGCTCTGCTGCTGCTGTCTATTCATACCAAGCAGAAGGCGAGCACGCCAGCAGCTGCTAGCAGTAAGTAGAAATCAATTTTGTGCCGTCACACACCAAAGATGTCAGAGCATTTGTCAACCAAGGTAAAACGTGAACTGTCACGGATGTGGGGCGGAGTCTTCTATACTAAAACCTACCTAGTAGTATTTTGGTGTCAGTCGAGGCATGCCGTCGTCAAGGCAAAGTTGCTTTCCGTCATAGGTTCAAAATTTTGTCTCCTGACATCTTTGTTACCACGGTACGCAGTAAGCGCATACAGGCTCTGACTTACCATCCACCGAACATCGCGCGGCTCTACCACACGTGCATGCTGTTGCCGACTCTTGATGGTGTAGCTAGCTGGCAGTTAGCACGCTCTCTGCGCTGCTGGTGTTGATGTCTGTTGCCGGAGTCGCACAGCTGTGTGCAACAGCCCCAACATGTACGATCGCACGATCGCGCACAGCGTCAGAGAGAGCGAGATTTGTTGTTGGGGGATGATCGTTCTCAGGGCCACAAAAAAGCAGCTAGCCACAGCAATTCAGCGGAGACCTATGCGCATGTAGACCTGCCACACGTGCCCGTGGCTGCCCATCGTGCTGCTGCTGCTGCTGGACAGCTGGTTTGTAGTGTTGTATGCAGCTGGGGATAACCACGCTCTATGCCGTGCTGCTGTATTGAATTGTCTGTTGTCTTGTGTTGTGTGTTGTGTTCAGACGCAAACAAAATGGTGCCGGTACATGAAACCAGGAAAGACCAAAAATATGACGACATTTCAGAGATACCTACGTACAAAATCAGGCCTCTCGTACTGAAACCAGGGAAATCGTCTCTTCCACTCCCGCCGGAAAAAAACTTTGAGCGCCCCCCCACGCGCTCCAGAGTGCACGGATCGAGCCGAGACCTCGACCGATGTGTCCGGCCGGGCTTTCCGTGTCCGAGTACACTTGGTGTTTTGCCGAAAAGTGCTCGTACAAAGCGCAAAGTTGGCAAAAGTACGAAAATTTGACAAACATACGTATACATACATTGTATGTATCTCTTACTGTAGACTTGAGTCGGTGGGAACGGGGGCGGGCGCGGCTGGGTTTCGCGGGGTGTGCCCATATGTTTTCTTCGCTAACATCAAAATTCAAATGGCCGCGAAATCCCGGCCGCTGTCTCCGGCAAGTAGCCGTCAAGTCGTGCATGGTCCGCGCTCTATGGCGTAGATATTTTCTTTTGACAGGGTAGGAGGAGACGAGAAACACGAAAGAAGTGCGGAGACGTTGTGGCTTTCCCGCAAACTAATGGTGACGCGTGCTTGTCTTGTGGGGGTATCCACTGATTATTCTGAGGCTATTTACTCACTTGATTCTAGCATAGGAGCTCTATACCCCACCTGAAGATTGAGTCAAGAGAAAAACTAAAAGGTGCAGCCCCACGAAAATAAGACCATCGCCTACGGTAGGTACACCACGAACAATAGTACCCTTGTAAAGTAGTGTAATTCCGACAATATTTGGGCTAAGGACCCCAGTCAGACAGAAACGAAATTTCCCAGGCAGGCGATTTTTTGTTTTTCGGCGGCACTTCGCGCGCGCACGCCACGCGTAACATGCGCAGCGAGTTTTTTTGTCTGCGTTGGTAGGAAAGGGGGGACCGCCGGGGCAGGGTTGCGGATAGTGTCAAGTCGGTAAACTGTCCTCGCCATTAAACGCGAACGGTCGTCGACGTGCCGGCGCGTGTCCCCTCGACGAAGCTCAGAGTCGCGTCGCTGCCGTACTGTAGTTTTTTTTTCTCCATTTTTTTCAAAAGTTTGTCTTCGTTGGCTTTCGCGTTCTCACGCACGTAACGCGTTATGCACGTAACTTGTAACGCAGACTACATCGGTCGGAAAGAAGGGGAGGGGGGGGGGGGCAGGGTGGTCGTTGACCGCTATTATACTCGAACGCGGCCGCTCGTCGAATGCCGTCGCAGATTCGTAACATTATTGCCGTAGGCTTTACTCTGTTGCATGCTGTTTGTTATCTTGGCGCGCGAGCATGTATCTAAGAACGCACGCAGCCCGGAATGTTCGTTGTGCCTCTTTAGCTAGACAGTTACGTGCCGGTTCGGGATATTGGCATATTGTGCATGATGTGATTCTTGACATCTGAGTGTTATGGGATGACGCACAATGTCACTTCTGCTGTCCCTACCACTGCTGGGAGATAATAATAAACGACCTGAATCATCAACTCATCGATTGTCTGGGTGTCTTGACTACCTGTGCTTGGGGCTGACGAACACTCTAGAGTCGTTGGTACCGACGCGGCCTCATCATGGGTGATAAACTTGATGATCTTAGAGCCGTAGTCTCGGAGCAGGGCCTTACTCTCCAAACTTTACAACAAGCAGCCGCAGACGCGGAGGAGCATCAAAAATCGTCTCTACTTGCTGAACTGCTTGAGATTATGGCGACTCTATTGAGAACGAGTCGAGAGAGTAAGGCACAGCGGAAGTCCGGCAGGGAGCAGGGGCTACCTGCCGTAGATACAGCAGGGAGGGATGCTGTGTCGCCATCGTTGGATCGCTCCGACGATGGCACGGTGGAGCCGAGAAAGCGAAGGGGAGGTGTTTCCGGTGCAAGGCTGCGGGCCACTACAGCGGCAGTCGCACCGCAAAGCTCTGCGAAAGGTGTGGTGGGAGAGGACACGAGAGCAGCAAGTGCGCATCGCCGGCGGACATGGATGGATCGCCGGAGGAGGCCGTGTTTGCGATGGTGGGGGATCCCGGAGATGATGTGGAGACGACGGCACAGCAGCTAAAAGCCCTACGGCGGACAACCGTAGGCACCTCCGCCGTGTGTTGCGAGCGGGGGACTTCAAGTCGTACGACATTTATTTGCCACTTCAGAGGTTGTGGAGGCAGCAGATATGGGGTTATCGCTCAGCGAGGGTACATGTCTGCGTGCGAATTCCGCGAGAAGCCGCACGGCCGCCAGCCGTGTGCAACCCTACCGGGGGGTGTTGGGTGGGGCAAAGTCGCGCGGCATAATAGCTGCGTGCATTCTGCTGCTGTTAAAAAGCGGTGGCAGGAAACGGGCGTGGGGTAATCGTGGACTGTCTGCAGCAGTACCAAATAACGATGGGGTTTAGTCCGGGTGGCAACAAGCGAGCAGATCTGGGTATTTCGTCAGCCGGAGCTTCATGCAAGGTCCGGCAACATCGCGGGGCGGAGGGGGCAGGTCTGGTCATCATGGTGTGATTTCGTAGGAATGAATGGTGAATTTAATTTTACGATGGATACACCTGTCGATCGAAATTATTTTTTTTTTGGTCGAACGTGAGGTCTATTTATTTGCGGCCAGGGTGGAGAAACCGTAGATAGTAGACGATGTATCATCTGGGAGTCGTTCTGGGTGGTATACGTAGCCTTTTTCGCCTGGTAGCTTCAAAATGTATTTTCATGTTCAAATCAAACAGTCTTTGTAAATCCGAAAAACTTGTAGTGTTTTTCTGGTGTAGACAGGACCAGATGGGGCCTGGTAGAAATGAAATGCATACTCGTAGCGGTATGGAGAAATAAGGGTACGCTGATACACCAAAGGGAGGTGAGGTGTATTGCTGGTATTGGCGGTGGCTACTGATTATATTGAATTTTGCGGGTATCTTTTATTTTTGGCAGTAGACTACTGCCTGCAAAATAAAGGAGGGTGAGCATATTCATGGTTGATTGGTTGTTCTGCCAACAGTATCATTTCGCGAATACTTGTTCGCAACGGAGAAAAGTGGAACATAAAATATTTTTTGCGAATGATCGAATAGTTTTCGTAGCTGGGAGGGCTTAAGCTGTTCGTGTCGAAAGCAGTAGCGGCATTTTATTGTTTCTTTATTCGATTAGTAGGAGCTACTGGGTAGCGACTACCAGGTATTATTTTTCGGGTAACTTTAGCGCCAGATAAATTCTAATTTTACAAGTGAAAAAGGACGTATGCTATCTCGCATTACCGTTACGATCTGAGAATTTATGACGGGAGTAGGGGGCAAAAGGAGACTTTTGTCCGGGGGAACGGGGTTCTCCGCGATCTCTGGCATTGTACTTTTCACCTTAGTTTTTATTATATTGGCGTGGATATACTGTAATATCGTCTACAATTGCAATATTTCTCTGTGGGGAGAGTGAGAGGTTTTTGCTCACAGGGGTGGGTTTCCTCTTTCTTTTCGATTTTTTTGTTTGTGGGTGGTTTAGGTCATGGAGTTGTGTGTTGTTGTCTTGGTCCGTAAATATTACCTCTGTAAAGAGTCAGGGAGGGTGTTCGTTGTGCCTCTCTAGCTTGACAGTTACGTGCCGGTTCGGGATATTGGCATATTGTGCTTTATGTGATTCTTGACATCTGGGTGTTATGGGATGACGCACAATGTCACTTCTGTTGTCCCTACCACTGCTGGAAGAGAATAATAAACGACCTGAATCATCAACTCATCGATTGTCTGGGTGTCTTGACTACCTGTGCTTGGGGCTGACGAACACGGAACGCATGTAGCTTGCACGGCATGAAATGCGTATTGACGCACGTAATGCGTAGTAACGCACGCGCGTAGCTCGTAGTGCATGAAAAGCGCAAATGGAATAAAACGCAGGGATCGTTTAACTCCCACGTGAGACGAAACGCACGTAACGTGTACGTGATGAAGACGCAGGGGTCGTCCAATTGCACGCAACGCGTAAGGCACGCCACACGTAAAGCAACGAAAATGCGCGATGAAACGAAACGCATAACGCCGCTACTCTCGCCGCTCGCTCCCCCCGCCCCGCTCCCCTATTACCTGCTCATCCCTTGAATCCTACCCCGCTTCGCGTCCAGACTTCACCAATCCCCCTCCCACGCGCCCCACTTCCCCCCTCTCTCCCCCCCCCCCCGTACCCCGCCTCACCGACCCGCTCCCTCCTCTTCAAGAGCCTCTCCCCTCGCAACCCTGCCCCCCCCTCCACCCGCCACTACCTCTCTCCCCTGCTGAGCCTTGCCGACCTCCCTCCCCCCCCCACTCCCCCCACCTATCTCCCCCACTCTCTCCCCGCTCCCTCTCCCTACACCACTCCCTCTCTCACTTTTCCCCGATCCCTCCCCACGCTTTCCCTCACCCTTACCCCCTCTCCCCCTCCCCACCCCCCCTCTTCGCCCCTACACCCTCCCCCCGCCTACCGCCCCCCCACCTCCCCTCCACCCCTGCCACTCACGCCAACCAGACCACCGTCAACTTCTCCCCCTCCGCTACTCCACCAACTACACCGCTCTCACATCACACCTTTGTCCCCCCACCCCTCGTTCCCCAAACGCTCTCCTACCTCAACACTCCCCGCGCGAAACGACCCACCACGACCTCACTCCCTCCCCCTCCCAATCCCCCACACACCCCACTACCGTACCACCACGCCGTTCGCACACCTACTACGACCTCCTACCCCTCAACTCCCCTCCGGCGCGCTATTCCCTCCACAACGCACTCACGACCCCCACCCGCCACCCTCCTCATCCTCAGCCTCTCTCCCAACCTCGGGCGCTTCCCTAGCCCCAACCGTCCTACCCCCCACGAACCTCACTCCCCTCCCGGTGAACCCCTCCCTCCTTCCGTTCCCCGTCTCCTCCCCCACCGCTCCCACTAGACTCTCCTCCTCCCTCGCCCTCCCAACAACTCCTCTCCCGCTTTCGCCACCTAACTCGCCTCACCCACCCCCCACCCCCCCTCTCGCGCCTGCAGTACCCTCGCTCTCCACTCACACATACCTTCTCTCTCCACCCCCCCCGACCCCCTTCGACTTTCCCTCCCTCACACTTCCCCCCTCAATTCTTCTCCATCCACGCCAGCACCCTCGCAGGCCCTTCCCCCTCCTCACCCCCCCCCTCCACACCCTTCTTCCCCACCTCCCCCCCTTACCGCCCCCTCCCCTCAAGACCCCCCCCTAGACACACCTAACTCCTTCCCCCCTCTCCCTTCACCCCCCCCCTGTCTCTCCCCGTACCCGCGAGCCCGCTCCCCCCCCACGTCTCCCCACTCCCCTTCACCCCCACCCTACGCTTAACCCCCAAACGGCCCTCCCCCGCACCCAAAGTCGCCCCCAGCCCAGCCTACACTCCCCCTCGCACGCCCACTCTCTCGCCCCTCCGCCCCCGTTCACCACTCCCGCTTCCTCGCTCCCCCACCCCACCCTCCCCCTCCACCAACCCGCTGCCACTCCCTTCCCGTCAAAGACACCTCACCCGTTTCCCCCCCCCCGCCCCCTCCCTTCGCCCCCCCCCCCCCCCCGACCCCCCCCTCTCACTGCCTCCCCTCTCACAGCTCTCCCCATCACCCTCCCTCCCATAACCGCTCGTCCCCCCTCACCCCGCCCGAAACGATCCACCGCCCCGCTCACACTTCCCCACGCTCCCTAAGCCCATTCCCTCCCCGCCCCCGCCCTCCACCTCTCGCTGGCTCTCCCACCGGCACCCGTTCAGCCCCCTCCTCTCGCCCACGCTCCTCCACCGCCCCTCGCGCGTACTCACCCTCCCACGTCCCCCTCCTCCCCTGACTCCCCCCTCCTCTCTCCCACCGCTCGCCCCCGTACGTTCCCCTACCCCCTCTCCTCAGTGCTCACCTCCCGCTCTTCCTCTTCCCCTCCCTGCCCCCCTCTCCCCGCCCCTGACCGCCCGCCCTCAAAAACGCAACACTCCCCCTTCTACCGCTCGCTCTGTCTCTTTTCTCCCCGCACCTTCCTTCGTCCCCACCAACTAACCACCCCCTCAACCCCCACTCCCCCCCCTAACGTCTCACCCTACTTCTGTACAACCCTCCCTCTCCCACCCCCCCCCCGCCTCCCTCCCTTCATACCCATTCCACCTCCCCACTCGAGTCCTCCTGCTTCCTCCCTCCGGTCCCCCCCCTCTCCCGTCTCTCCCTACTCCACCCGCCCGACCTACCTACTCCCTCCTCTCCGCTCCTCCCTAGCACACTTCCCTTCTCTCTCTACGGCTTCGCAAAGGCTGCCCGTAGCCTGCTACCTCCTACCCCGTGCCCCGCCACCCCCCTTCTGTCCACCTCCCCCGCGGCCGCGCCTCCCCCCTCCTCCCCCCCCCCTCCTTCCACACCTCTCGCCCACTCCCCCCCCTTGTATCCCACTCTTCCCCCCCCTCTTACCCCCCGACTTTTCACCTCCCCCCCACCCCCTTACCTACCCTACTCCCCCCCCGCCCAGACTCTTCCCTCCCCCCTACGCCCCCTACCTCCGCCCCCCTCTCACCCCCCCCGCAGGGATCGTCCAACTCGGCGGAGTCGCGGGTCCTCGCGACCTTCCTGACGGAGATGGACGGCGTCGGTAGCCTGAGAGGGGACAACGTCATCGTCGTCGGGGCGACGAACCGGCCGGAGGCGGTGGACAGGGCGCTGCTCAGGCCCGGCCGTTTCGACCAGGTGGTATACGCCCCACTGCCCGGTGAAGACGCCCGGCGGCAGGTGAGCCTCGTTTTTGTTTCTGTTTTTGTTTGTTGTGTTGTGTTTTTGCGACGTCGGTCAGAAACCTGTTTGATCAAAACCTGCCACCCTTACGGTTTAGGACGCCTCTCTCGCTGCACGCATATGGGTGGCCAAACTTATTCCCGCTTTTTTTTGTCGACTTCTCGGTATGTGCCAGATTTATTTAACACGGATGAGCCCTGCCCTGCGCACGATATTGAAAAATTCGAAGCGCGCCACGAGAAGGCTTCCACCTTTATAGGAGGACAAACCGCATGCCCCCCCTCTTCTCCCGCTCGCTCCACCAGATATTCGAGGTGCACACCAGACGCATGACCATGGACAGAGAGAACGTGGACTTCCGGAAGCTGGCGAAGGTCTCGGAGGGGCTTACAGGGGCCGAGATCGAGGTGGGGCACTTTGTTGATGTTGCAGCTGTTCGGGATACGATGTGGGTGCACCTACGTTTGCCTTCTGAGGCTCCTCACTTCAAGAGCTACATAATACATGTCAAATCATTTCCACTTGTAATCCATTAGTCAGCCACCGAGAAAATGAATTTTCATGAAAATCTCACTTGCATCCCCGATGGCGTTATACACAGATACAGACAAATGCATGGTGTTTCAACGGTGTGTATGGCACTCAAAGTTCCTCGGTCAAGGAGCGAGGCCCGGCTGCCAGAAATGTTTTTGGCCTAAAAATGGCACCGTTTTCGGAGCACGCGTGTTTTTCACGGAGTTCGCGAATCATCCAAGGCTCAGTTCGAACGGATCGTCGCGTTCAGCCTCTCAGTTTTGAAGTCTTTCGTGTACGAATCCCGATTCCGTCGATTTTGTGAAAACTTCTCGTCTTTCCATTTTCCAACAATGCCCCGGCCTTCCCAAACATCAGGAATATACAACAGGTTTCTTTATATTGCTCGTATTTTCTGTCGAAGGACAAGCACTTATTAATAGGTTCCCTTCTTTCTCCCCCCCCCCCCCTCCCCCGGTTGCGCCCGTCTTTTTTACTTCCCATGCATCAACGCCTATACACCATGGGAAACCTCTCACAGGGCGTCTGCAGAGAGGCAGCCATGTCTTCCATACGGGAGGCCGGGTTCGGGGGCGAGGGAGTCGGCGGGGCCAGCGGCCCCGAGGGGCTTGGTGGCTCGAAGCAAGCAACCGTTTCCATGCAAAACCTACTGGCTGCTGCTATCGTGTCAGCTTCCAGACCAGGCGTTACGAAGGAAATGATCAACGGTTACGACCGTTTCGCGTCCGGTTTGTGATGCATAATTTTCCCCGCGCCAACGCGTTTAGAACTACTGCGTCAACGTTTTAGGGGGTCAACCTGCTTGGATTTGATGTGGGTTACAAGTTTGACAGTTCCGGAAGGTGCTTACAATGAGGGCTGTTTCTTAACGAGACGATTTTTCGCCTCGGTTTTAGGTGGGAAGCGCTTTTGTCACAGAAAAACGAAACACGGTTGCGAACACGTTGCCTACCTACCTCTTGTTTTACCGATAATGCAAAAGGTCCCAACTCACAACGCATACCGTCAGTGTATCAAGTATTGCTCTGAGTTTTTTTTTTCAACATGTTTCGGCTTTTTTTTCCCCGAAAACAAATATACACACCTGGACGAACTTCGTACATTGTTTCGCGCCCTCTGTCGCCAACAGGAGCAGAAGGGTCGATAGGTAGTTGCGAGGGAAAAGGGGAAGGAAGGAAGCGAAACTGCGAGGTGGATGGTCTGCTGTGATATATTTTTTGCTGTGTTTTTATTCTTGATATGCTCTGCAGGGTCATGCTGATCCCTTGAAGAGCTACAAATCGTTGTGTTGGGGACATTTACTTGCAATAAGCGGGGGACACGTTTATTTTTCGGTAGTGTAAGGGTGAAGGAGGCGTAGCTGTGTGTTCCCTGCGCGGATTTCTGCGTAGAAAGTAGTTAGCTTCCACTGGTAACGGGTTGCAAGACATTCACCCCGGCTGTGCGATTCAACTCCGAGGAAACTGTGATTTCGGACAATTTAAGTGTGATTTTCTGGGGCAAATGCTCGACCGTATCCCTGCAGGTCCCGATGCCGCAGTCTCTTCCGAACGCACGATGTCATTCCGGCTCCATTGTCATCGTGACAATCGGATCAATACCCTCTGGGGTCAGCGAGCGAGCGACGCTCCGCAACACAGCACGAAGTCGGCGTTTGTCGAGACTGGGAGATGTCGTGCGCGATTGTATACTCCGAATCACGCGCGTGACAAGCGTCTATTCGTGTTTCTCAACGCCCACATCAGTGTGCAGCCGACACGCCAGCCTCGTGCTTCGGTGTTCAGGTTTGACCCGCGCTCCGATATAGGTGCTGCTGTACGCAGCACTTCTTGGCCTAAATCTTTTGAGCTGGAATAGATGGTGGGTTTTCCACTATTTTGCGGCATTTACCTTCGTTTTCGGATTTTTAAGCTTTTAAGCCGCAGCGTGGCTTATCGAGTTGCACTTTCAGTTTTCTCGAGGTCAGCAGGGTTTATTTTGCGGTAGCTCGGGTATCGACTTCCTCAAGTAATCGAGAAGCCTCGCAAAATGCCAGTCGTAGGTGTGCACGTACCCCTATCGCCACGTTTTGTTTCTTCTGTGACGTTTTCCACAAGCAGTACATACATGATCATATGTTTTTTAATAGCGTCTCGACTTTCAGTATGGTGAGTAGGGACAGCCGCCGGCCACACCATCGGCGGCCAGCGCTCCAGCAGTACGCACACTTTGTTTCGTTATTTCCAAGATTCGCAAAACGCCTATTCGCTCTTGCTCGACCAATCTTGATAAGCTTGCACGGGTCCTCCGATTCGGGTTCAACCACACCCGGGACGCCGGTATTTTTTCTGGCCCCCTGCTTTTTTAGCGAGGACGACCTTCTGCGACATGTCTTCCGAGTATGTCGCGAACGCCAGGCGGTCTTAGAAAGGTCTCGCCACCTTGTCTTGGTGCCGGAAAAAATGTTGTGTCCGTGTTGGCGATTCTTTACCTGGGCTTTCTAGGCTGTCGCTTGTGTGTGGTATGATGGGTGTGCGCCTGCTGCTAAACGCGGACAAGCGTATTTTTGGTTTAGGTACAGACCAGAAGCTGGCCATCCTGATGATGGTGATGGCGGTGGAGGGCCAGAAAAGTGTCGCACGCACACGGACAGGCCAGTCTAAGATAATTCCCTAGGTGTTTACCAAGGGTTTCTAGGAGCAAAATTAACAACCTGTCCCACTGAACGAAATGACCAAAAACGGTACGCCAGTGATTGGTTGCCAGTTTACGGTGCAAAAGTTCAAACCAGATGATCAAGATAATGTGCGGCATGAAGGAAGTGTTTCGTCGATTATCGCTCATAAAAATCTCCAGAAAGAAGCTGAAGGGAAACAGTTTTTTCCCACTAGTTCGGAGAAGATAAGAAGGCCGACTGCGACAAGTTAAACAGTCCGCGACAACAACGGCCTACGAACAACAAACGACGACGGACAACCTTTTCGTCATCTGCATTACAACAAAGGACGACAGACAAGCTACCTTTCTACACAGGTCGAAACAAGACAAGAGTGATACTGACTTTTCCATGCTTACCTACGTACAACTCGCGGTACCTGCTTTGCATCCAAGCATAGATCACTCTATAGCGTTCGGGTTTCGGGTAGGATTCGGGTCAGGTGGTCAGCGTCTACGGTATGCCTGGCATCTCCTGCTGCCATCACTTCAGAAAAAACCCACGCAAAAAACAATAAAAAGCGGCAGCAGCAGCATCTTTATTTGAGTAGAATTCTACCTGGCAAGTATCTATGTCGCGAGAAATGGCTGTAAATAGACAAGGCTTATACGGCAGCTACATCATGTTGTACGAGACTTCAACCACGCAAACATTGTACCCACAGACGAAGTTGCACAGAGGGACTAAAACAAATGAAATTAACACTGAATCAGACAGAACGCAACATCAGCACCAGCAGGAGCAGAAGAAGCAGCAGCAACGGATTTGCGGCTGACCTCCTGCTCGTTGTGACTGATGGGTGTATCTCTCCTGCGTACGATACCGTTGAAACCGCAGAGTCGTACCCAGCAGTAAAATGGAGATCCAATCCATGGACTCAAATTTGGCACAAATAATGGAACCATTGATTATATCGAAATGTCTCGGAATTTGTGTCGAATTGGGGTCGCTTCTTCCTTTCGCTCCCGAAACCTCGTGAGCTTTACGAATCGGTCGCGAAAGTCTTGAGAGTATTGGAAGATGCCGCGAACCACGCGTTCAACACCGACCCTCTCGGCAGCCGCGACGGCTGTTACCGCGTCAGCCCCGGTCCCGGCGTTGCCCGTGGAGGCGCCGCGCCCTAACCCGAACAGGGCGTTGGCGACCTGGGTGGATTCTTCCACGCCGCTGGAGCAGCTGCCCTGCTTCAAGCAAGGTGCGTTGGGAGCCGGTGCAGTGCTGGACCTCACCCGTGTCTTCCTGGTTACGGGCAGCAGCTGTGCGGCGGGTTCGCGGCACGAGGTTGCGTGTGTGCTCGGCGGGTTGGTTTCCAAGGTACCCCCCCCCACCCGGGCTCTGACATATGGCCCCAAGTAATGGAGGCCGCAGAAAGGTTGGCCACCTCCGCTCGGCCCGGAACCCCACGTGCGTACCGTGAGGCGGAAGCCACCAGGCTATTGGTGAGACACGTCGTCGACCTGCTCCGGTCCTCGGGTTTCCTCCTAGACTCGGAGCGCTGTGTTCTGCTCAACGGAGCAGCCCTTCAGCCGGGAGTCGGAGCGGAGGCTGCGGGGAGGATGGAACGTGCGACCCCGTTCGAGGCGGTCGAAATCGCCGGTGGGGCGAACGCTGGGGGTACCTCGGCCGGAGCGAGCTCGTCTGGGGCGGGAGGAGCTGGTCCAAGTGGGGCCCCGCAGGTTCATTCTACGGAACCAAGGAGCAAATATGATCAGGAGCTGATCGGCCTCACTACATCCACGCACCCCCCTGAGGTACGAGTGTGTTTGCCATTTTCTCGCGTATACGAGGTTGGGTTGGTCTGGCGCCGCTGTCCCCGCTGGCCGTAGATTAACAACAAAAAACGGGTGCAGGGCGACAAAGACAAATTGGTATCGGAGATTGAGTACGTGGGGACTCATATTGGTATCGAAGATTGTGTGCGATAGAGCGTATTATGCTACGATCCCGCCATGCCCTCTCACTCCCTGCCAATTGATGGGCGTATGCGGAGGGTACTCGAGTTACCCGAGTTGGTGGTATGTGCTCTTATTGTGGTCCGTGGAGTCGAGGGGCAGATGGCGAGGTGCCGGTTCCGGCGGTGTCCTTTCACTCACGGCTCTCCCTCGATACTGCTGCACTCTCCCGCTCGTATTGAGTACAGGATGCTTCTGCATTTTCCCGCTCGTCCTGAGTACAGTACGAGGCCACGATTTGGTTTTTACGGGGAAGGGGAATGGGGGGGGGGGCGGTTGTGCCCTCCCACTCCCCCTCAATACTGCTGTATGCTCCTTGTACTGCCGTATTATCTCGTTTGACGGTGGCGAGGAGGGTTTGATCCTGGTCGGGTATTGTGGTGCCCCTTACTCCCTCTCGTTACGGCTGTATTCTCTCGTTGTACTGCTGTAGTCTCTCGTTGGACGGTGGAGCGAAGGGTCTCCCTCGATACTGCGGCACTCTCCCGTTCGTACTGAGTACAGGATATATTTGCATTTTCCCGCTCGAACTGGTCTAACGGGGTCTGGTACTGTTGTGCCCCCCCTCGATACTGCTGTATGCTCTTTGTGCTGCTGCATTCTCTCGGTGGACGGGGGCGAGGAGGGTGTGATCCCGGGTCGGGTACTGTTGTGTCCCCTCACTCCCTCTCAATAATGCTGATTTCTCCCGCTAGACGGGGGAGTAGAGGGTACGGTCTGACGAGGTCTGGTACTGTTGTGCCTCCTCCCTCCCTCTTGATACTGCTGCATTCTTCAGCTTTGACGTTCAGAGGAGGGTATGGTCCTACGGGGTCTGGTACTGTTGTGCCCCCTCCCTCCCGCTTGATGCTGCTGGATTTTCGCGTTCTGACGGGGGAGGGGAGAGTATGGTCCTACGGGGTCGGGTACTGTTGTGTCTCCCCCCCTCCTTCTTGATACAGCTTTATTTCGCGTCTCGACGGTGGAGTGGAGGGTATGGTCCCACGGGGAAGGGTAATGTTGTGCCCCTACCTCCCTCGCGATACTGCCGTTTTATCTCCCTTTGACGGTGGAGTAGAGGATATGGTACTACGGGGTCTGGTACTGTTGTGCCCCCCCCCCCCCCCTCTTGACATCGCTGCATTCTCCCGTTTTGACGTTAAAAGTGGAGGGTAGGATCCCACGGGGTCAGGGACTGTTGTGCCTTCTCCCTCCCTCTCGATATTGCTGTTTTCTCCCGCTTTGACGAGGGAGTAAAGGGTACGGTCCTACGGGATCTGGCACTGTTGTGCCTCCTCCCTATTTCTTGATGCTGCAGCATTCTCCCGTTTTATCGTCAAAGTGGAGTGTATGGTCCTACGGGGTCTGGTTCTGTTGTGTCTCCTCCTGCCCGCTTGATGCTGCTGGATTTTCTTGTTCTGACGGGAGAGGAGAGGGTATGGTCCTACGGGGTCTGGTACTGTTATGCCCCCTCCCTCTTTCTTGATACGGCTTTTTGTCGCGTGTTGACGGTGTAGTGGAGGGTAAATCTTACGGGGTCGAGTACGGTTGTGCCCCCTCCCTCCCTCTCGATACTGCTGTTTTCTCCCGATTTGACGGGGGAGTAGAGGAGGTGGTCCGACGGGGTCGGGTACTGTTGTGCCCCCTCCCTCCGTCTTGATTCTGCTGCTTTCTCCCGTTTTGACGTTAACGTGAAGGGCATGGTCCTACGGGGCCTGGTACTGTTGTGCCCCCTCCCTCCTTCTTCTTACGGTTTGATTTCGCGTCTTGACGGTGGAGTGGAGCGTATGGTCCTACGGGGTCGGGTACTGTTGTGCCCGCTCCCTCCCTCTCGGTACTGCTGTTGTCTCCAGCGTGGACGGGGGAGTATAGGGTATGGCCCTACGGGGCCTGGTACTGTTGTGCCCCCTCCGTCCCGCTGGATACTGCTGTATTCCCCCGTTTTGCCGTTAACAGGGGAGGGTATGGTGCTACGTAGTCTGGCACTGTTGTGCCCCCTCCCTGCCGTTTGATTATTCTGGATTCACTTGTTCCGACGGGGGAGGGAAGGATATGGTCCTACGGGGTCGGGTACTGTTGTGCCCCCTCCCTCCTTCTTGATATGTTTTTATCTCGCGTCTGGACGGTGGAGGGGGGGGTATGGTCCTACGGGGTCGGGTACTGTTGTGCCCCTTCCCTCCCTCTCGATACTCCTGCTTTCCCCCGCTTGGACGGAGGAGTAAAGGGTATGGTCCTACGGGGTCGGGTACTGTTGTGCCCCCTCCCTCCCTCTTGATACTGCTGTACTCTCCCGTTTTGCCGTGAAAGGGGGGGGTACGGTCCTACGGGGTCTGGTACTGTTGTGCCGGCTTTCTCCCCTTTAATACGGCGGCACGGCTGCATTCTCTCTCCGGATACGTCTTTATTTCGCGTCTTGACGGTAGAGGGAGGGTATGGTCCTACGGGGTCGGGTACTGTGGTGCCCCTCCCTCTCTCTCGATACTGCTGTTTTTTCCCGCTTCGACGGGGGAGTATAGGGTATGGTCCTACGGGGTCTGGTACTGGTGTGCCCCCCTCCTCCCGTATGATACTGCTGCAATCTCTCGGTTTCACAGTTGAGGGGAGGGTAGGATCCTACGGGGTCTGGTACTGTTGTGCCCCTTCACCCCCATTGAAACGATGGTATTCTCTCGCTTGACGAGGGAGTGGAGGGTATGGTCCTTCGGGGTCTGGTATTGTTGTGCCACCCTTCCTCCTTCTTGATACGGCTTGATTCCGCGCCTTGACGGTGGAGTGGAGCGTATGTCCTACGGGGTCTGGTACTGTTGTGCTCCGTCCGGCCTCTTGAGACTGCGGTAGTCTCCCGTTTTGAAGTTAAAGTGGAGGGTATGGTCCTACGGGGTCTGGTATTGGTGTGCCCCCTTCCACCCGTATGGTACTGCTGCAATCTCTCGGTTTCACAGTTGAGGGGAGGGTAGGATCCTACGGGGTCTGGTACTGTTGTGCCCCCTCACCCCCCTTGATACGGCTGTACTCTCCCGTTTTGCCGTGAAAGGGGGGGGGTACGGTCCTACGGGGTCTGGTACTGTTGTGCCGGCTTTCTCCCCTTTAATACGGCGGCACGGCTGCATTCTCTCTCCGGATACGTCTTTATTTCGCGTCTTGACGGTAGAGGGGAGGGTATGGTCCTACGGGGTCGGGTACTGTGGTGCCCCTCCCTCTCTCTCGATACTGCTGTTTTTTCCCGCTTCGACGGGGGAGTATAGGGTATGGTCCTACGGGGTCTGGTACTGGTGTGCCCCCCTCCTCCCGTATGATACTGCTGCAATCTCTCGGTTTCACAGTTGAGGGGAGGGTAGGATCCTACGGGGTCTGGTACTGTTGTGCCCCTTCACCCCCATTGATACGATGGTATTCTCTCGCTTGACGAGGGAGTGGAGGGTATGGTCCTTCGGGGTCTGGTATTGTTGTGCCACCCTTCCTCCTTCTTGATACGGCTTGATTCCGCGCCTTGACGGTGGAGTGGAGCGTATGTCCTACGGGGTCTGGTACTGTTGTGCTCCGTCCGGCCTCTTGAGACTGCGGTAGTCTCCCGTTTTGAAGTTAAAGTGGAGGGTATGGTCCTACGGGGTCTGGTATTGGTGTGCCCCCTTCCACCCGTATGGTACTGCTACAATCTCTCGGTTTCACAGTTGAGGGGAGGGTAGGATCCTACGGGGTCTGGTACTGTTGTGCCCCCTCACCCCCCTTGATACGGCTGTATTCTCTCGCTTGACGAGGGTGTGGAGGGAATGGTGATCCGGGGTCTGGTATTGTTGTGCCTCCCTCCCTCCCTTTTGATACGGCTTAATTTCGCGCCTTGACGGTGGAGTGGAGCGTATGTCCTACGGGGTCTGGTACTGTTGTGCTCCTTCCGGCCTCTTGATACCGCTGTATTTTCTCGTTCTGACAGTGGAGCGGAGGGTATGGTCCTACGGGGTCTGGTACTGTTGTGCCCCCTTCCCCATTCTGGATACTGCTTCATTCTCTCGGCTTTCACAGTTGCGGGGAGGGTAAGACCCTACGGGGTCTGGTACTGTTGTGCCCCCTCACTCCCCCTTGACACGGCGGTATTCGGGGTCTGGTACTGTTGTACCACTCCCGCCCTCTTGATACTGCTGTGTTCTCTCGTTCTGACGGTGGAGGGGAGGGTAGGGTAGTATGGGGTCTGGTACTGCTGTGCCCCCTTCCCCCCTCTGGATACTGCTGCATTCTTTTGGTTTGACAATTGAGAAGAGGGTAGGGTCCTACGGGATCTGGTACTGTCGTACCCCCGCACTCCCCTTTGACGCGGTAGTTTTCTCTAGCTTGACGGTGGAGTGAAGGGTATGGTCCTACGGGGTCTGGTACTGTTGTGCCCCCTCCCTCCCGCTTGATACGGCTTAATTCGCGTCTGGACGGTGGAGTGGAGTGTATGGTCTTACGGGGTCTGGTACTGTTGTGCCTTTACCTGCCCGTTTGATACTGCTGTACGTCCTCGGTTTGACGGTGGGGGGGAAGGTATGATCCTCCGGTGTCTGGTACTGTTGTGCCCCCTCACTCCCCTCGATACTACTGTATTCTCTTGTGCCACCTCCCTTCATGGTGATACTAATGTGTTCAGAATCATTTTGACGGGAGAGGGGAGGGTATGGTCCTCCGGGGTCTGGTACTGTGGTGCCCCCTGCCTCCCGCTCGATACTGCCGTATTCTCCTGTGGGTCCTCGTATATGTGTGGACACTACGGGATACCCCTTTCTTTGTGTCTGAGCCGCGTGTGTCATGCTTCAGTGGTGTTCCGGTGGTATATGTCTCAGCCGTGATCGCGGTCGTGGCTTACCTTTCCCTCCCCTCACCCCATGCCCCCGACCGTTGCGTTACGTCGCTACCACGATCGTCGCCTCGGCTACAGTTCCAGCAGCTTATCGTGGAGATGACCCTGATCTGGAGGAACTCGGCGGGGAGCTACAACTGGTACGATTTCGCACGCACCTTGCGCGCGGCAGCCAATCTCGCCCAGGACATGGGCGTTAACTCCGAACGGGCGATATTGGAGCGGATGCTCATCCGGGGGGAATTTGTGCTCAGGCGTTTCAAGTGTCCCGCCGTGACTTTGGAGATGTTCACGGTCCCCAACTCGTGCGGCCTTGCCAGGGCCCAGATCGACCAGGACTTGAAGGACGGGCGGGCCATCCAGAAGGCGCTGGGCGTCGAGTCTACGCCTGGGAAGACGCCCCCTACAGGCGCCAGCGAGGGGCGGGGTGCGTACGGCGCTTCTGCCCTCCACGGCTATTCGACGCTCGCGGGATATTCTGCACAGCGGGCACCGCCAGCCGGATGTTCTCCGCTAGCGGCAGGGGTGGGGCGCGGGGGTGCGGCAGCCGCGCAGTCGGTGGTGAGGGGGACCGCGAGGAGAAAGAACGGCAAGGGAAGGCAGGGCGCAGGCAGCGGCGGCCGTGACAGTGCCCCGCTCTCACCTCCGTCGAACCGTGCTCTGTCGGCCATCGCCAGGTTCAACTCCGTTATGCAGGATGAGTAGCAGCAACGGTTCCAACAGGCTCGGTGCGGTCCCACGTGCGACAAGTGCACCGCTGCCAAATGGAACCTCAATCACGACCACCGGGTCTGCGCATTCATCTGTTGCTCCCGTTGCAGGCGCGGGGGACATCGGAGATCTGCCTGCCCGTATTAATATGGGTGCTAACAGCAGCCATAGAACGGTCGCCTTTCACGTAGAGTAGACCACGGCGAGGCCCTACACCGCATGCGCCGCAGGAACGTGTGGCGGGGGGGTGGGGGTTGGGCGAGTATTGACTGGAGATCTCGGTTTGGTCCCTTAATTGCCCCGGTGGCGAGACGGTCGATGTGGGGACGCCCGTCTCCGCGCGTATGACATGTAGGTTTTGGCGTTCAGTTCCCTTAGACCCAGAAGGATAGCCTTTGGTGGCTGCCGGTGCATACCAGTCAGTCGGTCGCGACAGCGGTTGGCTGCAGAGGCTCCATGGTATGACGATTATTTTGCTTGGCTCAGCCGGGGACTTAGGCGAGGGCGACTGCTTGGTCTCGCCGCCAACCGTTTATGTCTGGCGTTTGTTCCGTTCGGCTCATGAGTAAAAGGGATCGAGGGCGGCGCACCAACGTTAGGAGGCGGCGACCGTTATTTTGCCCATAGACACTCCGTTGGCTGGGGGGGGGTCCGCTTGGCTTATGCTAATATGAAGATATTCGCGCTCACGTGTGACGGCGCACTTTTGGGGGTCTCAAATTGGCTGTCGATACTCCAACGCCACGGGTGTGGGTTTTTCATATATGTATATGGTTTTATATATGTATTTTGTTTATTTATTTATTTTGGTTGATTTTGTTCGACTGTACTCAGACACCAACGCAACTCGTTATCCACACTTTCTGTTACTGTATTAACATCCACGTAGATACGCACGGAGTTGCGTTGCCGGTGTCTGTGCAATCGTCATGTTTTCTCGACGACCCGCTTGGATACACAGCTTCGCTTCGACGCTTGCTTACAAAGATTTACTTACTTTGTACCAAGGGGGGAAGAATTCTGCCCCTCGTTGAATCGACTACCTCAACAATGTTGTCACGCGTGTCTTCGCGGGGCTGCTTATGGCGCGAAACAGCATCACGTATACGACGCGTGCTGGTAAAGATTCACTTACTCCGTACCCGGGTGGCATGGCTCTGCCCCTCGTTGATTCGATTACATATATTAAGGATACACGCGAGTTTCGCGCGGTTTCCTTTTGCACGATGTGATACTCCGTAAATATATAGGAATCTTCACCTCCTTGCCCCCGCGGCGCGCTGTAGGTGGTCGCTGACGGTTGGCTCCGTCGCCTCGATCGACGCTACGAACACGTGCGGCCCGTCCTTCTCCCCACGCCCCCCTTGGATACCGACGAACGCGAGTGGGCGTGCACGAGAGCCCTCCCCGTTTCGGAAGTGTGGCTGTCCGTGGCGGACGTCACTCGTGACCCCTTGCAGGGTCTCCTACGGCGTATGCCGTGGCATGCTCCGATATGGAATGCGCGGGGGGATGGCGACCAATTCGTGCCGGGGTTCGTGCGCCGGCATGTAGGCTTCTGGCACGACATCATCCTCGACGAGCACCCGCTTCGAGACGCGCTGATGGTGTACTTACGCGACGGAGTGGGTCTTCAAGATTTTCTCCCGAGAGAATATCGGGGTCCGTCGAGCGCCTGCCCGTATCACGTTGCCCATTTTTCCGGAGCGGTGTTCGACAACCGTATCACGCCACGGTTCACCAGGTTTGTGGACGACGAGCTACGAGCCCTCGTAGATCGGGGGGGTGTTGTCAAATGGGCGTACGTCCGAGCCCCCGGGGGGCCGCAGCGACCCCGCTTAGTCATGGCATTGTCGGTTGAGGAGACAAAACCGCGCCTCATTTACGACGCGAGACCATTGAATAAGCAGTGGAAGAAGGTGCATTCTTCGATGGATACGTTGTCGAGGGTGGCCAGCGTCGCTTCGAAGGGTTGATATATATGACTTCGCTGGATGACGCATCCGCCTTTCACCACATCTTTTTGCGCCCCTCCGCTTGGCCGGTCTTTGGCTTCTCGTACGGTGGCATTGATTATTGCTGGTGCGTCTTGTCTTTCGGATTCAGTTTAAGTCCATGGCGCTACCATACCCTAAGCGAGGCGAAAGCATCCTACCTTGGTGATCCCGGCGTTAGCGTACCTCGACGACTCGTGGTTGAGTAGTTTCCGCATCTCCCACGGGCAGACGGCGCGGGATCAATAGCTGGCGGGCGGGGAGGCTGCACTCGCGGCGATGCTGTCGTTCCTGTGTGGTCAGTTTCTGTCGGCCAAGAAGTCCGACTTCCGGCCGACTAGGCTGCAGCAATATCTAGGGAAGTTGTGCGACTCGGACACCACCACCTTGCGGGTTCCACGAGATAAGCTAGATAAGCTGCAGCAACTGCTGCGAGCAGCCCTCGACGCGGGAGGTCTGTCCTTCCGTACGCTGCAGCGTATCGCGGGCACGTGCATGAGCATGTCGGTGGCGATTCGGCCGGCATCGCTGTGGACGCATGCTATGTTCGCTGTGCTCGCGGAGCTGGATAAGCCCGCTCTGTGCATGGTCGACCCTACGCAAGATTCTAGGGCCGACCTTCTAGGCGAATTCCAGCTGGGGCTTAATTTGTCGGCTACCTCGCAAGAGGGGCCGTGGCAGCGGGCACGACACTTCGTGGCGGCCTTGACGAAAGGATCGTCGAATGCATCGTCTGTCGCATGGGGGGGGGGTGTGGTGAACACAGCCTCGGGCATCTTCCCCGCGGACGGGGTGTTCCCACCGGATCTGTTGTCAAAGCATATCAACCAGAAGGAGATGTATGCCCTCTACCAACTCCTGCGGCAATTCTGCACGCGACACCCAGACGTGTTGCGGCGAGCGCAGGTACTCATAGATGTGGACAACCAGAGTGGGTGCCTTTAACCGTGGGCGCGCGCAGAACCGCGAGACGCACGCGCTACTGGTGTGGTTGTTCGAGTTGCAAGTGGCGTATGGATTCATGCTGTCGTTCAAGTGGATCCCGACGGCGGGAAACGAGGTCGCAGATACCATTTCGCGGCCGTCACGAGACGCCATTATCCGCATAGCGCCGGCGTCGTTCCGAGCGGTTTGTGACGCTATGGACTCTTTTAACGTTGACCTCATGGCATGCACGGTGTCGATGTTGTGCTCCCCATTGACTGGGGAGGCACTGCCCTTTTTCTCTCAGTACGACTGTGCGGGTTCGGCGGGGACCGACGTGTTCGCGCACGACGTTTCCCTCGTTCCGGGTACCAGTGTCCCGGCCTTCGGGTTTTGTTCCCCACCCCCGATCATGGCAGGCCACATTGTGCAACGCTTGGCGGAATGCGAGGCCCGCGCATTGGTCCTTAAAAAAAAGGAATCCGCCCGTCTGGCGAGTGGCTATCTACCCCGTGGCATCTACCCATGTGACCCCGCGATGACGTAAAGTCCGCCTCACAAGCGGTTCTTAGTAGGATGCAGCTCACCCTTGATGCAACTCGCCGAAAACCTCACGGCGCTTCGCGCTTGGTTGCAAGCAATGTCTGCCTGGTCGGAGAACGCCCGGCATGTTTCGTCCCGGCATTGCACGGATGCGAGGGTCTATGCCCACGCGACTACGGCTATGCATGATATCGAGTACACCCAAACCCCCCGCCCTCCCCCTCTGGATAACAAGCGCAGGAAAAGAGGTGCACCATTTTTTTCGCCAGGTGACTCACACTAGGAGCTGCCCCCATGCAGGACCCCTCAAATATCCCAAGAGCGGTGGGGGCCAAAACCATAATCAGTGAAATGACTCAAGCTGATCATATCATGAGATGGGTCAATAAATATTGACAAAAAGGGGAGACTTGGCACAAAGAAAATTAACAACAATGGCTTCAGGCTGACATCTAGAAGAAACCAAGAAAAGTGGGATGCCAAGTTACTGAAGCTAGCGGAAAAGGCATGATTGGTCAGACACGAAATCGACGAGTCTAGCCTGCACAGAAGAGTCGAGCAGCTTCATTCTTTTGGAGCTCGACGGAAGACTGGCTGAAGGTTGGCTTGCCTCGCCATGAAAACCCCCTGATTACCTTCCAAGATACGCCTCCCCAGTACATAAAATAAGATCCTAGTACCCTTATGTAGGTAATTACCGGTCTTTTCCTCGTCATTCGAAGCAGTAGCATGATACTGTCCTGTACTGTTTCCCCCCGCCGATTTGTGATCAAAACATAAAACGTACTACGAAATGCGCGCGCAGAATGGCGAAAACAATCATATCGGCTACTGGTACGTATGCATCAATAGTCGTCGGCATACTCACCCCAAATAAATTCCAAAACTTGAGGAAGTCCAATGTCACAGTAATATGACGGATCTTCCATGAGCGGGGCTGTTGGTTCTCCATTGCGCGATTGTGCGGGCTATAAAATAGTTCCTAAGGGGTAATAGGATCAAGGGACGGGCGTAGACCCTGCCCCATCCCAAACCCTGATCCCGACCCTGACCCCAACCCGCATCCAAACGGGACAAACTTAACACGAAACGCCAACTGCACGGACTTCGCACCGGTCGGAGTTTTCCCAAGTGCGGACCACGACTCGATTCCGGACTGCGGATCACAAACTGTACTGCCCTCCTTGGCCGAACGCGAGGGTGTAGAATAAACTTGCCGGAAACAAATCTCGTCCAAACACTGTGTTTCAAGTGCTTGACTCTCAGCCGGACGTTTTCAGGGGCCGAACTTACCTCAGCCCCTGCCGCACTGTCGAGGCCCCCTAACGCACTGTAAAGCACTGTAGAAGCGCCCTACCGCACTGTAAACGCCCCCCTGCCGCACTGTAGAGGCGCCCTAACGCACTCTAGAGGCCACTGTAGAGCCCCATACCGCTAAGTCAACGACTGCAGAGACCTCACATACCGTGATTTAGAGGGATATATCAGACGGAGTAGCTCGTCTACGCGCCCCCACCGTGGACAGGAATGACCTCACTGTATGGGCCTTAGGGCGCACTGTGGAGGCCTTCTACTCGGCAATGTAGATGGATTTCTCGGGCACGGGCCCGCTCTTTTACGCACCCCCACCGTCGACAGTAAAAACGTGCCTCGAGCGCTCCAGGTAAGTTGCTCCGGGCTGCAAGAGGACGGACTCCGCCCACTCTGTATTGTTGACCGCGTCAGGAAAGTGCTGGGTTTCCAGACAGACGGCGTAATGACGCGCGTGGGGCCTGTCGGCAGGATCTGGAGGGGGGGGGGGGGGGGGGGGACGGGCGTTGTTGTTCCATGTTTTTGGGTGTCGAAAGCGGAACGGAGATGGATGGGCATATTCATGGATGGGTGTCTGTGAGATAACAAGCAATCGACCGTGGTCCTTGACGAGGCACGCACAAGCTGTCGACTTCGTACGAATAAGCTTATTGTAACATTCTTTGTTGTCACTCGCGCGCCTGGCTGAAACCAACGCCGTGTCAACGTCGGTATTTCGACGCAAGTGGACAATTGCAGCGGCCACTAAACCCCAATATCAACGTGACTAACGCTATCCGGACGCCGGCCTCAAACCAATGACAATGTGCTCCCGTACCACGTATGACAAAACCCATTCGACGTGAATTTCTCCTAACAGCGTCCTTCACATCCATTGAGCGAAGTATTGTTGGATGAGAGAGCCGGCGGTTAAGATACGGCCGGTGAAGGAAAACGATCGAGGGTCTCCAAGAAGCAACCGGCACACGATAAAAAGTAGAACGACGGCTGCGGCGACAAGGATACTGTACCCTTTTTGGGCCAAAAATGCGTTTCCGGTCAAAGCATTTCTGACTGACTGAGGGGGTACTCGATCTCATGCGTGGCCGTAGTCGCATGACCATAGACCCTCGCATCCCTACAATGCCGGGACGAAGCACGTCGGGTTTTCACCGGCTACGCAAAAATTGCTTGCACCAAGCGCAGAAGCACCGTGAGGCGTTCGGCGAGTCGAATGAAGAGCGAGCTGCATCCTGCTAAAAACTGCTGGTGAGGCGGACTTGCATATGGATGACAACTTCCATGAGAATATTTAATTTCCACATGGGGCCACTTCCAGAGACAGCAATGAGAGGCACTACGTAACTTCCTCTCGAGCGCCGTGCCATAAACACTACACAAGACGAGCATCCCCGTTGTGCGGGGTTAGGTTCTCCACCCAACACAAATTATCCATGCCGCCAAAAACAAACGATAATAATAATAAACGGTACCCCGGTTGTCTAGCTCAAGTAGTGAGCGGAATGTTTTACCGTGTCCTTGCCACCGACGCCAACCCAACCTGCACATGATATATATAAAATATGTACATATAATACCATGTATATAAATTATAGACGAAACTTGACCATTAACAAAGGTGACAATGACAGCTAACACGGCCCGCCGCGCGAGAGGGGGGGTTACATATACATACCGCGCTACAAGAATTGGTGTCCGAGATACCATGAAAGGAGTCGAACAGTACGGGTCGCGACGTAATGACCCTACCCGTCGTCGCCGGGCACTCGTGCTGTGCTCGTGGACGGCTGACAACGTCAAAATTGACATTGGTTTCGGTCGCTAGTCCTGAGGAACTACCCGACAACACAAAAGGGGTGTGCCCTAACCTTCATGAGACGCTCCGAGCCCTACACCCCCAACCCTAACATCAAACTAGAGAAAAGCAAACAAGTGTGTGAAGCCCGACGAAAAAAAACAGACACAACCCACACACATGGGGTACACACATCACGAAAAATAACTTTGAAAAAACAAAAAATGATGGCATTCCGAAAAATATTTTTGTAAAGGAGCCCGATCAGTCGGAAAAAACACAACTGGCCAAAAATCTGCTGCTACCTTTATCGTAGCACCCGTCCATTCGTTGTTTATGTGTTTGTTGTTGTCACTATCAGGTTGCTTTTGTTTATTCTTGGGGGGAGGGGGATGAGGAGTGAGGAGAGTTTAACGTGAGGTCCAAAAATAGGTCTTTGACTCATTTAGGACTGCAGTCCCATTTGTTTGGACAAACTACTCAAAATGTGATTGGTTTGTCAACTCAAACGGGAAAACGGTATGCTCCAAAAGGATTAAATGAGGAGCCTAACGAAAACAAAACGCAGGTTTAAGCTCCATACCTCATTACCTGCAGCAGGCCGCAGCACCCAAAACAATTACCTTGAAGACAAAAAGAGTGGCGCGCAGCCCGAAGAACCGTGCCCTGAGGTACGGTAGGCACACCTTACCGCAGTGAAAGCGTCAAGTAGTCGCACAAGGGGTGCGATCGTTTTCCCAGCACTCGTTTCCTATTAAAAACCGACGTAAAGGGTAGGGCGCTCTGCTCAAAGTATTTTTTTTCAAATTTTCTTCTCGAATAGGCTCTCGATCGAAAACGATCGTGCCGAAAACACCTGGTTCGGTATTTTTGTTTTCGCAAACCTTCCCGTTCTGGGAAAACAAAAGCAAAAACAAAAAAACTCGAGCGCCTGAGAAACGAACGCATCCCCTGTGCTAAGGAACTCAACGCTCTTTACGGTATTCCTATATCGAAAGCACCCAATATATTCCCGGTGACATGAAGTAAATACTCAGTTTAAGAACCCCCTTCAATCAGAAATGATTCGGCCAAAGAGTGCCAGCTATAATCGTGGGAGGCATTTTTAATAGCTGCACACGGCGGGCGGATATATCACGATCAACGCTGCAATAGGTCATGTTGATCCTAAGCCGCCGTCATGAGGACATTGTGCAGGATCATTGTACGTACGTACAGTAGTAGTCCAGATCGAACCCAGGAAACATGCCCTGATAGGCTAAAATGCAAGTTACACGGCTCCTCCCACCCGGCAACAGGAGCCAGGTCATACAGATCATACATATCAGGAATGTATCTATCTATGCCGCCCTGAAATATCTAACTGTTTGTGGGGAATTGTACACGAGACGTTCTGCTATAAAGAGGTTCAACACCCTTAATTTTATTAGGCTCCTACTATTACGGGGGGCCGTAGTAAATAGGATCAAACATTGTCCGAAAAAATAGAAAAGATATACGTTGTTGTGTGGACCGTAGGCCCTATTTACTATGGCCCTCCGTAATAGTATGTCCCCCGACGGTATAATTCGGAGTGCGACGGGGACAAACGTGTTGGATACGACTAATGCTACACTCATCTCGCACGTGTACTTATACGTTATGCCCAACAATTTGGAGTACAAGTTGCATACTCATCCTGAACCTGGCGCCTGGCGGGAACCCCGTGATGACGCAGAATTTCGTTTTTCACCAAATCTGATACCTCCATCGTAGAACGCCTCACACAGCAATAGGATACATCGAAAATTGGACAAACAGTGAAGAGAGGGGCGTTCCCGAAGAGATTGGGTTTGAACCTAAGTTGGTTGGGTTTCTTGTTGTCGTATATTCTGCACAAATATGACCCTCAACCCATGGAACCTTCCTAAGAGTTTATTCAACGCAACCCCCGAGAATAGTTAAATTAAACGCGACGTTTTGGCCACGTTTTGCGATAACCTTATATAGAAAGGTCCTAAAGTTTTGGGGGTGCGGGTGATTTTCATCTAGGAAGCAAGGCCACAACAACCCCAACCGACTTGGTTTTCATTCGATCAAATTCTTCGCAACACGCTGATGCTACATCGTACGCAAGGAAGGTAGGTTGAGGTTTCAAGGGGGGCAATGCAGTTCTGAAGCGGTTGTCTTGACGCTACCGCAAAATCGCCCCACTTTCACGTAAGAACCGCATAGGCTGGGTGAGCATTCCCGTCGTTTAGGGGGGAAAGAATATAAACGAGTTTCCCGCAACGGTAGCACACGATACAACGGTTGCACAAGTTCATTCACCTCCCCGCCGGCAGTCGTGAGAGGCTGTGCAGGATCTGCCTAGTACATACAGCTGCAACCCGGGAAGCGCGCGCCAACGGTGCTGCAGCTCATGAGCGGGTTACACCGGTCCCACCCGGCGGCATGAGCTAAATCATTCATATCGTGAGGTGGGAGTCGATAATCTGTTCGAGGGTTGTGCTGTTGCGGAAACAAACGTGAAGGAGGGGAAACGTGAAAGCGGACATCTCCTCACCGTTCGACAGGAAATTAGACGTGTAGACCTGAGCGGCAGGCTGGGAGCCGAACACCTCCATGACGCGCCCGCTCTCGGCCTCGCGCAGACGCGCGATCAGGGGGAGAGGGCCGGCTTCTGCGCTACCATCATGCGTGGATGGCACCTGCACCAAACGGACGACGGAAGAGATAACAACGCGTGCTTGCCTTGGGGTGGCGTGTAATTTTCGTGGGCCTCTTTACTTGATGAGCTCACTGCCTTACCCAAAACCTGACGAAACAAAAAAGAACGACAGGCGAAGCACTGCCAGTAACTAGCTTGTAACAATTAAGGTATTTAACGAAAACAATGTAAATCATTAGTGGGTTTCCTAGCAGGTACTGGCTAACTTCTCGGCTTCGTTGATCAGAGATGATTTAGCGAAAAAGTAGCGCTGTGAAACGTCTGTGTTCACCGACACTTACTGATACAACCGCTTTTCGGTGCAGACGATATATATCCGATATCCCGACGAATCCGACTTGTGGGTGAAATCCATACTTGGAATCCCTGTTTTTACGTTCAATATAAGGTGAATCCTAACCTTTTACGCACGCAGAAATCGGGAGGATGGTTTACCGTTTATTCAGGCTAAATGTTCTGCCGGGCTAAAAAACAAAAAACATCATCCCCAATAGTAGCCCATTCGAATTTTCCGATCCTGATTGAAACCGCCCCGACTAATTTGCGGGGGAGGATCGGCTCGGATTCAGAGCAACATGAGCAACTAAGGTCGAGGTGCGCCATTTTAATTCTGAGGTTCCTTCCCTTTTGCAGCTCCATATTCCCGTGCAATGGTTGATGAAAAACATGAAACTGCAATGGTTGTTGGGCAAATGCCACATCGCTCTCTACTATGGGTGGACAAACACAAACATCGCCAAAAACAAAAACGACACTCAATAAAACCGGTTTTTGAACAAAAAATCAAAGTGCAGTGGGTGATGAGATCAAAAATACCATGGCCTTCTCTACCTTGGGCAGACTAACACCGACATCGCAAAAAAAACAATAGAAAAGAACGTTCCGATGAGTTTGGGTTAAGGAGCCTCGTAAATCAGAAAATATGATGGCCCCAAAAAAGGTAGAGTACATACATACCGCTTTCACAGCACGCGTCTCACAGCCACAAGCAGTTCGAAATCTCTTCTTGTGTCACTCCCCGGTAACTGGGGTACAAGTATGTATACGTAGAACCTGCTTTTGTGAGGCTTCCTACCTTGAGGAACTCCGTCATCTCTCCCAATCTGTTTGAGGTACCAAAAAACAAAAATCAATGGACGATCTACTACGGGGGTCCATAGTTAACGGGACCAAATCTTGTTAGTAAAAATAGGAAAATATATAGGTTTTTATGTACACCATAGGTCCTGTTAACTATGGACCCCCGTAATAGTAAAGCTCGGCCTATTTCGTCGGCGTCGTTATTAGCAAAACGTTGTCAAAGCGAAACTGAGATTGACGGTATCCGGTAGAGGAGGTCCGTCATTCCGGGTGACAGTTTGAGCCAAAAAAAGCTGCCTCTGTGGTAGAACGCGTCCACCAACAACAGACGTATGATGTTGAGCAAAGGCTGAAAAGCCGTAGAATGGTATCATCCTTTACAAGCAGTTTTCGGCCAGGGATTCTTCTTATAACCCAGCATCGTCGAAAAAATCAACAAAAATATGTTTTACGATAGTTCTTCGCGAGATACCCACTGGTACGCGATAGGCTCTCGGAGTTCTCATCGGGCTGCCCCCCTAAACTTTTCTAAGAATAAGGTTTTCGGTCACTTGAGGTATAGAGCATCTCAAGAGCCTCAGTCCCAGACCGTCTAGGTGCCATCGCCCCTACGACCTAGGCCGTTTTCTCAAGATTGAGCGTAACGCTCGCCGCTGAGAACGATTTTCCCTGTTTGTCCATTTTGCTTGCGATATCACCCCCCCCCCCCCATCCCCGCCACTCCCAAAAAAAAAAAAACGAAAACACGTAAAGAGCCTTGCGGTATTGTCAGTGATTTATATATTCGGGGGCAAAAACCTGCGGTTAACTAGTGTGGAATGCAATACGCAGTGGTTTAACAAACTACACCAGGTACAGGGTTAGTCCTACGCGTGGAGAGCGAGACGCGAAAACAATCATGCTCGAAACCAAACCCTGGCAGGAGGGACGAGAATGAGCGGACGCACACCAGTGGACCTGCGTTTCGCGGCCACGTGGCCCGACAAGGACCGTGCAATGATCAAAATACGGCGGCGCGCAGCTCCACAACAGTAGTGTCACCTCGACTTGCCCGTCGCTCTGAGTGCCAACGCACACAAGACAGTGGTCCAAGCCCGGAGGATCGCCGCCGATGCTGTCGATTGCCGCACCCAAGGATCGTTCCTCAGAAAAGTCGAAGGCCGTTTCATGGACCAGGGCGAGCTCTCCAGTCGGTATCTTCGTTGCGCCGCGACATAATATTCGGGGAGGGTGGGAAGGGGGGGGGGAGTGTACGTATTATCATGCATGGCCGTAGTCGTATAACCATAGACCCTCGCATCCCTACCATGCCAGGACGGAGCACGTCCGGCTTTCACGGACCAGGCAGACGTTGCTTGCATTAAGCGCGAAGCGCCGTGAGATGTTGGGCGAGTCGCATGAAGGGTGAACTGCTTCCTACTAAAAACTGATTCTGAGGCGGATTTTCTTGCAGATGAATGACAGCGTCAACGGATAGATTTATTTTCCGTTGTGGCCAGGGTTGGGGGGGTACTTATGCCATGCATGCTTGTAGTCCAACGAACGCAGGCCCGCGCATCCCGTCAGTGCCGGAACGGAGCGCGCCGGTGTTCACCGACCAGGCAGACATTGCTTACACCAAGCACGGAGCACATTTTGAGGTGACACTCCAGCCGCACGAAGGGTCAACGGCGTCACATGATACGGATAACCGCTTGTGAGGCGGGCTTTCTTGCGTTGGATGGCAGCGTCAAAGTCATTGAAGCGGGACGGGGTTGCGTTAGTGTTGCATTTTGTTTACACCAACACGCCTCCCGACTACGGTAGGGTATGCGCTTAGGGGTTGCAATTAGGTGTTGCATTTAGGGGTAGCAATGAGGAGTTGCTCTTAGGGGTTATGATTAGGCTTGCATTAAGGGGTTGCAATAAATCGTTGCAGTTAGGGGTTTCAATCAGGAGTTGCACTCAGGAGTAGCAAGTTCGGTTTGCACTTGGGGGTTGCAATTAAAGCGTGCAATTAGGGGCTGCAAGTAGTGGTTGCACATAGGAGCTGCCACTCAGGGTTGCAATTTCGGTTTGCAATTAGGGGTTGTAATCAGGGGTTGCAATTAGGGCGTGAACTTGGGGGTTGCACGTAGGGATTGTAACTATGGCGTGCAAGTAGGGGCTGCAAGTAAGCGTTGCACTTAAGTGCTGCACTTTCAGAGCCAAAATATTTTCTGACTGGCGTGGGGTTGTACCTCAAAATCTCAAAAACCTACCCACGAGTTTTTTTCACTCCGATGTGAGGTCATCTTCAGCGGTCGTTAGATTCTTAGCCCACCGCAAAACTTGTGCATGAGACTCATAGCCAGAAAAACCATCTCGGACATATGATCCTCTATTAAGTAGGAGCCCGCTGTAGCGTGGCCAATGCGCCCTATCAAACCAAGCATGCGGTTGAAAAGAAACTCACGACTCGTGTATGGGAAAATTTCTTACCCTCCTGTTCCTTAATATTTGGACCGTTTTTATGTAATGTTAGCGTATGAACGTTCCATATATACAGGAACAGAGCGAAGTGAAATAATGCATTAAAAAAACCGCACACACATATACACAGACCTGGTTGTCGTCCAGAGGCAGGTACCGATCGCACCGCAAGAGCAGCCCGTGGCCCCTCACAGACCGCTTGCGGTTTCCGCTCAGGTTCCAGTAGGCGTGATTGGTCATGTTTACAGGGGACGCCACCTGTCCCCTCACCCCCTCTGCGCCAAGGTGCACGGCTTCCATTTTCGAGTGTAACTCCCCGGTACCGCGCGTGGACCCTCGTTTGATTGAATATGTCACCTGGGCACAAGAGAGCCGGCCGAGAGCAAAAAACAATGCAAGCAACCAACCCCTTGAGAGACGCTCGCCTTTAATTTTCGAGTGTATCTCCCCGGTCCTGCGTGCTGACCCTCGTTTGATTGAGTACGTCACCCGGGTGCAGGGCAGGTGTACTCGATAGGAGATGTGTACTCCATCTCATGCTTGGCCGTAGTCGTATGACCATAGGATGCAGGGGGGGGGGGATCAAAAGCGAACGACAAAGATCCCAATCAATGCAAAGGCGTGCTCGCTGGAGAGAGCCGGCAACTTATCGTTCTGTCGAGATCCGTGCGGTGACTCCGTACAGCCGAAAAATTAGCAAGAACCTGTGCGACCTCGGCGAATACCTATGACGACCATTGATAGAGGCGGGGGGTACGTAGTGCAGCTCAACAAGGGTAGGAAGGGCGCGGCAATTTTAGCAGAACAGCGAAAGTTACGTTCAAGCTTGCAATCGACAGCAACGCCGAGGGTGCACACCGTTTGTGTTAAGTCAACGCCGGCGATGGGCAGGCGTCATGGGGGAGTCAAAGTGCGCGGCCAGACGCAGCTCGGCGCGACAATGCCCAACATCGTGTCATGCAACCTCCATCGAAAGCATATTACGCAGCAGCAAAACTGTGATTCGCACCACCTCCCAGCGACGACCTGCACCACGGAAAAGGCGGTAATGTTTTTTGGGCCTATACTATCAAGCCACCCTGGCCTCCATCGTGAGCGATACGCACGGACACCAGCCACACGCCCACTCGCCCGCCTATCCACCGCAACCAACGTACGAATACCTGCCGCAGAAGACGCGCCAGAATTCCCAAGCTGATTTGTCTCGACACAACAGGGAGACTGTAAGCGCCGAGCGACGCTGCCGGAGTCCATGAAAAATGGTCCCGACGAGACGTTACCAGGGGCCAGACCCTATCATCGAAAAGGAAAACCAACCCGGTCCGAAATTCATCCCACGTGGTGCGCTATCTTGATTCGGTGCAAGGGTATTCCGCCATACCCCTTACCTTGACAGCCAGATCGCCCGGGAAGCCCCCGTCCTTGTCAGGGCTGTCGAGCTGGAAACAAACGCCCACGCCGTCAGGAGTGTGGACGATGTCGTGCCGCCACAGCGCCTGGGGGGTGGGGTGGGGTGGGGTGGTGGCGCCGAACGATGCGCACGTATGCACACGTGCAGGAGAACAATCCATGAGACGCAACAAAATCTCTGCAAAGCCCGAACAGATGGTCGCTTCCCGATTCTTCATGGTTCATCTGCTGTAGATGCTTGCAAAGGGCAGATGGGTCAATCTATTCCCCACCTTGTGCACCACTTCTTCTCGAAATAGAATCACCGTCTGGTTTACAAATTAGTTGTGAAACCGGTGCTTATAAAATGGACAGGGATATAGATACAACTATAATTACGATTTTTGAGGTCGTTGTCACTTGCTAGCTCTTGGCAGACATACCGACTGATAGACAGCTCTTCGCAAACAGCCCTTCTTCTTTGAAACAGCCGAACAGCCAAACAACCTTTCTTCCTTCTTTGAAACAGCCGAACAGCCAAACAACCTTTCTTCTTTCTTCTTCGCCAAACAGCCAAACAACAAACAACCTTTTCTTCTTTCTTCTTCCGCAAACTGCCAACCAATAGACAGCTCTTCGCACGGCGCCTAAAAGAGGCGTCTCGCCTTCGACGAACGGCATAGATAGGTGCAGCTGTCGGCGGCCAAGCTGCTGCTGTCGGTGGCGAACCTGCTGGTGCTGCAACCCCCGCCTCTCCCTTCTCCACGCCCCCTAAGCTCACCTCCCCCTCGTCGAGAGGCGCGTGGTCCTCGCCCTCTGGCAAGAGAGCGGCAACGACAACGACCGACCTGGTGCCGGCTGTTGTTTGCGACCAGTGCACGGACCAGCACTTGGTCAAGAACTCCGCGCCTGGTGGCAAAAACGTGGCCTTCGCCACCTGCTAGGATCCCACGTGCGTGGTGGCGGGATCATCCTGACAGGGCCACCGACTGCGAGTTCTGTGCTCGCCCGATCAAGGAAGGGACTGTCTCGTACTCCCTCGAGACTGCTGACAGTGGTGAGTGTCTTACGTCTATTGTGCATGCTGTATGTTGCCACGTCTTTTAAGGGTTTTCAATTGCCTTTTTGCATACAAACCTACTCAAAGCGTTTTTTTTTTTTTTTTTTACTCATCCATCCTCGTTCTTTCCCCTTCGTGCGTTGGGTCGGCTCCTCTTACACACAGTGCACGCGAACGCGCACATGCACAACTGTTTGCGGGACGTGAAGCACACGATTTCTGTGTGTACATGTTTTGGTGACCCCACGTACTCATTTTGCTCGCTTTCGGCTGCCGCTGCTGCTGCTGCTGCTGTCAGCGCCACGCCATGAGTGCTGCTGCTGCTGTGCACCTGCTTATCCGGTGCACTCGCTCCTGCCGTAGTGCTGGTGCGTTGTTGCCGTGCTGTGCACCTGCTGCTCCTGTGCACTTGCTGCTGCCGTATGTAGTGCTGCTGCTTTGTTGCCGTGCATCATGCTGGAAGCGTACATATTTTCGGATCGTCAATTCCGTAGGTTTTGCGATGGCGGCATACCAGGGTACATGCTTTTTTTCTTCCTTATTTTCATATCGTTGCTATGCTGCTGCTGCTGCTGCTGCTGCTGCCAACGCTGCTGCTGCTGCTGCCAACGCTGCGGCTGCTGCTGCTGCCAACGCTGCGGCGATTCGTTGCAGCTTCTGCTGCTGCTAATGCTGTAGCTGCTTCTGCTGCTGCTGCTGCAAATGCTGCCGCAATATCCACTGAATGTTCGTATGTACTCGGATTACTGTTTTACTTGGTCGTTTTTTGTACCCAAATGGTTCCTTTTGATACGTGAAAAAATATTTTTTGTCGTTTTGCTCCTGCATTTTGCGTACGTACTGCAATTTCTCGTTTTTGGCTTGGTTATTTTGATCTATATCGTTGCTATGCTGCTGCTGTGGTGCTGCTGCGTTGTTGCCGCACATCATGCTGCACTTGTGTGTGTACATATTTCGGTATCGTCAATGAAATTCCGTAGGTTTTGCGATTGCGGCATACCAGGATACATACTTTTTTTCTTCCTTATTTTCATGTCGTTGCTATGCTGCTGCTGCCAACGCGGATTATTGTTTTTATTGGCCATTTTTGTACCCAAATGGCTTTTTTGATACGTAAAAAAAATATTTTGGTCGTTTTGCTCCTGCATTTTGCGTACGTACTACGTTTTCTCGTAATTCGTTTTGTTGCTATGCTGCTGCGTTGTTGCCGTACAGCATGCGGAGGTGGGTCTACAGTGAGGTACCAAAAATACTTTTCGGACGGCCTCGGGGTACATACTTTTTTTCTCCCTTCTTTTCATATCGTTGCTACGCTGCTGCTGCCAACGCTGTGGCGATCCGTTGCTGCTTCTGCTGCTGCTGCTGCTGCTCTGCTTTTAGTGCTGCCGCAATATTCACTGAATGTTTGTATGTACTCGGATAATTGTGTTTCCTGGTCGTTTTGTGGCGCTGCTGCGTTGTTGCCGTACATCATGCTGGACATGATTTGTGTGTCTATTACACTTAAACTTGTGCGTGTGTACATATTTCTGTATCGTCAATGATTTTTTTTGTGGTGCTGCTGCGTTGTTGCCGTACATCATGCTGGACGTGATTTGTGTGTGTACTGTACTACACTTGTGCGTCTACATATTTCTGTATCGTCAATGAAATTACGTACTTGCTGCTTCTGCTGCTGCTGCTGCCGTCGTATTGCAAGCGATTACGTACTGCTGTTGTGCCGCTGTAAGAGTAGTACAAAAAAAAATAATAATAATAATAATGAACTCTCCCCCCCCCCCCCCCCCCCCCCCCTCCCCCTCCCCCGCCATTCCCTGCACGCCACTCCCGCCCCGCGCACCCTATATGTTTACTTCGACCAGGTCCGTGGCAAGTGCTACAACTGCCGCCTAACGGACTCCACCATCAAAGACGGAGACATCATCATCAACCGCAAAAAGACTCCCTTCCATTTCGCCTGCTCCAGGGCTTCGCGGAATTCCGAAGCAGTACGCCAAGCAGACTGTCGCCATCCAGGACGAACGAAAGGAAACAAATTGTTTCCCACATTTCCCAAAATCACGATTATTGCTTCCTACACATATCCAACGGGTTCAACAGCGAACAGATCCACATTCTGGGCATCCCGCCTCGTTACTACAGCATCCTGGAAGACTTTACATATCATGTCTCATCCAAACTCCTATGCTGGTTACATCGAAATCACGGCCGCCCAGCAACTATACCAGGTACAACATTTCCATAACCGTTGTCGTTGCCGGCACTGCTGCTTTCTCTCCTGTCCCAAACCTTCCTTTAAACAACAGCCTGTATGTTGTATATCATCCACATGCCAAGCACTACTACTCCACTCTCTCCCCACACTGATGAAAGATGTTATTCTTATTATTAGACGAATGTCATTCTTACTCTTGCGTCACCTGATCTTACGTTTCACATTACATTAATAAATAAACGCGATTATTACATCCTTCACCGTTTCTTACACAAATACATTTAGTTTGGTTGGCTTTGGGCTATTGTGATATGAGTAGAGTTGTCGTCAATTAATTGCAGATTTATGTACACGAAACGACGGAATACCCACTCCGAAGGAAATCCTTGTATGATCTATGAATACGTACATAGCTTGTGTGGTCGAGGGTACCGCATAGTCAGCATGATCTGTTGTATAGCCAGCGCATGATTCCTGGGTTGGATCTGACAATAAGCAGGTCCTGCAAGCATAACTTCTCACAAATGCGGGCGAGGAACTAGATCATCTATCTGTAGACAGATAGATCATCATCTACCTGTCTGAGCTGGGGACTCTTGGACAGATAGATCATCATCTGCCTGTCTGAGGTGTGGACCACTGCCACCGATTGAAGGGTCGTCAAGGCATCATACCTATCTTCGACGCCAAAATAAAACAACTCAACATAGCGAAAATGATGGCTTTTTCCCAAGGTTATTGACCGTCGATATTTCACCGTACTTGAAGAAAACGAAAACACGCACACAGAGCTTTCCCGCGCCCTCTCCGTGTGCGCGAGAACGCCCGCTCACCCTGCTTCCATCCTACTACACACCAGGACCAAAAACGATGACAGAGATGTATGTGTGTGCTTTGTTCACACTAAACCGTTCAGTGTACCCGTCGACATCCGGCACAACCAGTGTCCGAGCCGATTTTTCTGTCGTAGAGAGCTACAAGCTCTGTGGTCACAAAAGTATACCTGGTATATATATATATATATAAATATACTTATACTGAACAATGTCAGGAAAAGAGACGCGGTCGGCGGTCGGTCCGGGCGCCCTGGCACGCCGAAAACACGATTAGAAGCGCAGCCGACGCGACAAACGGCTTAGGACACGCGCCTCTGCCCTCCGCACGGAGCATCCTCGTGATCTATGGATAGGGATCACAGCAAGAGATGAGAAGTTCAGACCCGGGGGGGGGGTGGGGAAATAAAAAAAAACACACACACACACACACACACACACACACACAAAACAAACGAACATCGAAGTACACATGAGTAGTAGTAGTAGTAGTAGTACACCAATAAAAGGTACTGTACGGGGGCGTGCACTGCGCTCGTGGTGAGCGACAGAGACACACCGCACACGAGTCAGAACATCATGCTGAGGTTACTTGCCTTGTCGAATCCTTTCACTCCTCCGTGTAGACAGTTTGGTCCGTTGTTCGCCGACAGCGTGAACGTCTCTCCGTCAACTTTTAACAGGCACACCCAAGAACCAAGAAAACGCACGCGGGGTAGAACGGTTCGGGGGGGGCGGGGGGGGGGGGGGGGGGGGGGGGGGGTACTCATCACATGCATGACCGTAGTCGTATGACCGATAGACCCTCGCATCCCTACAACGACGGGACAGAGCACGTCGGGTTTTCAATGACCAGGCAGACATTGCTCGTTCGCGCCAAGGGCAAAGCGTCGTGAGATGCGTGGGGAGTCGCATGAAAGGTGAGCTTGCCCGTCGCACTAACAACCGCTTGTGAGAAGAAATTTGTCGCGATATGACTGATAGCGTCGACTGACTGGATGGGAGCTCAGGGAGGGCACTCTTCGCGAGCAGGGGTTTGAGGGGAAGACACCCGTCTTGCAGAGGTGGGCAAGAGGGCAGACTTCGACTTCAGAGTGAGCATCATTACTCTTAGCGTAGATATTTGATGGATAACTTTTTTTTTTGCCCCAGGGCTTTCCCAGATTTTCTCGATCTATGATATTTTTTTCAAGACACAGAGGCGGTCTCTTGTCACAATTTGCGAAATTGAACTCAAATATCAGGGAGGCTTAGCGTTCACATATCCGTGGGGGGAACAAAAAAAATCAAGAAAATGTGGAAGATAAAAACAATTTTGCACGAAGAAACATCAGGAAAAAACCGGAAATTTCAGGACAAAAGGCCCGTCGATAACAACGCCCTTTGAGTACGTACAGTACTACGCATGAGGGAGGAGAAAGGAGGATTCTCATTGGTGCATGTAGGGGCGGAGGCATGATTGAGGTAGGGTTGCACCGGGAATTTTCTGAAGTTCCTCACGTGGGGAGCCCTGTACAATTAGTAACTCGAACATTACTATCAGTGACAAAAAATCGTGAGGCCAAGCCGACGATGCATGTGACCTTCACGTACGTTGCGACAAATATTGTTGGAACAATAAGAAGAAACATAGCGGCCTTTGGGCGGGTTGTCAGTTCCCGGTTGAGCATCTCCGTTCGCCTGAAAACAATTTTGGCCAGGATGTGGTTCGCACAGCGGCCGTAGCACGGTTCGAGCACGCACCAGTAAATTTCGCCCCCGCGATACGGTTGCAGACGCGTCCGATGGTGCTGCCGTAGAAGGCGTCTCTCCCCCCACCACGCCCTCCAAGGATTCGTGCTGCAGGGTGACCTGGCCAATCATCGAGCACCATGTATCATATTTATAGTATATGGCGCGATGGGAGTATCACCACAGACAGTAGTACTAGTACTGCCGCACACAACTCGCAACGATGAATTTCGAAGACGAAATCACCAATTTCACAGTTTTGTTGTTAGTTATTTTCATCAATTGAAGTATCTATACTCGTACCGGGCCCGGTGGAGCGAAACCGTCAGAAAGAAAATATTATCCTCATCTGTGTCGCGTAGGCACATCTTAGGGCGTGAGGAGGGGGGGGGGCGGAGACGCTTTCTGCGGCAGCACCTTTGGGCGCGTCGGTTGATCAATGATACGCGCAGCAGCAACAGGGCCGGTGACGCACCCAAACGTCAGAAAAAAGTAATCGTACCTGTCAACATTTTCTTCTCTCGAGTGCGTACATTTGTCCCGGGCAACATCCGGTATCTAGTACAACTTATTATTCAGGGCTGGGGTAAGTAGCCTGGACGGGTCGCGCACTATAAGGCGCAAAAACATGAAAAGACAAACAAACAAACGAACAACAAAAAAGCAGGCGCCTGGTACACACGATATTCATAGGTGTATCAGTACACGACAGCACCACGACGCGAGTAGGTGTTTGCACTTGCTAACACGCCAAAAGTCACGAAAAAAGCAATCCAAAGTGATACAAACAAGAGCAGGAAGAGAGACGAGTCAGCGTAGAACCAGCGGGGACCTGAGAAGGCGCAACCCATCGGCGGAAGCGACAGGCACATTCAGACGGGTGCCCTACAGCATTTCGGGAATCGCGTACATATGCGCCGAGGAATACCACTCTGTCCTTGCGTGCAGAAGCTGAGTGATACACAGCATGGAGAAGACGGATTCAAAGCATCTAGCGGAAGGTAGCACCGACGTTGGCAATGAGGAAAAGAAGGGGGGGGACTAGAACCTGGAGAGGGGGGGGGGGGGGGGGGGGATACAAACTGCAACGATATTTTCGGAAATATACTTTTTTCTCACTTCTTTACCCGCGCGTTTTCTTGACCATGGGCACGTGCCTGCCGACACGAGAGCAAAATAGAGGACGTGACACAATGCGTGGCAAAAGGCGAAAAAAACAAAAACGACTCCGAAAATAGAACATCGGACATGAGAAATACTACAATAAATTGGCGCTCTTTGCAGATGAACTCCACACCTGAAACAGTAGCCAACCTGTGCCGCACAGTCGTAGCACTTTTTGACGGCTAACACAGAGGATACAAAGAGGCGAGACGGAACATACAGTGGATACAAAGAGGCGAGATGGAACATGCTACAGTAGCGCTGCTATGAGGGCTGGGTGAAGTAGCCCCAGCCAGGACAAGACCCGAAAAGGATCGTGGTCGCGGCTTCGCCACCCCCCCCCCCCCCCCCCCCCCCCCCCCCCCCCCCCCAGATGCCAGGATGGTCGGTACAAACACGCCGTGTTCGGTCCCGGCATTGTAAGGATGTGAGGATCTATGGTCATACAACTACAGACATTCATGATATCGAGTACCCCTCCCCCGCCCCCGGCGCGCTTGACAAGGGAAGGAAGCCATATCGCACTGTTCGACACGATTTTTTAGGTTGAACGTGTCCAACACAGGTCCTGTACAACATCTCATAACGGCAGGATAGGATCAGAATAATCAGGACCCATCACAAACACAAAAACCTATACATATCAGTGTTTTTACTGAGCAAATTTGGTCCTGATTACTATGTTCTCCGCCAATACATGATCTACAGTTCATCGTGATATGTTCGAAGCGTGCAGCTACCTCAGCAAAGGTCGTCGCGTCTTTCCCCACGAGGCGGCAAGACACACACAGCGTAATAACTCACACCGGTGATATTTTTCTTATTTGATGTTTTAATTTGAACGAAAAACTAGACAGCTACGAGGTATTGCTGTTCGGGAACAAAAACGAACTTCTTGCTATCATCCTTGGTTCGCAATCGACGGACTAGACCGCTGCACAAGAAAAATAGTACACCCCTTCTATCGCCCCTGCTTATATAAAGACAAGCTGGACAGATCTCCTGTATCGTCCCTTCTCAATGAGAGAGGAAACGGACAGCTGTACGGGGATAAAAACGTTGAAAAAACCGCACCTCTTCTATTGCCCCTGCGCGGTCTCCGGCGCGGACGGAGACCAACGTAGCTCCGTACGTGGTGAGGCTGATGCCGAACCCTTCCGCCGTATCCAAGTCGATGCGATGAACCTTTGCGCAACGTGTATGCGCAGCGCGAGGGTTAGCGCGCGACTAGCGACAGCTGTTAAAACCCAGCCCTTTGAGACTGATACAGTAAAAATATTAAGACAAGGCAATCATCGAGCCCCCCCCCCCCCCCCCCCACAAGTGGCCTCGCCCAAGGGTACCGGCGAAAAACACATCCCGTTAAGTCGGGCCGCCGTGAGCTATGCCAGTCGGTGGACGTTTCGCTCGCTCGCACAGAACCCTCCTGCAGTATGAGCGATGCGCAGAGGGTCTGTCCGCATAGTAAGACCCATTTCAATCTTCAGATTTTTACGGGGGACCATAGTTAATGGGACCTGCGGTACACACACAAACCTATATATGTACATATTTTTACTGACGATATTCTGTCCTATTTACTATGGTCCCCCGTAAAAGTACTCCAAACGGTCTTTACATTTCCGGACAGAGGGATACGCGTCGAGAGCATAGGCTCTCGAAAGACAGCGTTTGCCGCGACGTGGATGTTGGAGCTGACTTACAGCGAAGCCCAGTGCTCGGGATCGTTGGTCGGCCGTATTCTTCGTCAACTTTTCGATGAGACGGGGCAGCCGCAGGGATGTATCCAGAACCGAGGCAATCGTGCTCGGAAAAATAATCTCCCTCTATGAAATAAATACCAGGTTGCTTGGCAGGTAGCGAATTCGTTGCTCGCAAGGCTGTAACAATTCGTAGACCCCTCAAAAAAGAAAAGCTACACAAAAACCCACAAAAACCCACACAACCCGTAGATGCGCGAACGGAGGGGTATCACACCAACCTTGCAAATAGGACTTTTGATAAAAATTTTCGATCTCAGGCCTGTTCATTTTTCATTTCATACGGTGAGGGGGCGGAGGAAGTAGGGGGCTTTCGGCGACATGCCTTCCCGAACGCTTAGAGCCGGGCTCATGCTACCTACGTACGTATGTACCAGGTGTCTGGTACCTATTTCGAGTTAACGCTCCCCCTCCCCCCCTCGTTCCTGTGTGTGGGTACTGATGAGATCGGTGGGAACCAAGCAGCACGGTACTGATGAGGCGCCTACCGTCCCCACGCAAACAAAAAACAGGGACATGTACAGCAGGCGGTCGTCACCTCTTGCCCTTCCACGGCGCCCCAGACCCTACTCGAAACCGACAGCCCACGGTCTCGAAACCTGGAATCATCTTCGCCGGCCATAGCCATAGCAGAGTCTTGCAGAGAGTTCCTCCCCGCTTTGGGGTTGGAGGCGAAGGTGCCCCGGGCGCGTGCACCACCAAGGACTAGCGGCGAGAATAGGGCTCGTCCCTGTGAGAAGAAGGCGTTTCGATTGAAAGGGGGCCGGGGGGCAGTACTCACGACACAAAGTATACGTACTACACACGTACTGCAGTGGTCTGCCCGCAGTGGAGGCGTATGCAGGAGATGCTACTTTAGGACCGCAGTAGTCCCGTTTTTGGGGACAAAGTACTATTACGGGGGTCCATAGTTAACAGGACCTATGGTACAAAAAAAAACCTATATATTTACCTATTTTTACGAACAATATTTGGTCCTGTTTACTATGGTCCCCCGTAATAGGAATTAGACTGGTTTGCCCCCAAAACGGGACTGCGGTTCAAAAGGGGGTAAATAGATAGGGGAGGGGTGTCCATCCTACAGGGGCAAGCGACAGCACCGACTCATTTGGGAGTTGAGGTTTTCAGGCCAATATTGGAAGAAAAGAAAAGAAAAAAAGTGGCCACATTTATACCGAAATTAGAGAACGATACGCCCTCCCGCCTGACCCGAGAATTCGAGCCTCTCTGGCCCAAAATCAGACATCCTCAACTGCCGTCGCATAACCCTGCAGTGGGTCTATCTAAAAAACCCCCCTGCATTTTCTTAGAACCGGAATGGGTGCAGCAGTTGTGGCCTCTTAGCAACGCGGGCTGGCGGAATAGTGCCGGTATCTTCGGCTGGCACAGTTTTCCACTTTTGTACATACCAAAGCCTACCAGATATAGGTTCCCCAATCCGGAGTGGTGCCGATTGCCGCCGTTGTGGGCTTTTGTCTTAATTGGCCGCTTTTAAAAGCGCTCCCGCGTTGTAGGGACACACCACTTGGAAATATCTAGAGGAATACCTGGTACGTATATATACTTGTCATTGGTGGTGGTGAGGCGCGACCTCAGTAATACCTGCAGTAGTCATATCTGCGATGCATCATGCTGGGCGAATACGCATTATTCTGTTTTGTGCTGAACCAACACAAAGGAACATCTACTGCCTGCTGCTGTACTACCTACTACCTGTACGCCGTCGTTGGTAACTCTCAACACTATCGTTAATGTTCTTGGCCTCTTCTGCTCTTGTTGCATGAAAAACACAGCAGCAGCACGCACACACCTGTTCTGTTGTAACAACAGTTGATATTGTTGTGTATGTCCTGGTTTCTACCTCGAAATCAGGCATAATAATTTGAAGACGAAAAATATGCACTGCTGTAACCGCAGATCTTGTATTCGTGTCGTATCATATCTCTCGGGGATTCAAGAATCGGCACGGACAATGCCGACAGGTAGAAAAAACAAGAACAAACACACACACCTCACACGATGATTTTTCCAACAGCAGTGTTTTCAGGTTGAAATTCAGCATAACTTGTGAAGACGAAAAACCTGCATCTGATTTTTTTTTGTCTAACAGAAAGAGCTTCTTTCTCGTAGCAGGTAGGTGCCACCACTACTTGTTACTTGTACTATTTAGTAGTACTGCTGTACAACAACTATACAGCAGATACCCTCCTGCTTCTCCGTCCCCTCATCAGAAGGAGGGTGGGCCTGCAGCATGTCTCGGGGACATGGCCCGAACGTTCGTTGCTGTGGACAGGCACAGTCTGCCTACGAGTACTCGTAAAGCTGGGTTTGCGTTAGGTAAAAGTCAAAAAGCAAAAACCGTTATAATGTGTTGTTGTTTCTGTGTTTTTTCAACATGGCCCAGTACCAACATGTGCCCACACACGTTGCCACACCTAGCTCGAACTACTGTGAACGACGTTCCACCGTACCAGCACCAGGAGGTCTCTTTTGTGTGTGCGCGCCCATAGAGCCCGCCGGGACTGGAATTGGTGCGGTGTGTGTCGAGAGCGGTGGTGAAACGTTGCCCAAAAAAATGTTGAATCACACACACACATACACACACATACAGAGAAACTCAAACCAAGGCACCCTACGCTCGTATCCGAGCCGCTATGAAGAGGCTTTTTATTCTTGGAAAATTCCAAGAAAAAAAAGGCTCGCACGCTCTGCGCGCTTCGCGCGCCTCATCATAAGTTCGGTTTTTTATCAAAACACTTTTGTAAAATTAGGTTAAAATGGAATACATATACTTAGAAATACGAGGCGTATTACGCAGCTTGCAAAGTTGAGTATCAACTATTTAATCAGTAGAACTCACAGCTGACGTATTTCGAAATTTATAAAATACCTAGGCAAGATGCGTACTACTACCAAAAGGACCACCCAGTTTTTTTGCCAAGAGATATCGATACACCAGCGGTGGCCCGTTGCCGGTGCCAAAAGTCGAGAAATGGGCCGACCCCTATACGTGGGAAATTGAAGAAGGCGCCTATCGACAGACAGGTGGCGGTCGATTGCTAGCTGCCGACCATACTGCCGACGGCTGCAAGCCTGTGCTGTTGGAACACCGCTCATGTTGTAAACCCAGACCAGTAGAATATTGTTGCCGATCGGCAGCTGTAACAATGTTATTATTGAAGACCAGAAAATCGGGCGCCCGATACCTATGGCGTATCTGCAGCCCCATAATACAGACCAATCAGCATTCCATTTTTCTTTTCTTAACCAATCACAGTAGTAACACAAAAAAAGGACAAATGCCAAAATCAGGTATACCTGATCCGTTTGAGACAAAATCATGTAAATTCTAAAACCAAGTAAAAAACTCGCGCCACGAGCGGTATGATGTTCATGACAATCCGGTTAAAAAAGAATGCGGCTCAAAAATAAAGCCACATGGCCTCCAAAATCTGAGTTTTGTTTTGTTTTCTTCAGGGTGTGTGTGTGTGTGTGTTCTTCACATTAAACCGTTCTTCTACTCGTCGACATCCAGCAAGCCCAGTGTCCGTGCTGATTCTTCACCCTAGAAAGATACGAGCTCTGTGGTCACAGACTACGACACAGAGATAACACACCGTAATGCATTAATAGCCTACGTAATACCATGCCTTCGCACTAGGTGCGGCCGACACAACATACATACATACGCCAGCAACCAAAATACACCATAAAGAAAGAGAAGCAACGAAAAAAAACCAAACCGAAAAAGAACAAGAAAAAGAAAAAGAAAAGGAGAAGAATCCCAAATAAATAAATAAAATGGGAAGCCAAAGCTCAGACACATACATACTTACCCCGAGCATGAGCCAAAAGGGACGTGCAAGGGGAAAGATACGAGAAGGAAAAAGGGGACTATGCATCCCGGTGAACACTTAACTAAGTAAAAAGAGCAATAGTGAGTGGGCCAAAATACGCTCGTCACCCACCCACTATGTAGTACTTCTTTCATAAGGATAAGAAGGGAAAAAAATCAAAATGCATACCGAACGGCCGCAGCAGTTGGCGGTACGAGTAGCAAAGAAACGTCCAACCTATTAGTCGGCCTGGTACCTTGCTACCCTATCTGCGGTCTCTCTGCTACTCTCTTCTACCGCGGTTTCCCTTCTACTCCTCCTGTTCCCCCCCCTGCCCCTATACACTTGTACGGTGTTCCCTCTACCCCTCCTGCTGTTACCCCTCCCCCCATTCCCTCTAACACTACCTGCAGCGGATGCACGGCGCTGTCTACTCAGCTTTGCCTCAGCCTCGTGCCACCTGCCCATGAACTGTTCAGCTGCTTCGAGGATTCCCCGGTACCACTTTCCCGTCTGTTTTGCTGCAGTGGGCCACAGTGCGGTCCCAACTCCAAAGACTAAGGGGGAGTCTTCCGTTGATCCCTCTGAGGCTTTGAACACTCTAAGGTCCTCAGCAATTGCCCTAGGCCAAGTCTTAGGCTGCCCGCCTGGTTTCGGGCTCCCCCCACCAGCGATCGTCCCGAACATCAACCGACTGGGCAATCGCCCCTCGTGTTGCCGCACCACAGCCCCCGCAAAGAAGAGTCGCCGTTTACGGATGGTCGTTTCGATACTTTCGCATCGTGTTATCCTGAGCGCCTTCGCATACGAGAGGGTGGTGTGGTCGGTGCGTAGTCGGCGCTGGAAACCAATGACTCGCAGAAGGACTTCGTGGTGGGCTGATCGAAGCTTGGCGAAGTGGTCCGCATTGAGGGTCCACGTCACGCAACCGTACAGCAAGGTCTCAATCACCTCGGCCTTCAGCATCCGGACTTTCAGACTAAGCGGTGCGTTCGTCCTATCGTACAGTTCCGGACCATACCGTTTGAGGCATGCCCGCATCAGACGGATTCGTCGCTCGATTTCGAAGGAGAGGTCAGCGTTGTAGGTACCACGGGCTCCACTTGGACCTGCAAAGAGTCACTATTACTATTAATATATATGCTTCGTTTGTTTGGCCACGGCGGGAGCGCCAAGAGTATGTACGCTGTCTGGCGCCCCCCACCCGTTGACATCTTTAAAGCTTCCAGACCGTCCTCGCGGAAACGCCTGCTCGGCACGAAATTATCTTGCCGTACCAAACCTGAGACCACCTCGACGCGGGGTGGTGCAGACGAAACTCCGAGTGTCCATGGTGCTGTAAATACTGCTGTGAACATGGAAAACAACAGAGTACACACTACAACTAACTGAAGCACACCGCACACTCCAAACGAGAAAAAGTGAAACCAGCATACGCATGTGTGCATGTAAATACGTACTTTTTTTACGTAGCTGGTACGACGTACGAGTACAGAGTTTATACGCCAAAATACAGAAGAATTCTTCATAGGGAGGGCAGACGTACACGAAGAGAAAACGCAGTGTACGTATGGCCTCTCTGATTGGTTCAAAGTTGGCCAAAATCAGTTGAAAGCTAGACAGAGTAGAAAAAATCAGGTGTACCTTGGCCTTTTCGTGCCAAAATCAGTTAAAATGTCAGCTTGGCCAATAGCAGTAGGGCTCCTGGTGTGTGTTTTGTACTAAATTTCAGTATGTAACTGTTTTTGGCACGAAAATGGCCAGGTATACCTGATTTTGGCAAAACCCCCCAAAAATGCCTTTGGAAGTTGTTCCCGTAGTACACCCCATAGTACCGGAGGGATGTGACCAATCGAGAGCATTACGGGGAGTGTGTGGCGGTCGAACCCATCATCTCGTCCTTCGTCTACGCTCTGTTTGCATCGCATTTATGTCGAAAGTGGTTAACCCGAGAGGACGACCGTCTCAGCCGTAGTGCTGTAGCGCGGCCAGAGGGATGTAGGAACCGAATTGCAGGCTTGCAGCAGAACGTAGGTAAAGCAGGGCTAGTTAAGCTACTGGTGGTCGAGTTGTTTAGTCTTTCCACGGTGGGTAATGAGCTGAGATGACGATGGAGATGGCCCTTGGCCGTCGCAGTACTTGGTCACGGGTGGGATACTGTTCAAATGGAGCGCCATCAGCTTACTTCCAGGACCGATACAACGGAGAGACGTCTATATACACGTGCCTGTTACAGTAGTCGTGTTGTCGTACAAGAGTGGCGATGAATAGGTCGTATGTACGTCGAGCACTGCTTGCTGCTGTAAACGTTTCCTCCGACCTACCAGGTACCAGGTACAGCCGTACGTACCTGGTACAAGGTGCACGCACTGCTGTACAAACTCTACCCCATAGTGCGCTACTACTTGGGCAGGATGGACCCCTATGGCCTGCACCCTACAAGCTTCGCCTATTTCTTTGTAATCGCACCTTCCCCCATAGCAGCAGCAGCTGTGTATTGTCGTACCTGTGCCTGGTACTGCTGTACAGCTCGAATATGTCACCCGGTACCGTTCTGAACGGAGATATAGGTAGCCTGTACGCATTAATATGGATACGAAAAGATCCTTATATTTCCGTTCAGAGTGATGTGTAGATCTAATGCCCAGGTATACTACAACAGTAGTATTAACAGCTGTAATAAGAACTGCCTGTGAGGCACTTCTTGGCCTTATCGCTACACGCACCCGGCCGGGCACTGGTTTCGACTTGCGTAGCAGTCTACCTAACACCTATCGTAGTTTTTGGGCCCCACACTGGTTATATATGTACCTATAAAAGCAGCACTGACAGGAGCAGTGATCGATACCATTTTCGCGCTGTGCGTTTTGGTACATTAGTCGAACGATGAGTGGCGTCTGATATCAAGTTGAGAGCAATGCGGAGGGGTGGTGGTACTGGCAGTACTGCTGGCACTGACGATGTAACACCTTTGGATCGTTTTTCTCTTCGCATTCACGCCTCTCTTTCACTCTAGACACAGTGCTACACCAGGCGGTATGCTGACCCCAGAGAAAACAATTACAGTACGCGACAGGAGTCGATAGCTTCACGCTCGAGATTTCGACAAACATAAGGATGCCGCATTATTTATACTGGAAGTTCAGTAGGACACACCCCTTCTCACATGAAATCAGATAGAGCCTGGCCCGAAAACAGAAAATAAGATATGCTAAAGTGGTGTCGCATACGTGCAACACACAAGTGGTGTTTGTCGTGCGATTGTCTCGCACGCAGCCCAAAGCGATGCCCTTGCAGCGGCGGCGACGGCGGAGAGGGGGTAGGAGGACCAACACAGGCGTTGCTTGCTGAGGGAGTCAATTCGTTGACGGAAGACTGCAAACTAAGCAGTAGTAAGCAATAGTCGTGCACGAGAGTCGATGCAAGGAACAGGCCCGTCGGGTGGGGGTGGTGAGGGTTGTACGCTCAACCCCATGGCAAGCCCCAAGTCCTGAACCCCACGCCGTGGTGAAAACGCCAACGGCAAAGGTGCTCGTCTTGGCGGACAGGAAAGGAGACCACACCTGCCCGGCGCGGCGAGTGAGCTACGTGCGACAGAGATGGGGCAGAGGGAACTCGCCTCGCCGCCGGATTCACTTCTTGGCTGAAACACTCCACGGTGCCGTAGCTCTCAGCGCTGAACCCAAACCAGTCGTCGCAGGTGAGGAGGTGGGGCGAGGGGAGGGGAGCAGGCGTGCACGAAGGGTGAATCCCGAACGGCGACGAAGAGAAAGGGGCCATTGGTGTTAACGCGAACGCCGGCGTTTTCTATGAAGAGGGTAGGGAGGAAATCTCGATTCAGGCTAGCAGCACTGGGACTAAGTAGTCACGACACTTCTTTTGTCGTCGTTTTTGCGCATTATGTATCAAGCGTTAAGGGTAAATTAGCCGTTCGATTTTACCTCAACCTCTTTTCGTGGCGACTGAAACTGCACGCCACCTCTGTGAGCTCTACCTTTGACCGTTGTGCCTTCTCGTGCAGTGTCAAAGCAGTAAGTATGGTACGGCAGGTCGTGTCGTTCATGCTTCAGCAGTACGAGCGATACGGATGTAGCTTCAGTTATACTGAGTGCCGTGTTAAATGTACCATGACTCTTCTTTCCCCTGCCACCGCCGTTGGCCAGAGTGTGCATGCGCCTAGAGTTTTCCATGCGATGCAGCATCCTACTTTGCCATGGCGCCTGCAGTAATTCGCATGTTTTAGGATTGGCAGAATAATTGTTTTTCGGAATTCCGTGCAGAAGACTTGGCGGTGGTTGGAGGCGACCGTTCGCCATAAACCTTCGCGGTAGTGGAACAGCCCCTCCGCTACTTGGGCGGGCGCCAAGACGATGTAGACGTAACACTGGCACGGGACGGGTGTCGCTATATTCACACGTGTCGGAGGATAGATATACTGATGCGAAATTGAAGGAGACGATGTCGTGGCGTATATGCAAGCGGTAAAAAACGTCGTTGTCCCCAGTTTGAGCAACAAGGCCGGCAACCTCTACCGTTAAAACAGCAAGTAAAACCCGTCCTGTTTTCGTGTTTCCAAGTTTCGGATGCTCGAGTGAGGGTCTGTACAGTTCCGGTAATTTTCTTGCGGCATTAAACTAAATGGCACGACCTTCCCACGTTCGACGTCTGACGGGTGGTGATGCAGGCATGACGCCTACATCAACACCAGGGAACCGCTAAGGGCTGTTTGCGCGGAAGGTGCATCCATCAAGACGAACTGCCGCGCTTCGTCAGTAGTGGAGGCCCAGCAAGTACCACTCGTGGCAAAGGCTTTGCTTGAATCGCCGATGACCTTCAGTTTGAGCAGATAGTATGCAGAACATCAAGCTGCTCGAGATCAGGGGGTGGCAGAGGGTGACTGTAATGTCGTCAATTCCATCGAGATTTTCGCGCGTTTGCCCGAGGGTATGATATGGCAATGGGGGCATAGAAAGACCATCGCAATCACTTTCGGCAGCAGCACGAAGTGAAAGGTATATTAAGTGCTGTGCACCCCACGAGCTTTCCCGGGAATTCTGAGCATCCGAAGGAGACGAACATAAATTGCAAATTCAGTGGGGAGTGCGAGTTGTATGCGCTCGAGACGAAGTGTGTCAGGCGGGCTACAATTCAAGCCCACGATGATGGCGCACTGGGAGTGCGGGCGACCCGAATAATACTGTTCATATTAGACCTTGTTGCGTACGATGCGTGCAGAATGTGCACTGTCTCAATACCTGTATGCTTCAGGGATAGTTTCTGCCACCGCGTGAAGGCGACGTTTTCACTCCGTTGATATTACGAGGATGGTTGTATTCGTGTGTTGGGCATTCCGTTATTCAACGCATAGTTCACGTGTCTCGACTATTGCGCAAGAAATGTAGCATGCTGTCCTCGCGAACTACACAGTACATCCGACACTTACGACCGGTGCACAGCTTCTGAGAGCGGGATGCGTTTTTGAGAAATATGCGAAGAACGTATTTGGTATATCTGTTTCGGGGGGCTGTAGGAGCAGTGAGCGACGAAGGCAGCGTATGCGTGTTGTACCCAACAAAGATTCACGAGCATAATGGAGATACGTTGTTTGAGAAACTACCCCATTCAGGTGCGAGAAAAGATACGACGCGCATACCTGTAAACCCGGTGATGACTTCCGATGGGCACGTTCTTCCACCGTAGTTAATACTTATTGACTTTTCCCGGCCGGGCTACGAGTAGCTGATTGCTCACGGTATGTAAGTACTCGTGGAGTTGTTATAGGCAAACTAAACAGGTCGCTACAGAATAAAACATCGTCTAACCTATTGACAATATCCAGAGGAAAGGCGAGAAGAAATAAGTGTAGCCAGATGGAGAACATCAAGGCAAACGTACCCTGCATCTGTGTTGTGGACAAGTGTAAGCAGACCCGAAAGCTGAAGTACTCGTATTGTCGGCCAGCACCAGTAGATACATAAAGAAAACGAGCCTGTCTGTTACATGCCGTAGGCCCTGTGCGTTCACAAAAAACGAAGTCAAACTACAAACGAAATAGTGCTGCTCCCAAAACATCACCAAGACCATAGCCGCGCTCCGACAGTGACCAACTCGAGACCACTTGTGCAGCGAAACAAGTTGCATGCGTTAGCCCACTGTCGTCCGTTTCTGTAGATGTCGAGTGTGTGAAAATCGGTCCCGTGAATCCCTCGCAATCAGTCATACAAAGGCACAACTTTAGGCACACACAGACGATGCCTGTACCCACCGCAAATCGAAATTCACTTTTTCGCCTATAGGCAAAATTCACCTTTGGTCGCTTTAGTCCCTCGTTTTGGAGGCTTCGCGCCAGTTTAATTTAGTTGCCGGCTCCAGATAGGACCATGGGCATGCGGCCATACCCATCGATGAGTCTAGAAGGGGCAGCATAGGTCCCGGAACATCTTCAACGATAGGTTGTGCGGGCCAAAGGAGATGCACAATACGTGCCAATGCACCAGGCAACCATTGGTGGAAATACCAGGCATAATACTGGGTATGAATTGTTCTACTTGCTTCGGGCGTACCAAGCTCAAAACTGCCCTCAAATGAGCTCGACGAGCACACACCAGTTGACTTCTCTGTAGTCGTCACCGTATGTATCGCGGAGACGTTTCTTCTCTTTTCGGGGTTCGAGACAGCAGAGAGCTACGATAGCAGCAGTTTAGCAGCATCTTGTTATTCGTACGATGTACATACATATCTCGTATTTATTACGTACATCAGGTATATACCATCATTGTTGAAATTATTCACATGCACCCACGTGCCGCACTGAGGCGGTGTGCACTGCCAGTACAAGCATACTGGCACCAGAACAAGAGCATGGGCAGTCTACCCAGTATGCCCCTGAACAGCTGTATATATATTTGGAAGTCAGACTGAGTACTAGAGGTACTGGTCTACTATACTTGAGAGTTCCGGAAAAAAAAAACACAAAAAAAAAAACGCTCAGGGTCAGGGTTTGTCCAAGTCTCTCCGCATAAAAGACGTTGCCGGCTATTTTTTTCCCTGGGCGGATTCTTTTTTTTCCAGATGCTCAGGGTTACGGGCTGCCCAACAGGGTTTTAGGACCGCTCCTCCTATAGAACCGAAAAAAAATCACGATTCGTGACTTTTTGGCATGCCAAAAGATCACCATCTGTGACATTTCAGTTCTAACGAATAAAGCCGAAAAACGCGTCGCGTTTCGTGATGTTTTCAAATAGTTAAAATTCTGATATTTCAAACCCAACGTTCTTTGGGGGTGTGGAGCCAACTCTCGAGAGTGGGGCGCGGCCAGGCCAGGCTGGGCCGTCCGCACCCGGCCCAGCCTGCGACATCCTCAGGTCATGTTCCCGTTTGTCTTCCAGCAGTGTCTCCTCCTCCTGGAAATTTCGAGGCCACAACCTCCTCGTTAGCCCGCGCCCAGCCGAGCCCGCGCCCAGCGGTGTCTTTGGGTAAAGGCGCCCGTTGTCCACAAGCGGCGTACGAAGCAGAGACTGCCAGGCCCCTCTACCGACCTTCGGATACCGTTGGTGCGGGTGGGTTGCGTCGTGCCTTGATCAGGCGTATCTTGACACGACAAATATCACGAATCGTGATTTTGTTTTCTTCAGGAAAAAACTAAAAAAATTGGCGACATGAGACCTGTGCCAAAATGGTAACGCGAAGTCCAAAAAATTTCTCTCAAAAATATTGCTTTAAAAAAACAGCCGAAAATATCCTCGTACCGCCGCTGTGGGAAAAAAGGGAAAAATGTTTGATTTTTTTTTTTTTTTGTAAATTTGTTGAAATACGTCAGCTGTGAGTTGGACTGATTAAATAGTTGGCACTAAACTTTGCAAGTTGCGTAATAGGTCTAGTCTACATTCCATTTTTAACGAATTTTACAAGTATTTTAAAAATACTTGTGATGAACCGAACGCGCGTATTGTAATTCCTTGTCAAAAATATAGGCCAGCGGCTCCCCTGGATGCTGCCCGGGTCAACATTATAATTTCAAAGTTGAGTATCAAGTAACTATTTAATCAGTCGAACTCAAAGCTGACGTATTTCAAAATTAATAAAAAAAAAAAATAACATATCATTCTGCGCACTGATACTATACAACCCGAACAAGGGATAATGATATGCTTTTTTTTTTTTTTTTTTTTTTTTTTTGATCATCACTTTTACTTTCCAGCCCACTCGTAGGAGGTTTTACCCTGGACGATCTTCTGGACAAGCCGTGGTCACAGGTGTCGTCCCTTCTCCCCCCTGGTACGTGTCTTTAGTTTTTATCGCGCATAGGGTTCAGCATTCCCACTGCTCGTCGATTTTCATCGAATGTACAGCTAACTCACGCTCTCGCGCTCTCCGCTAATCAATTTTATGCAAGAAAAATTCCCTATGAGCATGCACTCGGTGGGACTCGAACTCACGAAATTGATCTTGATAGGCTCGCGGACCACCTACCAAGCCACCGGGGACGCCGGCTATGTTGCAACATGTCGAAACCTTTTCATTTCACAAATATTTACAGTAGATTGATTGAGTGATATTTTTTTTTTTACTAGGTATGGTTCTAAATGCTTGGAGCATATGGGCGTGATGTTCGTAATGATAATGGCAGACGACTCCTGTCGTTCGCCACCAATTGCAAGTTAGCTCTCACCAACACGTTTTTCAGCACGCGCAAGGGTGGTATTTCGCATACACACAACGGCACCAGCCCGAGTGACCGTAAGCGGATCGACTACATCCTAACCCGTCAAGCCCATCGACCTAGAGTACAAGATGTTAAAGTCGTCCCACAGCCTCCTGCCCCAGCTAAGGCTGACTCAGACCACAACATCTTGTATGTCAAAGTCCGACTCAGTGGTCACTTTGCGTCCAACAGACAAATACGTAGACCGACAAAACGCCGAGAATTCGACAGGTAGCTTTTTATGTCCGATGGAAAGTGTCGTGAACGAGTAGTCGCGAGGGTCATCTCCACTCTCAACCAGCTTAACCAGCCCCGTAATACGCCTGGCATGGTTGAGTTTTTCACTGCGGCTATTATTGATGCGGTCGAAAAAGAGGTACCACCCCCTCCACGTCGCCACCGCAGACATGGATGGTGTGAGTCTGCCGAAACCTTGGCCGCATTCATGTTAGCATGGACAGCGAGGGAGGATGCACGGCAATTCTTGCGTGCCCACCCCCGGGATAGAACCGCGTGGAAGACACTGAGATCTGCATGTGCGAACCTGCACAAGGTGATTGCCGCAGGGCTGCAAGCGTACTTCGAAGCGTACCTCGCTGAAACCGAACGACTACTAGCGAACAACGACCAGAGAGGCTTTTACAAGCACCTTAAGAGTACGGTAGGATTGGAAGGGACTAAAGCGAGAAGCGAACAGTTCATTAGGGACGAGGATGGCACGCTGTTGCGGGATAAGGTGCGAATTCGTGAACGGTGGGGGAGGTTTTACCACAAACTTTTGAACACGAAATCGCTTAAACTCGATTCCACGATCATCGACCTCTTGCCACCACGACCGCTTAAACTGTCGCTCGGAGATGAACCATCCATGGACGATATGACGGAAGCACTTCAGGGGATGTCAAACTGGAAAGCTGTCGGGCCAGATGGTCTCCCGGCCGAACTCCTGAAAATCGACCACCCCGCATTCGCCCAGTGCTTTCACAACATCCTTGTCAATGTTTGGGTAACAGGAAAAGTCCCCCAGCAATGGGAAGACGCGATCATCAAGGTCCTTCACAAAAAGAAGGACCGAACTGATTTCAACAACTACAGAGGGATTTCGCTTGTTGCCCACGCAGGCAAAGTCTTGTTGAAAATCGTCGCGTCGCGCCTCAGCAACTACTGCGACACCGAGGAACTACTCCCGGAGGAACAGTGCGGCTTCCGCCAAGCACGATCAACGATTTATATGTTGTTCGTCGTGCGCCGGTTGCAAGAGCTTGGAAGACAGAGGAAAATCCCCCTGTACTTGTGCTTCATCGATCTGCAGAGTGCGTACGACTCTGTCGACCGAGAGCTGTTATGGGAAGTACTCACACGTTTTGGCGTACCAACCAAGATGCTGAGAAATATCCGTAATTTCCACCATGGCATGCGGGCTCGCGTGCGTACGGATGACGGCGAGCACTCGGAATGGTTTTATGTCACGCAGGGGCTGCGGCAAGGCTGTGTGCTGTCACCGTTACTGTTCAACGTATTTTTCGCTGCTGCGTTCCACGTCGTACTAGTACGCTTTAGTCGCAACGAAGCCATCGTAAGGGATTTGGTCCAACTCAGTGATGCTGGAGTAGTCGGAACGAAGGAGCAGGAGTCGTTGGCGTGCGTGCGAAGGGCTATATGGGGCATGTTGTACGCCGATGACGCAGGGATTGTCTCGAAGTCGGCTGAAGGGCTCGCGAAAATGATGACAGTCATCGTGACTGTCTTCGAAGCAGCAGGCCTTACGGTGTCGGAAACGAAGACAGAGACTATGCTTCTACAAACGCCAGACCAGAAAACCCTCGCACCACCGCTCGCTATCGAAGCAGCAGGCTAGAGGTATAAGCAGACGGCCCAGTTCTTGTACCTAGGCGGCGTTATCCACGAAAATGCTGACCTCTCGCTCGAAATCGACCGACGGATCCGTCTCATGCGAGCATGCCTCAAACGGTTGGGCCCGGAGCTGTGCAAGTCCGAATGCTGAAGGCCGAGGTGATTGAGACCCTGCTCTACGGGTGTGTGACGTGGACCCTCAGAGCGGAACACTTTGCCAAGCTTCGAACGGCTGACCACCAAGTCCTGTTGCGAGTCATTGGCTTCCAGCGCCGACTTCCTACAGACCATGCCACCCTCTCGTACGCGAAGTCCCTCAAGATGACACGTTTCGAGAGCATCGAAACGACCATCCGCAAACGGCGTCTCTTCTTCGCTGGGGGGGTGGCACGGCAAAGCAAGGATCGGTTACCCAGCCGGGTGATGTTCGGGACGATTGCTGGTGGGGAGAACCCGAGACATGGCGGACAGGTTAAGACTTGGCATATATGCGTAGTCGAAGACCTTAGGGAGTTCCGCGCCACCGAAGGGTCAACGGAACTTGCTCCCTTGGTGTTTGAGTTGAGACCGCACTGTGGCTCACTGCTGCAAAAAAGGCGGGGAAGTGGTACCGGGGGATCCTGGAAGCAGCCGAACGGTTCATGGTGAGGTGGCACGAGGCTGAGGCTGAGCTGAGCAGGAAGCGCCGCGCATCCGCCGTGGGTGGTGTCCAAGGGAATGGGGGGGGAGGAGGGGCAACAAGATGAGTAGCAGAAAACCCGACCAAGGGAATGCGGAGAGGGGGGGGAAGAGGAGTAGAAGGGAAACTGCAGTGGACGAAAGTAGGAAGGAGATGGCAGATAGGGTAGCCAGGTACCGGGCAGACTAAAAAGTAGAACATGCCTATACTACTCGTACCACCAACTGGTGCAGCTTGTTCGAATGTGGTCTTCCTTTGTCTTCCTGTTGTTTTTGTTTATTTTTATTTCATTTTATTGTCTTACTTGCGGTGACCCTATGTGATTTTCATTTCTCTTCCTTTCTCCGATTGATAAGCCTTACTGAAGGAGTCGTGTGGCGTCGGTGGATGACGAGCCTGCTTTGCTTGTTTCGTACTGTCTGACGCCAAGGGGCCGGGCATAGTTGACGAACGCTGGACGATGGTGGCAGATAGGGTAGCAAGGTACCAGGCGGGCCAGCAGGGAGACCCTGGTTGTGTTATTCGTACCATAAACTGCTGCCGCTACCTGGAGCATGCCTTGTGCTTTGTTTGGTTTGCCTGTTATTTTTCCCTTGGTTCTTAGTCTTACTCTGTTGACGACTATTAATAGTGGTGTTTTATTATTTTTCTTTTTTTTTCAAGCTCGTTCTTTTCCATGTTTCAAGTGTCTGCCACGTCCCCTACGGGGGGGTACGATGGTTTGTTGCTATACTGAAGAATATACATATACCAGGTATATTTTTGTTTCTTTTTTTTTGTTTCTTTTCTCTTTCGAATTGTCTTTGCTTTTGTTTTCGTTTTTTTTCTTTGTTTCGTTTTTGTTTCTCTAGGTCATGGAATCGGTATGTCGTGCCTGTCGTACGCAGTATGATGACATGGTATTGCATTGCATACGTGGCAACGTAGTATCTCTGTGGCGTAGCTTTGTGACCACAGAACTTGTATCTCTCTAGGATTGAAGAATCGACACGGACACTGGTTGTGCTGGATGTCGACGCGTAGAAAGAACGGTTTCATGTGAAGAAAACAACAAATGTGAATAATTCTTCAAGGGATGAGTTGCTGCTGTTCTTGCTGCTGCTGTTTTAGCTACTTCTGTTGTTTTATATGTCTGGATATTATTTTATATGGATTTTGCGTCGATTCGAGACTAGTGTATGCGAGGTATGCATGTACGGATGTGTCAAGATATGTCGAAGATCTATGTCAAATCATACTGACGGGAGGGATCTTATTTGAAGCATATTTTTAGAAAGAAGTTAAATATAGTTCAGAGGCTTAGACCTACGCAAATGGAAACGCGAAGTCCAAAGGTTTTCTTTCAAAAATATTGCTTTAAAAAAACAGCGAAAATACCCTCGTACCGCCGCCGTGGGAAAAAAGGGAATAAATGTTTGATTTTTTCTTCTTTTTTTTTCTAACGGCTGCAGGCGGCGCAATCTATTTTCTCTCGTTGCAAATTGTCAACACGTTCATAAAAATCAGATCGTGCGACGATAGATGCTTAATCCCGAAAAGGACTCAGCCCACGGCCTACCCGCTTGGTCTCGGGCAAGGCCAACGAGTACAGATGACGGCATCGAAGAAAGAAAGTGAATACATGTGCTCTAGGGGGCGAGAGCTTGCCGGCGGCGTCCTGCGGTATCCTCCCAAACCTGAAAAAAAAGTCTGTTTTTTGCCATTCGAGACGGGTCGAGAAATTTTGTCTTCTGTTTAATTTTTTTTTTTTTTTTTTTTTTTTTTTTCATCACTTTTACTTTCCAGCCGACTCGTAGGAGGTTTTACCCTCCACGATCTTCTGGACAAGCCGTGGTCATAGGTGTCGTCCCTTCTCCCCCCCGGTACGTGCCTTAAGTTTTTATCGCGCATAGGGTTCAGCATTCCCACTGCTCGTCGATTTTAATCGAATGTACAGCTAACTCACGCTCTCGCGCTTTCCGCTAATCAATTTTATGCAAGAAAAAGTCCCTATGAGCATGCACTCGGTGACACTCGAACTCACGAAATTGATCTTGATAGGCTCGCGGACCACCTACCAAGCCATCGGGGTTTAATACACGCCAGCGGCTAATTGTTGTTTTCTCGTACGCCTGGCTAGCGCCCGCCACACGTCACTGGCCATTGTGTGAAGACGGTGACCCAAGGGTGGGTCGGAGCCCCTAACGAGCGCACTCCGGTCAGAATTCACGACGCAATCGTTGGTTTTGTCGATCGATGTCTCTCGAGGACTCGGAATCTCGACTCGGAATCTCGACGCTTCGAACCAAAGATCGGCCTTAGTTTTTATCAAGCCGATCTTGGCCTATCGGCCCAACATTTTTTGCCTTTTTCGGGCTTTTCCAAAAAAAGTTGGGAATTTTTTTACGTGCCCATAGGAAACGTGTTCTCATTTGTTTTGGCGGGTACCTTTGGAATAAAAAAATAAAAAATCAAACTTTTTATTGATGCTTCGCTTTTCCATTGACATATAGGTCTGAATCGTGTTTTTTTTCTGTCGTTAGGGCCGTTCTAATCGAAGCGTCAAAATTTCCAAATTTTCCAAATTCTTGATCTGGATTTCCTGAAAAATGCGATGGGCATTCTTATCGAGGGCGGAGTTGTTTTGTCGTGATTTTCCATATTTTTTTTAAAACGACCCCCACTACCACACAACACCAGCCGGCACTCTCGTCGTCACAGAGCAAGCATGAGCCAATCAACCCCAAGGCCACAGAGGAAAGCACCTAGGCCATGTAAGTTTATGCAACCTAGCGATAACAGCGATGACAGGGCCACCGCGGGCCCAAGCCGGGCGGTGATGCCTGGTTTTTCAGGTAGAACCAGCGGGGCGAGTTTGGCGCCAAGCAGTACAAGTGAACACGACAGCAGTAACAACAGCTACGCAAGAACGAGCAACTCGGTAGCATGCCCACCTCTGGGGAAGGAGGAGGCAAAAGTGGGCCAGGATATGCTGTCGGGCGGCGGTGCTGGGAGCGCGCGGAGCTTGGCCGACAGCAGCAGCAGCAGCAACAGCAGCAGCAGCAGCAGCAGCAGCAGCAGCAGCAGCAGCAGCAGCAGCAGCAGTACAGCAGCAGCAGCAGCAGCAGCAGTACAGCAGCAGCAGCAGCAGCAGCAGCAGTACAGCAGCAGCAGCAGCAGCAGCAGCAGTACAGCAGCAGCAGCAGCAGCAGCAGTACAGCAGCAGCAGCAGCAGCAGCAGCAGCAGCAGCAACAGCAGTTGGGAGGATCGACGGACCGGGAGTAGAGATATACTACGTGGGTTTTTCGATCGCAATCAAGCAACAGCAACAGAAAGGATACTGGTGCACACTTTTACCAGCTTCAAAATCGTTCACTGCAGCAGCAGTACTCGTCCCATGTCCCGGTTTGCCACGGATAATTGCTCTTGTATTGGCAAGCTAGATTTCTGTTGTAAAGCTGCTGCACATGCAGCTGCTAGAGCAGGTTCATTATTGTTGCTGCTAGCCACGTACGGGTTCTAACGCTGCTGTCGTACGAGTACAGCTGGGTTCGAGCGACAGCGCGAAGGTTACACACAACTCACACACACCTGGTATACAGAAACGGGGTTTCATACCACGTGTTTGTGTATCAGGTTTCACGACTTCTAGCTTTGCCGCACAACTTTTCGCAGTGTCAGGTGGCGTGCAAGGTGCTCGTAGTGCGTCCAGATTGTATACAGCACCAGTTGTGGTGCAAGATACCAGAGGCACCCAAACTACTACACACGGAGACTATGCTAGATGAAAGTCGACCCAAGACAGCGATAACGACGATAACTGAGAGGTGAGCAAGAAGTGGCGCCAGCGCGCTACAAGGAAAGCACAACACACACACGAAACAGTCGTATCACGCTCACGTCCATAGTGCTCGTCTTTTTCAAGGACTGGGCGGAGCAAGTCGGCGAGCTTCGCGAAACTCTCTTCAGGCATCCGAAAAGTCCTCCGGAAAGCTTTCCGGCGACGGAGGTCTTCCCTCAGCTCTGCCCAGGAGAGCCGGTACGGCTCATGGATCGGCGATCGTCTCTTGGGAACATGTGGTGTAGCTCCTGCTGTCATGAACATGCCCAGCACGACGAGAGCAGCAGCGTCGTCGTGCTGGATCGCCTTCAGCATGTTTCTGCGCCTCGCTTCTGGAAAATTATAGGGGTTGAATCGTTGTCTCGTACGACTCAATGACGAGTCCTCCGGAGACCCGGACCGCTTCCTTCCACCTTCCATAATATGTGACCTCCCTGGCCAACGTCTCAAGCTACCCGCTTGTCCCAGCGTCGAGCGACGGCGCGGGTTGGAACACTGCCTCGAATATCGTGAAAATCGTGAAAGCTGTGATTGGTTTTCCAAAATTTGGAACGGGAACACTTCGTGATTTTTCAGGGGCTGAAGAATTTCCAAAATTACGACAGAACGCCTCCGTATCTTTATACAGATTTCCAATATTTGGAAAATTTGGAAAAAAAAGACATCGATTAGAACGGCCCTTTTCACGACAAAAAAATCACGATTCGTGATTTTTTTTGTTGGTTAGAGTAGCGTGGCCCTTACCCTGAGCAAAGAAGCTGCTCAGGGTAATGATCATCGCACAGACGACAGGTAGTAACAAGTGTCTGTACCGTCACACAATGACTGACACTGACTCGCCGCCAAAGCTAAGGGCGACAAGGCGCGCCATCTCCTCGAACCAGTCGTCGTTTGGTTCGTGATTTTGGAGGCGATGAAGTACAGAGTAGTAGCTTCGGCTATCTCAACAGGCAAGGAGGTGGAGCATGCATCATCTATCTTTAGAAAAAATGAAGACAATCGACCTAGCAACCTCACGCCGCGTGACCGTGAGGAGGGCGGTGATAGAGAAGAAGGTACGCGAGGCGGACGATCACTCGGCATAGCGTTGGGGCAACCGGGCGCACCACCTCCTCCACCAGTAGGCGGTTGGTTGTGATGGGGCTACAAGTACTACTTACTGCTGTATAATCGCAGCAGGCGAGGCGAAGTGAGCAGGAGCAGCTCGATATATAGCAGCACATCACGCTGCACACGAAAACGAAGACACGCGCAACCTTGAGCTGGGTGGCGGCCTGGAGGACAGCGACGGTGAAGATCGTGTTATAGTGATGGAGGAGCAGGAGGGGCAAGTCGGGGCGAAAGGTGGTAGAACACGCGACGGTCGACTGCACGATGCTCGAAGCTTGCTGTGAAAAGTGGGGAAGCTTGAACGCAGGTCCACGTCATTTTTATTCCTCCTCCCACCCTGAACATTTTTTTTTTTTTTCCAAATCCTGGAAGCACAAACCATGAGCACCCACCCTGTGAGCACTGTTTTGACATAGTGAACGACCTTTAGCGCGCCGTACAAACAAGAGAGCGCGTATTTGGAGGTCTTGTCGCCCGAGCATGGCTGCGTGGAGTCTGAAAGACATAAATGTTGTTGGTTAATCGACATGGACGCGCCGTTCACAAGTTAATGGAGAGTATCAAATAAATAAATGTTATCCTACCCGTAAGTGGTAGGGTACAAAAAAAAAAAAAAAAAAACGCGTTTTTGACCTGGGTACCGACGTTTTTAACGCGCCGCACAAACAAGCGAGCGCGTATTTGAAGGTATATTGTCGCCCGAGCTGAGCACCCCATCCTGAGCATTTCTTTTTTTTTTTTTTTTCCCGAAACGCTCTACTATCGTTCGGCAGTTTATACTGCGAGTACTGGACTCTACCAGACTTTTTATTTATTTTTGACACGATCACATTATTATTAGGAGTACTATGATGAGTCTTTAAATGGTAGGACACTGGCAGTATGCCCAGTACCCAGAATACTGTCAAGACCCGCACAAGTAATATGTCAAGCTAAGAAGGAGAGCGCTTGTGATACCGGTGATATGGTACTCGTACGGCAGAAAGAGTGCGCCGTGAGGCAACATGCCTCAGGCACACTGGACGTCGCATGCAGCTGCACGCTCTGCGTAATACTATGTCCTGTGGTCCCTCCACGCTATAATATACGCGACGACAACAAGCTACCGGATATACGCGACAACAAGCTACCGGATATACGCGACGACAACAAGCTACCGGTGCACCTGGTAGAGCTGAACTGCGAACAGCAGCACAGCAGCTGCAGCCAAGAGCACGTAGCAGAACGCTCTCGTGCCGAAAACTGTCTTGTCTGGACATGTACTCGACGATCGTATCATACCTTGGAACGGAGGACGACCTTCGGACTGGAAGCAAGGCCGAATACCGGTGAGTGGTGTGGCCCGTAGCTTTGCAGAATTAAAAACCTCAAGCACAGCTGCAAAGGTAAGCGCAGGCGGGAGGCGTTTCTGAACCCGACTCGTTACTTTTCCATTCCGAGACCAGAGGTCAACATGCACGGGACTGTCAGAAACCGGAGACGAAAGTTCCGAAAACTCAGAGTACTGAGTGCTGAGTACGACTAACATGATACCTGGTGTTCGCGAAACGAAGAACAAACTCGCCCAAGAAGAATACCATTTCCTATGCGGTTCGATTTCGAGCTTCAGATTTGTATTTTTCGATCTCAAAATCGAATGACCCTACTTATGCAGTCCGATTATGCAAAATCCGACCGGAAATTTTTCGATTTGAGAATCCGATGACCCAAGTCGTCGGATTTTGGCCCAAAATCCGACGATCTGGGTCATCAGATTTTCAAATCGAAAAATGGCATGCTCTCTAAATTCAAGATATTATCCACGAAGGCAAACAGCAGCGGAACGATCGATGAGTTGGACGGGGATACAGCTGTATAGCGACGTTGCTTCGCGCCCGACGCGCGGACGGCGCGTCCCTCCGTGGTCAGACTAGAGCCGGCTGGCGCGGGCTCGGGCCTAGAGACCAAGAGAAGAGCACTCGGCACGCGCCTCTCCGTGGATACGTACTCGTAGACTACACCGCAGCTGTACAGCAGCAGCAGCAGCAGTCAAGTCACAAAATCAAACACAAAGTACCAGGACAGGTTGACTCTAGCGCACTCGCCACATCTCTTCGCCACCAGACTAGAGGCAGCCAGCGTGGGCTCGGACACTTGGGTCCTACGCGCAGGGCAGCGCATCCAGCGCGTCTCTTCGCGGCGCCAAATCACAAAACCAGCGGTTGGTCTTGGCGTTTGCTCCAATCTCTACAAGCACAATAAATACAAGGTTCCCCTCCGGAAGGTGCCGTATTAATAGGGGAGTGGCGCAAGAGCGAAAGAATAATACTCGTATGAAACCCTGCACACTTTTTTAGAAGTAGCACCTGCACCCACCCATCATTTTAACGTGAAGAACACACACATCATATTTTTGAGGACAGACTATGTTATAATACACACGTGGCCATTTGGGTACCCCCAAAATCCTCCAGAGGATTCGTTGTACGAATCCTCTAGAGGATTCCAAAAACAAAACGATCCCCCAGAATGGTAATGAGAAAATCCTGTGTAGGATTTCGTACCCGCAAAATCCTGCAGAGGAAACAGAAACCGACTTGGTCCCTCCAGAGGGTGTCTGCTGACACTCCTGTGGAGGGCATTGTCCTCATCAACGGCCCTCTGGGGGGTGCCGTGATGGAAATAATCCCCCAGAATGGTAATGAAAAAATGCTGTGCAGGATTTCGTCCCCATGAAACCCTGTACAGGAAACAAAAGTGAAATCGCCCCCCTGGACGTTTTTTTATGACATTCCTGTGGAGGGTATTAGAAAAATCGGCGGCCTCTGGGGGGTGTCGCGATGAAAATAATCCCCCAGCATGGTAATGTAAAAATCCTGTGCAGGATTTTGTATCTGAAACCCTGTACAGGACATAAATCTTCACTCTACCCCCTGGACGGTTTTTGAGAGCAATCCTGTGGAGGGTATTCCAATAATCGACGGCCCTCTGGGGGGTGTCGCGATGGCAATAATCCCCCAGCATGGTAATGAGAATATCATGTGTAGGATAGCACAAACACCTCAATATGGCATGGCCTTAATATCCGTTTTCAGGATTTCTTATCTTCGAAACCATGCAGAGTAAACCAAATTGTTAAAATTATTATCCCTCTGCAGAATTTGGTCACTCTGCTCCTTTGATGGCCTCACTAGACTATTATACTCGTAAATATTCTTAATGTTGACAATTTACTTCCATACCTCGCCGACGCTTACAGGCTGTTATCTTTGTTCAAAGCTCTAAGGCGGGCGGGAAGCAAAACTTAAAAAAACACTTTGCCACAGATCACAGCAGCAGTTTATGTCTGTTGCCGGCCGTTCGGTTCCCAACCAGATTTCTGTACGCTCAGGTGTACACCCGTCTGGCCTTGCTGTCTCTCTTAAATGAAAAGCTTCAATATCAGTCCTCTTTCGCTCTCTGTACTTGTTTGCATCCCCGTATCAGACATGCCTCCCCAGGTTTCTAGATGTAATACTCTACGTAAAAATATTCACGTACATCTGCTATTAAACCACTACTCGTACTATACTACGTGTACAACGACTGAAAGATACCTTCAACACATGGGTAAGATATACAGACGCAGCAACGCGACCTACGTGGAGACGCCTATCTACCATCGACGTTCAGGACAAAAAAAAACGTGCTCAGTCGGCAATACGCGTACTCCATTCCAGAGTGGGGCCTGGTCTAGCGCTGTCCGTGTCGGGAATGCCCGCCCCCTCGCATGCTGCCGGGGACGTTGCCCTTGTTGGCGTGGCCTGCTCCTTCGCTGCTGCCGCTGCCGTTCTAAGCGCTGGATCCATCTGTATTGGTTCGACGTCGTCTTCGTCGCCGTTGTTGTCGCCGTGGCCTTTGTTGTCGTCGTCGTCGCCCTTCTCGTCATGGTCGCTCTTATCTTGGCCACCCTCGCCTTCCTGGTCGGCAGTTAAACCGCCTGTTACGTAAGCACAGCAGAGCCAGAGGGAAGCGCGAAGGACACACGTGGCCACTGAGAACACAGAACAAATATACCTGACGTAGGCATTAATCCCCTGGAGGGTCGCAGCAAGGGGAGCGTACGTGGACACAAGGAACGTGGTAATCAACAGAAATCACAAAAAAAAATCGAACGGCCATCTGAAAAGCGCACCAATAAAACCAAACCTACATCTCACAGATCATGCGGAGCCTAGCGAGTCGGGTCGGGTGAGGAGGCGTTCACAACCTCACTGGTCAGGTGCTTGGCTGGACAAGTGACGGCAAATATCATGGTACAGTACTAGTGGTCCCTCTATAACGTCGGCTCAATAATGCGAGTGCCCTATCTAATGCCGAATCTGCATTGTAAGGGACGCACCCTGTATAGTGCCAGTTCCGCCGCTTGGGTGTCCGTCAATAATGCCGGGTCAGTGTTTATCCTACTTATGCTGTGCACATCTATGCATACACCCACAAAAAACAGAGAAACAGCAGGTGGTGCAACCGTTTTGGTGTCTGCTCGATTCCGGGTTGGGCTGGTTTGTCGAAGTAGATGACAGCATGTTGTGTTTTTGTGGGAATCTCTTCTGTGTGAGCAAGACGTACAGTAGTATGGATGTATGGGGCCACATTGGGCAGACGTGGCAAACAGACAAAAATACACATGAACACGGCACGGCACCAAAAACGCGGGCTTTGAAACTCGGCTTTAGTACCATGCGTATGATACGAGTACACAACACATGTACAGCAGCACAGGAACAAGACAGGTCAATTCTGCTAACTGTGGTGCAGAATAGTACCGGGTATTCCATATTATACTTCACGACTATTGTCAGAGTACGTTCCAGGTATAATATTAATATCAGAACACAGCAGTACAACAGTAGTGCACAGCAGTGGTATGTTTAGAACAAACAGAACTTTCTGGAGTATACTGCTGGTGGTGCACAGTGCACCATCCCACTACTGTGTGTTCCATACACCCCTCTGCTGCTCACTCACTGCGAATACATGTCATACGTAGCAGGTGTCCCTCCCTGTGTCCCTCATTCTAACCCCGCATCACAGCAGCGTATTCTCGGTCGCTTGTTGCGTACGGTGGTGTATGGTACATTGATTCTTCAACTGTGCTTGGCATTATAATAGAAGAGTCTCAAATCGCGAATAACGGCATTGTACCCGAACAATGCCGGTGCCCGCTACAATGCCGGTATTCTAAAATGTAATGATTCTTCAAAAGTGCCGGCAAACACCGGCGCTATCCAAGAATCCCAGACAGTGAATTATGACGAGGGAAGTGTGATATATCGTATGCAAGTGAGGTTTTCGGTCGGATAGTAAAACAGGTCGCTTCTGCGGAGTAGGAGATAGCCTAGATTACTACTTCATATACGTCGGATACTCGCGAGTCCGGACGTGCCGGTGCGAGCACACGGTTTTTCGTTGAGGGACACCAACAACTGCCGAGAGCGCTTAACCCCTTTACAACTGGAAACCCGGGGTTGGGGACATAGTTACTCGTAATCAGTACAATGATGGGTTTTGGGCCTCTAAAAGGGTTAATAACGTGGGCAAGCAAAATTCGACGCAAGTCGACGAAGGAAGAAACTGTTGAAATCTGCTCGCGATAAAAATGCAAGGCGCGTACCACAGTGGGGAGGAGGGAGAGGAGCCTGCGTTGTAACCCCGGACCTAAGTTACAAAAGGAAGGGAGACAGAGCTTTAGGGCAAGACATATGATAGATGGGAAGAAAAGAAAGAAAAACACTGCTGGACATCTATTTTTTTTTTCGTGTCCAGAATAGTAGTGGATGTACGAGCTGCACCCACCGCATCTTGGACCCGCAGAATCTGTGCAGAGACTCGGACAGGACGAACTTCACCCGCGCCCCCGCTTGACTAGTGGTTAGACCGCGAGGTTACTAATGCCAAGGTCATGGGTTCGAACCCCGGCCAAGGCGGAGTTTTTTCTTGTAAAAAAAAATGCAGACAGCGTCTACTGCTGCTGTGGCGTGAGCTTTCAAAGCTCGACGCGAGTCGAAGACGGAATAAGGCTGTTTCCTATGGAGTTCGATTTCGAGCCTCAGAATTATATTTTTCGATCTCAAAAATGAATGACCCTGCTTATGCCGTTCAAATATGCCAAATCCGACGGGATATTTTTCGATATGAGAATCCGATGACCCAGGTCGCCAAAATCCGACGACTTTCATCAGATTTTCAAATCGAAAAAGGGCATGCTCTCTAAATTCAAGATGTCATCCACGACAGCAAACAGCAGCAGAACGATCGATCACTTGGATGGTGATTCAGCTTTATAGCGACGTTGCTTCGCGCCATACGCGCGGTCGGCGGGCGGCGCGTCCCACCGTGGCCAGACTACAGTCAGTGGGCGCGGGCTCGGGCCTAGACACCAAGACAAGCGCACTCGGCGCGCACCTCTCCGTGGATACGTACTCGAAGACTACACTGCTGTACAGCAGCACAGCAGCAGCAGCAGCAGCAGCAGTCAGACTCATGATAAAGCACAAAATACCAAGACAGCTTGACTCTAGCGCACGCGCCACGTCTCTTCGCCGCCTGATCAGAGGCAGTCAGCCTTGGCTCGGACGCTTGGGTCCTACGCGAAGGGCAGCGAACCCAGCGCGTCTCTTCGCGGCGCCAGACCACAGCAACAACAGTTGGTCTTGGCGTTTGCTCGAATATCAGCACGCGTAATAAATCTGATTTTCCGCGTTAGACGACTGTTTCGATTTGCCAAGTTCACATCTGAAAATGCGATCGGATCAAAATCTGAATACCAAAAATCGAACCGCATAGGAAACGGCCTAAAACGCTGCAGTAATTCTCGCGATAAAAAATCAAGGTACGTGCCATTGGGAGAGAAGGGAGAAGCGCCCGCTATGTGAACTCGGACCTGAGCTACTACTGGGAGGGAGCGGGAGAGTAGGGCAAGGGTATTAAATGGGGTCCAAAAAAACAATGCAACGCCTTCAGGAAAGGTACACCGTAAAACTACGCTCAGCAGCAGCTACAGAGTACTTGTAGTATATTCAGTGCTTGCCACAACTAGTTTGCTGCGTTAAAAAACCAACGGCAGATTGAGCACGTACAGTCAGTACATACTTTGTACCCGGTGTACCGCTAAATGTAAAACCTAACACACCCCGCGCGCAATCAAATTATCACAGCAAGCTTGCACAAGACAATTTTGAGAAACGTGCGATCTCTCGCAGCTGAGAGGTACATGAAATACTGAACACGTACTATATACCAGGTCCAAGGGAATACATCACCCCCAGCTTCGTCACCGGTACCATGCAGGCCCTACCAAAGATGTCAGGAGACATGCCAAGCAAGTCAAAACTGTGCTGTCAAAGGTGTACCACCAGGTGGGCCGGTGTGTTCCCTACTACACCCTATCAATCGCAACTCGATGTTAGTCAGGGAAGTCAAGGGCAAACCTGCTGTCTGTCATAAAGATCTAAAGTTCAGTCTTTGGGCTGTACGTGCAGAAATGTATCGTACTTGGTACCTGTGCTTCTAGTCACAAACAGGGGTGTCCCAACCAGCACCAAGGGGCTATTTTAGGGGACACATTTACAGTAGTACTCGTAGCTCTTTGGCAAAGTATCACATACAGTACCAGGTATCCTGTATATATACGTATGCAGCGTGATACCTGGTGCTTCGAAAAAATGCGAAAGGATCCGACGACAACTGCATCGGCTACACCAAAATAAGGAGCACGTCAAACAGGCTCACCAGGTGTAAGATGTGTTCGACGTGCAGTCGTACGACACGCGCGCAGCAACAAGATTAGGCATCTGCTGTACGCGCTTGAAACACAAGATCGCCTCTCTTTTTGATCTCGAAATAATTTGAATTTTGTCACACACCAACAGCCAACCGTGCACCAACGGCAAAAAAAGTAAACTGTTCGCAAAAAAAAAACAGCCCTCCTCTTCTCGCGAAAGAACGAGAGCGCCAACCACCTGCTTCACTCCATACGCGATATCAACATAAAGTACAGCACACACCTTGCGAGAGCCACCACTGGCGGATGCACCGCCCTCGCCCTTGCCGCTACTCGAAGGGCGCCCGTGGCAAAATCTCCGGGAGACCTACAGTACGCTCTGCAATGTCTCTGGTACGAAGGCCTCTCCGATCCGATCTCAGCAGAAGCCGCGCCGCTCGCCCAACGGAAGCCGACACTTCCAATGATCTTCTCCTCCTCATTCGGAGGTGCATCTCCTCTGTTGGTTGCTTGACGTGTGCCTATGGGGTTGTTAGCCCCAGCACAAGCCTTTCCGCCTGCCTTCGTGATAACTTGTCTGGAAGTGTGGAGTGCACACTTTGCAAGTCGGTTGGTCCGAATAAATTCTGGTTTTCCACATCCTTCTGAAGGATTGCTGATGCGGGGACTAAACACGTTTTAGGTTGCTAATCCAAGAGGCTTCTGCACTGCTGTCTGGCTCAGTGCTGCCTAGCACTCGGTATCGCCACTACTTGAGCTTCACGAGGGCGATACAGTGGGGCACAGCTGTAGCAGGGGAGCAGGGTAAATCGTAGTAAGGTGGCAAACTGCGTGACAAAATATTTCCAGGTACAAACAGCGGTAGTAGTATACCGTATTAATAGGTGCATTTATTACACACATCATGCCGGCTGTGTCCCGCATCTAAACAAATCTCTGGAGGTCGTTGGTTCTTTTTTACGCATTACAGTATTATGCTGTGTTATGTCCTCTGGAGGGTATACTACGTGCGCTTTCCCTCCGGAGGGGTTTATTGCTTCACGAAACCCCTGAAGGGTGTTGCTTGTTTTCCTATGCGCTATTTTAGTGTGTCCTCTGGAGGGTGTTGTTTTGCGTCTGGATGAATTTGTGACGTCACAAAACCCCTGGAGAGTGTTGTGGTTGCTTTATACTTTATAACCGGTATTAATATTAATAGTATTATGCAGTATGATGTCCTCTCTGCGTGCGATTCTCTCTGGCGGAAGTTTTATGTTATTGCTATATACATCTAACACCTGAAGGGTGTTGACTGTTTTCCTCTATAGAGGGTTAATATGCGTCATTGCATCTTCGTGACGGCGTTGTTTTACCTCTGGATGAATGTTTTGGGTCACACCACAACGGTTAACCCTATTTAACACCTGAAGGGTGTTGATTATTTTCCTCTAGAGGGTTATATGCGTCATTGCATCTTCGTGAGGGCGTTGTTTTACCTCTGGATGAATGTTTCGGGTCGCACAACCCCTCCCTGGAGGGTGTTGGTTGCTTTTTACTCTGAAGGACTCTGCACTATCATGTCCTCTGGAGGATGTACTGCGTACGATCTCTTTTTGGCGGAATTTTGGCTCCACATATCACCTGGAGGGTGTTGATTCTTTGCCTGTGGAGGTTTATTCGTTTATTGTATCTTCTGCAGGGTGTATTATAAGGGTTGTACCTCTGGAGGAGTGCGTTGAGCCAGAAAACATCTGGAGGGTGTTGGTTCCGTTTTCCTCTACAGGATTATGCAACCTTATGTCCTCTGGAGGGTGTACTGCATGCTTTTCCCTCTGGAGTATTTTTATGGGTGGACCAAACCCCTGGAGGATGTCGTTTTTTTCCCTATTTAGGTTTACGCGTTAATACATCCTTTGGAAGGTGTATTTCCTACAACATTCCTCCCGGAGGGTTTTTTTCACCTGAAGTCCCATGGAGGGGTTGGTCCCCTTTTCCTCTACAGGATTACGCAGTGGTATGTCCTCTGGAGGGTCTATTTCGCAGGTGTTCCCTCTGGAGGAAAATGTTGCTCCATCAAACCCCTGGAGGGTGTACTTTCTTTTTCCTCTCGAGGATTGTACATTATTATGTCCTCTGGAGGGTGTAGTTACCATGTCATTTCCTCTGGAGGGATTAGTTGTATCACAAAACCCCTGGAGATTGTCCGCCAATTTCCTCTGGAGGATTTTTGTAGCATGATTTCCTCTGCAGGGTGTAATTCGAAAGCGTCTCCCTCCGCAGGCTTTAGGTTCGTAGATAAATCTTCTGGAGGATATTGTTTTCTACCTTCTACAGGAAATTACACCCCATTATCCTCTGCAGGCTTTAATAGGGTTGCAAAACCCTCTGCAGGGGTGCGAGCAAAATCCTCTGGGGGTTTTTATTCGGTAAAACGCTCTACAGGGAACACAATGCCCTGATTCCGTCGGAGCATTTTGTGCAGTAACCTCCACAGGGTATTCATTCACTCTGGAGGATTTACTGTTTGAAATAATCCTCTGCAAAATCCTCCGGAGGACAAACATGGCCTCTGGAGGATTTAGAAACTCACAGAATCCTCTACATAATCCTCCAGAGGGCTAAATCCCCCTCTGGAGGGTGAAATTGCCCTCCACAGGCTTTTTTTCGAGCGTACAGGATTTTGGGGGGTAGCCAAATGGCCACGTGTGTACTGCTGTTCGCGGAATTAGTGTGGGATCATTAATTACTACAATAACATATTATAGGGTATCGGTAAGTTGAGATATTGATCCAGCTGACTCGCGGCGATTAATTCGTGAGTACATAAAAGTTGCGCGAGGTCGAGGTTGCGCCATAGTACTTTGTGACCGGCTGAGTAATAAGGTGCAGCATATACATACATACTACAGGTACTACAATATATATGTTCCCCCAAAATAAATGTTTCTTGGTGCTCAGGGTATAATATCAAGGTTTTACACAGGTAAATGCTCGAGAACAAATCGTAGTCCGAGTACTGAGAGTATTGGAATACAGGCGGCAAAACTAGTGCGAGTACTAAGAAAAGGCCTAAATACTGAGAGTAATGAGAGTGTGAGCAGTACCGAACCCCGAGAATACAGGTCGCTTGAAGTATGTACCCGCAGTAGTATCGAAACACGACATAAATACTTGGGGTAAAGGCAATATATGCGCACAGTACAGAACCTCGAGATACTGAGAGCATTCACAGCAGTCACGCATAATATTATATCGAAATACTGGCAGACTGCTTTGAGTGCTCAAGTTGTCTCCAGCGAAAGTAGTTTGCTCCAACTCCCACTCGTCTGGGACTATCTGGGTGCGTTTTGTGCCGAACGCTGGGCCTGAGACTTGTCGACACGGCGCACAAACGGTTAAAGTATACTTCACATACTCGAAGTATACTGGGCATATTGAGGGTATTTCATTACTGCGAGTACTGAGTCTCGCAGAAGAAGCAGCAGTACGAACACTACCAATGGACGAAATACTGCTGTAGACTAGTACTTACTGGTATACTTGTAGTACCCGCCGTACAGAACCCCGAGATACTTGAAGCACAACATGCGGTATCCATGCCAGCAACAGTAGCGAACCCCGCATTATTAGTGCGAGCGCGAAGCGAACCCCGCATTAATGCGAGCCCGAAGAAATTATACGCGGTAGTATCTACAGAACATCAAAATACTGCGAGTACTCAGTATCTCGAGTACAAAAACCCCGAAATACTGCGAGTGTCCGAAGTACCTACGGTAATAGCAGCAGTATTTTCTCGAACATACTTTGCTTTATAAACTCCCGATTATTCGGAGTAGCTGTGAAGTGTTGAGGTATGAACGCACGCCACACGAAAGCGCGCCGCCCAAACTCTTTAATTTGGGCTAAAACACACAAGTAGCATGTACTCTGTCACATTATACGTTCAGAAAAGCAAGGTGTGGACGAATGTATTATTATTACTACTGCAGCAGTAGTACTCTGTTGTAGTTCTGTGGTACAATAATAGTCAAAAGTGAGATTAAGAAAAAAAAAAAACGGGGATGGTGCGAGTCGAACCTCGGAAACGAAAATGTTATCCAGCAAGTGCAGTTTAAACCTATACGCTAGAACAGCGCTCGTACAACTGGCATGTCGTGTTTTTTACGCAATCTAAAACCCTTTGCACGATCTTCTACAGCAGTAGAGTAGCTTGTACAGGTACGACAGCATATTCAGCAGTACTACTGCTGTAAAATGCAACGCGAGTAACGTACGTGCACTGATCCCCTTTCAGCTGGCTCTAGGATCTATCGATCAGCAATGTAGGACACACTGCAATCAGAACTACTGTATGTGTATGTACCGCTGTAAGTATATTACGAACGCTGCAGCGGTACGAACGAGCCGCAGTACGATCATCCATACGCGCAAGGTGTGCTCACTGCTGCTGCTGGGCAGCAGGGTTGGTTGTGGTGCTGTAGGAAGCTGGAGGTAAGCACGCTCTGTGCACTGCTGTGTGTATTGTTCTCTAGGAGGTGGTCCGTGCTCCGTCAACAACCCAAAAAAAATGTATGATGAGCCGGGGGGAGAAAACAGAGAGCATGGCAATGTACCGATATACGTACGTACAAAATAAGGCCTCTTTACCGAAACCAGGGAAATCGTCTTATCCACTCCCGCCGAAAAAAAAAAAATTAAGCGCCTGCCACGCGCTTCAGAGTGCACGGATCGCGCCGAGACCTAGACCAATGTGTCCGGCAGGGCTTCCCGTGTCCGTGTACTTGCTGTTTTGCCTAAAAGTGCTCGTGCGAAGAGAAAAGTTGGCAAAAGTGCGAAAATTTGACAAATATACGTATACATATGATATTTCCGCATAGGAAGGCCCTTTCGATTTGTCAAGCTCGTATCTGAAAATGCCATCGGGTCAAAATCTGAAGCTCAAAAATCGGCCGTTTCCTATGCGGTTCGATTTCGAGCGTCAGATTTGCATTTATTTTTCGATCAAAAAAAAGAATGGCCCAGCTTCTGCAGTCCAAATATGCGAAATCCGACCGGAAATTTTTCGATTTGAGAATCCGATGACCCAAGTCGTCGGATTTTGGGGCCAAAATCCGACGACCCGGGTCATCAGATTTTCAAATCGAAAAATGGCATGCTCTTTAAATTCAAGATGTTATCCACGACATCAAACAGCAGCAGAACGATCGATGAGTTGGATGGTGATGCAGCTGCTGCTGTATAGCCACGTTGCTTCGCGCCCGACGCGCGGATTGCGCGTCCCTCCGTGGCCAGACTAGAGTCGGCTGGCGCGGGCTCGGGCCTAGAGACCAAGAGACGCGCACTCGGCACGCGCCTCTCCGTGGATACGTACTCGTAGACTATATTGCTGTACAGCAGCAGCAGCAGCAGTCGGTCACAAAATGAAACACAAAATACCAAGACAGGTTGACTCTAGCGCACTCGCCACGTCTCGTCGCTGCCAGACCAGAGGCAGTCAGCGTGGGCTCGGACGCTTGGGTCCTACGCGCAGGGCAGCGCACCCAGTGCGTATGTTCGCGGAGCCAAACCACAAAACAACAACAACAGCAGCAGTCAATATCGTGATTTTGGAGCCGATGACAGTCAATTCAAATGTTACACTTCAATGGTATTACTTGATCGACGTATGTCGGTGGTGGATCTTCATGAACTCTTCATTTTTTTAAATTCTGGGTTTTTAACTAAAAAACCGACTACAAAGTGTTTTTCGGCATTTTCGTTTGTCGGCGCCGACCACATTGAGACTTAACTTGTATCCCGGAATACTGACCCGTTTTGTTTTTTTTTTCCCAGGACTGCACGATGTTATAAGAAGTTACTACGCCGGGTTATCAATTGGGTGGAAAATCGGAAAGGTCGTCAATCATAGGAGGCGGCACGAGCAAGTGGCCCCCAAGAAAAAGCAAAAAATATTATCCGGTCGTGGTCGTCATTATATGAGCAAATATACTTGGATAAGATCAGAATTTTCGACTTTTTATTTTTTTTTATTTTTTTTATCCATCACTTTTACTTCCCAGCCCACTCATAGGAGGTTTTACCCTCGACGATCTTCTGGACAAGCCGTGGTCACAGGTGTCGTCCCTTCTCCCCCCCGGTACGTGCCTTTATTTTTTGTCGCGCATAGGGTTCAGCATTCCCACTGCTCGTCGATTTTCATCGAATGTAGCCAACTCACGCTTTCGCGCTTTCCGCTTATCATTTTTTATGCAAGGAAAAGTCCCTATGAGCATGCACTCGGTGGGACTTGAACCCACGAAATTGATCTTGACAGGCACGCGGACCACCTACGAAGCCACCGGGGACATATACGCCAATTACATCAGGAAGATAGTAATTGATGGATTCGGGGCACGAATACGGAATTATGTCGACGGTTGTGTCGACGATGCGGAAAGAACATGGGAATACGGCCGCACGCCCATGGTCGTACCTGGAGCCGGCAATTACATTAAATTGGCGCGAAGCGCCAAAAACGAGGGAGCAAAGCGGCCGAAGATTTTTTTCGCCGATAGGCGATTTTTTTTTTTTCGTATAGCGGTGTGTACAGTCTGCAACTAAAAAAGTTGTGTTTTTGTAGTACTGATTGCGAGAGCTGTACCTGACCGATTTCCACACACTCGACATCTACAGAAGCGGACGATCGTAGGCTAACGCGTGGAACTTCTTTCGCTGGACAAATTATCTCGAGTTGGTCACTGTCGGAGTGCTGCCATGGTCTTGGTGATGTTTTGGGGGCGGGATCATTTCGTTTGCAGTTTGACTTCGTTTTCTCTGAACGCACACGCCCACGTAACAGACAAACTCGCTTTCTTTATCTATCTACTGGTGGTACTGGCCGACAAGAGGAGTACTACAGCTTTTGGGTCTGTTTACACTTGTCCACAACACAGATGCCGGGTACGTTTACCTTCATGTTCTCCATCTATTAGATACACTTCTTTCTTCTCGCCTTTCCTCTGGATGTTTTCAATAAGTCAGACGATGTTTTTCTGCAGCGATCGGTTCAGTTTGCCTACGATAATTCCACGAGCACCTAGTTACCGTGAGTAAGCAGCTAGCCTGGCCGGGTGAAGTCAATAATTATTAAGTACGTGCAGGTGGAAGAACGTGCCCATGGGAAGTCATCACCGGGGTTACAGGTGTGCGCATCGTATATTCTCTTGCACCTAAATCGAGTAGTTTCTCAAACAAAACGTATTTCCATTACGGTCGTGAGTCCTCGTTGGAGGCAACACGCAGAAACAGTCTTCGTCGCTCACTGTTCCTACAGCCCCCCGAAACATACAAACCCAACAATTTATTCCCACATATCTCAAACGCATTCCGCTCTCAGAAGCTGTGCACAGCCCGTAAGTGTCGGATGCAGTTTGCAAGGACAGCATCTGCATTTCTTGCGGAATAATCAAGACACGTGTACCATACGTTGATTAACATTATGCCCAACACAAGAATATAACCATCCTCGTAACATCAACGGAGTAAAAACGTCGCCTACAAGCGGTGGCAGCATCTATCCCTGAAGCATATTGAGACAGTGCACATGCTGCACGCATCGTACACCACAAGGTTCAATCTGAACAATATTATTCGGGCCGCCCGCACTCCACGTGCGCCATCATCGTGGGCTAGAATTGCAGCCCGCCTGACACATTTTGTCTCGGGCGCATAAACTCGCACTCCCCACACTGAATTTCCAATTTTCTTTCGTCTCCTTCGGATGCTTAAAAGTCCCGGGAAAGCTCGTCGGGTGCACAGCACTTGATGCACCTTCCACCTTTGTTCTCCTGCCAAAAGTAATTATGATGGTCTTTCTATGCTCCTACTGTCATCTCATACCCCCCGGCAAACCCACGAACATCTGGATGGCAGTGACGACAGCACAGCTACCCTCTGCACCCCCCTGATCTCGGGCAGTTTGATGTTCTGCATACTATCTGCTCAAACTGAAGATCATCAGCGATTCAAGCAAAGCCTTTGCCACGAGTGGTACTTGCGGGGCCTCCACTACCGACGAAAGCGCGGCAGTTGGTCTTGATGGGTGCACCTTTTGCGCAAACAGCCCTTGGCGGTTCCCTGGTGTTAATGTGACCGTGATGCGTGCGTTTCCGCCCAGGAGACGTCGAACGTGGGAAGGACGTGTCATCTAGCCCAAATGCCGCAAGCAAATTACTGGAATTGTACAGGCCCTCACTCGAGCATCCGAAACATTAAAACACGAAAACGGGCTGGGTTTCACTTGCTGTTTTAACAGTACGCCTCGAGGTGGCCGGCCTTGTTGTTCAAACTCGGGACAACGACGTTCTTTACAGCTTCCATATCCGCGACGACACCGTTCTCCTTCAGTTTCGCACGGTGCAGCTATCCTCCGACCACGTGTGAACATAGCGACACCCGTCCCGTGTCAGTGCTATGTCTACATCGTCTTGGCGCCCGCCCTACTGGCGGACGGGCTGTTCCACTACCGCGAAGGTTTATGGCAAAGGGTAGCCTCCGCGAAGTCTTCTGCACAGAATTTTGAAAAATAGTTATTCGCCAATCCTAAAACATGCAGACTACTGCCGGCGCCGTGGCAAAGTAGGATACTGAATCGCATGGAAACCTCTATTAATAGGCGCATGCACACTCCGGCCGACGGCGGTGGCAGGGGAAGCAAGAGTCACGGTACATTTAACACGGCACTCAGAGCAACAGCAACTACACCCATATCGCCGGTACTGCTGAAGCATAAACGGCACGACCTGCCGTACCCTACCTACTGCTTTGGCACTGCACGAAAAGGCACAACGGTAGGCTTATAGCTCATAGAGGTGGTGTGCAGCGTCAGTGACCACGAACAAGTAGGTAGAGGTTAGGGTAAAATCAAACGGCTAATTTACCCTCAAAGCTTGGTACAAGTGCGCAAAAACGGCGACGAAAAGAAGTACCGGTGACTACTACTTGGTCCCAGTGCTGCTCACCTGAATCGAGATTTCCACCCTACCCTCTTCATGGAAAACGGCGGCCTTCGCGTTAACACCAATGGGCCCTTGCTCTCTCCGTCGCCGTTCCGGATTCACCCATCGTGCACGCCTGCCCACCCCTCCCTCGCCCCACCTCCATACCTGCGACGACTAGTGTGGCTGCAGCGCTAAGAGCAACGGCATCGTGGAGTGTTTCACCCAGGAAGTGAATCCGACGGCGAGGCGAGTTCCTTCTGCCCCATCTCCGTCGCACGTAGCTCAGTCGCCGCGCCGGGCAGGTGTAGTGTCCTTTCGTGTCCGGCAAGACGAGCACCTTCGCAGTTGGCGTTTTCACCACGTCGTGCGGTTCCGGACTTGGGTCTTGCCATGGGGTTGAGCGTACAACCCTCACCACCCTCACCTGGCGGGCCTGTCCTTGCGCCGACTCTCATGCTCGACTATTGCTTAGTACTGGTTAGTTTGTAGTCTTCCGTCAGCGAATTTGACTCCCTCAGCAAGCAACGCCTGTGTTGTTCCTCCTGCTCTCTCTCTCCGCCGTCGCCGCCGCTGCAAGGGCATCGCTTTTGGCTGCGTGCAAGACAATCGCATGACAAACACGACGTGTATGTTGCAAGTATGCGACACCACTTTAGCATATCTTATTTTCTTATTTCGGGTCAGGCTCTATTTCTTTTCATGTGAGACGGGGTGTGTCCTACTAAACTTCCAGTATAAATAATGCAACATGCTTATCGTTGTCAAAAACTCGAGCCTGAAGCTATAAACTTCTGTCGCGTACTGCCGTAGTTGTTTTCTCTCGTGCCAGCATACCGCCTGGTGTTGAACTATTTCTAGAGCGAAAGAGAGGCGCGAATGCCAAGAGAAAAACGGACAAAAGGTACTACATCGTTAGTGCCTGCAGTACTGCCAGTATATACCACAACCCCTCCGCATAGCTCTCAACATGATTTCAAACGCCACTCATCGTTCGACTAATCACACCAAAACGCGCAGCGCGAAAATGGTACCGACCACTGCTCCTGTCAGTGCTGCTGCTGTAGGTACATTATTGATTGTGCTCAGAAACACGACGGAGACGTTACATCAAATATTAGGGAGTTCCATATATTAACATAGGATCATAGGAGAGGGATATTTAGTCGGATATTCGGGGGGATAAACGGGAGGTTTATTCCCGCGTCATGTTGGATAATAACCTGCATACGATGCATGAGCTGTCACTCGACAGCTCGGATATAATATAAGAGGAGTTCCGTGTTACTGTTTGGAGTCAACCACGCGTTCCCGTGCCAGCTGCGCCTATACCTTTAGAGATCAATCAACGCACTAGTAAGTCCGGCGATCTTCTATTGGCAAGCGTAGCCAAGGCCAACCTAGAGAGGTGGGAACCTGCTTCGGCATGCCTAGTTTCGAGGACATGCCCAGTCAAGAAGCCAGCGTGGAGAGTGAAAAGACCATAGAGGAGATGAAGAAGAAAATAGAGGTCCTGGAAAGGACGATGGAGGAGCAGAGACTGCGCGCCGAGAGGGACGCGCAGGGGGCAGGAAAGGAAGGGGGGGGCGGTGGGGGGACGAGAGGAGAAGGAACTGCTGGAAGACAACAAGCAGCGTCGACGGTGCCGACACCTGGGCTGGAGACCCGATCAGGCATGTCATTACCTTCTTTGTACCGCCCAAGTTTGTCCCAGTCGAGACCCCCGAAGTTCGATAACGTAGAGCCCCACTTTAGCATGTGGCGTAGTAAGTTTTTGGCATACCTATCATCGCTTGGGTGCTTGCATGTACTCAGTAGCACAGCAAACCCAGTTATGGTGGGTGACATGAGGGTTTCGCCGGAGGAATTAGCCTCCAGACATTCCCCCCAGGAGATTAGGGACGCGAGATTGGTGTATGGATTGATGATGAAGGCCATGACAGGATACGATATGGCTGAGTTTAGAATGCAGAAGGCAATGTCTCCGAGTGGTGCTTGGAAGGAGTTGGAAGACTATTACATGCCGAAGACGATAGCAGCAACACACAGATTGAGGAGGGAGTTTGATACCATCCGAATGACTGAGGATGAAATCCCCTTGCTGTTCCTCGGAAGGGTGGACAAGGCAGCAGACGAGCTGGCGATGATAGGATGTGGCAAGAGTGCAGAGGAAGTCAACCGCCACATTGTTACCAACCTCTCATCTTTGTATACTATTCAAAGCAAGTCCATTCTTTCCCGCCCTTCCATCCCCCGTTCCGAGATCGATGAGATCATCCGTGACGCGTATGCTAACGACAAGGTAGAGAAGGAGATGGTTTCTAGGGCGTTGGGCGTGCAGGGAGTGGTAGGTCAGCATGCCTTGTACGTCGGAGGTGCGCAGTCTGCCGGTGGCGGAGGTGCGGGTCCAGGAGGGGGAAGGAGGAACAGGAGAGGTGGGAGGCTCAAGGATGGGCAACAGCAGCAGCAGCAGCAGCCCCAACGACAGCAGCAGCAGCAGCAGCAGCCCCAGCAGCAGCAGCAGCAGCAGCAGCAGCAGCAGCGACAGTATCAGCAGCAGCAGCAGCAATATCAGCAGCAGCAGCCTCAGCAGCAGCAGCAGCACCAACGGCAGCAGCAGCATCCTCAACAGCAGCAGCAGCACCGTCCCCATCAGCAACGTGGCAACCGGGGGGGAGGAGCTTCGTCGGGGGGGATAACCGGCCCCAAATGGCGTTGGGATGCCGTGGCCTGCAGGTACCGTTGGGATGACTCAGCCCCAGACCCCTGCGGTACGGGTGGAGTAGTCCCCCCCATGGGTTGGGTACCTACCGACCCCCCACCACCAGGGACGTTGCCGCCGATGCCCCCGCCGCCCGCAGCGACTCCGGCAGGCTGGGGTCCCCCACCGAACAACATATGGAGGCGCAAGGGGCCCTGCTTCCGGTGCGGCAGACCGGGCCACCACGCCGCGGAATGCCAGGCAGCTCCCGCGCAAATGAATACCGCTTTCCCGGGTGCCGCTTCTCCTCAAGTTGGCTGGCTGCAGGAGACGCCCTAAGGCAGTGGTGGGTATACCTCGGCCGGAGCTTCCCCGCCACAGCAACCCTCCTTCAGCACTTCCCCCTCCCCTGGCCCAGCGAACAACGGCAACCCTACGCCTACGTTCGATCCGCATCTCCTCACCGCGCAGTTTGCGCACCAAGGCAAGGCGAATGATGATTTGTTTTGGGTTAATGGGAGAGAAGAGTGGGTAGCGAATTCGGGAGCAACTTTTCATGTGACTGGCAACCCTTTTGGTATGGTAAACTATACTCCCCCTCCCCCTGGTAAGAGCCGTTGGGTGGTCGGTGACATGAGGTCACTGAAGATAGAGTACTTCGGCCAGATTCAAATTGTGATGCACAGCTCTCAGGGTGACGTTCAAGTTAGGCTGATGGACGTAGCATACGTACCCGGTGTTCGCTTCAACTTATTTTCGCTTCATGCAGTAATGTTGAAATGCCCGGTGACACTTGATGCTCAGGGAGCTCACACGTTGAATGGACAGCTGTCTTTCGTGCGTAGGGACGCGGGTTCATACGTAGACGCCACGCGGATTGTAGAGACCCCGATTGCTGCCGCTGTTTTGGCTCCTGGAAAAATGAGGAGGATCGATATTAACGACCTTCACGTTGCCCTTGCCCACTCCCATGCTGACACTCTCCGTGAGACGGCACGCCAGATGGACATTAAGGTTTTTGGGGAGTTGGTTCCGTGTGCTGGGTGTTCTGAGGCGAAAGGGAGGAGGATGGCGGTGCCGTGGACGACCGAGTGCCGTTCTACCAGGCCTCTGGAACGTCTGTTCGTGGATCTTTCGGGACAACAGCCTACGTCTGCTGGCGGTGCGTCATACTTGATGATGATCGTCGACGACTACTCGCGACTGGGATGGCCGTATTTCTTGAAGCGGAAGTCCGACGTCCCAAAGGTCTTCGCTGGTTTCCTGGCCGATATCAACGCGAAGGGTGTGCCGTCCATCGTGGAGTGCCTTCGCTCGGACAACGGCACCGAGTTCACCAAGGCGGAGTTCGTGGAGTTGCTCAACCGCCACGGCATCCGCCGCGAGTACACGCCCGTCGATTCTCCGAAGCATGACGGGGTGGTCGAGCGACGGATCGCCATGACGCTGGAGCTTGCAATGGCGTCCCGCCTGGAGGCCACCCGCCTGTTCTGCGATGCAAGGATGCCGGCGACGCAGCCCCTCTGGGCTGAGTCATGCGTGTACGCGAGCGATGTGATCAACATGACGGCGAGGGTAAGGGTCAAGCCGGAAATGCACTCGCCGTACCGAAAATTCTACGGGAGACCACCGTTTGCGCGGCTGCTCCCGTTTCTGAAGCCGGGCTTCCACCACGTCAGGAGGACCCTGAAGACCGAGCCGAAGGCGGAGGCTTGCTTCTACCTCAACGGCGGCAACCACCACGCAGCTGACTGCAGCAAGATCCTGCTGATGTCTGGCCGAAGGTCGTTCTCCCGTGACGTCACTTGGGAACACCCGAGGAAACCGTTTGTGGGGTTACTGCCTTCGGAGGAGGAGAGCTCCCCGCCGTCGCCGTCGCCGTCGCCACCGCCGCCGGGTGCGCCGGAGCCTCTGAGGGGCCCCGACGTATGGCCTGAGCCACCGTCCCCATCTCCACTGCTGCCGCCGCAACCGCCGTCATCAACGCCGCTACCGCCGCCGCCGCCGCCGTCGCCGTCGCCACCGCCATCGCCGTCACCGTCGCCGTCGCTGCCGCCGTCATCGTCACCGCCGCCGCTACAGCCACCGTCACCGCCGCCGCCGTCGCCACCGCCGCCGCCGCCGCCGCCGCCGCCGCCGTTATCATCGCCGTCGCCGCCGCAGCAGTCACCGCAGCCACAGCGTTCGCAGCGTGCTGCACGGGCACTGGGTTATTATATCCCGGACCCGGGGGATGGCGATGTGCTGAGGGGGCGGACAAGGGGGGAGACTGCACGACACCAGGAGAGCGGTGGCGCTGTGCAGAGAGGGCGGACTAGGGGGGAGACCGCACGACACCAGGAGGGTGGTGGCGGTATGCAGGGTAATCGGGCCAGGGGGGAAGCTGGGCGACATTCGGAAGGTGGAGATGTGCTGAGGGGGCGGACAAGAGGGGAGACTGCGCGGAACCGCGAGGCTATGGGGCATGGGCTGCTGTCGTTGATGGCAGCGCGGGAAGGTATAGGCCATGTACTTTTCCACCAAGCCCCACCGCGCGAGAACCCTCCCCTTCCCACACGCCCGGCGAGCGAGCTTTCGACGCCGAACTCGTATGCTGAAGCGTGTGCGGACGAGTATTCGGCCATCTGGAGACAGGCGATGGACAAGGAGTACCATGGGCTGGCGGACGCGGGGACATTTGGAGCGAAGTAGCAACCAGAGGGGCTCAACGTCATCTCGGCGAAGTGGGTGTTCGCCTGGAAGTCCAACGAGCATGGTGACGTGGTGCGGGCGAAAGCAAGGCTGGTGGCACGAGGTTTCAAGCAGCGTGAGGGTATTGATTTCTTTGAGACTTTTGCTCCGACGCCTGCAGCGTCTTGTTTCCGTTTGTTGGGTGCTATTGCGTGCGAGTTGGGTTTGGATTTGTGTCATTTTGATGCTGAGCAGGCGTTCGTGCAGTCGAGTTTGGATGAGGATGTATTCATGCGACTACCTCCCGGCTGCGGCGAAATGTCTGGCAGGTGTCAGGTTGAATCGCAGTCTCTACGGCTTGAAGCAAGCGTCGAGGTCGTGGCACAACCACCTTCTCACTCACATGAAGAGTCTAGGATTTGAGCAGAGCCCCGCTGACGCGTGTGTCATGAGGTTGGTCAAGTCGGGCTCTGTCTCCATTGTAACGGTAGTTCATGTGGATGATATTTTTGCTGTAGGACTCAAGGCTAGATGCGATCAGTTCTGTGACGACCTGAACAACCTTGTTCCGATCAACAATCTGGGCGAGTTGCGGTGGTATGCTGGTTGTTGTTTTTTCGAGGGATTGGGATGCTGGTACTTTGACGATTTCACAGCAGGCGTTCGCTGAAAATACCGCGGCGAGGTTTGGTGTTAGTTCTGGGAGGAATAACCCGCTTTCGACTGGTGTGAAGCTCGAGGAGTTTGACGAGAATGAATCCGTGGGTGATTGGCCTTTCCGCGAGTTGGTGGGGTGCTTGATGTGGCTTGCGAACCAAACACGACCAGATATTGCGAACGCGGTGAGGGCGGTAGCGAGGTACACGAATAGGCCGAGGGAAGTACACTGAAAGACAGCAGTCGGTATTTTAGAGTATGTATTTTCTACGAGTGATTTCGGCATTACGTTCCAGAAGGGTAGCGGGTTTGAGCTGGTAGCGTTTGCAGATGCAGACTATGCCAACAAAGCCACTGACAGGAGGTCAGTTTCCGGTGGGGCCATCATGTGTACTGGGGCGTGTGTGTGCTGGTTTTCTAGGACGCAGAAATGCGTCACACTCTCAACCACTGAAGCCGAATATGTAGCACTGGCAGACACCATCAAGGAGGCAATGTTCATGCGCTATGTATGGAGTTTTATTTTTCCGGGTTTTGGGGAGAGATGCATTACGGTTTTCGAGGATAACGAGGGGGCAAGGCACCTGGCACAAAATCCAGTCTGCACGTCGAATTCGAAGCACATCGACGTACGACACCACTTTTTGCGCGAGCTTATTTTTAAGGGGGAGTTTGTTATTACCCATGTAGAGTCGGAGAAACAGCATGCAGACTTCTTGACAAAGCGCTCAACAATACGGTGTTTCGTTACCACCGGGATTTTCTGATGAATATTTGACACGGTTTTTCCGAGGTGGAAGGTTTTATGTTATTTTTGAGTGAAGGATTTGTGTGAACTACGTATAAATCCGAAGATGCTGCCGTTTTTCCCTGGCTAATTCCGAGGATGATACCATTTCGTTCCTGGTGATGGATTTCGAGAGTTTTTGGTGTTTTCGAGTAGTCCCCACGTCAAATAAAATTCAAGTGAAGGAATGTATGCTATCTCGCATTACCGTCGCGATCTGTGTATCTATGGCGGGAGTAGGGGGCAAAGGGAGACCCTTGTCCGAGGGAACGGGGTTCCTTGCGATCTCTGGCATTTATTTTCTTGGCTTAATTTTTATTCTGATGAGTATGACTACTGTGATGTTTTATATGATTTGCATTAATTCCTCATGAAATAGAGGGAGATCTTTCTGGATAAGGTTGAAGAGAGACTATGAAGCGCCTGGGGGCGTGTGCGGTCCATAGAAAATGTTTTCTGAGTTGGAGAGTTTGGATAGTATTTTGGAAATTGAGAGTTTGATTTTTGGTTCTGGAGTGAAATTATGTTTCTGAATTTCGTTTGAGTTGGTCATAATATTGAGATGTTTCCACCCAGCGGAGTCGTACATTGTAGTGTACAGAGCTGGGGGGATATTAAAGTATGGTCGTGTATAATGAGCAGGGGGGATATTGATTGTGCTCAGAAACACGACGGAGACGTTACATCAAATATTAGGGAGTTCCATATATTGACATAGGATTATAGGAGAGGGATATTTTGTCGGATATTCGGGGGGATAAACGGGAGGTTTATTCCCGCGTCATGTTGGATAATAACCTGCATACGATGCATGAGCTGTCACTCGACAGCTCGGATATAATATAAGAAGAGTTCCGTGTTACTGTCTGGAGTCAACCACGCGTTCCCGTGCCAGCTGCGCCTATACCTTAAGAGATCAATCAACATACATATATAACCAGTGTGGCGCCCAATAACTACCATATGTGTTGGATGGACTGCTGCGCAAGTCTAAACCGGTGCACAGCCGGGAGCATGTAGCGATGAGGCCAGGAGGTGCCTCGCAGGCAGTTCTTCATACGCCCATCAATACTACTGTAGTACGAGTCGTATTACAGGGCTGTAACTCTACATCCCACTCTGAACGGAAATATAAGGAATTGTTCGTATCCATATTAATGTGTACACGCTACCTATATTATCCGTTCAGAACGGTACCGGGGGATAAATTCGAGCTGTACATCAGTACCAGGCATAGCTACAACAACACGCAGCTGCTGCTGCTGTTGTGGGGGAAGGTGCGAGTACAGAGAGATAGGCGGAGCTTGTAGGGTGCAGGCAATAGGGGTCAATCCTGCCCAAGTAGTAGCGCACCACGAGGTAGAGTCCGTACAACAGTAGAAGCACCTTGTACCAGGTACGTACTGCTGTACCTGGTACCTGGCAGGTCGGAGGAAAAGTCTACCGCAACAGCGCTCGACGTGCATAGTCTGTATTCATCGCCACTCTTGTACAACAAGACGACACTACAGTAACAGGCACCTGGTGTATAGACGTCTCCTCCGTTGTATCGGTCCTGGAGGCAAGCTGATGGCGCTCCATCAGAGCAGTCGCCCGCCCGGCGACCAAGTTCCGCCTGCCGTAGCAGGCTCTCGTACTGCGACCGCCAAGGGCCATCTCCGTCGTCATCTCAGCTGAGTAGCCATCCTATTACGGGGGTCCATAGTTAACGGCACCAAATTTTGTTAGTAAAAATAGGTAAATATATAGGTTTTTATGTATACCATAGGTCCTATTAACTATGGACCCCCGTAATAGGAAGATAAAACAACTCGATCACCATAGCTTACCCAGCCCTGCTGTACCTTTGTGCTGCTGCGAGCCTGGAATTCGGTTCCAACATCCCTCTGGCCGCGCTAGAGCACTACAGCTGAGACGGCCGTCCTCTCGGGTTGGTATAAATGCGGTGCAAACAGAGCGTGGACGGCGGACGGGATGATGAGTTCCACCGCCACATACTCCCCGTAATGCTCTCGATTGGTCACATCCCTCCGGTACTATGGGGTGTACTACGGGAACACCCTCCACAGGCTTTTTTTTGTATTGCTATTATTGGTCAAGAAAAAAAAATGAACGCTGATTGGTCTGTACTACCTGTGTTAACACTGACGGTTACCCAATATCTGTTATTTTTTCGTAATGTACGGTTTTTTCTCGCCATTAAAAACGATCTTGTGCTCGTTACCTTTCTGAAAAATGCATTCGGTGTAAGCCGTCATACGTTTTGCAGCGGCAGAAAATGAATAATTATTTCTCTCTTCGTGTTGAGTAGTTCGAAGAGCCAGAATGGTTTCTCGCTCACCTATGTATTTGTACACTCGGACGGGAAAACGTGCCCAACTATCCGTACCCAAAAGAATTTCATGGGCCATTGCTCCCTCAGGAACAATATATGCATTGACAGCCAATTATACGGTTGCAATCCAACGTGGAGCGAAACACTGCACATTCAACCTGATGATTTTCCCAGTTTTCAAAGGGTTTCCATTAAACCCTGACCAACTACGTTCTTGCACGTGCTGTACTGCCGACAAAGACGCAGCACCGGACACTAACATACTTTCAAAAAACGAGGAAGATACAAACGACTGTGGGGAACCCGTATCAATCAAAGCTTTGCACGCCCGCGAGCGTTACGTATGCGGTCCGGCGTATACTTTAACATGGGTCGTTTGAAGAGAGGGGTTCATTTTAATTTCACCACCGCGGAAATGTTGGAATTCTGGCAAAAATTCAGGAACATCTACCACAGAATTATCCGTGGGAAACCCATCCTCCTGATGAGACTCCTACCAAACCGGTAACCAAATCGCCTTCTCCGTGACTACCGGCAAGGGCGGTGCAGAGCCGCCTCCGCCTATAGAGAGTATGTGTGCGCGTTTTCGAAGGGATAGCACATGCGACACCGGCTACAGGCTCTACCGGCTCGGTTTCGTACGAAAGAGTCGGATTTTTTCTCCGTGAATCAGCGACAAAACTGTACGTGGAAAGTGTGACACACTGCAAAGTTTTGATTTTTCTCCGTAACCAACATTGATCTGCATTTCACTAAAACGGGCACCCTTGCCACTGGTACCTGTTTTTTCCTGGCCCGGAAAGGGGCAGACACGGTGGGCGAAGACAGCATCCTACGTGGATTCGCGCCTCCGACCGCATCTAATTGGATCGTGTGCGCGCACGACCGGGGGCTATCCATGTCCCCTCCTGCAATTCTTAGTTGAGGTGTCACGTAATTAATACACGGCTCATCCACGCAATAATTTAAAGATGCTGGCGTAGGGGGGTAATTACTTCTCTCTGTGCCGGCTTCTGAGTGCGCGGCGGAAACAAACACTCTAGTCTCGGTTTCCCGAACGTTTTCGCTACGCGTGGTTCCATACGGTATCGGATCGTCAGACGAAGAAGATGAAGACGACAACGTACGGGCGGGGTAGGCTATCTTTTGAGATACAAAGCAGCCATTGACGGCTCCCGAAAATTTCAGCTTGTAACGGGCGTGTCTAAAGAAGGTTTTGGAGCAGTGTTAGAACAAAAAGAAACCGACGGGAAAATCCGCCCGTTGCTATATATTAGCCGTAGTACACTTCCCACTGAAAAGAAATGGGACACTTCCGAAATAGAGTGTGGTGCTTTAGTTTGGGCAATTAAGAAATTACGCGTTTTTGTGTACGGCAATCCTTTTGAAGCATACACTAACCACCAACCGTTATAGTCGTTCATTTCATTGAGTGAAACCAAGCCCCGAGTACACCGCATGTGTAATGTGTTACACGCGTACCAGTTTTTCCCTCAAATATCGACCGGGAAAAGATAACCTAATAGCGGATGCGTTGTTAAGATTGCCACTCCCAGCTACGGAAGATGATTACGAAAAATGCCGTCTCATTGAGCCAGGGGATGTGGAAGTATATTTTATTGGGGCTAGTGGTATTCAATTGAAGCGAGCGTTCGATCCGACGTCGTCAGCTCAATCAAGTACAGTTTCATCTATTGTTGACACGAATGAGTTATCGTCTTGTTGCCAGCCGTTGACATCGGATGAGTTAGATGAGCAGACATGGTCCGCGGTACAGCATGAGGTGTTCGTTGTGCCTCTTTAGCTTGACAGTTACGTGCCGGTTCGGGATATTGGCATATTGTGCATTATGTGATTCTTGACATCTGGGTGTTATGGGATGACGCACAATGTCACTTCTGCTGTCCCTACCACTGCTGGGAGATAATACAAACGACCTGGATCATCAACTCATCGATTGTCTGAGTGTCTTGACTACCTGTGCTTGGGGCTGATGAACACTCTAGAGAGTCGTTGGTACGGACGCAGCCTCATCATGGGTGATGAACTTGATGATCTTAGAGCCGTTGTCTCGGAGCAGGGCCTTGCTCTCAGAGAGTAAGGCACAGCGGAAGTCCGGCAGGGAGCAGGGGCTACCTGCCGTAGATACAGCACGGAGGGATGCTGTGTCACCATCGTTGGATCGCTCCGACGATGGCACGGTGGAGCCGGGATAGCGAAGGGGAGGTGTTTCCGGTGCAGGGCTGCGGGCCACTACAGCGACAGTCGCACCGCAAAGCTCTGCGAAAGGTGTGGTGGGAGAGGACACGAGAGCAGCAAGTGCGCATCGCCGGCGGACATGGATGAATCGCCGGCGGCGGCCGTGTTTGCGATGGTGGGGGATCTCGGAGATGATGTGGAGACGACGGCGTTTTAGAGGCACAGCAGCTAAAAGCCCTACGGCGGACAACCATAGGCACCTCCGTCGTGTGTTGCGAGCGGGGGACTTCAAGTCGTACGACATTTATTTGCCGTACGCACTCCACTTCAGAGGTTGTGGAGCCAGCAGATATGGGGTTATCACTCAGCAAGGGTACATGTCTGCATGCGAATTCCGCGAGAAGCCGCACGGCCACCAGCCAGCCGTGTGCAAGCCTACCGGGGGGTGTTAGGTGGGGCAAAGTCGCGCGGCAGAATAGCTGCGTGCATTCTGCTGCTGTTAAAAAGCGGTGGCAGGAAACGGGCGTGGGGTAATCGTGGACTGTCTGCAGCAGTACCAAATAACGATGGGGTTTCGTCCGGGTGGCAACAAGCGAGCAGATCTGGGTGTTTCGTCAGCCGGAGCTTCATGCAAGGTCCGGCAACATCGCGGGGCGGAGGGGGCAGGTCTGGTCATCATGGTGTGATTTCGTAGGAATGAATGGTGAATTTAATTTTACGATGGATACACCTGTCGATCGAAATTATTTTTTTTTTGGTCGAACGTGAGGTCTATTTTTTTGCGGCCAGGGTGGAGAAACCGTAGATACTAGACGATTTATCATCTGGGAGTCGTTCTGGGTGGTATACGTAGCCTTTTTCGCCTGGTAGCTTCGAAATGTATTTTCATGCTCAAATCAAACAGTCTTTGTAAATCCGAAAAACTTGTAGTGTTTTTCTGGTGTAGACAGGACCAGATGGGGCCTGGTAGAAATGAAATGCATACTCGTAGCGGTATGGAGAAATAAGGGTACGCTGATACACCAAAGGGAGGTGAGGTGTGTTGCTGGTATTGGCGGTGGCTACTGATTATATTAAATTTTGCGGGTATCTTTTATTTTTGGCAGTAGACTACTGCCTGCAAAGTAAAGGAGGGTGAGCATATTCATGGTTGATTGGTTGTTCTGCCAACAGTATCATGTTGCGAATACTTGTTCGCATCGGAGAAAAGTGGAACGTAAAATATTTTCTGCGAATGATCGAATAGTTTTCGTAGCTGGGAGGGCTTAAGCTGTTCGTGTCGAAAGCAGTAGCGGCATTTTATTGTTTCTTTGTTCGATTATTAGGAGCTACTGGGTAGCGACTACCAGGTAGTATTTTTCGGGTAACTTTAGCGCCAGATAAATTCTAATTTTACAAGTGAAAAAGGACGTACGCTATCTCGCATTACCGTTACGATCTGAGAATTTATGACGGGAGTAGGGGGTAAAAGGAGACTTTTGTCCGGGGGAACGGGGTTCTCCGCGATCTCTGGCATTGTACTTTTCACCTTAGTTTTATTATATTGGCGTGGATATATTGTAATATCTTCTACAATTTCAATATTTCTCTGTGGGGAGAGTGAGAGGTTTTTGCTCACAGGGGTGGGTTTCCTCTTTCTTTTCGATTTTTTTGTTCGTGGGTGGTTTAGGTCATGGAGTTGTGTGTTGTTGTCTTGGTCCGTAAATGTTACGTAAAGAGTCAGGGAGGGTGTTCGTTGTGCCTCTTTAGCTTGACAGTTACGTGCCGGTTCGGGATATTGGCATATTGTGCATTATGTGATTCTTGACATCTGGGTGTAATGGGATGACGCACAATGTCACTTCTGCTGTCCCTACCACTGCTGGGAGATAATACAAACGACCTGAATCATCAACTCATCGATTGTCTGGGTGTCTTGACTACCTGTGCTTGGGGCTGACGAACATGAGGTAGTCAGCACAAATAAGGAGCGTACCAACAACGTTAATATTCTCGTAGATCGCCACACCTTTACTGAGTATGTTCCGAGTGTTGCGCTGGTTGGAAAATTACAGTCAGGATTAGATATGGACGCATGCCCGATAGGTTCGAGTCAAAGAGTTGAAAGCGATGCGAGCGTTACAATAGAAACGAGCCGTTTGCCGCCGATAAATCCACCCAATCCCGATCAATCAAACGCGGCAGTTTTAGATCCGTCTGAAGAGTCCGCAGCCGATAACGGTATACAAGAATCGACGAGTGTTAACTTAGATGCTGCGGCCGCTGCACACCGATTTGGAGAGTTTTTTTATGTCAACGAAGCGACGTGGAGTGGGCTGCAGCTCAGCAAGAAGACCTTCTTGCGACCGCCACCATGAGATATGTGGAGACTGAGGACATGAATTCGGCGTCAGCATTTACACTTACCGACACAGAAGCAGGTCAGTTTATTATAATTCGCGTCAGAAAATTTGCTAAGCAAGGTACCATCATGAAACTAGCAGACGAAACATCTTTATTGGTCAAGCGTAGCACGAAACAACCCGCGCATCGCCCCGCGCGAGTAAGTGGTAAATTCGAGCGTTTATTACGTGACGAAACCACGCGCGTTTACGTACCGTTTTCGCTGCGTCCTTGGGTTTTATAATCTGTACACAGAGAAGGATTTCACCTTGGCGAACAAGTTACATTAGCATCGGTCGAACGATATTATTGGCGGATAGGAATGTCAGCGAGTGTGAAATGGTGGATTCGTCATTGTCTTGTATGACAAGCCGCAACAATTACACGCCGTACGCCACGATGGCCGTTAATTTCACTCCCGCTTCCATCTTCGCCGGGGGAGATGGTATCGTTCGATATTTTAGGTCCGTTACCAACAACCAAGACTGGAAATAAGTACATTCTCTTAATCGTAGATCTATTTAGTCGTCATGCAGAACCATACGCGTTATCGGCCAAAGAGAAAACGGCAAAGGGATGTGCAAGTCTGTTGGCAAACGAATACGTGACGAGATGGGGATGCCCTAAACTATTGCTTTCAGATAGAGGGACCGAGTTTACGGCACAGGTAGCAAAATAAATATAAAATATTTTGGGGTCAAAGAAATGACTCACGTGTTCTTTCTATCCCCATACGAACGGATGTGTAGCAAGGTTGAACCATACTGTATGTCAAATATTGTCTCATGGTGTAAGCTCAAAACAAGATGATTGGGATGAGTATTTACTACAAGTAGTGTACGCTCATAACAACCACATTAGCAAGGCCACTGGATTAGCACCGAACGAGGTACACATTGGTAGATATCCACGACTACCTATGACTTTGTTGTCTTCCCAAAAGCAGATAAGAGGAGTACAGAGTTTGAAACAAGGCGAGTTGGACTATTTACAACTAATGAAAGACAAGCAACAAGCTGCATAGCGTTTAGTGGTCGAAAGCGATCGTTTAACTAAGGAAGAACATCGGGAAAACAACAGTAAGATAGACGATATCATACATAAACGTCCAGTATACGAGGTAGGTCAATGGGTTTGGGTATATGATATACAACATGCGTTAGCCACTCCAACAGGTCAGAAAGCATTAGACAAAGAAGCTAGAGAAGGACGTATTAAGGCAAAACTTGCGAACAAGTGGACAGGACCGTATAAAATATTAGGTGTAGGGCCTTGCAACGTAGAAGGAAGGATAGTAGGACACAAGCTGTTATATAGACATGCCACATGATAACAAGACTAACCCCCGAGTATCCGTCCTTCGTTGTAAGCGTTGTTTTCGACCACATGAAAAAGGAAACGAACCCAGTTTCTTGCCGTGGGAATTATGTTCCTATGTACTGAATAAGTTTTCTGAGCTAGCTCCGGCTTTTTATATAACGACAGAAGATGTAGACATTGAATTAGATTCACAACGTGCGCAATCGTTGAAAATCGAAGCACATCGGTTAAATAGGGGGCCAGGAGGAACCCTCAATATTCATTTCGAGACAGTACGGAAAGGACACGAAATGTCAACTTGGGAACATGAATCGAGCATGGCGCAGTATGATGGAAATATAGTTAGGAAGTATTGGTGTAGTGATGGTATCAATCAGGTAGGAGCCAATAACCGGCGGTTTCGAACGTATCAACGCCTCTCCGCACTACGTCCGGAACACCGCTCTCGTAGCATTATTTTTTGTCCGCCAGGTTACGCGCTGTCGAGCAGCACAAGGCATGGACCGCAATTGTTGACGAAGGACATGGAAGGAGCTCATATCTACTTCACGATGGCGAGAGAAGGATGGCAGATCGGAGTCATTCAAAGCGTCTCAACGGAGGAGGACATCAAGCTACCCTATACCGTCAATTTTTTGGACTTGGATAAACGTTTTAATGTGGCTTTGAAGGAGGAAAATTATACGATAGAATTGGAAGCAGCGCCGTCGCCTTGGTGCTATCAGATGTTTGTCAGGACGAAGAGCGTCAAGCGAAGGATGGTTTGAGATAGGAGTGTTCGATGGGTATCTTTTTTTTTCTCTCGAAGTCGGGATGGGTTGGCACTCAGGTGGGCCGACAGGACGCTCTTTTTCAGGAAGGGTTGCATTCTGGGTGGGCCGGCTGGTTATATAAGCAAGAGGGTCGGGGAGCATTGGAACCGACAGACTCAACACCGCCATATTTTGTTGAGGAGACGTTCAGGGGTAGTTTGAACTCGAAACTGGTAGTTTAGACACTTACAGATTTGTTGAAGCTGCCGTTTAATGAAGAGTGTCCAGAGCTAGGCGAATCATGCATTGGGGTTACGGCGGTTGCCGGGGAGCCATAGTATTCGCTGAGAACCCCCTTACTACTACACTAAGGATAATGTACGAGCATTGAGCGATAATACCATGTTTGAGTCATGCGAGGAATGAATTGTCAGGTTGCCACCCCACGCTACTTTGGGGGGCATGGGTGAGTAGGGCATAACCTGACATTTTCAGTTTCTGGCCATGGTCATCGTTTGGTTGCGGCAGTTGTCTTTTATTATAGTGGTTTGGAGTAAATGGGTTATACTGGAAGGGGGTTGTAACCGGTCCAGGATTCCCCTGCGGAACAGCTCATTCAGAAAAAGGGGTAGACTAGGAAGGAAGTATTCACAGTAAGAGGTACCACGATTTGATTGAATGAAGGGGTCTGAAAGAATTAAGGGTTTCATTAGATGTAAATTTACCACGCCGTTCTTTTAATTATCATCGATTAAAGAGAAAGTTTGCGGACACAACTTCTTACTTTTGAGGTAGTTGCTTTTGAGTCTAAAAACACTTTACACTACTCAAAAGCACGGTGGGCCAATGTTGTAAGAAGTTACTACGCCGGGTTATCAATTGGGTGGACAATCGGAAAGGTCGTCCATCATAGGAGGCGGCATGAGCAAGTGGCCCCCAAGAAAAAGCAGATAATATTATCCGGTCGTGGTCGTCATCATATGAGCAAAATATACTTGGATAAGATCGGAATCTTAGACATATGCGCCAATTAGATCAGGAAGATAGGAATTTAATAATTCGGGGCACGAATACGGAATTATGTCGACGGTTGTGTCGACGATGCGGAAAGAACATGGGAATACGAGTTAATAGTATATTTCAATGAATAGGTTCATTGTAAGAAATAATGAAGAACGGAAGGACATTTCATATATTATTCATATAGTACTTGGTCGATGGTAGGTCCGGAATGAATTGGTAGCTTACGACAGTTTAGAAACGCAGTTAGATGATGCCATCTTCTTGTCCAATGGGGGTTTGACCGGGAGATGATTGGTCAGTCGATACAAGTAATTAGATAGGATAAACAGCACAGCTTGCTGAGAGAGATGGGTACCTCGCCCCCCCCATGGTCAGAATTGAGTTTGGGTCCGTCCTTCTCGTCAGCAGCATCGTCTATCAGCATCGACGATAGATCCGACAGAGGAGTATTCGCGGGCAGAGGTTGGCGCAAGACAGGCAGTACAGCAGAAGAGTGACGATTGCGAAGAACGCGAAGAAAAGGCAAGGGTTGTTTCTGTGTGAAGATTTGGTTGTGCTTGAGAACGGAGAAGGAGGCGGAAGGAGACTGAATAATCATAAGAGCATTTCTGTTTAATTGACTGAGTGACCTAGAAGCAACGCCTTTCATCACAAGATCTCGACGGGAACCTGTCATAAACGTGGTAGGATTTGTGACCGCTTACTGAATGGACAAGAGTGCCCGGCTAGCGAGGTTATCAAAGGCCAGCGAGGAGTATCGCGCGCATCGTTAAATAAATCTAGACCGGTGCGCAGCCAACCATAGGCCAGGAGTGCTTCGTGGGTGAGAGAAACCAGTTCCCGAGTACTCTTCTAAAAGAAATTGATGAGATACTGCTTTCGTAGGCTTGAAATCTCGATTAGCCTGGATAAAACCCACTCGCGGTAAACCTAGTTCACTTATTATTACAACGATGCATAGCGATCACTATTAATGCTTGTGATCAGACAGAAAATCTGTGAAAAAAACCAACCGTTCCACAAATCACGAAAAACTGCTGATATCGGCTTATTCCTCGTCAAAAGTTGTGTTAACCCTTTCACGAATATCATGTTTAGTGTGTAGTGTTATAAGTACTATAGTACCGGGTGAGTACTGTTGTAGGTGCGAAGATCTGGGTACTGGGTACTAAATACTGAGTACTCAGTACTGACTACAATAAAAATTGAATATACATGTTGTTTTTACCAAGTTTGACGGGTGCCCCTGTAACCTAGCCAGGACCTGTAAAAATATAGTCTTGTACGCTAAGGACTATAATCCGCGGGGCATACCAACATGGACACACACTGCTGCATTGCTGCACAAGTAGTTATCCACCACCACCACATAACTGGAACACTGTAAAGTACGAGTGTACATGGCTGTATGTACAAGGGCGGCGGGGAAGCACGGATGCAAACTTCTGGACTTTTCGTGGCAATGTCCGCGTCAACGCCGCGCGGCATGTCCCGGCAGTCCAATGTGTTTTACACCCCTGCGGCGCAGCCAAAGACAGCGGGCCGAGGTCCACAATAATTGTGCCGAGCGTTCGGACCGTCGACGGTACGGTATACTACTAGTAGCGACGAAGTGAACGGCGCGATCGACCGCGAGCGAAAGCGCGAACGATGGTGAGACACAATTTTATAACAACAACGACGGTCCACCGATCGACGGCGTGAGCTTACAGGTGACTGATGTATAGTATTGTAGTACTCTACAGTGTAAATATTAACAGAGGGATATGGACCTTGCGGCAGGTAGATAAACTGTACCATAATAGGTAGGTTACTGCTACTTTTGCTGCTGCTGAGGTCACCGCTCCTTTTAGGTTTGACTCTTTGGGACCGGGAACGATACTGCACATTTTAATTACCAATACTTTTTCTGCAGGGTATTGCTGCTTGCTTCTGAGATCGTTACTACTATTACTGTGATACTGTACATAAACATACATACCCGGTACGTTGAGCATGTTATCAAGGCACGCGAAAATATGTTTACTGCTGCTGTAACTAACTGTACGAATATGGGGGTAATATTGCTATTTTCGACATCGGTGTCGTAATTTCTTGTTTGCGACACGGTGTCGCAAATAAGCGGCTTATTTGCGGCACCGCGGCACGTTCACGGCACATACCTCACATTGGCTCCGCACCGCTAGGGATGTGTTGGCATGATGCACGGCTATTATCATTGAAGCTATTGCATGGCCGAAACGGCCCAGGACTCGACAAGATATCTCGCATCCTGGTGTATCCGCCAAACGTTCGTATCGTTGTCTCAAATAAGCCTTATTGCGACCCGCGTGTCGCAAATACCGTATTTGCGACAACGCGACGTGGTTGCTGCACACGCTCCGGTTCGGCAAAGGACTACCATTATATTCTCAGCATGATGTAGGGCTACCATTGACGCTATCGTGTAGCAAAGACGGGCCAGTACTCGAGGAGGTATGGGGTATCCTGGTGCACCCACACAATCTTCTGGCTGGTGTCCCAAAATATGGTACTTGCGACGCCGCGACGTGGTTGCCGCACACACTCCGAATCGGCAACGCACTACTAGTAGAGTCTCAGCATGGTGTAGGGCTACCATTGAAGCCATCGTGTACCCAAAACGGGCGAGTACTCGAGGGTATATGGGGTATGCTGGTACAGCCCGCAGAATCTTCTGGCTGGTGTCGCAAATAAGGCTTACTTGCGACACGCGTATATATCCGGAACGGGCCAGTACTACAAGAGTAAAGGTGTGATACTATTAGTTTGAGTTGAAGAGGCCTCTGTGTTGAGACTTCGATCTGATCTGTTTGAACGCTGAGCAGGCAGGGTTTTCGCCGGCCAGACACTTTTTTATTTTATTTTCTTGATCGAGGGACCTTCCTTGGAGAGACTCGTTCGTGGTGTCTTGTGAGCACGTGTACGAGAGCGAGCAGCTAGCTGCGAGTGTGGACGGAAAACCTTGGGGACCATGTCGGAGGGCATGGCAAGCGTGGCCGGACAAGCCAACACAGGAGCGAATCGCCAAGATCGGTACCTCTGGTATGTCGTAGCACAGTAAGACGTTGCAGGGGATGTGTACTACTGCTGTAGCACAGTGTGACGTTACCCGGGATGTTGCGCCCTCGGTGGTATCATTATGTTCGCAACTTGCAAACCCATGCGTACAGCAGTGATGGGCTGGTAGTGTGTGCTCGCGGGAATATTATACCAGACGCGAGTATGCATACTTTCGTACTTTTGCTTGGTACCAAACTCGAAGAAAGGCACGATTAATAAGTATGACGGGTTCAGCAGAAGTGCGGATACAGTAGCAGGGTTCGTGCAGTGGCCGTGCGATCTTTCAAGTGCTCGTACCATTAGTATAGAGTGTTTGCGATTTTTGTTTTTTTACTTTTACTTCTCGAACAATTCTGCCAATGTAAATTTTTGAGGTAAATTTATGAAAAAAACGGCCGACAAGGCGAAGTAAGGATTTCAGCGAAAGCTACGGTAACGTTTGGCCCCCTGTTTCATTGGCCTACACGTACCGAGCATTATCCCGAAGCAGAACGCTACTCAAATCTCGAAGGATCAAAACACCGAGCATCTTCCATGCCACCATGCTGCTTGCCGTACGCATCACGACAACCGTTGGGAGCACAGAGGCTCGAGAGGTGTAGCTTGGGTATAGCGCGCACGAGCGGCGTTCGATTGTGTCAGCGGGCCGCTGCCGCTGATACGGTACACGCTTTCGCCCGCTTGGTGACGACGTGGAGGACGCGTCGTCCCAACAAACGACTCGTACTCGTGCTCGTACAGAGCGCGACAGCATGACAGCTCATGTATCATTCCGACTTCACCATACTGCGGCTGCAGCAGCAGCAACAGCAGCAGCATCAGCAGTCGCGAAGGCGGCGGTGGCGGTGGCGGCGGCGGCGGCGGCGGTGGCGGAGCGGAGCGCACCGGCGCTCTGGCGTGGGTACGCCGAGCGCAGCAGCAGCAGCAGCAGCAGCAGGAACAGCAATCAAAAATCGGAAGCTGGTTAGTGCGGGTGCTGGTGCTGGTGCTGACCCTGTATATTTTTGTTTCTCAAGCTGCCCCTAGCTGCCACTATCGCCAGCTAGCTGCCGCTTGCTGTGCTGCTGCCTGTAGTCGTGGGATGGCAACGGTGGCTTCGCAGTCAACTCCGCCGCCGAAACGTTTCTGGGCTGCCGCTGTATCTTTTCCGTTCTTCTTTTGTTTATTTGCCGCGTTGCGTCACCTTCCCACTTCCCTTCTTATTTTCGGAGGCGTCGCCTGCAGGATTTGGTTTACCTCACTCGCAAACACACCGAAATCAGGAAGGGAAGGAAATTCACTTTTTATAGCGGAAGTAAACTTTTTTTTTAATACTTCTATCGCAAACACTCTAATAATGCAAAATATCATACCTCATGCGAGACTTTTATCGGTGGTATCAAGCACAAGAAAAGGATATATGAGTAATACTGGTACAACATGGCGTATACAGCAGTGTTCGTGCAGCAGTGGTTGTAAGTACGATTTGTTAAATGCTCGTACCGGGGTACACTACTAATGTATGGCATGGCGTTTTCCGGAAACTGGGGCGTGTGCAGTATTCTGGTAGAGCGTACTCTGAGCTACTTGCGCTCTGATTGTTTCTTGGTGGTATAAGATGATCAGAGCATACAGGCTGTGTAGCTGATAACGGTGGTAACTGGTATTTTATGGTCCTTCGCTACGATAATACGTGAATTGCGGTCTAACTGGTACCAGTTGCTCTACTGTAGCTTACCTACCTATGGTGGTACAATTTGCTTGTCGCGATTCGGGGGGGTCGGGGGGGTCGCGCGCGGATGATTGTAGAAGGTCAATCACAGGGCAGGGGCCGAAATTGCCCCATCCATTGTTTTTTTCTGCTAGTATGTTGCTTCCCCCGCCATGTCCCGTGTCGTTCATTCGTGGGAAATTTTGTCGCGCCGGTTAGAGGCCTCCGTGGGTGCGCCGCGTATCGTCGCCAAAGCAGCTTGCATGGGAACTCGTTTCTTGATGTGCGTGGTACCCATCCACAGTAGGGGACGGTGTCCCGTTGCAGTGCGCGCCTCTGGTTCAGCGAAGCATGTGTCACTATTTGACTCCCTTGTCCGTGTTTCGTGTGCCGTTCATCCGGGGAAGCATGTGCCAAAAATTGGACTGTGTGCTGTTGCAGCATGTGCGTCTGCTTAAGAAACTACAGGTGTCGCGACTCGTCGGCGTCCTTGTGCATAATGCATTAGCCGTTATTTCGGGGCAAGTTTTCACCAGCGGGTTCGTGACCTTCGTGGGTACACCACGTATCGCCGCCGAAGCGGATTTCGTCGGTTCTCGTTTCTTCGTCCGCGTAGCACCCTTCCACAGGGGGGACGATGTGCCGCCGCAGTGTGTGTGCCTGCTTCAGCGAAGCAGGTGTCGCATCTTGTTGACTTCCTGGTCCATGTTTTGTGTGCGGTTCACTCGGGGCAGCGTGTGCCACAAGTTGGACCATGTGCTATTGAAGTGCGGCGCGTCTGTTTCAGCCAAGCAGATTTCGCAACTCCTTGACTCCCTTGTCCGTGTCTCGTGTGCCGTTCATCCGGGGAAACATGTTCCACGAGTTGGACTGTGTGCTGTTGCAGCATGTGCGTCTGCTTCAGCACTAAAGGTGTCGCGACCCGTCGGCTTCCTCGGGCATATCACCAGTCGACAAGAGGACGGTGTGCTGTCGCAGTGTGTTCGCCTGCTTCAGCGAAGCAGGTGTCGCATCTTGTTGACTTCCTTGTCCGTGTTTCATGTGGCGTTCATCCGGCGAGACGTGTGCCACAAGTTTGACCGTGTGCTATTATTGCAGTGCGTACGTCTGTTTCAGCGAAGCAGGTGTCACTCTTTGACTCCCCGTCCATGTGCCGTGTGCCGTTCATCCGGAGAAGCATGTGTCACAAGTTGAACCGTGTGCTGATGCAGCATGTGCATCTGCTCCAGCGCTACGCGTCCATGTTTCGTGTGCGTTTGTCGTTCATCCGGGGAAGCGTGTGCCACAAGTTGGACCGTGTGCTATTGCAGTGCGTACGTCTGTTTCAGCGAAGCAGGTGTCGCAACTCTTTGGCTCCCCGTCCATGTTTCGTGTGCCGTTTATCCGGGGGAGCATGTGGCACGAGTTGGACTGTGTGCTGTTGCAGAAGTAGCCCAGGACACAAGGGAGTACGTTCAATTGTGTGAGTACCGACGGAGAAAACGATGCCGGAGCCAACGCGTGGCCATGATGCCAACTCGGTTACTGTGGCCTTGCGAAATGCTCGAGATTGGCCTCCAGAACATGAAGCAGGCATACAGCGCAGGGAATAGATTGTTGCTGACAGTGGTGGATCGGACCAGCAGCTTTTAGCTTGCGCACCTGTTAGAGTCTAAGGATTCTGTGCGCGTGACGAGTACAATGCTGGAGCTGATACTTATGTTTGGAGTACCGCTGTCGATTAAGAGCGATGCCAAGATGGAGTTTACCACCAAGGTAGCGGCCCGCCTGTACCAGTGGCTGAGGGTGGAGTTGGATCATGGTTTCGCTAACCACCCTCACAGTCGGGGAGTCGTGGAAAACGATGGGTGCGTGGCCCCGGACGGTCTGAGGAGAACTTTAAAACTTTGTCGGGCAAGGTGGGACGACTACGCGAGGGCGACTATATTCAAAGAACTACGCAGGGCCCGTGCCCCCCCCCGGGTGGGACACCCTTGACGAATTCATTCGGCTGCGACACGTTTTCAAACCTGGTGGCTCTTACTCCTGCGCTGGACGGCGATAGGTTACGAACTGGGTTTGGTAATTTCGTTGCAGAGAGACACCAGGCGTTCCTGGAACTGCGGAAAATCTTGACTAGGCAGCAGGAGGACACTAATAGGCGAGGCGCACGCCGCCATGCGGCCATTTGGCGGCACTTCCCAGGCGAAGGGGCGCGAGTCGGAGACCTGATGCTGATAAAAGAAGCAGACATCAAGATGGGGTGGGAGGGTACTCACGCCAAGTTAACACATGAACAACAAACAAGGCCGTGGCAGTTGGGAGCCATTGACCAACCGGGCGTCAGCTGCAGGCAACAATGCGTGGCTGCCGGATCCAGAGAAGGACGGTTTCGGCGGCCGACATCAAGATTTTTCGCTTGCAGCCAGAGCATTCTGCGCCACGTCGTTGAGGACGAATTCGGGCATCTGGCATGGGGTGCGAACGTGTGGTTGGCAGATTTGTTGACGGTAGAGGTGCCGCTCTACCCTCTAACAGACCGGCGAGTCATGGGAAGCGCGAGAACAGGGTAGGAGTGGGGGTACCGGGGGCGATACCAAAGCGAGGAGAAAAGTGGGCGTGATTACCGGAAGGGGAAGTGCGGGGCACTTTCACCCCGCCGAAATCGACGTCTTCCATGCCCGGTGAGAAGCGTACAAGGGAAGGGACTGGCGCCCCCGGCCCCCAGAACCACTGCCGACGAAGAGGTTGACCAGAAACTGCGACCGAGAGCACTGCAGGATTTTCCGACCGGGACGCAGGTCAGGCAATCGTTTGCAGGGTTTGATGGGGATAGCCGAGTGGCCTTCGGAACGGTTTGTGACCCGTACTGGCAAGTGCGATGCCCTAACGAAGACTGGAAGGAGCTTGACCTCAGCGAAGTGACTCCTGCGGAACACCGCAGAGCCGTGGGCCAGGGGTGACTCCGCCATCAACAGGCGGGGAACAGGAGCGGTTGGCCAGTGACGGTGCGACGAGGAAGCATTCGACTGGTGGGGGGGATCGTGATTGCTCCGACGCACGTTGGCGTCGGGCAGGGGGGGTGCTACGGCCTTGAGGACCTGTACAGCGCGACAACGATACAAGCAGGATAATACGGCGCAAAAGAGCTGTTGTGATCAGTCTAATCCGTCGCGTCAATGTGTATGGGCAGAGGGCAAGCCTCTACTAAGCCCTTCTGCGCGCATATTATAGGAACAGAGAGGTTCACTGGTGTGAGAACGCCATTGATTTCGTGTAAAGAATCAGTAATGAGGTCATGGGACAATCCCGTGTTATTTTCGATAATCACCACCATCGAGAACGAAATATAGTCACTGCCACTTGTTCTGCGATGCCTGTCCCATCACCCCCCAGCCCCTTTGGCGCTGCCTTGCCCGTTGTGCCCGTTATCGCGTTTGGTGCTCCATTGATAGTCTGCTCTGGTTGTTCGCCACTACGGCCTTGCATCGACTATCGTCTGCGTGACCCGATCATCCCTGTACGGAAGCACGTTTCGAACTCTCAAACATAAGGTAAGCCGGCCACCGACATCTAACGCGCGTGGGTTCGTTTTGGGGTCGGAAACCCTGCTGTATCAGTATATCGTGAAGGTTTCAATAGTACCGCGAGTAAAGTACAGCGCCAGCGCCATCTCCCTCCGGAAACGGCCTAGGAAAATATGAGAACCAACATTGAAATGATGAAGTAGTAATTACTATTAATACGCATTGTTATTGCACGGCCAAGGAACGGGGTTGGTGTGCTTATCCCACATGTGTGTGCTCTCAATTATTTGTTGTAGTTGGTCGGATTTGTATTATGAGGAGTTGGAACACCGCATATCGTTTGGTCTCTGCCTGACACCCCCTCGTGCTCATAACCTGCGAAAATATGGGCATTCTGTTGCGTGTTCTCGTTCATGATCCTTGCTTTTTCTCTTTCATAGCATGTGTGTGTCGTGTCTGTCATATCCAGTAGGATCCCATAGGGCAGAGCATTGTCTGTGTGCTCACTGCATGCGTAACTAAGGACAAAAAAAAAAAAAAAAAAAACGACGAAGCAAAGCTGAAAGTAAAATCAGATAGCAAAAAGCAAAAAAAAAGATACAGACAGAGACACAAAGAGAGGCAAACGGGAAAAAACGGAAGAAGGGAACAGGAAGAGGAAAATAAGGGACAAAAAAGGAACAATAAATAGGACAAAAAAGGGGGAGAGGGGAACGACAATACGAAAGGCAAGCACTGGTGCACACAGACACGCAAAGTTGCCCGGGTGGCACCATGCTAGTAGTTTAGGACCGAAAGAACGGGGCACATCATGACGGTGATGGCCATACCCATACCGCCTCCCCCCCCCCCCCCCCGGCCCCGCCCCGGTACTAGGTCACAGCTATAGCGGGACCCTTTGTATCTGAGTGCGGCTGCTCCCGCACCGCACTTGCTCGAAATGAGTGCGGCAGCCGAACGTACGTGGGGCGAATTTGTGTCTAGATATTTCACCGCCCTTATTACGTGGGGTGCCGCACTCAATGGAACCGCACGTTTAGGAGTGCAGTGCCATTTTGGGGACGAACAATTCAAATTCCAAGTGCTTTCGTCACTAAAACGGGGCTTCAGTTCCAAAGGTGTTCAGTGGGACCTTCCTTCACCGTACTCAAAAATATACGGAATAAAGACCGAAGGGATTTACGAAAACAATTGGTTTTAGAGTTACGTTACGAAGCATGAAGCTTTTCAAATGACGGCATTACAAGAATCATGAAAACGGGCACGTTGCGGTCCGAATGCGCTCTTGACTTCTGTATAAAGGTAATAACTCGACGAGTAAAAGCTGCTGTCGCTCGTAACACAGTAGTCCCGTTTGGGACACAAACAACTCAAATACTTAGTGGTTTGTTACCAAAACGGGCCTGCGGTTCTAAACGGGTTAATTTTTACGTTGAAATGAAAGCTCGGCGAGGAAATATTACTCTCGCGCGAAACACAGCACTCCCGTTTGGAGGACCAACCAGTCAAACGTCAAGTAGTTTGTCAAAAAAGCGGAACTGCACCTCTAAAGAGGCTAACTATTACTTAGACGTAAACGCCGGCGAGCAGAGTACCTACCAGGGAGGGCAAGACAGCAAACAAGGAGGAGAGAGAGGGAGGAAGATAGGGAGGGTGGCAGGGTAGGAGGGAGAGAGGGAGGGATTGAGAGAGGGAAGAAGGGAGGGAGGGAGAGGGAGGAAGAGTGGAAGGCACGGAATGAGCGGGGGGGAGGGAACAACGAAGGAAAGCCTTCGCCACTGCTGTCCCACTGATCGCTCGTAGCACAGTTCCAGAATAGAATACGATTCCACTTGAAAATAGAGTCGACGAAACAATTTTTCAGCTGGCCTCAGGCGAGCTTACGTCCTGTCACGCCGTTCGGGATGGTGGAAGTCGCTCTCATAACTCCTCCCATCGGGCACGTGAAGAGGTGTGGTTTGGACAATGACGATCGCCTCCGCGAGAGCTTCGATCATGTGCTTAGGCATGGGTGTAGTCGTTTCGAAAGGTGTTTGTCCGTAGGTGACCATTGAGTGACCCCGATCGGAAAGACAGACAGACAGATATACAAGATTTCTGAATCTGTTCTACGAGTAGAGACCACAAGTGTACCACTTGTGGAACAGTAGTCAGACGTGTACAGCTGTTTTTATCGTTCTCGAATATAATGCGTTCACATATCCAGCGACCGTACGCTAATCCTACAAGTAGGGCAAGTCACATATTCCACGAAAACCGATCACGTATGTACACATATTATGCAGCAGGTCATTAACTTAGATGTCACATAATATTTTACGGCTGGTGTATTTATAAGTAGAGTAGTTTCGAGCACATTATGTGGTCTTATATCGACGTCAGCTGTCTGTCTGCTTTCCTTCGATTAGGACGTATGGGTCGCGATTGTGGCAGACCCACTATCATGGACATTGCACAGGACGAACATCATCGCCGATTGGTCCACTTGATACTTTCTGAATTGAAGCGCTGACATACAGCAATGTTTCCATTAGCTACCGTCGGACGTGTCCTTATCACCATGCGGCCCACCGCTATGCCGTAAATGAGGAAATGAGAAATTTCTTCACGGGGCTGCACCTGGATATCGCAGCCCCCCCAGCCATATGCACCACACGGGAAGAAGTACGCCGTACACGCTTGTCACCGGCCGCACTCGCACCTATATATACGAGTAGCATCGTTGCATCACGTACTCGGGTCGTATCGTACTATCAGCGCCTGAACCCCAAAGGGTCAGTAATACACATGGACGAGGCCTCGTATAACGTTTCAGGACCGTAATGCCTCGTCACAAAGTCGAAACCCCTAATATCCGTACATTTGTATGAAGCGGTCGTGTACCACAACAGCCTTCCTACTCGGTGTACCATACAATATTAGGTCCAGAACAACGAGCCACCAAATGAGGGGTAAAACGGCCCATCCCAAATTACATAGTGAGTCGATACCGAGGTGAAACGGCAATCCCAACGTCCATCAAAAATAACTGCCAACCTAAAACCGGCAATATCAGTACGAAATCTCTCAAAACCGGTTCCAGTATAGATCCTCCACATAGAGCGAGACACCAACTATGGGAAGGGAAAACTCCAGCAAACGAGAGCATGTTGGCAAACCTTCCGACAACATCAATAAGCCCGAATTTACATAGAAAACGTACCGCCCGATAACATCGGCCCCCCTGTTGTAACGCTGAAACTCTGTAACAGCAGAAGAATATCACGTCTCTGATATAGAACCAACTCAAATCAAACTATAACAGCACCGGTGTCGGACACTTCCCTTCGGAAGTATACTAAACGACGGCAAACCACTGTATCTGAATTCGAAATGACTTAAACGTAGCAGTAATTGGTTTCCCTATACGTTTTGCGCATGTAACCAATGGACAAAGTGTACGACACGATTCATCAAGACCATCGGCATACTCCATTGAAGTACCATCTTACTCGACCCATGGATACCTTTCAGTATATTCTTTATTTGCATAATTACTCCGGAGGTCGCGCATCAATTCTTCAGGTAAGTACCCTCCAAAATCATCGCGTGCATACCACCGCTACTCATCTACAACCAAACGCCCCAAAATCCTCGGAAAAACAAACCGGTGAATAAAATCCCCACAAGTTCAACATGATGTCACGATCAAAGCGAAACGTCTCAGCATGCAACGGTTTGACGAGACAACCTGCATGTTGCTCTGCTGATCGTACGCATTAGTATTAAACTACCCGTTACGCTCTAGAGGAAAATGACACGTAGACACCGTTGCACAAACTTACTTCAACAGAGACAGAACTTCCGTAAGTAGTCTTGCGTGCATAATCCGCATCCACGTATATTCTTACTCTAACCCAAATGTATTAGCCAGTTTCCCTAAATCAAATGTCACAGTTCGCGCCCCGCTGCTGCTGCTGCTGCTGGTTTCCTTCCCCTCGTGCTCCTCCTCTCCCTGTCCGTCATCGGATCCCCCCGGACCGCGCCAGGCTCATTCGATTCGCTGGTTCCCCTGGGTCGAAGAGGTACCATGAACGATTCTGGCCCCAGCCCGCCTCTTGTGCTCTGACGCTAACACCGGCCTCGTCCCATTGCTGCTGCTGTACCCACCTTCCTCCGCCACTCTCGCCGTTGCTGTTGCTACTGCTGGGCGTGTAGACGGTAAGCGCAGTTCTAGCATCGCAAAGATCTACCTCGTACTGTTTACGCAGTTGCTTCGGTCGCACCGACGATGAATGCGGCGAGGGCATCTCACCAGCATCACCGAGCACTTTCACCTCAAGCTCAACATCACAGAGCTGTACCATCTTAGCTTCCGCTTCATCGAGATCCTCCTCCCAAACCTTGTGTTGCTACTTAACAGACATTGTAAGTGGCTCATCGGCATCACTGAGCTCCTTCTTCTCAACCTCATGCTGCTGATGGTTGCAAGCGGCTCACCAGTATTACCGAGCCCCACCGCCTCCGACGCAGCAACACCGACCTCCTCCACCAAAGCCGCGCGTCGGCAGCCCCACCGCACATCGGTGAAGAAGTTAGGCACCGATATCGTGACTGGATATTTCGCCTGTGGCCACTGGAGCGCCGGCGTTCCAACCTGCGGTGCGCTGCAGTAGTTCGTCGTGTAGACGATGGTGAGCTGGGCAGTGCGGCACTGCCCGGTCATGTCACCATATACTGTGCAAGCACTGCATACACTGTTCGGTGAACGTCAAATCGTGTCCTTATCCCATTGGACACCACTTGCAGAATCCGCCCATGGCCGCTCCTGGTGGCGGAAGGAACTCCGGCTAATACCACACACTTCCGGTGTTGCCAGCCGCACCATTGCCGCCCCTAGCCGAGGCCTCGGCGGGTTCCCTTTTGCTCATATGGCTGCCGTGACCGCTCGGGCGATATCCGCAACCGCAGTCGCGGCATCTGGCTCTATCTTTAACTCACCAATCTGCTGCCGAATCAGCTCGCCCTCCTCTGACATGCAGCACCCTTACAGCAGCTGCAGGCGTGGAGGCAGCGAGTGTCGTGTTTGTATACGCTACCGCTGTCGGACGTGTCCTCATGACCATAAGGCCCACCGGTATGTCGTAAACGATAATTTTTGAAAACATACACGAAGTCGTACCCGGCTGTGGCAGACTCCCCACGCAAACATACCACGCAGGTAGGGGCAGGCCGTACCGTATTATCAACGACTGAACCACGAAGAGTCAGCGCAGATCAATACACATAGACGAAACATCGTGTAACACAACATAACTTAAACGCCTCGTAACACAACGGAAACCCCCACTCTACGTAGACCTGTATGAAACCGCCCAGTGCCACGAAAGAGTCATCGTGCTTTCGCACCTCACGAGTCGTCACCCACTTCGTTTACTTGTATCTACGGCATCACCCGCAGACAAAGAGATCTTAATACCTGCTGAGACTCCTGTATTTGGCCTTGGTGGAAGCTACCGAAAGGTGCCACACACATCCATAGACAGCTTTTGCTACACATGTTATAGTATATATTTCCGTTATTTCCGTCGAAATACGGCCGTGTACCCGCCGTTGCACTACGTCTACATCCTGCTGTTACCGTCGTCTTCCACTACCGATCAGTTATTGCAGAGTCGCATCGCTACCGAGCAACGAATACCACCCCTCTCCATTCCCGTTTGCACAATTTGCTTGGTGTGCACACGTTTTTATGTAGTTCACAATCTCAAGTACCGCCGTGTTTCGGTGCCCTCCCGACCATTGCCTAAGGTGTAAACACAATGCTTCGTACAACACCGTCCCTCGTGCGACGTTGTTCAAAGCTGAATCTCTCGACGACAGGGAAAGCGCAAACGAAAAGCGGCGCGTTCATGCCAATATGTCGACAAGATCTTCCCAAAGCCTACATTCTCGTTGTGGACGCCCACCTGGTCGATGACAACCCGACGTGCTCCGTCCCGACATTTTAGGGATGCGAGGGTCTATGGTCATGCGACTACGGCCATGCATGATATCGAGCACACACACCCCCCCCCTGGCTTTGTATAATTACGGATCCGAAATTCTATCCAGGAAGCGGGTTACCTTGCGTGATATACAGTAGGTTCGTCGATGAAAATTAGCGCCTGCTTACAGCTTACGTGTCACTCCGTCGCTGGGCGCCCCATCAATGGCCCCGCAGGCGAACGTACGTATAGGCTTCGACGCAGAACGGGAAAAACACACGAATCACTTGAACAGGCCTACTTTTCGACAGGGTGGGAAGTCTTGATGGAAACATCGCCACGGAAACAGCAGAAAACGTTAAGAGACGCAGTCGCCGGCGTATCCGTTTGAAAAGCCACAAACCAGGCCAGGACAAGGCACCACAGCACAAAGCCGGCGAAAATGCTCACAACACCCCACAGCAAGTCATAGCGGAAAACGCTTATCGTTACGAACAGACCCAGTAATGCCACCATGGCTCCCCAGAACGAACCTCGTGTCAGCAAGTCTTCCAAAGACTCTCGAATGCTTTTGTTCGCAGTCCGGCAGTGATTCTTCAAGGCAACCCACGTTTGAACTAGCACAGCTAACAAGACAAATCCGGCCAGCCCGGCGGCAATCTTGGACCACAGGGGTGTCTTTGATGCTGGACGTTCGGTCGGGGCTGGCGTGAGCGACGTGGTTGGAGATGGAGTCGGAGCAAGACCTGGCGAGGGGCGCGTAAGCATGTGGTGTAAGCCACAACGTTGCCCAAGTGGGAGATATTGGCATACAACATGGCATCGACTGCCGAAAGCGCCTCCGTCGCACCATGAGTAGGCGCAATTCGAAGTGAGTCAACGAGGAAAGAAAGGGTTCAAGTTTTCTCACGATAAAGGTGCGAGGCTAAATAGTGGGGGGGGGGGGGGGCAAGCCTGCTATAGGACTCCGGATCTGAGGTACGAATACGTGCAAGGGAGAGAAACTTATTTGTACATAGTGAGAAACAAATACCAAGCCCGTTCCGCGTTTTTTTTTTTTATTTCTACGAATGTATGCAGGTGTCACACAGTACCATAGAAAGACGTGGATGCCAAAGGGCGTAAATGTGGAACATGAAAAGGTTTGACGGCGAGTGAAACGAATATTTCAATTACTTGAGATAGTATAAATCAAGTGATTGCTTATCGTTAAGAGATAGTATGGATCATATGTTGGGGGAAACCATGCATGCATGGCTGCTTCACACGCTCCAGTGCGAGAAAAGGCTTCGAACTTTGCGTTTTCCTTCCCGATAGCCAGGCGGCCACTGCGGAAATACGCGTGGTTAGGGCAAAGTCGACTCCTCTTATTTCAGTGCGCTTACCGTTGAACTGGATATTCGAAACTGTCATCGTTCGCGTGCCATCTTCATCAAGGCCGTCGAAGTCTGCCACGGAAGTGCTGCTTTCAAATAAAGTGAACCCGTTGAACGCCATCGCATCGGCACACCTGCGCAAATCGAAGCGGTTGGCATACCCCCAGGGACCCTCTTATATTTCGATAGAAATATTCGCTCAGGCTCAGCGATTGTGTCGTGGTATGGGAACACACGTTTCTGATGAGAAGTGGATGCACTGTGTGCACCATATATGCGTTCCCTTTGCAGGTTTGTTTTATGTCGCATCGTGCACCACACTCGCTCTGCGAACTTTTTCAGGCGAATGGCACAGAAGAATATAAACCTGTGGACAGCTCACAAGTTCCCGCCCGTGGCACAATACGTTCCGGCAAATGCGAAGACTGAGGAACCAGCCGTGTCAGGCAGCACTACAGTAGTCTATCTGCCGCACTGGCATGCATGTACGCCAACCGCACGTACAGGTACTGCAAAACCGACGAGATTCGCCCGCTACTAGCTCACCAGTCGCCGTCCACCTCGAGCAACTTCATCGCTTGGGGATTGAATGGCAATTCCACCTGAAACGCACGAAGTACGACAGAGAGGGAGGCGTTTGGGTCCGTACTACAGTAGATTTTTTATATCTTTTGAATCACGAATGGTATCGAAGGAAGCTGAGAGGGGGCGTCTTCTCCGGGGTGTTGATCTGCTTGCCCCATCACACGAGAATGACGTTCATTACCTTACACACCGGGCGCATGCTACGGGAACGTTTTACGTATTTGCTTCTAGGTAGGCGTCATACGCTTGGGGTAGCAGATTATCGACACATGTTTCTGACCTCCCGGGCATTTTAACTCACTATCGCCAGGAAACCATTGATTGTTTTAATATGCAGGAGTTTCAATGACAATGCGTGCCAAGGGAAAGCGGTTTGCTGTTGACCATCCGTGTCCGTTTTTAGCTGTTCTCAAAACTGCTTTGTTTGTGTGTTGGAGTATATATTGGAGCTCACGCTCGCGCGAAAGGGCTTCATATGATGTACCAGGTTGGGGGTCTGATGCCCTTACACCCGTGACATGCGTCGGACGTTTCTGACTCTAGGAGCTTCACAATTCACCCCCCGAAAACGTTTCCAAGCAGAACAAATATACATGAACTCTTTTCTGTAGGAATGCAGTCTTGTTATTAAAATAAACCACTCAAGTTCTACTGTGAGTACATTGTCCTCAAAACGGGACTGCAGTTAGGGAAAAACGGGCTGACCCCGACGAACTAATCCCGCGGCCTAGGCACATCACCACGAATATACTTGAAAGACACCATTACGGGGGGCTATAATAAATAGGACCGAATTTAATCAGTAAAAATAGGTAAAAATACACATTTTTGTGTGTATCCGAGGTCCTAATAACTATGGTTCCACGAAATACGTACGTTTGTTCCGACGATATTGGGTGATATAAGGGTCGAAAAGCCCTGATAGTCAGAACAATACCGACCGTGACATGCCGATGTACCCTTGTAATGACACGCCTCTCCTCGGGGGATACGCTACCTACTCCTCCACACTATATCTTCGGCGCAAGGTCTCACTATATATACATACACGCCGACTGGCCGTAGTCTAAACGTGGGTGGATGCATGCATGAATGTCTCTACAGTGTCTAACGTCTAGGCAGAAACGGTTGGATGCTCGGTTCGAAGTTGCAGCAACCACCGTGGCGATGGTGCTTTTCCTCACCGGGAAAAATCGTTGTCGCTAGGCGCAAGGTGCTTTCGGGATGTCAGGGGGGGAACCAACCATTTCGACAGGAACAAGTGACGGTTATAGCAGCGGCCACTGCGAGATGCTACGAATTGTTGTCCGAGTTACAGATTCAGTACCACGGTAGTGGCACGGCACGGGCACAGCACGACCCTGTCCGTACTGCAGCGCGCTCGCGCTTCTCGCAGACGGTGGATAACGGCAAAGTTGCCACTGTTTGGGCATCTCGAGGCTGCAAGCGGAGGGTAAACGACTCGTCACCTCGTGTATCGTTTGTCCACCATCAATATCGTCCATGGTGAGGGTGGTGTACACCAACTCTCCTTTCTCGGTGGAGCACCATGCCGTCGAACAGAAGGCTGCCCGGACAGTGGTGGACTTGGTTCCCTCGCACGCTGTTACCTTTACATCGTAAGCGTATCCATCTGCATGCAATGTGCGGAGGGGGGAAGCGGGGAGATGTTCTGATTCAAGTGACCGTCAACGGCTTCGACATGCACAAGGCGCTAACATGCATACCCCCTATGATACTCACTGATACGCGTCTGCCTCGGTTCTCCTCCATGTTTCTGAGCATTGTATAAATCAGCCACTGTTTTGAATTCAATCCTGAGCACTGACAACGAAACTAGGCCACCGTTGGCTAACTTTCCCCCTCAATGGGTCTAGCGTTCGCGAACATTGCTGTCGTCTCCAACAATGCTATCCTCGCAAACAATTACTAGAGTTGCTTGGAGATCCTAACCTGAGACTGGCTCTTGTCATCCAATTCGGTAGGTGCCGTTGCAACCTGTCTCCTCATTTGCAACTAAACCTGTCAACCTAGTCGGATACACGTGCTCTAAACTTCACGTTTGTGCGTTATTGCAACCAGTGTCTAACTTCGCTGTTGACGTTGTGAACTCAAACGAATGCATGCTATTACATGTGCATCCCCAAAATATATATGTCATATATCTGTTATGTCAAAGGGCTCGAAGCCCGTTTTGCCCGAACGCAGGAAACGACATCTCAGCAGAGGCTCTTGATCGGTTTCACAGGCTGATACGTATACGCATTCGTCTTCACTATGTAGAACATCCCGGCACATGCTCTGGACGGCAATACATGCATGACATGTCGCGCAGTTCTCAACGTTCGAGAATTGTTCGATTGCCATTAATTGTGGGGTAGGGGGTGGCTGAGGCAAACGCTACTTAGCTCGCCCACAATAGGCTTTACGCGTAAGACCGTGTTTCAAGCCCGCGGGTCAAAAAAATTAAACGTGACGACTTCGATCAGGATACAGCATACCACTGTAGAAGACTGCGTTGGCGTTGAGAGTAAACCTGCCGCTAACCAAGCCGTTAGACGATACTATTGAAGGTTCGCCGGGCCTCTTGCCTGCACCATTGAGATTGAAGAACCTCCACGATCCCTGGCATACGGATGATGACCCTGCAGAGACTAACCCTTCAGCGCACCCGAGGTCGACACCGAACTGACTGTCGAACCATATTGCTGCAGAATCACCAAGGAGGTCATGTCCCCCCTCCCAGGAGAGCTTGGTCAAGCACCTCCATGAGGCGGACACACAGCAGGACGCGAGCAGCGACAGCATATAACATTCAGGGGCACTGTATTTCTTCCCTCGACCGAAGGAAAAGGAATGATTGCGCACGAATCGATCGGCAGCTCCTTCTTTTTGACATTGATGCGCACGCGAGCACATAACGAGTTCTGTTTCGAGCCTGAGGCTTTTCTCCTGTATCCCTTTCGGGACTCCCGAGTTTATCGACCACCACATCTATAATGTTATTGTTATGAATCAATGGACCGTCTACTACTACGGAAGACCATAGTAAATAGGACCTACGGTATACACAAATACCTGTATATATGCAGCTTTTTACTGGAAATATTTGGTCCTATCTACCATGGTCCCCCGTAAAAACAGCATGAACATCTAGCAGTACGGGTAGAGTCATGTCGTGCCCGTGCCGTACGACTCATTTAATCTACTGTAACTCGGACACGAGGTCGCGTCACGCCCCAAGTATGCCATGGCAACAATGATTGATGTAACTGATATTTTCACCAAGAGGCTCAAGTCAGCATGGTGCAACCGGGGTAGTGCGTAGACCAATTGGGCCCGCTTCCGCGGCAGATTGAACAATTCCTAACCACGAGCCACACGAGAAAGAGATAGAGAGGTAGGCTCACCATGCGTCAATCCCAGCATTGGAGATTTCCAGTGTAGTGGGCTCGTACCCTAGGGAGACCACCACATCTATGGTATAGTCGATGTTTCCCAACCCATCGTCGGGGGTCACCAACACTTGATCCGTTAGGCTGCAATAAGTTCCTCCCTGGCAAAAAGAAAACTCGATGTCATCGACCGTCTTCGCATTGTCGGAGTTGCACGTCGTGGCGGCCAATGTATAGGCTGACGCTGCTCCTGCCGTGAGACCGAGTGTGATACAGTAGCAGTGCATATACTAAGATGCGGGGGGTGTTTGCGTCTGGTAAAACCAACTCGTTAGGTCGCGAGTAGAATTTCCTGGATCGTACATACGTGAAAAACACTGGACGTGGCCATGGGGTTGCCCGTGTTGAGCTAGTCTTGGGCAAATCTCTTCCGATAGCGACTTAACCGCCAGCAAACTAATCGAACCTCTACGGCGACGCCTTTTCCTTTTCCTTCCCGTGACACGATCCGACGTGCACGCGAAACATTTTTAGACTAGGTATTTCGAAATACATGCACACATATGTACACGGGTGTAAGCGCAAATACTATTCATGTACCGCCTGCAAAACGAACTGCTGTGATCGACAAAATCAGTGTCCGACACCTATTGCACACCGCCGATTCCTATCGATAGATGTCTCCAGAATCCATCGTCGAATCGACAGATAATTTCACGGCAGTTGTCCAGAGTGTGATATACACGCGCATTCACCCACATCTTCGCACTGCTGTGCAGTACACCACTAACCGAATACACCTGGACATACGACTGGGTAGCTGGACATGACTGCCCTCGCGCATTCGCTGGATAGCAACTTGTCAAGATATATGCGATTCGCTATGACCACGTGACAGTGTAGGTCTAGGATCCCGGTGCCCACTTTTATTCAATCGGCCCTAGATAGACCGAAGAAATTCGTTTAGTCACCCGTAAGGCAGACGAATATATGTGGAGACCCGTGCTACGGCCGTAGGGGTAGCACCCACTTTTTCTGAGGCTCTTGACGTCAGGAGGTTAGAACAATGTCACGGTATGGGTGGTGCCTTATTATTTTCCGGGGTCTTGACATGAGGACCCGAAACATGCTCTGAAAAGAAAGGTTATTGTTCGTGCAACCCGACCAACTGTTATAAGCGCTATGCCCGTTGCCCTGAACCAGCCATACTGCTGTCGTGAACGCGATGACTATCTTACCAACCGGTAGTCGCTCACGTTACATTACTAGAGCCCAACAAGTCAGGAAATACTGAGCAAAAAAAAAGTGACAAAAACCTTGCAGTGGGATGATTCTCTATACCTCTCGGAACAGCCGTATTTTGATAGTTATGCAAGCCACGCAAGACCCATACACAACCAAATAGGCTGGCACGCAACTATATGCAATACACCTCGGATGCAACTAGATTGGGTACATAGCTTGTGAGTTGTCATGTTTGAGGAACCCGGTCCGTGGGAAACGTTTGGGTTAAGCAATATTCAAGTGAAACCCTTAGGAAAATCTTATTTTTAATAGCAGTTCTGTTCTTCTGTGGTCGCCATCAAGGTCGCCGTGGAAACGGTGATCCGACAAGTGCCGCGCTAGTTGTAAAATATGCGAGTGACTCTACGTATGTATGTTTCACGTATCGTTGCAGATAATATTTGCGTACTTCATTACGCGTTCAATTATGCAAGAGAAACGTCCAGCGAACGAAAGACCAGTTTTGCATTTCATCTTATCATCTTTTGATAGTTGCAAACATGGAAGCGCGGGCGTCGATAGAGTCCGCACACCCCGACAGGTGTCCGATACTTTTAGGTGCGGTCAGAAATGTATGGTAAAAATTTGCGTTTGTCCCTCTTCTCACAACTGTTATAGTTCGTGGTAGCAGCAGCAGTAGTAGTAGCTAGAGGTTGGACCCTGCGGGTACCCGCCAAAAACGGGATCTCGCCAAAATGTTGAAGCCTGGACCCTCCCCTACCCGCCAGGTAATGACATTATGACGACCGGGTACCAGGGTACCCGACCCGTTTTTTTGCCGTTTTGATTTTTTTTCTCCATATTTCAGTGCCTACAAAGAATATAATTTAAGTGGAGGATAGTGCGCAGTACTGTGTTCTATCATATATGCCAAAACGATGAGTACGAACAGTTTCTATGATTGATTCGATAGACAAGCCGCCTAAACTTGCCGTGTCGTGTATTACTTCAGTGCGCTGGCGTGATATTATTGGTTTGAATGCGCGGAAGGTGTGAAAGTATGTACGATGGGGGCGATGGTTGACGGTCTCCCGCTTAGAAGACTGCAGTGAACATTTTTCGACCCAAGACGTGGCAGATATCGGAAAGTAGCACTATGTCATCAACACATAATGATTCACCGTGTAACGCTGGATTACAATCCGTTGTGCATCATATTAACAGCAGTGTTGCGGAACTACCGTCGATAACACATCAACAACCGCCTGTACTCGAAAATCGAAGTAATCGTGGACGGATATAAAAAAAAACAAACATGAAAGAAATGAGTACATGGTTGCCCCCAAAGAAGCGCCTACCCACATCTACACCCCTGAACTCAGCAGGGGTCAGGGGTCAGCATCACAGAAGCACACTCTGATACGACTCTCCACTGCTGCTGCTGTCAGAGCCGGGGCCTGCAGAGTCGTCGCTGCCGTCGCTGCTGCTGTCTGTATGGCTTTCGAGGGTGCTTTGCACAGACGAATTGGAGCTTTCGGCAGGATGCTCAGAAAGATCGCCCCCCGCCAGCAATTCAGTTTCCTGAGAGACCGCGTCAGGATCGCTCGCTTCTTGGCTCGTTGTGCTCAGCTGGTGCCGCGTGACGATGCTGCCGTGTGTCGTGGGCGTCCCTTTGAACGTTGAATGTAGCTATTAATAGTTGATGGTTTGTATGCTTGACTTGTGTGAGTGCGTGTTTTGAAAGGGTTTCCTAAAGAAATTGTACAGGCAAAATGAACCGGGAATACCAATTACCCGCGGGTACCCGAAAGCCCGCGGGTACCCAGGTACCCGGTACCCGACGACCCAATTACCCTTTCAGGCTCCGAATACCCGCGGGTACTGAGCTCGGACCCTACCCGTCAAACGGGTAGGACCCTGACGGGTATACCCGCCGGGTACCGGGTAATTGAAATCAGGGTCCTACCTCTAGTAGTAGCAGATCAGCCTCTCACCGGAAAATAGTACATGGACTGCAACCAAAGCCCGTAGAACCCTCGTAGCCGCCGGAGTGGTAGCACGAGCGATTTCCATGACGGGGATTTCCGTCGTACTGCTGCATGTCAGGTAAGGATACAGAAATCCGAGGCAAGTTGACGCCATTTGTTAAGGTCTTAGTCCTTTCGGCTGCTGGTAAATGGTGACCCAATCGCCTACCCAACCTAATATAATACCATGTGTATATTATTCTTTGCTTCTTGTTTTTATTTCTACCAAGGTATAATTCCACTCCGGAGCTACTGGAGCCTGTCCTGAGACCACAGAATGCAACGCATTGTAGCGATGGGTTAATGTGTGCGGACACAACAACAATATTTCAAATAGGATACGCATTGCTCTCGTATACATAACCACTGGGGTTAACGTGCAAATTTGACGTACGAGTATCGATAATCGTCCTTGTTGTTGATGATGATCTCACATTAACTCTCCAATCAAAGATCCGTGGTCACACGAATGTGCTGGAGCTCCAGGAAGAATCGAAAAACATGAAAAAAAAACAAAATTCAAGTGAGAAACACGGTGCTCGTGGATAAAACCACTACATGTTCATTTTCGTCGTACATGTATGTTGGCCGAACGTATACGACACGGCAACAAGACAGTCGAGTATTTTGCTCGCCACTACTGCTGTTAATAGCTCAGGGGTGAGGTAGTGGCAAGAGGCCCCTTTCTGTTGGGATTGCACGTATTAGGAAACTTAGCGGACCAAGATTGGTCTTCATTCGGGGTGTATATATATATGCATTCTCTTTGTTTCTGAGATGAAGATGAAACAGCCACAAAAGTGAGTGGCAGGTCAAAACGAGATTGTGGATTGATATGCGGAGTATCTCTACGTTCACGAGAGATGCATGTTTTGTTCACAACCGACGAATTTAATCATTTATAGTCATGGGCTCTACCGACGGAAACTAATAGCTGAAGTTGCCCAGAGGCAGAGAGAAGAGAAGAACGGCCACACTCGTCCCGCGCCCCCGCCTAGCTTCTCGTGATAGGTGCACAAGCAGAGCACGGCACTGCTCGCTGCCGATTGATAGGCCTAGAGGCTAGGTCTACTGTTGTGGTTTCTAGCAGCAACTGCGGAGGTCGGCGGGCTACAGCATGCAGCGGGAGGAGGAAGAGCAGGGGCAACGAGCGCTTTCCCGGTATGTGGCGAACGAGGGGGGGTCCCGGGCGTTCCCGGGTCTAGACCCCGAACTCGATCACAATGGGGCGTGGGGCGGTCGACTCCGGTACACAATGATACACGCCCGCAAGCAAGCATCGTTAACTCGCTCGCTCGGGGCGGCCAGCCGTGATTCCCACGTGTTGTGGTCGTCGTACATGCACGAAGTTATTATAGCTGGCACGGGTAGAAGCACGAAGTTATTATAGCTGGCACGGGTAGAAGGCAGCTCACGTCCTTTCCCAACCCGCGAATACGCTATACGAAAGGCTATACTGCGGTATACCTAGGAAAGAAAGACATACCCGGACCTAGAGTACTGGGCATTAATATGGGAACACCGTTGACGCCGGAGCGGAGGGCATATGTGGTGTACGAGTATAGGCCAGGTTGGTTCCTTTGCCTTTCTCGCAGACCCCGTACCCAGGAAGACACATTCTCGCATACACCGGTATACATCGCGAGCCACAACGGACTGTTGTACGTACCACAATGCTGTGTCATACACGTTGCGAGACACATATGTACTGCTGTATGCTCCAACTATATACAGGATCGATGGCCAAGGAATTGTGGCCGGCGCCACTAACGATACGTACAATACAAATCGCGAGACACACTTGTACTGCTGTATGCCCCAACTACAGGGTCGATGGCTAAGGAATTGTGGCCGGGGCCACTAACGATACATACCATACACATAGCGACACACGTGGACTGCTGTAGGCACTGCTGTAAGCTCCAACGACGCGGTGCCGGCGCACCTAGAAGCGATATATCATACTATGCATAACGATATATACCATACTCGCATGTGCCAGTGCACTTCTAATACAAGGCGGTCGATGGCGGGGGGGACTTGGGGCCGGTGTCACTGAGAATACAACTCGCGAGACACAGGGCGTCACGATGTGCGGGAACTCACCACGAACAGACCATACTAGTACGTTCTACTGGTCATATCAACAACGCTGTGCCGGTGCACTAAGCGCTATCGACGTTATCGTACGCGTCAAGACGCGCAGGACCTTACTACGAGTAGACCATACTAGTAGTGAGACACTATGTGCCACTGTCCGTATCAACAACGGTGGGCAAAAAAAAAAAAAAAAAAAAAAAAAAAAAAAAAAAAAAAAAACTGGTCGGTGGTGAAGGAACAAGTGCCGGTGCAGGTCTCGTGGCCGGCGCCACCGCGTCGGCCGGTGACCCGTCCCTCACCACCGATACATACCATGTTCCACTGTTCATATTAATAGCGCTGTGCCGGTGCACTAGAAAGCGGTCGGTGGTGAAGGACTAAGTGCCGGTGCAGGTCTCGTGGCCGGCGCCACCGCGTCGGCCGGTGACCCGTCCCTCACCACCGATACATACCATGTTCCACTGTTCATATTAATAGCGCTGTGCCGGTGCACTAGAAAGCGGTCGGTGGTGAAGGACTAAGTGCCGGTGCAGGTCTCGTGGCCGGCGCCACCGCGTCGGCCGGTGACCCGTCCCTCACCCCCGATACATACCATGTTCCACTGTTCATATTAATAGCGCTGTGCCGGTGCACTAGAAAGCGGTCGGTGGTGAAGGACTAAGTGCCGGTGCAGGTCTCGTGGCCGGCGCCACCGCGTCGGCCGGTGACCCGTCCCTCACCACCGATACATACCATGTTCCACTGTTCATATTAATAGCGCTGTGCCGGTGCACTAGAAAGCGGTCGGTGGTGAAGGACTAAGTGCCGGTGCAGGTCTCGTGGCCGGCGCCACCGCGTCGGCCGGTGACCCGTCCCTCACCACCGATACATACCATGTTCCACTGTTCATATTAATAGCGCTGTGCCGGTGCACTAGAAAGCGGTCGGTGGTGAAGGACTAAGTGCCGGTGCAGGTCTCGGGGCCGGCGCCACCGCGTCGCCGGTGACCCGTCCCTCACCACCGATACATACCATGTTCCACTGTTCATATTAATAGCGCTGTGCCGGTGCACTAGAAAGCGGTCGGTGGTGAAGGACTAAGTGCCGGTGCAGGTCTCGGGGCCGGCGCCACCGCGTCGGCCGGTGACCCGTCCCTCACCACCGATACATACCATGTTCCACTGCCCATATTAATAGCGTTGTGCCGGTGCACTAGAAAGCGGTCGGTGGTGAAGGACTAAGTGCCGGAGCAGGTCTCGGGGCCGGCGCCACCGCGTCGGCCGGTGACCCGTCCCTCACCACAGATATATATACTATGTCCAAAATCAACAACGTTGTAAAAAAAAGGAAAGCGGCGGTGGTGAAGGACTAAGTGCCGGTGCAGGTCTCGTGGCCGGCGCCACCGCGTCGGCCGGAGACCCGTCCCTCACCACCGATGCATACCACACACGTTGAGACAACGTAACGCTGTATGTGCTACGACGCATGTAGCAGTACCGCGGTGCCGGCGCACCGGAAGGCGGTCGATAGTGGCGGAGTAAGCGCCGGTCCACATCCCGGGACCGGAGCACCGGCTTACAAGTCGAGTTCGAGGGGAACGCATGCCGGCGCATGCTTCACCCCCCCCACCACCCCCCCCCCCCACCGCCGCCTCTATCCAAGTCATTCCCTCAAGGGAACGGCTGGGGGACGAGATGCGCGATGCGGAGTACCAAGTTGCTCACCCGTTGACAGGAAGATGCCGGTGCATGTCAACAACCGCGGCGAACGCCGGCGCGTACGAACGGAGTGCCAGCGCACATGAGCACGGGGACAAGTAAGCCCCACCCTCGTCCAGGCCGGTGCATGGATAGTGCTCACCGTCGCCTCTATCTAAAATTCGTTCCCGTCCCCCCCCCCCCCCCCCCCCCCCCCCCCCCCCCCCCCCCCCCCCCGCGTTGTCCGTCGTCGCCGCACCTGTGCCCTGCCTTGCGTCCGCGCCGTACTGTCGCGCTCAATTTGTTTGTCTTCGCAGGGGCCCGGCAAGAACGACCGCGGAGAGAGGAACCGGGAGAACGCCCGGTAGCGACGGTGACGATGAGGCTCCCGTGTCGATAGCAGACTTTGCCACTTTCAAGCAGGAGGTGGCGAACGAAGTCGCCCAGCTCCAGGCGGCCATCCAGCGATCGGACGAGGCCATTGAGGCCTCGCGTCGCTCCGCCCACGGGGGAAGGGGAGGCGACGCCAGCGGGCCCGGACCGCAGCCCGGTAGCTCCGCTGCCAGGGCCGCCCCACGGGACCATTCCCCCAGCACCGCCCTACTCGGACCGCCGACCGGACAGCTCTTCGGGAGCCCCGCTGCCGGGGTCCTCCCCCCAGACTCCAGCATCGCCGACCAACCCGTCGATGGAGCCGCGGGCGGCCGCGCGGGCCTGCGCGGGTCCCTCAACGCCGCACAGAGCAGGCTCGCCGTAGGCCCGGGGCGAGCGAGGGACTACGGCGGTACTCCGGGCGGCGCCGGAGCCGCCGGAGCTCCTCTCGGACAAGCAGGCCCGGGGGGCTACGGCGGGATTCTGGGCGGCGCCGGAGCTGCCGGCCCTCCTCTCGGACAAGGAGGCCAGTTCGCCGTAGGACCGGGAGGGCGGGGCTATGGGAGCGTCTCCAGCGGTATCGAGGCCACCGCGGGCCCAGCTGGAAGGGCGACCTACGGTGGTGCTCTGGCCGGTACCGGAGCCGCCAGCGTCCACCTCGGCCAGGCGGGCGGGCTCGTAGTGGGTCCGGTGGGGGGGCTCGGCTACGGGGCATATGCGGGCGGCACCGGAGGCGCCGGCGCATTCTCCGGACAAGTGGGCGGGCTCGCCCTGGGCGGGACAGGAGCCAACGGCGCTCCATCGGCTGCACTCGGCCATGTGGCCAACGACGGGCCGGGCGGGCTTGCGGTCGGGGCGGATACGTACGGGGACGGCAGCGCCGGCAACCCGTTTACCGCTCGGGGCAGACAGGTAGAGAAAATAATGACCAACCGCGCGGTGGCCTCGTGGGGCAACCCCGCGACCCGACTTTGGCAGATACTATGCGGCGGCCGCCCGGCATCGATGCAGCGGGCGGCCGTGCAGGGGTACGTGGGGGCCTCGGTCAACATATCGGCCGGCGTCCATGGCATGCTGGAAGAGCTGGACGACCTCAACTTTCTGGCCTTCACACCGCGCGGTGGGGCCGGCATCACCCTCCCACTGGCGCAACACCTGAGCATTTTGGGGCACGCGATCGTCACCATCGCGTCCCGCGGACTCCGACAAGGGGGTGCGGATCTCCAGGTGGCGCGCGCCCGCTTGGAGGCGCTCGCCCGAGCCTTCAGCGCGGGGGCGACGATCCTCAACGATCACGTGATGGAGCACATTGCGGTCGCCGACCGCCCGGCAAACCGGGCCAGGCTGGCGGCTCTGGTGACAAAGGACCTCGAGACCTTCGCGCTCGACCTGCGTTGCATCTCCGACTCCTGCGGCCACGCGTGGGCCTACCCCCCGCCGCTGGAGTCCTTCCCCGCCATCCCGGGCCCCGTTGGCCCCGCCTTTCCGGATACGTGGCCCTCGGCGGTCTGATCAACGCCGAAGTCCAGCAACCTCGCCGCACTTCCGCCATGATGGCCGGGGTCGGGGCCGGTGAATGCCGGCAATGGGGGAAGACCGGCAAGTGTCGCTTCGGTGACGCCTGCGTGTTCACCCACGTCGGCCCCGCCCGCAAGACGAGCAGCGGCAACAAGCGCAAGGCGGCTACCGGCGGGGGATCGGCCGACAGCGGCGTCGCAGCCAGCGGCGCGGCATCCGGGGAACCCCCGGCCAAGAGGGCCAAAGGAAAAGGAAAAGGGGGGGGGGGGGCGGCGGCGCGAGTAACGGAAGCAGCGGCGGCGGCAGCGGCGGCAGTAGCAGCGGCAGCGGTAGCGGCGGTGGTTCCGGCAGCGGCGGCAGCGGCGGCAGCGGCAGCGGCGGCGGCAGCGGTAGCGGCAGTGGCAACGGGGCGTCGAGCGGGGGGGCTTTCACTCGCTCGGCGGCGGCCAGGGCTGACGAATAGGGGGACGGGCCTCGCCCCTCAGCAGGGGCGAGACCGATCGTAGGGCGTACGGAAGCAGCAGCGCGAGATGCACAGCTTGCACGTCCGGGGCCGGCGTCCGTTGGGGGACCAGGTGTGACGAGTACGTTGGAGCGTTGTGTGGTATTGTTGCGCGATATGCAGCACGTCGCATCCCCTACTAGCGCGTTTCGGTCGGAGATTATGGACCGCGTAGCTCAACAGTATGTACAGTATTTTCGGGCGAGCGGTAGCCATTTTGGATGTATGCCGGCCATCGAGACATCCCTGAACGTCCCGCGTGTGAAAGCAGCTAGGATTCGCTTTTGGTTCGGACGACAGAAAGGGTTCCCTGGGGTAGAGCAGTTAGCGGAAACCGTCGAACACGGCGCGCCCGTCCACGTGGAGGGGAGCACAGACATTGGGGCGGCCTTGGCATACTCAAACCATAGCAGCGTAGCCCGACACTCTGACACTATAATCGCGAAGATTTTTGACGACGTACGGTTTGGGCGGGCAGTCATATTTCCGCGCAGCGAGGCGCACACCATTCCCGGCCTGCGGCTGTCTCCGCTAGCCGTGATTGTATCCCCGTCAAAAACCCGGATCATCCACGATCTGACGTTTTCGTCGTCGCAGTACGCCCACAGCGTCAACGCGGATACTGACTTCGAGCGAGCCCCCCCCGTGGCGCTGGGCCACGTGTTGCGAGACGTTATTTGGCGCATCCTGTACCTGCGTCGGCGGTTTGGACCGAGCGCGCGTATTGTGTTGAGCAAAATCGATGTCACCGAGGCCTTCCGTCAGGTTAGCGTACAGTGGGCAGGGGCGCCCGTATTTGGATATAGATTTCGCGAGTGGATTGTGACCGACCGCCGGCTCCAGTTCGGATGGCGCAGTTCACCGGGGTTCTTTTGTATGTTTTCGGCAGCCCTCGAACACGCGCATGGCCACACGTCGTACGAAGATGCTGTGGTGACGGAACAGGGGCGTATCGCGACGCAACACGTCGCGGTCACCCCGCCGAGGGCAACCGACCGGCCGAACCCCTTGCCACCTGGGTGCCGGGTCCCCGTTGGGAAGGGAGGGGGGAGGCGTAGCCAATTTTTCGCGCGGTATTATGTAGATGACGGGATACTAGTGGAGGTACAATGGTGGCCCGACGGTCGGCGCTGTAGACGCGCGTCCGCATCTTTGGCGTCGGACCATTTTCGGCTTTTCGGGGAGAGATCCTCACGGGACCCCCCTCTGCTGTCTTCTCGAAAGATATCACAGTGGGACACCGTGTTGTGTGTGCTGGGGTGGGAAATTGATACCGTGGCAATGACTATTTCCGTTCCCGTAGCCAAGCTGGAGCAACTCCGCGACACGCTGAGCGAGTGGCCTTCGGACCGCGCGTTCGCGTCCGAGGGCGAGCTCCGCTCTCTGACCGGTCGATTACTGCACTTGTGCGAAGTCGTGCGACCAGGAAAATACTTCGTTCGACGCATGCTCAACCAAGTAGGCCTGGCTCCGGTGCGCGCGTGGAGCGAGAAGTTCCACGTGCCGCACGCGCGCGCGGCGTCGTCCTCACGGATCCAATTGGGCCCTGAGTTCCACGCCGACGTATCCTTCTGGCGTCTGTTGGTAGAAGGAGGGCTAGGCTCCGTGGCGGGTCGCCTCTCTGCCCCCCTGTTCCGAAGTTACATGCAGCCGCCGGCGTTTACACTGTGGTCAGACGCTTCCGGCGACGCCATGGGGGGTTATTTTTTGGGGCCCGTTCCCGGGGCCGGCGTATGGTGGCGTGTCGAATTTAACGCCGACGTCCGCGCTCGCCTGCGCGAGAAGGTTAGTGGTTGGAACGATCTGTCGATTAACGTGCTCGAGTTGCTGGGCATGGTCGTAACAGCGTGGATATTCGTGCACCAGTCGGACGCCCAGCCTAGCTACGCGCGGGATACCATCCTGATGCGGGGAGACAACACGTCCGCTGTGCACTGGGTCTCCAAGTGTAAGGGGGGTAGGGAACCCCGATCGGGGGCACTCATGCGCCTTCTAGGGTGCATGGAGGTAGGCAGTGGATGGTGTTTCGACGCGTTGCATGTCGCAGGCGTGGAGAACACCATTGCCGATGGGATATCACGGTGGAAGCCCGATGTGATCGACGGTAACCTCCGCGCGTCCCGGCCCGATGTTGCTTGGCGCCGACAGGTCTTGGGGCCAACGGGCGTCGCGCTATGCTCAGGAGTGCTGGCAGCCAGCTCATCCGCCAGTCGGTTGCGCCGTCGTCTCACCGAGCTTATACGTCAGGTTTCCGGTCTTGGACCGCTTTTCGGGGGTTGATAAGGGAGGCTCCGTATTTCGACACGTCAGCCTCCAATTCCGATAAGATTCAGGCGTTACTTGAGTTCGTAGCGTGGTGCGCGTCGGAGGGCAATCAAGCCGGCACTATAGCCAGTAAATTATCAGCTGTGTTGCACTTTCACCGCGTGAATGTGCAGATGGAGTTGCCCACGTCGTCGCCGCTTGTCAAACGCGCTTTAAAAGGGGTGTCACGGTCGCACGTTGTCGCCGGTACCCCGAAAAGAATTCGGCGCCCTATATCGTGGGTCACGTTGTTGGAAGGACAGGGCCTGGCCCTGTCGTGGGGCCCGGGCGGCCGAGTGCTCTGGCTGTCGCTAGCGTTGGGCTATTTTTTCATGGCGAGGTCTGACGAAATATTCGCCTCCTCGTCCGGGGTAGTACACCCCGTGCATTGCTTGACGAGGGGGGACATAGCGTTGTTCGCGGGGGGACGGCGGTTGAACTCGGCGCAGTGGCACCAGGCTACCAGCATCGAGGTTCTATTTCGAGGCCATAAAGGCGACCAGGCTCAGCAAGGATCGGTTATCGTGCGCACACGGGACGACGCCTTCGGGGCGCGTTCCGGGGTAGGAGCAGGCGGCGGCGCCGTCGCTCTTATGGTGGAGTTGCTGTCGGGATATCCGACGTTGCCGGAAAGCGCCCCCCTGTCGTCGTATCGGTACGGTAATGAGGTCAGAGTGTGGGGGTACACGGAGGCCCTCGGGGCACTCCGCGAAGTGGTTGCCGAAGCAGGAGACGATCCCAGCGAAGTCGGCCTCCACTCATTGCGTATCGGCGCAACCACTACTCTAGCGGCGGGGGGGGAAGTACCGCAGAGGGTGATTCAGAGAGAAGGTAGATGGAAGTCCCCAGAGTCTTCCAAGACGTACACCCGCAATAACCCAGAGGACGCGGGTATCGTATCTCGTAAACTAGCAGAGACGGATAACATAGGGCAGAGGCAGCCAGGCCAGGGTACTGTCTGGGGCCAAACACCGTAGTATCGACGCGACCGCGGTATGGGGGGTATGTCAATGGTTTTCTACCATTGGGGGTCTCGGTCGCCCGAGACTGCGTTTGTTAGAGCCCCGGCCAGTCGGGGGGGGGGGGGGGGAACGCCTGGGTACTGGCAGTACGATAAGGCAACGAGAGTCAGCGGCCGGTGCCGCGGCTCTCGTACCACGCCAGGAGACTCCCCCCCCCCCCGACGTCGGAGAGAATAATAATAACATGACAATTCGAAGGATATACAACAAAGCGGAGTATCTCTACGTTCACGAGAGATGCATGTTTTGTTCACAACCGACGAATTTAATCATTTATAGTCATGGGCTCTACCGACGGAAACTAATAGCTGAAGTTGCCCAGAGGCAGAGAGAAGAGAAGAACGGCCACACTCGTCCCGCGCCCCCGCCTAGCTTCTCGTGATAGGTGCACAAGCAGAGCACGGCACTGCTCGCTGCCGATTGATAGGCCTAGAGGCTAGGTCTACTGTTGTGGTTTCTCCCGCATAACATGACAATTCGAAGGATATACAACAAAATGCTTTGTTTGGTTTGCCGGTTATTTTTCCCTTGGTTCTTAGTCTTACCCTGTTGACGACTAGTGGTGCTTTATTCTTTTTCCTTTTTGTTTCTAGCTCCTTCTTTTCGAGTGTCTGCCAGATCCCCTGCGGAGGGGGTACGATGGTTTGTTGCTATATATACATATATACAAGGTTCCCCTCCGGGAGGTGCCGTATTAATAGGGGAGTGGCGCAAGAGCGAAATTACTATTACGGGGGTCCATAGTTAATGGGACCAAAATTTGTTAAAAAAAATAGGTAAATATCTAGGTCTTTATTAATACCATAGGTCCTGTTAACTATGGACCCCCGTAATAGTAATTGTTGGTAATGAGGCGCGACCTCAGCAATACCCCTGCAGTAGCCATATCTGCGATGCATCATTCAAAACATTTGTCCTGAACCAACACGAACGAACATCTACTGCTGCTGTACCTACTATCTATACGCCGTCGTTGGTGAATCTCATAACCGTAAATATTCTTGGCATCATATCCTGCTCTTGAAAAACACAGACAGCACAGCAGTACGGACACACCTGTAACAAATACCAGGTACTGGATTTTGTCGTGTGTATACTGGTATTTCCACCTCGAAATCCGGCATAATAATTTGAAGACGAAAAATATGTACTGTGTGTGTGTTCTAAACCGTTCTTCTACTCGTCGACATCCAGCAAGCCCAGTGTCCGTGCTGATTGTTCACCCTAGAAAGATACGAGCTCTGTGGTCACAGACTACGACACAGAGATAACACACCGTAATGCATTAATAGCCTACGCAATACCATGCCTTCGCACTACAGTAGGTGCGGCGGAACACAACATACATACATACGCCAGCAACCAAAATACACCATAAAGAAAGAGAAGCAACGAAGAAACCAAACCGAAAAAGAACAAGAAAAAGAAAAAGAAAAGGAGAAGAATCCCAAATAAATAAATAAAATGGGAAGCCAAAGCTCAGACACATACATACTTACCCCGAGCATGAGCCAAAATACTACTGCTGTGTGACCACAGAAGTTGTTACTGGTATTCGTATCGTATCTCTCGGGAATTCAGGAATCTGCACAGACACTGACTGGTTGTGCTGGATGTCGACGGGTGGGAAAGAACAAGACGACAACTAGACACACACCTGACATATAAATACAACTATAATTACGATTTTTGAGGTCGTTGTCACTTGCTCTTGGCAGACAGACCGTCAGCTCTTCGCAAACAGCCCTTCTTCTTTGAAACAGCCGAACAGCCAAACAGCCAAACAACCTTTCTTCTTTCTTCTTCGCAAACTGCAACCAATAGACAGCTCTTCGCACAACGCCTAGAAGAGGCGTCTCGCCTTCGACGAACGGCATCTAGATGCAGCTGTAGGCGGCCAAGGTGCTTGCTGCTGTCGGTGGCGAACCTGCTGGTGCTGCAACGCCCGCCTCTCCCTTCTCCACGCCCACTAAGCTCACCTCCCCCTCGTCGAGAGGCGCGTGGTCCTCGCCCTCTGGCAAGAGAGCGGCAACGACAAAGACCGACCTGGTGCCGACTGTTTGCGACCGGTGCACGGACCAGCACTTACTTACTTGCCCAAGAACTCCGCGCCTGGTGGCAAAAACGTGGCCTTCGCCACCTGCGAGGATCTCATGTGCGATGGTGGCGGGATCATCCTGTATTGGGCAACCAACTGCGAGTTATGTGCTCGCCCGATCAAGGAAGGGACTGTCTCGTACTCCCTCGAGACTGCTGACAGTGGTGAGTGTCTTATGTCTATTGTTGAATGCTGTATGTTGCCAGTACGTATTTTTGGGGTTTTCAATTGCCTTTTTGCATACAAACCTACCTCAAAGCGTTTATTATATTATTTTTTGGATTCTTCCATGCTCGTTCTTTCCCCTTCGTGCGTTGCGTCGGTTCCTCTTACACAGTGCACGCGAACGCGCACATGCACAACTGTTTGCGGGACGTGAACGAAGGAACGGAGGATTCAGCTGTCGCCGTCACCGCTTCACCGAACGATGTGAGTGCTGCTGCTACTGTGGTGCATTTTCGGTGCACACGATTTCTGTGTGTACATGGTGCCCCTACGCACCCCCTTTGCTCATTTTCGGCTGCTGCTGCTGCTGCTGCTGTCAGCGCCACGCCATGAGTGCTGCTGCTGTGCACCTGCTGCTCCTGTGCACTTGCTGCTGTTGTGCACTTGCTGCTGCTGTATGTAGTGCTGCTGCGTTGTTGCCGTGCATCATGCTGGAAGTGTGCATATTTTCGGATCGTCACTAAAATTCCGTAGGTTTCGCGATGGCGGCATACTAGGGTACATCATGCTTTTTTCATCCATATTTTCATATCGTTGCTATGCTATGCTGCTGCTGCTGCTGCTGCCAACGCTGCTGCTGCCAACGCTGCGGCGACTCACTGCAGCTTCTGCTGCTGCTAATGCTGCTGCTGCTGCTGCTGCTAATGCTGCCGCAATATCCACTGAATGTTCGTATGCACTCGGATTATTGTTTTTATTGGTCGTTTTTGTACCCAAATGGTTCTTTTGATACGTGAAATTTTTTTTTGTCGTTTTGCTCCTGCATTTTGCGTACGTACTGCTTTTTCTCGTTTTTGGCTTGATTTTTTTTCCTATCGTTGCTATGCTGCTGCTTGCTGCTGCTGTGGTGCTGCCGCGTTGTTGCCGTACATCATGCTGCACTTGTGTGTGTACATATTTCTGTATCGTCACTGAATTTCCTTAGATTTTGCGATCGCGTCATACCAGGGTAAATAGTTTTTTCTTCTTCCTTATTTTCATATCGTTGCTATGTTGCTGCTGCCAACGCGGATTATTGTTTTTGTTGGCCGTTTTCGTACCCAAATGTTTTTTTTTATGCGTAAAAAAAATATTTTGGTCGTTTTTTTTGCTCCTGCATTTTGCGTACGAACTACTTTTTCTCGTATTTTAGCTTGGTTCTTTTCGTATTGTTGATATGCTGCTGCTGCTGCGTTGTTGCCGTACAGCATGTGGGGGTGGGTCTATCTATAGTGAGGTACCAAAAATACTTTTCGGACGGACTCGGGGTACATACTTTTTTTCTTCCTTCTATTCATGTCGTTGCTATGCTGCTGCTGCTGCTGCTGCCAGCGCTGTGGCGATCCGTTGCTGCTTCTGCTGCTGCTGCTGCTGCTGCTGCTGCTGCTGCTGCTACTGGTGCCGCAATATTCACTGAATGTTCGTATGTACTCGGATAATTGTGTTTCTTGGTCGTTTTGTCGTTTTGTGGTGCTGCTGCGTTGTTCCCGTACACATCATGCTGAACATGATTTGTGTGCCTATTACACTTGTGCGTGTGTACATATTTCTGTATCGTCAACGATTTTTTTTTTTTTGTGGTGTTGCTGCGTTGTTGCCGTATATCATGCTGGACGTGATTTCTGTGTGTATTACACTCGTATTTCTGTATCGTCAATAATTACCGTACCTTTTGCGATTGCGGCAGACCAGGGTACATAGTTTTTTTCTTCCTTCTGTTCATATCGTTGCTATGCTGCTGCTGCTGCTGCTGCCGCCAACGTTGCGGCGATCCGTTTGCTGCTGCTGCTGCTGCTGCTGCTAATGCTAATAATAATGCTGCCGCAATATTCACTGGATGTTCGCATGTACTCGGATTATTGTTTTTCTTGATCGTTTTTGTACCTAAATGGTCGTTTGGGTAGCTGGAAAAAATATTTTGGTCATTTTGCTGCTGCATTTTGCGTACGTACTGCTTTTTCTCGTTTTGGGCTTCGTTCTTTCCATATAACTGCTACTCTGCTGTGGTGCTGCCGCAGCGTTGTACATCTTGCTGGTCATTTGTGTGTACATATTTTTGTTTCGCCAATGAAATTCCGTAGTTTTTGCGGTCGGGGCATACCAGGGTACATACTTTGTTTCTTCTTTTTTTATCATATCTTTGCCATGCCGCTACTGCTGCCAACGCTGCGGCGATCCATGCATTGCTGCTTCTGCTGCTGCTAATGTTGCTAATGCTGCCGCAACCACTGCTCGAAGCCGTTGCGGCTGCTACTGCTGCTGCTGCTGCTGCTGCTGCTGCGGCTGATACTGCTAATGCTGCTGGCTCAATATCCACTGATTGTTCTTATGTATTCGGATTACTGTTTTTCTTGGTCGTCGTTTTTTGCACCCAAATGGTCGTTTTGGTACGTTAAAAAAATATTTTGGCCGTATTCCTGCTGCGTTTTACGCATGTACCGGTACTTGCTGCTTCTGCTGCTGCTATTGCCGTCGTATAGCAAGCGATTACGTACTGCTGTTGTGCCGCTGTAGAGCAGTACAAATAATGAATTCCCCCCCCCCCCCCCCCCCCGACTTCCCCCTCCCCCGCCATTCCCTGCACGCCACTCCCGCCCCGCGCACCCTGTATACTTCGACCAGGTCGGTGGCAAGTGCTACAACTGCCGCCTGACGGACTCAACCATCAAAGACGGAGACATCATCATCAAGCGCAAGAAGACACCCTTCCAGTTCGCCTGCTCCAGGGCTTCGCGGAATTCCGAAGCAGTACGCCAAGCAGATTGTCTCCATCCAGGACGAACGAAAGGAAACAAATTGTTTCCCACATTTCCCAAAATCACGATTATTTCTCCCTACACACACCCAACGGGTTCAACAGCGAACGGATCCACATTCTGGGCCTTCCGCCTCGTTACTACAGCAGCCTGGAAGACTATTTACATATCATGTCTCATCCAAACTCCTTTGCTGGCTAAATCGAAATCGCGGCCGCCCAGCAACTATACAACATTTCCATAACCGTTGCCGTTGCCGGCACTGCTGCTTTCCCCTCTGTCCCGAACCTTCCTTGAAACAACAGCCTGTATTTGTATATCATCCACATGCCATGCACTACTCCACTCTCTCCCCGCACTGATGAAATATGTTATCCTTAATATTAGACGAATGCCATTCTTACTCTTGCGTCACCCGATCTTACGTTTCACATTACATTCACAAATAAACGCGATTATTACATCCTTCACCGTTTCTTACACAAATACATTTAGTTTGGTTGGCTTTGGGTATTGCCCCAATTGCAATATAACTGCAATTGGCGTCATAACATTTAGTTTGGTTTGCTTGGGCTAAAAAAAACTGCAATTTGCGTCATAGCCCAAAGCCAACCGAACTAAATGTATTGTACAAGAAACGACGGAGTACCCACTCCGAAGGAAAGCCTTGTAAATACAACTATAATTACGATTTTTGAGGTTGTTGTCACTTGCTAGCTCTTGGCAGACAGACCGACTGATAGACAGCTCTTCGCAAACAGCCCTTCTTCTTTGAAACAGCCGAACAGCCAAACAGCCAAAACAACCTTTCTTCTTATAAAAACTGCAACCAATAGACAGCTCTTCGCACAACGCCTAGAAGAGGAGTCTCGCCTTCGACAAACGGCATCTAGATCCAGCTGTAGGCGGCCAAGCTGCTTGCTGCTGTTGGTGGCGAAGCTGCTGGTGCTACAACCCCCGCCTCTCCCTTCTCCACGCCCCCTAAGCTCACCTCCCCCTCGTCGAGAGGCGTGTGGTCCTCGCCCTCTGGCACGAGAGCGGCAACGACAAAGACCGACCTGGTGCCGACTGTTGTTTGCGACCGGTGCACGGACCAGCACTTACTTACTTGCCCAAGAACTCCGTGCCTGGTGGCAAAAACGTGGCCTTTGCCACCTGCGAGGATCTCATGTGCGATGGTGGCGGGATCATCTTGTGTTGGGCAACCAACTGCGAGTTATGTGCTCGCCCGATCAAGGAAGGGACTGTCTCGTACTCCCTCGAGACTGCTGACAGTGGTGAGTGTCTTATGTCTATTGTGCATGCTGTATGTTGCCAGTACGTTTTTTTTTTTGGGGTTTTCAATTGCCTTTTTGCATAAAACTTACGTCAAAGCGTTCATTTTTTTTTTTTACTCATCCATGGTCGTTCTTTCCCCTTCGTGCGTTGCGTCGGCTCCTCTTACACGCAGTGCACGCGAACGCGCACATGCACAACTGTTTGCGGGACGTGAACGAAGGAACGGAAGATTCAGCTGTCGCCGTCACCGCTGCACCGAACGACGTGAGTGCTACTGCTACTGTGGTGCATTTTCAGTGCATGCACACGATTTCTGTGTGTACATGTTTCGGTGACCCCACATGCTCATTTTGCTCGTTTTCGGCTGCCGCTGCTGCTGCTGCTGCTGTCAGCGCCACGCCATGAGTGCTGCTGCTGCTGTGCACCTGCTTCTCCTGTGCACTCGCTGCTGCTGGAGTGCTGCAGCGTTGTTGCCGTGCTGTGTACCTGCTGCTTCTGTGCACTTGCTGCTGCTGTATGTAGTGCTGCTGCGTTGTTGCCGTGCATCATGCTGGAAGCGTACATATTTCCGGATCGTCAATTCCGTAGGTTTTGCGATGGCGGCATACCAGGGTACATGCTTTTTTTCTTCCTTATTTTCATATCGTTGCTATGCTGCTGCTGCTGCTGCCAACGCTGCCAACGCTGCTGCCAACGCTGCGGCGATTCGTAGCAGCTTCTGCTGCTGCTAATGCTGTAGCTGCTTCTGCTGCTGCTGCTGTTAATGTGCTGCCGCAATATCCACTGAATGTTCGTATGTACTCGGATTACTGTTTTTCTTGGTCGTTTTTGTACCCAAAATGGTTCCTTTTGATACGTGAATACAAGGTTCCCCTCCGGGAGGTGCCGTATGAATAGGGGAGTGGCGCAAGAGCGAAATAATTTTCGTATGCAACCCTGCACACTTGTGTAGAAGTAGTACCTGCATCCCCCCATCATTTTAACCTGAAGAACACACAACATATTTTTGAGGACAGACTATTATACTGTTCACGGAATTATATTGTGAGATCATTACTACAATAATATATAATAGGGTGGTAGCGGTAAGTGGATATATTGATCCAGCCGACTCGCGGCGATTAATTCGTAAGTACAAAAAAGTTGCGCGAGGTCGAGGTTGCGCCATAATACTTTGTTACCGGTTGAGTAAGGTACAGCACATACATACTGGCACAATATATATATGTTCCCCCAAAATAAATGTTTCTTGGTGCTCACAGGGTGACATCAAGGTTTCACAGATAAATGCTCGAGAACAAATCGTAGTCCGAGCACTGAGAGTATTGGAGTACTGGCGGCAAAAATATTGCCAGCACTGAGAAGGCCCAAGTACTGAGAGTATAATGAGAGTGTGAGCAGTACCGAACCCCGAGAATACAGGAAAGCATGTACCCGCAGTAGTATCGAAACACGAAATACTCGGAGTAAAGGTAAAATATGCGCAGTACAGAACCTCGGGATACTGAGAGTATTTCGCGGTACATGCATGATATATATTCCTCGCAAATGCGTATCTGGAAATACTGCCAGACTGCTTTAAATAATAAGTACTCAAATCGTCTCCAGCGAAAGTGGTTTGCTCCAACTCCCACTCGTGTGGGACTATCTGGGTGTGTTTGGTGCCGAACGCTGGGCCTGAGAATTGTCGACGCGGTACACAGACGGTTGAAGTATGCATCATACTCGAAGTATACTGGGCATATTGAGGGTATTTCACTACTGCGAGTAGTACTGAGTCTCGCAGAAGAAGCAGCAGTACGAACACTATACCAACGGACGAAATACTGCTACTACTGACTGTAGACTAGAATAATACTTGTAGTACCCGGGGTTGAGAACCCCGAGACACTTGAAGCGCAACAGGGGGTATCCACGCCAGCAGCAGACGGACGAAATACGGCTGCTACTGACTGTAGACTAGGATACTTGTAGTACCCGCGGTTGAGAACCCCGAGACACTTGAAGCGCAACAGGGGGTATCCACGCCAGCAGCAGTAGCGAACCCCGTATTGGTGCGAGCCCGGAAGTATACGAAGTAGTATCGACAGAACCTCAAAATACTGCGAGTACTCGCAGTATCTCGAGTACAAAACCCCCGAAATACTGCGAGTGTACGAGGTACCTACGATAATAATCAGAATTTTCTCGAAAACACTTTGCTTCACTCCCAACTATTGGGAGTAGCTGTGAAATGTTGAGGTGTGAACGCACGCCACACGTAAGCGCGCCCGAACTCTTGACCTTGGGTACAAAAAATCACAAGTAACTTGCATAATATCATATTATACGTTCAGAAAAGCAAGGTGGATGAATGTACTGGTCGGTACAAAAAAAGTCAGAAGTGGAAAATAAACACACACAACTTGTATTATTACAGTATATCATACTATACGCTCAGAAAAGCAAAATGTGTGAACGAATGTATTAATACTATGTTGTAGTCCTGGTACAAAAAAGGTCAAAAGTGAGACATACAAAAAGCGTGGATGGTGCGAGTCGAACCTCGGAAACGAAAAATTTATCGCGCGCAGTATGAACGTCTACGCTAGAAGAGTGCTCGTACAACGTGCACGTCGTGTTTTTTAACACTTTGCACGATCTCCTACAGCAGTAGAGTGGCTCGTACAGGTACGACTGCATATACAGCTGTACTGCTGTAGAATGCCACGCGAGGAACGTACGTGTACTGACCCCCTTTCAGCTAGCTCTAGGATCTGTCGGTCAGCAACGTAGGACACACAGCAATGAGAACTAATAAGTATGCTTTGTACGAACGCTGCTGCACGAATTTGTTGTACAGCGGTACGAACGATTTGTTTTTGTTGTACTCGAGACGCGATCCGGGGACAATGGGTCACACACTGCGGAAGGTACGTGCATCGGCCAATGAAGATGGCAACAACAACGAACTACAGTAGCAGTACTGAGCTTCCAGCGCGGATCTTCCACATGCGCATAGTACCCTGCCTGCTGCTGCTGTTGGCGCACTGTGCTGAGCACAGGTGGAGCAGTGGCAATGTTGGATCACACACATAGTAGTTCGTGGCGTGGTCAAGTGATCCATCGAATTAACCAACTTAACTGTGTGTGATAGCCGCAGTACGATCATGCCGTCCGCGCAAGGTGTGCCCACTGCTGCTGCTGCTGCTGGGCAGCTGGGCAGCAGGGTCGTGGTGCTATAGGAAGCTGGAGGAAAGCCGCGCTCTATGCACTGCTGTGGCTATTGTTCTCTAGGCGGTGGTCCGTGCTCCGTGCAACACAAAAAATATGTACAGGGATAATATATACGTCATCCTGGGTATATACGGATCAATAAGTATATGGCAAACGGTGGAATGCGGACTGCAGGATCCGACAAACGCAACCAACCACAGCAACACTGCGCATATGGGTGTGTCGCACACGCGCGGCGGGTGGGCGGGGGGGCGGCAGCGTTGGGACGTTGGGATCTGTGCATGTGTTGTCTGTTGTGTACCTGGTATATGTCTGAGCTGTGTGCTCACAGCTCGTGAGAGCCTGGGGGAGAAAACAGACAGCATGATGACATGTTGTGTATGTATCGATACGTACGTACAAAGTAGAGCCTCTTACTGAAACCAGGGGAATCGTCTTATCCACTCCCGCCGAAAAAACTTTGAGCGCCCGCCACGCGCTTCAGAGTGCACGGATCGTGCCGAGACCTAGACCAATGTGTCCGGCAGGGCTTCCCGTGTCCGTGTACTTAGTGTTTTGCCTAAAAGTGCTCGTGCGAAGAGAAAAGTTGGCAAAATTACGAAAATTTGACAAATATACGTATACATAAATATATTTGTCGTTTTGCTCCTGCATTTTGCGTACGTACTGTAATTTCTCGTTTTTGGCTTGGTTATTTTCATATATATCGTTGCTATGCTGCTGCTGTGGTGCTGCTGCTTTGTTGCCGTACATCACTTGCGTGTGTACATATTTCGGTATCGTCAATGAAATTCCGTAGGTTTTGCGATTGCGGCATACCAGGGTACATACTTTTTTTCTTCCTTATTTTCATATCGTTGCTATGCCGCTGCTGCCAACGCGGATTATTGTTTTTATTGGCCTTTTTTGTACCCAAATGTTTTTTTTTTATAGGTAAAAAAAATATTTTTTGGTTCTCCTGCATTTTGCGTACGTACTACTTTTTCTCGTATTTCGTATTGTTGCTATGCTGCTGCTGCGTTGTTGCCGTACAGCATGCGGAGGTGGGTCTATAGTGAGGTACCAAAAATACTTTTCGGACGTACTTTTTTTCTCCCTTCTTTTCATATCGATGCTATGCTGCTGCTGCCAACGCTGTGGCGATCCGCTGCTTCTGCTGCTGCTGCTGCTCTGCTTTTAGTGCTGCCGCAATATTCACTGATTGTTTGTATGTACTCGGATAATTGTGTTTCCTGGTCGTTTTGTGGCGCTGCTGCGTTGTTGCCGTACATCATGCTGGACCTGATTTGTGTGTGTACTGTACTACACTTGTGTGTGTACATATTTCTGTATCGTCAGTGAAATTACGTACTTGCTGCTTCTGCTGCTGCTGCTGCTGCTGCTGCCGTCGTATAGCAAGCGATTACGTACTGCTGTTGTGCCGCTGTAGAGTAGTACAAATAATGAATTCTCCCCCCCCCCCCCCCCCCTTCCCCCTCCCCCGCCATTCCCTGCACGCCACTACCGCCCCGCGCACCCTATATGTTTACTTCGACCAGGTCCGTGGCGAGTGCTACAAACTGCTGCCTGACGGACTCCACCATCAAAGACGGAGACATCATCATCAAGCGCAAAAAGACTCCCTTCCATTTCGCCTGCTCCAGGACTTCGCGGAATTCCGAAGCAGTACGCCAAGCAGATTGTCGCCATCCAGGACGAACGAAAGGAAACAAATTGTTTCCCACATTTCCCAACATCACGATTATTTCTCCCTACACATATCCAACGGGTTCAACAGCGAACAGATCCACATTCTGGGCCTCCCGCCTCGTTACTACAGCAGCCTGGAAGACTATTTACATATCATGTCTCATCCAAAGTCCTATGCTGGCTACATCGAAATCGCGGCCGCCCAGCAACTATACAACATTTCCATATCCGTTGTCGTTGCCGGCACTGCTGCTTTCTCTCCTGTCCCAAACCTTCCTTGACACAACAGCCTGTATGTTGTATATCATCCACATGCCAAGCACTACTCCACTCTCTCCCCACACTGATGAAAGATGATATTATTATTATTAGACGAATGTCATTCTTACTCTTGCGTCACCCGATCTTACGTTTCACATTACATTCATAAATAAACGCGATTATTACATCCTTCACCGTTTCTTACACAAATACATTTGGTTTGGTTGGCTTTGGGCTATGTGTGGGGAGGACCCCCAGATTCGACTCGACATCTGTGGCACTTCCCTTTCTTAGAGGGTGTAGCGTGTAGGACACGCCAGGTTTTGGTATAGGATCGGTACGGACGATCTCACGAACAACCATCAACGATGATGGAAGAGGAAGAGAGAGTGTGTGCGAGGCACGGGCCTTGCATTCCAATCCGCAGTGACTACTTGTCACGGGACAATGTCACTGCTGACGACATCTCTGCTGACGACAACAAATAGTCATGGAATATGGATGACCACAGTCGTACAATGGGATATACGGATATCCACGACCTCGGCGAATGGTGGGACCTCCGCGGGACAATACCCATGCGACGGTCTGGTCGAGAACCTGGAACCCACATCGCCCCCCAATGTTTGAACGCGTAATACTGGAGAACCCAGTACCGCTTTTGAACATTTATGAAGAGTGACAGGTTTGTGGCTTTCTACCATTCAAGGCATTGTACAGCAGTAGTTGATGTATAAGCTTTGCACTTTTTCATCTAGTCATGTCACCCCTTGCGTAGTAAAAAACACGGGCTTGTATGATCATGATTTGACTTGCTAGTGTGTCAGTCATATACTACGAAATATCAACTACTAGTGGGACATGTTTATGTCCTTCGCATGCGCGCTTGCATGGTTCAGGATTAACATACACAACGAAAATTAAACCATTTATAACGCACGATGGCATACGAAACCACGTGTAACGAACGATGGGATACAAATTCATGTATCAGGTATACAATGGTATACGAAACCGCGTATGACGAGTGAGTTATGGTATACAAAACCATGAATAATACAATGGTATACGAAACCATGTATAACAGGTGATGGTATACAAAACCATGTACACTATGATGTACGGAATCACGTATACTTACGATGGTATACAAAACCATGTATACTATGGTGTACGGAACCACGTATACTTACGATGGTATACAAAACCATGTGCACTATGGTGTATGGAACCATGTACACTTACGATGGTATAAAAAACCATCTATACTATGGTGTACGGAACCGTGTATATTAATGATGGTATACAAAACCATGTATACTATGGTGTACGGAACCATGTATACCTAAAATGGTACTCAAAACCGTGTATACTATGGTGTACGGAACCATTTATACGTAATGATATACAAAACCATTCATGATATGGTATACGAAACCTTTCATACCATGGTATACTAGCCCATGTATATGTGTCATGGTATACTGAACCATGTGTACGTAGTGATGATATACAAACTCAGTCATTCTATTTTATCGATGTATGTTGTATGGTGTACGAAACCATGAAAACATAATGATGGTGTATACGGAGCCATCTATACAATGGTATACGAAACCATGTATTTTGAATGATTGATGGTATACAAAACCATGGTATATTGAACCTTGCATCACTAGCAATGGTATACAAAACCATGCATACCTAACGATGGTATGGTGCCTTTTTAATGGTATACAAAACCATTCATATCGAACAATGATATGTGCCTTTGACGACATTCCAGCTTTTCTCGACGTTTCACAGTGTGTATATGGAACGATTGCTTGCAAGCTTTGGTACACACAAACTGAAGAGAATTAAATGTACTGAATGACAATTTTTTCAGAGGGCTTTGCATGCAGGGTGCGCAACAAACGATACGAACGTTTAGGTTGATCGACTAATTTTTTTAAACGATTAAAAAAAATAAACAATAAAATCTGCATGTCTTGACAACGGTGTGGTTGTGACAACAACGGTGCAGTATAACGGACTGCAGGTGCATGGTGAACGATACGACGACAACATGTCTCCTCAGTCAGACAAGGCATCATCGACTTTTTGAGCAAGTACATGTTTGCGATTCAGTGAAAACACTGGAATCGACTTATAACGAGTTGATAGCACGAACTATCTATACAGTTGACGATCTGTACAAGAGACATTCGGACAGTCATTGACGGTTGACTGCAGACAGAGCACTCACGAAAATGCAGTAAAACAAGCGGGGACTCATAATGTGCCCGGGGATATATGACTTTGGGATGACCGTGTCTCTTCCACCTAAAACGATTAAGAAAACGTTCATTACTTGATTGAATAACCACACACACGTGCATACTTTAAAGTATATGAGCACTGTGCGCGGCTATTGTAGTCAAATAACCCAATAATAACGCACAAGTGTATACTCTTGGTATATGCACACCCTTGCATAACTACTAGTGGAACGCTTTATTCCCACTTGTACGTCTCAAACTCTATAGCAAATTACCACGAATAAAATGCTATCATTTCGCGTGGGGCACATTCACACGAAGTAACAAAACACAATCCACACTGGTATCTCAACGATATACCGGGACACTGGCTGTTGGGGTTCAGCATTTAGGTGTCTGACCATGACTTGGTTGGTGGGCACTACTCCACAAACGATATCTCCCAAGCATCCACAAGACAACTGCACGTGAGGTTGCGAATCACGTGTTAAACGACCCACTAAGGAACAAACGATATCTGGCCAGATATTTTTATATCGTAGTGGGGTGTGGTGCGACGGTGCTGACTACAAGTACTCCCAGGGCTATAGCGACGTCGACAACGAATGATACTGGGGCTTGTGTCTGGGTTACGAGGCGACGACGTCTCGCTTACGTTTGGGACGATCAAATGCATGCGGATCTTCAGCTAGGATCCTCGTACGATACGCTTTGATAATCTTGTGGCACGATGTTGCCACGTCTCCAAATACCAAAACTAGACGGTTTACCTTTCACGAGAAAGTGGTATTGGAAATTAGTCGGCGAGGCTTTACCAAGGCCACGCTTATGACTTTCAATAGCTTCAATAGCATACAGGCCGATGTGCACGGTGAGTACAGAGCCGTCTAAGTCAGGTAGCGGCAACGTTGTTCTCACAAGGAACTCGTCCAGTGCTGTAAAATCCGGTACTGAGTTAGACGCGTCATTATGGTATGCCTTCATTCGACCAAAATGAACTGATGTTTCCGCAAGTTCGCCATCTCTCGCACCACGATAAATTACGGGTGATAGTTGGGAACGAACAGTAAATAGACCACGCCAGGGACTAATAAGTTTGGGGTTCGGTCAATCAGCAACGGTATAGGGGCGGTGTACGAACACCTGATCTCCCTGCTGATATTGCGGAAAGGACAATTTCTCGTTAGTTTCGGTCTGCTTGTCGGTACGTTCCTGTAAATTGCGACGAGCAATTTCGTAAGCGAGTTGCAGGTTTTCAATGGTACGACGGGAGTATTCCAATCGTGTTCCAGAACCAGACGTACACGGGACGCCGAGAATAATGTCAACGGTTGACGAAGCTCTACGGCCGAACATTAAAAAATGTGGGGTGTCTTCGAGCGTTTTGTTATAGGCTGTGTTGTGCGCGAGCTGAATAAACGGTAGTAATTCTGCCCAATTGTCGTATTTAACGTTTACGTACATCGCCAACATGTTGTGCAAGGTACTACGCACACGCCCTAAGACGGGGTTGCTTTGTGGGCGGTACGCTGACGTGCGCGTCTTTTTGAACCCATACCTGTATACGGCTTGCAACTCCTTGACAAGTTCATTCTCAAACTCGCTACCTTGGTCCGAATGCAAAGTTTCCGGAGCAGAGACAACGGAGAACGCGTGTTCTCTCGAAGAACTCGGGCGATTGTGGCGGTTGATTAGTCACTATTCGAGACCATCACGAGAAAATGAGTCATGTGGTCAATCACGGACATGATGTACTTCGAGTAATTCGACGACGATTTTACTCGATCAGGCCAGGGTGTACACATGAAACGGACGGAAAAAAGACGATGCTCAACATGTACGTCAGAGGACAGTAATACGTCTTGCAATGTTGGTTCGAAAAATAGCATCGAATTGCGTGGTTTCATCTTTGTACATAGACAGCCACTGAACCACGGTCTCGGGTTTAATGAGCGTAGCTTTCGAAGCTAGATGACCACCGAACGCTGGTAGATCACGGTACGGGTCATTCCCGGAGAGTGGTGGGTGCACGAATTGGTCACCGAACGAACTGCTCTCTTGCAGATATATACGCATATAACGATTGGAATAGTGCGGTTTCGTTCAAACGGTTTGTGGCTCATCGAGTACTAGATTTAATCGTTGGAAACGGGAACGGTAACTACTGTTTTCACCTATTTGATGTACCGATCGAACTCAACACATTGTTCTTCCAGAAACATTCTGGGTTCATCAACGAAAACACGGAAACAGCGACAACGCTGAATGCGTAACAGCGACAGCGCTGTATTAGAAACCACGGAAACAGCGACAACACTGTGTGCGGAACAGCGACAACGCTGTATGATGAACAGCGACAACGCTGTTGGAGGAACAGCAACGATGCTGTAAAATTGAAAGCGAAAACGCTGTATGATGAACAGCGACAACGCTGTTGGAGGAACAGCAACGATGCTGTAAGATTAACAGCGACAACGCTGTATGCGGAACAGCGACAACGCTGTTTGAGGAACAGCAACAATGCTGTAATAAAAGAGGAACAGCGACAACGCTGTATGAGCAACGGCGACAACGCTGTTTGAGGAACAGCAACGATGCTGTAAGAAGAACAGCGACAACACTGTTTGAGAAGCAGCGACGACGCTGTATCAGCGAATATTTCGCTCTACGAGGATTGAGAGGAGCCCTGAAAGGTGCGTGGCTAGCCAAACGGTAGTCTTTCCCTCAGACGCTGCGGGAATACAACTTACGGCCACCACTCCAAGCAAACGTTAATTCTCCACTACGTCAAACGCTCGGTATTATGTATAGCGAAACAAAAAAAACAAGATTCCCTTTTATATATGCTGAACGGTAAAGTTGGAAGTCTGAAGAACGATACTCCAACGATTTAGCATACTAAAAATATACATGTCTAATTGTGATATGGATGGGTCAGGAGGTTGATGATCAACAATCATCGCAACGTCCTTCTCAATAGAGTACGCTCGCCATTAATAATAAGCGAGTGCGACAACGGTTTGATATCACTACATGTATGTACGATACCTGACTCTAGTAATAATAAAGATCTTGAACACGGAAGCCACCATCAGTAAACGCTTGATGTGGGCAAACGCGTATTTTGCGCGTGGTCCAGGCTTTGTAATATGTGTCCGGGCAGCAACATCCTTATGTACCGGCGAGTTCAGCGAGCGGTGCGGTTACTTCGGCGAACTTTGACAACGAACCGATGTAAGACATTTACCACGCATAAAAAAAAAAAAAATCTTTGGTGCAAATGGGGTTGGACAGCTTTTCGAGTGCTTGCCACGATTCCCCCAACTGGTATACTCATCGAGCAGAATTTACGTGGACTAAATATACAACCGATTTAGGACCATCCGCTAATCTCGACGGGGGCTACTAGTTGTTTGCCGAGCTACGAACACGGTCGTCAAAGATTGAAACTTTCGCGTTGTGGACAAATACGGGAGTTGCCCACGACAATTAGCATCTCGACAACATGACTCAACGATATTTGTGCCATTTTGTGAAGACTCACAGATCATTCATTACTACGAAACCACACGGTGCAAATGTGTAGTAGTAGAGTGCTTGCCACAAAGATGTAGTAGAGTGCTTGCCACAAAGATGTGGTAGAATAGCTGTGATCGGGGGGAACGACAACGTGCAAGTAAGCGCTCTATACAACAGTCGCGCTGATGGAACTGGGCACCGCCGACCATGGCAATGTTGTACTCGAGAAAACGGGGGGAGGGGAATACTATTCCGGCCGTGACAAACTTGCCAAACTCCGCTCGAGACAACGAAAAGAAAACCGAGATAATAGAGTGTCTGCGCAAAAGAAAGAATATTACGAATTTTGCTTATCTATTCCCCCGTTACCGACGACTAATCAAATATCCTAATCAAATTTGCATAAAAATGACGAAGTTATGCATTTTTAGATAGCATATTATACTAGAGCCATATTTGTATGATATGAGATTCGACCGCTGCATTCTGTAGGCCGAAAACTCTCCGGACGCTTTGGATTGGCCAAGCTTGCCCCGAGAGTGGCCTCGGACCCTCGGACCATGTGTCTGCTACCGGCGGAGTTTTGCGAGAAGAATTGCTGCCGCTGATGCTGCATGCCTTTGCTGCCTGCTGCTGCAGAAGCAGTTAGATACTATTAGGTAGGTGCTGCTGCTGCTGCTGTACGTCACCGACTACTGCTGCTACTACTGCATATAGTGTGCTGCCGCTGCTGCAGAAGCAGATAGATACTATTAGGTAGGTGCTGCTGCTGCTGCTGTACGTCACCGACTACTGCTGCTACTACTGCATATCGTGTGCTGCTCCTGCTGCTGCAAGTAAGTGCTGTTGTTGCTGGAAACACTGCGGCAATAAGCAAGCACATGCGGTGAGCAGGCGCTGCTGCAAAAAAAAGCGCTGCTGCAAGCGAGCGCTGCTGCACACAAGCAAGGTCTGCTGCAAGCAAGCGCTGCTGCGAGCAAGCGCTGCTGGAAGCGAGAGAGCTGCCTCAAGCAAGCGCTGCTGCAAGAAGAGCTGTCGCAGGCGCTGCTGGTGCTGCAAGCACGTGCACCCTTGCCGCCACGCCCCTGATCTTCGACCCCTTTTCGGCCAGAAAGGACGACGAAGAAGGAGGGCGATCTTCTCGTTGTGGCGGGGTTGCTTGCACAGCGAGTGTCGAGGAGCGCAAGATAGATCACACTTCTGCCTGTTAGTGCTTGCTGCTGCTTACTGCTCACTGCTGCTGCTGCTGCTGCTGCTGCTGCTGCTGCAGGTGGGTACTCCTGCTGCTTGGACGACTTCTTGTGTTCGGCTCGGTTGGTACAAAAAAAAGTGCTGCCGTTGCCGCAAGTGTTTTTTTTTTTCAAACATAAGAATCCAATATTTAGCTGTTTTTCGTCTACGATTATGCGCATGCCGAAAGGCTTTCGATTATGATTACCTTTCCGACGGAAATCCTTCATAAACAAAAATATTTTGCGCAGACACTCTAATATTTGCGCAGATATCTTAAGTTAGTTGCTGACTATTGATCATCAAGAACGTGGAGTCAACAAGTACTTTAGACAACGGTGCTACGATTTCAGCACACACAGCCGCAATTATTCCGGTCGGTGTTATGGATGATTCTGCTGCTTTGACAGCAATCTGCACGTGCAGTTGAGCTGGAGACGCTACCGAAACACTTGACGACGAATTTGACAATCTCTGCACCTATACACGTATGTACAGGGTAAGATACTCGGAAGATGGATTAGCTATTGATATAGCAACCAAACCATCTATAATTATTGCTAGCCATGTGAAAACGATGCGAGTTACGATAGCTCGCTCTTCGCAGAACATCTCATTTTCTGAGAGCACTCACAGTTGAAATGACCGCATCATGATACTTGTAACGGCTTTACATATATATGTAACGTGCCAACGATGGCTGCGCCACAAATCATCATAATTTCGCAAACTTTCGGCATGTTGTACATACTTCAGCACGTGTTTCCATGCGCTGCTGAAAGTGAGACGACTGGTGCTGTACGGCGAGGAATATCGCCTAATGTAACGGATAATGACATAATATGCCACGACTTCAAGCGTCCAACGATTTACGGCACGCAACGAAGTGCACATTGGTGGGCCACGGAGCCTTTATGTCATGCATCCAACGTGTACCGCACAAGCTACTTACTTGTACGTACGAGTACTGTTGTACAGGTAAATATGACTGTGAGTCAGTCTGATAGACTACCTCCTATATTCGGCCAACGACGAGTTTTATACTGCTGTATTAACTCACTGTCGAACTAGTGGTAGTGGTCCCTCAATCCATACAGCAGTAGTGTAAGTACTACGTAGTACTCTGTAGTGAAAATACCATTGCCAAAATGCAGTGAGATTGCGACATACAATATCGTTCTGCGGTACTGCTTTTTTAACTGTATGAGGGTTTCTTTGCTCTTTCTGTCGACCAAATCAAACAGGATGGAAATCCGCGAACATATTTATGCGATATGCAATTGAATGGCGTCATTAATTTCCAAAGAACCAAAGAAAATCGTAAAAATACGAGACGAAACGGAAAAAAATAAAAACTTTAATCGACCACCAGGTAGACTGACTGTATGATGAGTACCACGCGTACACGAGTACGTACGAGTACCTGAACGAGAGTCAATTAATAGCGATGGTGCCGAGTATGGAATGCGCCTATGACATCATGCTGTTGCATGGGGACCGAGTCGAGCTGAATGGTACACACGAATACCATTTATCAAGCAAGACGGCTGCCCGATATTTCGTACTGACCTTGTACGTTCGGTCGCGCCTACGCGACAAGCTCCTCTTCGCGGCATTCCGTTTTATTTTTATTTAGTCGTTTATGTGTGCAACAACCACGAACTCTCCAACTGGCAGAATAAGAGTTGTTTGCTCAACTTTGGCCAGACAGGTCAACGTACGAAATATGACCTCTCCATGGGATAGAAAAGGGCACAAACAGCTAGACACCCCACGAAGATCTGCCAAAGAAGTGGCGATTACCTGTGCTGCCCCCCCCGTACGAAGGGGAGAGAGCACGTCGGCAGTTGTACTCACGGTGACGAATACATCCACTACGCTGCTGCGGCCCAGCAACAGCACACAAAACAATGATACGTAACGATTGTACCAACTCTACCTGTGCTTCAAAGTCTTGTGTGTTGTGTTCCCTTGTATGATGCATACAATAAGTGGAAAATTACGAAATTACCACAACAGAACAACAAGAAGGAACAGAAGAGATTTTACCAGTCCAACGAACCAATGGTATGTACCCGCCTAACGATGGCAGAGCGCTGTTATTGGTGCATGAAACTAGGACGGTGTTTCGTCGGTGGTTATACGAAGAACCAGCGCTTATGCTACGTAGCGTTAGCGCTCCAGGTGGGTTCACAGAAGACTCTGCAGACAAACACCTACCGTGAAATCGACAAAACGAAAATATCTGTTGGCAGATAGACATAACGAACCGAACGTGTTTGTTTCACTGATACGTACAGCGGAAGAAACAAACAACAGTAGTATACGATAGATCTACTCGCCGCCGAAGGCTTACCAACGCGGCTTGAGCATACCGTATACCAGAAGACGGGTAGAACCACGGCCCATAGCGATTGAAGAGCGTTCTTCGCTTGTCAACGATGATCGTGGCGAAGGGCGCCTTCCATAGATCGCAACGATGAAAGGGGTATAGTTTACTCAGTCTACGAAACACTGACTCGTGTCCTCTTTGATTTTTTCTTTCGTGTTTTCTTCGTACGATGTAAAGAAAAATACCGAACCTCTTGTGTGTTTTCACGAGAAAACAAGAACTGCCACAGGCGCGAGCCTTCGTCGACTCCAAATGTGGGGAGGACCCCCAGGTTCGACTCGACATCTGTGGCACTTCCCTTTCTTAGAGGGTGTAGCGTGTAGGACACGCCAGGTTTTGGTGTAGGATCGGTACGGACGATCTCACGAACAACCATCAACGATGATGGAAGAGGAAGAGAGAGTGTGTGCGAGGCACGGGCCTTGCATTCCAATCCGCAGTGACTACTTGTCACGGGACAATGTCACTGCTGACGACATCTCTGCTGACGACAACAAATAGTCATGGAATATGGATGACCACAGTCGTACAATGGGATATACGGATATCCACGACCTCGGCGAATGGTGGGACCTCCGCGGGACAATACCCATGCGACGGTCTGGTCGAGAACCTGGAACCCACATATGTCGCCAATTGATTGCGGTTGCATGTACACGAAACGACGGAATACCCACTCCGAAGGAAAGCCTTTTGTATTTTTTTTTTTTTCTGTTTTTCCAACAGAAAGTGTTTTCTGGTTGAAGTTCGGCATAATTAATTTGAACACGAAAAATCTGCATCTGAAAATATTTGTCCAACAGAAGGCGCTTCTTTCTCGCCACCACTACTTGCTTGTACTGATATATGTACGACATCTATATACAGCAGCAGTGTTTCTCCAGCAACAACAACAGCAGCAGCAGCAGTAGCAGTGGGCCGCACGAGGCCAGGGTCAGCGTCGCTGTACGCTCGGCGGCTCGGCTTGTCAATCTAACCCTTGAACCCTTTGTACACATCTACAGCAGCAGCAGTGTTTCTCCAGCAACAAAACAGCAGCAGCAGTATAGCAGTAGGCCACACGACGCCAGGGTCAGCGTCGCTGTACGCTCGGCTTGTCAATCTAAACCCTTGAACCCTTTGTACGCGTAATCGATTTTGTCCTGTGTTGGTTTTGAACTCGAAATTCGGCATAATAATTTCAAGACGAAAAATCTGCACTCGACCTGCTCTGTCCAAGAGAGAACTTCTCGTAGCAGGTAGCAGGTGCCACCGCTACTACTGATGATGTACGGCATCTCCAGTAGAGTTTCTCCAGCAGCAAATACAGCAGCAGCAGTAGGACACACGAGGCCAAGTCAGAGTCGCTGTACGCTCGGCTTGTGTGTGAACCCTTCGTACATGTGTTTCCTTCCGAACTCATAGTTGAAGACGAAAAATCTACAATCTGACGTGTGTCCAGCAGAGCTTCTTCTAGCAGTGCCACCACTACTGCTACTGCTGTACAACAACCATTATACAGCAGATACTCTCCTGCTTCTCAGTCCCCTCATCAGCAGGAGGGTGGGCCTGCAGCATGTCTCGGGGACATGGCCCGAACGCTCGTTGCTGTGGACAGGCACAGTCTGCCTACCTACGAGTACTCATAGAGCTAGCTGGGTTTCAAAATGTAATGTGTTGTTGGTTCTGTGTTTTTCAACATGGCCCAGCACCAACATGTGCCTACACAGGTTGCCACACCTTGCTCGAGCTACTGTGGACGACTTACCACCGCACCAGCACCAGGAGGTCCCTTTTGTGTGTGCGCGTCCACAGAGCCCGCCGGGACTGGAATTGGTGCGGTGTGCGTCGAGGGCGGTGGTCAAACGTTGCCCAAAAAACTGTTTAATCACACACACACACCCACACACACACACATACAGAAAAACTCAAAACGAGGCACCCCACGCTCGTATCCGAGCCGCTATGAAGAGGTTTTTTTTTCTTGGAAAATTCCAAGAAAAAAAAGGCTCGCCCGCTTTTCGCGCGCTTCGCGCGCCTCATTATAATATTCGTACTCGTATGAAACCCTGCACACTTGTTTAGACTGTAGAAGTAGCATCTGCACCCACCCATCATTTTAACGTGAAGAACACACACAACATATTTTTGAGGACAGACTATATTATACTGCTGTTCGCGGAATTAGTGTGTGGGATCATTACTACAATAATAATATATAATAGCAGGGTATCGGTAAGAGTGGAGATATATTGATCCAGCTGACTCGCGGCGATGAATCCGTAAATAATAAGTACGTATAAGTTGCGCGAGGTCGAGGTTGCGCCATAATTTGTGACCAGCTGAGTAAGAAGGTGCAGCACATACATACATACTGGTACTACAATACAAGGCGTTTCGCTCCGCGGGCGGCCTACGCCGCCCGCTACGCTCGCTGAGGAAGGAAACATCAAATTATGCGAAGCGGACAGAGGTCTATGAATGATATTGTTTTTATTATGGCCCCTGTAATTAGCTGCCAACTGGCGACTTGTTAATGCCAAGAGTCCCGCCGCCATTGCTTCAGGAGAAAACAGCTCGGACGCCACATATGCTTCGCGTCGCGGGCGGTTTTCCGCTACGCTCGCTCACACGTCGTACATACGTACATACCCCAGGTAGGGTACTTATTTTCTTCTTTCGACATGCTCTGTGTCTGTGTACTCGTCGTATGTACGAAAGATAAAGTTTAAGCACAGAACGGCACAGCAACACAGCAAAAACAATGAAAATGAAACCGAAAAAATCTAAAAGAAAAAAATCCCCGTCCCCTTTCGTGTAATAATTTACTACTTTAGTGGAGTACCTTACACCAGTCTAAACAAGAAAAAAATGAAAAAAAGAAAAAATCTTACAGCAGAGCTTCTCTCTCAGCCTCGTATGCCGCCCGCCCCTCTCGCGATCATCTCGCCACCGATTCAGTCCGGGTAAAGCTTCCCCCCCTCTCTTCCACAGTGAGCCCCGTCGCCCGCCTCGCGTGAAGCCCGGTGCTCACCGTGGACCTCGACGCAAGCTAGACAATGTTGGTGCTCATTCGGCGTACCTCCCTCTTGTGACTCTCAGCCCGGTCGCGAAAATAAGCACCGCTTGAATATTATCTTACAATCCCGAACGAACCTTAAATAGTCGTACGTACTCTATCCAAAATCACAAATGGAGGCCAGACAGAGCCTATTGATGCATCCCTCGTGTCTCGAGGCACACGCGACGCCTAGGCACGAAAGCGGCGACCGCGCTCCTTGCAACTCTCCCTCTACTCGCCAGCATCCGCTGACACCCGCGACGTTGCCGGGTTCGCCCGCGCAACCGTGCTCGGAGTACACGCACGCACACGAAACGAAAGAAGAAAAAAGGAAAGAAGGGCTGAAAGTACGACGAGAAATGGAAAAAACAAAGACTCGCTGGAACGGTCCGGCAAGTAATGAACGGAGGCGATTCCCAAGTGGGAGCTCTGAGAGGCCAGGGGTGTACCAACCGAGCACGCTCAGAGATCGAGATCTAAGTACGTATATCTATATACATATGTTCCCCCAAAATAAACGTTTCTTGGTGCTCAGGGTATAATATCAAGGTTTCACAGGTACATGTTCGAGAACATATCATAGTCCGAGTACTGAGAGTATTGGAGTACTGGCGGCAAAACTACTGCGAGTACTGAGAAGGCCCAAATACTGAGAGTAATGAGAGTGTGAGCAGTACCGAACCCCGAGAATACAGGTTGCTTAATGTATGTACCCGCAGTAGTATCGAAACACGAAATAAATACTTGGGGTGAAGGCAATACATGTGCAGTACAGAACCTCGAGATACCGAGAGCATTCGCCGTCATGCATAATATTATATCGAAAATTTACTGGCAGACTGCTCTGAGTGCTCAAGTTGTCTCCAGCGAAAGTAGTTTGCTTTAACTCCCACTCGTGTGGGACTATCTGGGTGTGTTTTGTGCCGAACGCTGGGCCTGAGACTTGTGGACACGGTGCACAAACGGTTGAAGTGTACTTCATACTCGAAGTATACTGGGCATATTGAGGGTATTTCACGTCTGCGAGTACTGAGTCTCGCAGAAGAAGCAGCAGTACGAACACTACCACCGGACGAAATACTGCTATAGACAACTACTTTACCGGTATACTTGTAGTACCCGCCGTACGGAAGCCCGAAGAAAATGTACGCAGTAGTATCTACAGAACCTCAAAATACTGCGAGTACTCGCAGTATCTCGAGTACAAAACCCCCGAAATACTGCGAGTGTACGAAGTACCTACGGTAATAATAGCATCAGTATCTTCTCGAACATACTTTGCTTTACTCCCAAGTATTTGGAATAGCTGTGAAATGTTGAGGTATGAATGCACGCCACTCGCAAGCGCGCCCAAACTCTTTAATTTGGGCTAAACACACAAGTAACATGCACTCTTAGACTGACATATTATACGTCCAGATAAGCAAGGTGTGGACGAATGTATTATTTTTATTACTGCCGTAGTACTCTGTTGTAGTCCTGGTACAAAAATAGTCAAAAGTGAAACAAAAAAAAAAAAACGTGGATGGTGCGAGTCGAACCTCGGAAACGAAAATGATATATATCCAGCGCAGTGTAAACGTGTACGCTAGAACACAGTGAGTGGTCGTACAACTGGCTTGTCGTGTTTTTGACGCAATTATCAGAAACACTTTGCACGATCTCCTACAATACAGCAGTAGAGTAGCTTGTACAGGTACGACTGCATATTCATCAGTGGTTTTGTAAAATACAACGCGAGGAACGTACGTGTACTGATCCCCTTTCAGCTGGCTCTAGGATCTATCGGCCAGCAGTGTAGGACACACTGCAATCAGAACTACTGCTGCTGTAGTACTGCTATAAGTATATTTTGTACGAACGCTGCTGTACAAATGGGCCGCAGTACGATCATCCACACGCGCAAGGTGTGCCCACTGCTGCTGCTGGGCAGCAGGGTTGGTTGTGGTTCTGTAGGAAACTGGAGGTAAGCACGCTCTGTGCACTGCTGTGGGTATTGTTCTCTAGGCGGTGGTATGTGCTCCTTGCAACAACCCAAAAAAAATGTACAGGGATGTTGTACGTCATCCTGGGTACATAAGGATAAAAAAACAGACCGTGGAATGCGGATGGCAGGCTCCAACAAACTCAACCAACCCCAGCAACACTGCGCACATGGGCGTGCCGAACACGCACGGCGTGTAGGCGGCAGCGTTGGAACGATGGGATCTGTGCATGTTGTCTGTTGTGTACCTGGTATATGCCTGAGCTGTGTGCTCACAGCTCATTCATGAGAGCCGGGGGGAGAAAACAGAGAGCTTGACAATGTACCGATACGTACGTACAAAATAAGGCCTCTTTACTGAAACCAGGGAAATCGTCTTATCCACTCCCGCCGGAAAAAACAAATTGAGCGCCTGCCACGCGCTTCAGAGTGCACGGATTGCGCCGAGACCTAGACCGATGTGTCCGGCAGGGCTTCCCGTGTCCGTGCACTTGCTGTTTTGCCTAAAAGTGCTCGTGCGAAGAGAAAAGTTAGCAAAAGTACGAAAATTTGACAAATATACGTATACATACATGTTCCCCCAAAATAAATGTTTCTTGGTGCTCACGGTAACATCATTCACAGATAAATGCTCGAGAACAAATCGTGGTCCGAGCACTGAGAGTATTGGAGTACTGGCGGCAAAAATATTGCCAGCACTGAGTGGGCCCAAATACTGAGAGTAATGAGATGTGAGCAGTACCGAACCCCGATAATACAGGAAAGGATGTGCCCGCAGTAGTAGTGTCGAAACACGAAATACTTGGAGTAAAGGCAATATGCGCAGTAGTACAGAACCTCGAGATACTGAGAGTATTTCGCAGTACATGCATGATACATATTCCTCGCAAATGCATATCTCGAAATACTGCCAGACTGCTTCAAGTACTCAAATCGTCTCCAGCGAAAGTGGTTTGCTCCAACTCCCACTCGTGTGGGACTATCTGGGTGTGTTTGGTGCCGAACGCTGGGCCTGAGAATTGTCGACGCGGTGCACAGACGGTTGAAGTATACATCATACTCGAAGTATACTGGGCATATTGAGGGTATTTCATTACTGCGAGTACTGAGTCTCGCAGAAGAAACAGCAGCACGAACACTACCAACGGACGAAATACTGCTGCTACTGTAGACTAGAATACTTGCAGTACCCGCGGTACTTAACCCCGGGACACTTGAAGCACAACAGGGTTGAAGCACAACAGGGGGTATCCACGCCAGCAGCAGTAGCGAACCCCGTATTAGTGCGAGCCCGAAAGAATACGAAGTAGTATCGACAGAACCTGACAATACTGCGAGTACTTGCAGTATATGTCTCGAGTACAAAACCCCCGAAATACTGCGAGTGTACGAAGTACCTACGATAATAATCAGTATTTTCTCGAGCATACTTTGCTTTACTCCCAACTATTGCGATTGGGAGTAGCTGTGAAATGTTGACGTGTGAACGCACGCCACACGTAAGCAGGCCCAAACTCTTGACCTTGGGTAAAAACACACAACAAGTAACTTGCGTATCATTTTTTTTTTTTTTTATTATTATTATTTGCCTTCTGACAATGTGCAGGGCGTTATTCATTCAACATGAAAAAACTAACATAATTCGTCGAACACCCTCAATTTTATCCAACCTTTTCTCCTTCCTTGCGTATACTCAATTGAATACGCTCTACCTTTTACCGATATATTTTCACTGACTATGTATATATACGCCCTGCGTCCTACTCCGTGGCATGTGCGCGCGTGACGCGTGGTGACATCCGTCGCTTCGCAGCAGGGGCACCTCGTCGCTATGGGCTCCTCCATTCCCAGAAAGCGCCGTCCCATAGCCACGAACTCCGAAGCCGGTATGATTCGTGCCGTGTCCACAGGCCTTGCCCTCAAACAGGCGACAGCACCTGGTCCCGATAGGCTCCGTTGCCGAGCCTTGGCAAGATCTCTGGTTTCGATTCCCCCGAACACGTCGTTCCGACTCGACGGGCCTGCTGCCTCGGGGAGCTGGTCCAGAGACGCAACGTACCGTTGGTACCGTACCCGGTTTACCTGCTGCCCCAGCTTGTGCTGCGCTTTGTGGGAGCTGATTGTTTGGGCTTCATGTGCTGGCAATGCCTCCATATCAGACTGCTCTGAGACACCTCCCTCGTTCGCGCGCGAAACGCCCTGTTCCGCCAGCTTTCCGGGACCACGTTCGCCATTGCCTCCTCCGATACCCCATGCCATGGATGTCACGGAGGTCCCTGACGCTACTCCATATGCGGCGAACGAGGTCCGAATTGGGCAACTCCCTTCGGACTTTTCCCCCCAATGGGCCGGAGAGGTCAGCAAGGACCTCTGGCACCGTCGCCACTAAGCTCCCAATGGACGCTGACATTCTCCTTGATTCAGCCGATGACAGTCCAAACCCCCCGGCCCCTGTGGAGAGGCTCGCCTGCGCTTTCTGGTGGGGCTGTAGCGTCAACCGGTTCGCCGGGCATCCGTCCGCAAAGAACGGCGATTCGTCCGTTATCCCTGGAAGCTCGAGAAGGCGCTCGAGCATCCATATTGCGCTATTGTCTGCCCGCTGACACGCGGGTAGTGACAGCTCCGGGTCCATTACCCGCTCAATGTAGGAGGTCCGCTTCACCATTGAACTGGTGGCGATGAGGTTCGCCGACTGTTTGTCCGGCATACGCGGCAGGATGCGCGCGAGTTGCTCTGCTCCCCCATCTCGGACTATCTCGACGGCGCTGTTCACCGCGAACGCATCAGTGCCTATGGGCACGCCAACCACCTTTACCCCACCCCCTTCCGCGATGCGGACACCTATGCCCCCCACACGTGCTATCTCTTCCGACGTCGGCACATGCCCTTTTGGAGGCAAAGCGACCGTCTTGCTGGGGTTAATTGCAACGCCTATTTCGCACAGCTCGTGCTGGAGAAAGGGCACTACTCTCACCGTGTCCGGCGTAATCTCTGATATACCGATGCTGATGTCATCAAGGTAGGCAAAGGCTTCAACACCCCGGAGTTCAAACTCCTCACGGACCCGTTTGAGTATTGGCAGCAGTGGCATGCAGAACAGCGCCGGGCCCATGGCATCCCCTTGCTGCACTCCACTGGAGCAGTCAATTTTACGCCGCTCCCCCGAGTCCATCTGGAAGAACGTAGTGGGGGGCCTCTCGCCGTAGCATTTAGCAATGAACGGCGTGAGCGCGGGCACGCAAGTGGCCGCCTCGGCAAGTACTGCCGTCTGCTTTACAGCGTTGAAGGCGTTGGAACAGTCGGTTACGATGAGCCAGTTTCTTGCCTCATGGTGCACCCGGGCGCGTAGAGCTACCTGCTCCACCCCCCCCCTCGAACCCCCCCTACCCCAAACTGTCTTGCCTCACGATTAATCTCTTCCAGCCGTGGCCGCCACTGCCGCATAGTCCCGGCTGCTAGAAGACGTCTCCATGTCATACCTACACATACGGGGCGACATTTTCCCCCCAAGGCAGTGAGGTTGGACTGCAAGAAGAGCTGCCAGAATTCCGGCGGGAATGTACCGGGGTCGTCGAAGATCCGCCTCCAAAAGGCCTCGATGCTAGCTCCAAACTTCTCGCGACCGAAGCCGGTCCTGATGACCGACTGCAGGTGTGAGAAGCGTAGACCGTCACTCCCCGCGCCTGATAACGCATTTCGTGAGTTGATGACGTCGAGGGCCACCTGCGAATCGAACTCTTGCTCTGGACGCCAGTTGGGAACACTTCCTTCCTCCGGTTCCGTGGAGCTTGCTGCCACCGCGGCCGCTGCCGACTCGGAGATGGAGGCACGATCTTCCCCCGGGAATTTGGCTTTCACCCGCTCCCATGTCACCTCGTTGCCGGGCGCTCGCGCTTCCGCGAGAAGACAGCGTGCTGCTACTGACACCCCGCCCGAGTGGTGACAGGCTGACGACGCTCTCTCGTACCTAGCCGCGTCTGTGGCTTCGTAGGTTGGGCCCCTAAACCGTGACGATGCTCGGCTGGTGTACTCCATCAACCACGGGAGAATAAGCGCGATGTCACCACGTTCGACGGACGTGAATCTCTCGCGTCGCTTCACGCGGCTGTCCTGCGAGTGTAGCAGTGCTGGCACGATGTACCATAGCTTAATGGCCCTCAGGAGCGACCTCGGCGTCTCTGAGTGTCTGTTTGGCCAATGCGCTCCGAGGGCGTGGTTCAGGAGACCGAGCACGTGGGTGAGAAGCTTGGCGTGGACAGTAGCTAGCCCCGGCTGTACCTTAACCACGGTGATGAAACGTTGTTGGAGCTGTTCAAGAGAAACATCATCTAGTGGCCCTGCTATTCCTAACGAATCCTGGTCCCACGGGTAGCAAAGCTCTTCCCTCCGTTCATCGTAGTTGTTGTCCTGCCTTCCTCCAAGTCCTGCGACCGTGACACGGAGTCCAGGATCAGCCTGAACTGCTGCCTCCAGTGATTCCCGTCTCCCATGGCGGGCCATGCACCCTCGTGTAACGCGAATGAGTTGTGCGTGTGACCCACTCCTTCGGATAGCTTCCACCACACACCGCGCGTGCATAACGTGCTGGTTTCCACACGGCAGCCCTACCACTCGGTGCCCCCGAGCGATTGCCGATCGGCATCCTCCGCACATCACGCCGTCTTGACTGGCGCCAATGAATGCACGGAGTCGCCCTACGCTCCCCGATGCTGATCCTCCCCCCTCGCTACCTTCTCCTTCCCTGGGGAGTTCTCTCTCTTCACCACCGCTCCCTCTCGATCCAGGATCCGAACGAAGCTCGCTGCCCCCTCTCGATCCAGGAGTCGAGGGCGACTCGCTGCCTCCTCTCGGTTCAGGGGCCGAGGGCGGCTCACTGCCGTCGGATCGAGGGATTCTTTCCCGGTTCGTGACGGCCCCTCTCCCAGTGCTTGTCGCTCGTGACCCCCTCCCAGACCCCCGCGGTCGTCCCCGTCCGCCTCTTGTGCCACCCGCCTCCCTGGCTGCGCTACCAGGTTCAGAGGGAGTATCTCCAGGTGTTGCTGGGGTGGCGCCGGATGGTGTCATGGGCACCCTCAAGTATCCCGGTGGCGTGACATCCCTGTCTCTGGATGTTTGAAGGTTTTCCATGGCTACTACAGCAGCATTTCCCTGATCTACCTGCCCCCGTATCCGCGAGTCGCCCTCCGACGCCAGAGCTTCTCCTCCCAGCGGTGTCGTTTCTGCCGCCGGAGGCAGAGGCCGCGCAGCACTTGGACAGGGACCTCCAAAGTTTGCCCCCATTCCACCTTGGCCGCCCTCGAGCGAGGGCGATGCGCTTCCAGCTGATCTAGGAGACGTTGCCGCCGCAAATGTTGCAGAGGCGGTACTGGGCCTTGCCTGAGGGATCTCCACTTGTCCCGCTAGCGCGGCATCCCTACCCCCCTCGGTGTGGCGGCTTTCTATGGCACTCCTAGCGGCGCCTCCCTGTTCCACCTGCCCCCTAGTTTGCGGATCGCTTTCCGCCGTCGGGACCGTTTCCTCCGTTGTAGGCACCGCCGCCGTCGGAAAAGGAGTCAAATCGTCCCCTACCCCCAACGCGTTTTGGGCCCGGGGGTCCACTCTGCCGTCGGAAGAGGAGGTAGCGCATCACCTGCTTGCCGCACGTTTAGTACCCCGAGGGTGCACCTGGTCAGGGAGAGGCTGGATGTTGTCCGGGGGGTTCCCACTTGTCCCGCTGACGTAGCGTCCCTGTTTCCCGCGGCCTGACGATTCTCTATGGCATTTCCAGCATTGCCGTCCTGATCGTTATGCCCCCCTGTTGATGGCTCGCTCTCCAGCGCCTGGCCCGTCCCTCCTTGGGTGTCTGCCACTGTCGTCGGAAAAGGAGGCACCACGTCACCTGCCTCCAATGCACTTCGTACCCCGAGGGTCCACCTAGTCAGGCGTTCCTCCCATTCGGCGTGGAGGCCTGCCAGAAACTCCTGGACGTGTGGTGGGATGTAGATCCTCCGGTTTGGGAGTCGGAGCATGATATCCCGTGGTCGGATGGCATGCGCGGCAAAACGCTCACGGTAGTCTGCGGCGGCCGCTTGCCATTCCCTCGTGCGGGGGAAGTCGAGGTACGCCGCTCGAGGCATGCCCAGGGCATCGCTGAACAGGGAGCACAGCAGGAACGAAGAGGTTGGGCTCCTTCCATGGGTTCTCACCATGTGCTCGAACGTGGGATAATGACCAGTCGTCACATAACTGGCCGGTACCAGATGGGTGCCCTCCTCCTCAAGAAGTTCGGCTAACTGCAGGGCACCTCCTACTGCCGGCCACCTTCCCCCCGGCCGAGGTCTGGGAAGATCATAAGTCAACTCTGCCGGATGGGGAGGTCGGGTTCTTACCGGCCATTCAGAGCCACACTCGACGCATGGCTGCGGGTCTGTGTGTCCACATGCGAGGCGTTCCGCACGATCCAGCATGCAGCCGGCGTGTACCAACTGTCTGTTGTCATGGTCACAAGTGATGGTTGTCCACAGATGATCGACCTCTGGATTCCTGTCTGAGTTTTGTATGTCCTCACCGCAATAGGCACATATGCCTGCTAGCGCGGTGTCGCTTGTGGTCTCACGACTCTCTGTTGAACCTGGAGCGGCGCCTCTCTCTTCAGGCTGCCCCCTTGCTAACCGGTTGTCCCCCTGCGCTGAGTCCACTCGCTCCGGTGGGGCCGCCACCGCCGTCGGGAAAGGAGGCAGTGCGTCACCTGCCTCCAGCGCCCTTTGGACACCGAGGGTCCACCTCGTCAATCGTTCCTCCCATTCGGCGTCAAGGCCCGCCAAATACTCTTGGACATGAGGTCCAATGTAGAGCCTCCGGTTTGGGAGTCGGAGTAATATGTCCTGGGGTCGGATGCCGTACGCTGCGAACAGCGTCTGATAGTGGGCGGCCGCCTCTTCCCATTCCCTCGTGCGGGGGAAATCGATGTAAGCTTGTTGCGGTAGATCCAGCGCATCGCAGAATAGGGAGCACAGCACGAACGAAGAGGTTGGGCTCCTCCCCAGGGCACTCACCATGTGCTCGAACGTGTTGTGAACCCCGGTCGTCACGTAACTGTCTGACTCCGCGCCGAGGTCACCCCGTTCAAGGAGGGCGGCGAACTGCAGGGCACTACTCACCGCCGCCCACCTCCCCCCCTGCTCGGACATGGGTAGCCCTCTGGCAAGTTCCGCCGGGTGGGGAGGCCTGCTCCCCTCTGGCCACGCAGACTGGCACACTACGCAGGACCTCGGGTCGGCATGTCCTCTCGCGATGCGATCTGCCCGGTCCAGCATGCAGCGTGCATGCACAAACCCTCCGTGGGCGCACGGGATAGGTATTCGCACGTGGCTGCCCCCCGACTCTCCAGCAGAGTCATCTAGAACCTGGCCGCAATAGGTGCACGATGTTTCGACGTCATCTCCCCTCCCTCCTTGCGCTTGTTGGCGGCTTTCGTCCTGGCTTGTGGCCTCCTCCATACCCGAATTCACCGATCGCCATAGGATTTCCAATTGACGCTGTTGATAGGCTCCCCGGTCGGAAACGCGGTCGTACCTCAGATGGATCCTCGGCAGAATTTCCTCGAGGAGGAACGTTCTCCGCCGCGACGGTCCTGTCCCTTCCCGAATGGCCACCCCAAACCGGTCGTCTCCCCTATTGTCTGCCCCCTCTACGCTTTCAACGGCGCATCTTCTGTGGACGAGCTAACTGGAGAAAGAGAACCTCTCGTCGTCTTCCATATTCCTATCGCAGACTCCACATAGCGCATACGGTTGTGGAATCATGCTATGCCAGTCCCAAGAGAGGTTCTCCTCGTCTCGCGCTGTGGTATTCAGTGTCCGATCCACCCTTTCGGGCACAATGTGGGTCCTGCTCCGAAGGCGGTTCTCGGCAACCGTGACCCTGTTCACTAAATCGCGTTCGTCCTGTGTGTCCGCCGACCTGCCAATGGTACGAATCTGTTGCAAGAGGGGGTGTAGGTCCACCTCTTGTTGAACTTCGTGTAGGGCGGGGTTCGGGCACGTGACTAACCGTGCCTCGCCGATGAATCTGGCTCGAGGGATTGCGTCCTCGCAAAAGCCTAGAGCGCAGCGGCGATGCACGTCGCACGAGCAGGACACCTGTACGCGTTCAGCCTCCTCAACCAGTCCATGGCAGATACTACATATCAATCGTTCGCCCCTCTCGCCCCCTGTGATCCTTGTGGATGCCCCCCTTATATCATATTATGCGTTCAGAAAAGCAAGGTGGATGAATGTACTGGTACAAAAAAAGTCAGAGGTGGAAAATAAACCCACACAACTTGTATTACAGCAGTATATCATACTATTACGGGGGTCCATAGTTAATGGGACAAAATTTTTGTTAGTAAAAATAGGTAAATATATAGGTTTTTATGTATACCATAGGTCCTGTTAACTATGGACCCCCGTAATATACACTCAGAAAAGCAAATGTGTGAACGAATGTATGATTTTTAATACTACTGTTGTAGTCCTGGTACAAAAAAAGTCAAAAGTGAAATATAAAAAAAGCGTGGATGGTGCGAGTCGAACCTCGGAAACGAATTTTTTTATCGCGCGCAGTATAAATGTCTAACAGTGCTCGTACAACTGGCACGTCGTGTTTTTACGCAATCTAGAACACTTTGCACGATCTCCTACATCAGTAGAGTGGCTCGTACAGGTGCGACTGCATATACAGCAGTACTGCTGTAGAATGCCACGCGAGGAACGTACGTGTACTGACCCCCTTTCAGGATCTATCGGTCAGCAATGTAGGACACACAGCAATGAGAACTACTGCTGCCGTAAGTATGCTTTGTACGAACGCTGCTGCTGTACGAATAATTTGTGGTACATACAGCAGCAGTACGAACGATTTGTTTTTGCTGTACTCGAGACGACGAATATATCGATCCGGGGATAATGGGTCACACACTGCGGAAGGTACGTGCATCGGCCAAGGAAGATGGCAACAACAACGAACTACAGTAGTAGTACTGAGCTTCCAGCGCGGATCTTCCACATGCGCATAGTACCCTGCCTGCTGCTGCTGTTGGCGCACTGTGCTGAGCACAGCTGGGGCAGTGGCAATGTTGGATCACACACAGCAATAAATAGTTACTGCTGTAGTTCGTGGAGTGGTCAAGTGATCGATCGAATAAACCAACTGGTGTGATAGCCGCAGTACGATCATGCCATACGCGCAAGGTGTGCCCACTGCTGTTGCTGCTGGGCAGCAGGGCAGCTGGGTTGTGGTGCTGTAGGAAGTTGGAGGTAAGCGCGCTCTGTGCACTGCTGTGGGTATTGTTCTCTAGGCGGTGGTCCGTGCTCTGTGCAACACAAAAAATCTGTACATACCTGGTATACGTCATCCTGGGTATATATGGATCAAAAAGTATATGGCAAACGGTCGAATGCGGACGGCAGGCTCCGACAAACGCAGCCAACCACAGCAACACTGCGCATATGGGCGTGCCGCACACGCACGGCGGTTGGGCGGGGGGGGGCGGCAGCGTTGGGACGTTGAGATCTGTGCATGTTGTCTGTTGTGTACCTGGTATATATATGTCTGAGCTGTGTGCTCACAGCTCGTGAGAGCCTATATAGGGGAGAAAACAGACAGCATGAATGACATGTATGTACCGATACGTACGTACAAAGTAAGGCATCTTTACTGAAACCAGGGAAATCGTCTTATCCACTCCCGCCGGAAAAAAAACTTTGATAGCCCGCCACGCGCTTCAGAGTGCACGGATCGCGCCGAGACCTAGACCAATGTGTCCGGCAGGGCTTCCCGTGTCCGTGCACTTAGTGTTTCGCCTAAAAGTGCTCGTGCGAAGAGAAAAGTTAGCAAAAGTACGAAAATTTGACAAACATACGTATACATATACCAGTACTATATATTTGTTTCTTTTTCTTGTTTCTTTTCTCTTTCGAATTGTCTTTGTTTTCGATCCTCCCAACTGCTGTTGCTGCTGCTGCTGCTGCTGCTGTTGCTGCTGCTGTACTGCTGCTGCTGCCACTGATGTACCGATGCCTCTGCGTATGCTTGCCTTGAATATACGTGCAGCTAGCTGTGATCCTGCCGTGAACCACCCACCACCAGGTATTCCCCCCACTGGAACTACACCCGCCCCCCCCACCCCGATTTTTTATTTTTCTCTCCGATTCGCCAAACCCCAGACTGTTCGGACATTCTTCTACTTTTTTTCTCTTTGTTTCGTTTTTGTTTCTCTAGGTCATGGAATGGGTATGTCGTGCATGTCGTACGCAGTATGATGACATGGCATTGCATTGCATACGTGGCAACGTAGTATCTCGATGTCTGTGGCGTAGCTTTGTGACCACATAACTTGTATCTCTCTAGGATTGAAGAATCGGCACGGACACTGGTCGTGCTGGATGTCGACGGGTAGAAAGAACGGTTTAATGTGAAGAAAACAACAACTACAACATATGCCCACTAACTTAGATTTCCGGCATGCGGACATCGGAGATGGCCCAACTACGCTCGTACCAACAGATAACAGGTCGTTCGTACTGTATTCCAAATTGAAACATATTGTATCACATTTTTTCGGCAAGACATTTGTCTCGACTAACTGGACAGGGAGGTAGGTGTGGTTCGCACTTAGGCATTAGCCGGCGTCCCCGGTGGCTTGGTAGGTGGTCCACGTGCCTATCAAAATCAATTTCGTGGGTTCAGGTTTCACCGAGTGCATGCTCGCAGGGACTTTATCTTGCATAAAAATTGACTAGCGGAAAGCGCGAGAGCGTGAGTTAGCTACATTCGATGAAAATCGACGAGGAGTGGAAAGCTGAACCCTGTGCGCGACAAAAAAAAAGGCATGTACCCGGGGGGAGAAGGGCCTGTGACCTCGGCTTGTCCAGAAGATCGCTGAGGGTAAAACCTCCTTCGAGTTAGGCTGGAAAGTAAAAGTGATGACAAAAAATACATATATATATACAAGGCTTTCCTTCGGAGTGGGTATTCCGTCGTTTCGTGTACATAAATCTGCAATTAATTGGCGACAACTCTACTCATATCACAATAGCCCAAAGCCAACCAAACTAAATGTATTTGTGTAAGAAACGGTGAAGGATGTAATAATCGCGTTTATTTATTAATGTAATGTGAAACGTAAGATCAGGTGACGCAAGAGTAAGAATGACATTCGTCTAATAATAAGAATAACATCTTTCATCAGTGTGGGGAGAGAGTGGAGTAGTAGTGCTTGGCATGTGGATGATATACAACATACAGGCTGTTGTTTAAAGGAAGGTTTGGGACAGGAGAGAAAGCAGCAGTGCCGGCAACGAAAACGGTTATGGAAATGTTGTACCTGGTATAGTTGCTGGGCGGCCGTGATTTCGATGTAACCAGCATAGGAGTTTGGATGAGACATGATATGTAAAGTCTTCCAGGATGCTGTAGTAACGAGACGGGATGCCCAGAATGTGGATCTGTTCGCTGTTGAACCCGTTGGATATGTGTAGGAAGAAATAATCGTGATTTTGGGAAATGTGGGAAACAATTTGTTTCCTTTCGTTCGTCCTGGATGGCGACAGTCTGCTTGGCGTACTGCTTCGGAATTCCGCGAAGCCCTGGAGCAGGCGAATTGGAAGGGAGTCTTTTTGCGGTAGATGATGATGTCTCCGTCTTTGATGGTGGAGTCCGTTAGGCGGCAGTTGTAGCACTTGCCACGGACCTGGTCGAAGTGAACATATAGGGTGCGCGGGGCGGGAGTGGCGTGCAGGGAATGGCGGGGGAGGGGGGGAAGGGGGGGGGGGGGGGGAGTTCATTATTTGTACTACTCTTACAGCGGCACAACAGCAGTACGTAATCGCTTGCAATACGACGGCAGCAGCAGCAGCAGAAGCAGCAAGTACGTAATTTCCTTGACGATACAGAAATATGTAGACGCACAAGTGTAGTACAGTACACACACAAATCACGTCCAGCATGATGTACGGCAACAACGCAGCAGCACCACAAAAAAAATCATTGACGATACAGAAATATGTACACACGCACAAGTTTAAGTGTAATAGACACACAAATCATGTCCAGCATGATGTACGGCAACAACGCAGCAGCGCCACAAAACGACCAGGAAACACAATTATCCGAGTACATACAAACATTCAGTGAATATTGCGGCAGCACTAAAAGCAGAGCAGCAGCAGCAGCAGAAGCAGCAACGGATCGCCACAGCGTTGGCAGCAGCAGCGTAGCAACGATATGAAAAGAAGGGAGAAAAAAAGTATGTACCCCTAGGCCGTCCGAAAAGTATTTTTGGTACCTCACTGTAGACCCACCTCCGCATGCTGTACGGCAACAACGCAGCAGCATAGCAACAAAACGAATTACGAGAAAACGTAGTACGTACGCAAAATGCAGGAGCAAAACGACCAAAATATTTTTTTTACGTATCAAAAAAGCCATTTGGGTACAAAAATGGCCAATAAAAACAACAATCCGCGTTGGCAGCAGCAGCATAGCAACGACATGAAAATAAGGAAGAAAAAAAGTATGTACCCTGGTATGCCGCAATCGCAAAACCTACGGAATTTCATTGACGATATCGAAATATGTACACACACAAGTGCAGCATGATGTACGGCAACAACGCAGCAGCACCACAGCAGCAGCATAGCAACGATATAGATGAAAATAACCAAGCCAAAAACGAGAAATTGCAGTACGTACGCAAAATGCAGGAGCAAAACGACAAAAAATATTTTTCCACGTATCAAAAGGAACCATTTGGGTACAAAAACGACCAAGTAAAACAGTAATCCGAGTACATACGAACATTCAGTGGATATTGCGGCAGCATTTGCAGCAGCAGCAGCAGAAGCAGCTACAGCATTAGCAGCAGCAGAAGTTGCAACGAATCGCCGCAGCGTTGGCAGCAGCAGCAGCAGCAGCAGCAGCAGCAGCAGCAGCAGCAGCATAGCAACGATATGAAAATAAGGAAGAAAAAAAGCATGTACCCTGGTATGCCGCCATCGCAAAACCTACGGAATTGACGATCCGAAAATATGTACGCTTCCAGCATGATGCACGGCAACAAAGCAGCAGCACTACATACGGCAGCAGCAAGTGCACAGGAGCAGTAGGTGCACAGCACGGCAACAACGCACCAGCACTACGGCAGCAGCGAGTGCACCGGATAAGCAGGTGCACAGCAGCAGCAGCACTCATGGCGTGGCGCTGACAGCAGCAGCAGCAGCAGCGGCAGCCGAAAACGAGCAAAATGAGTACGTGGGGTCACCAAAACATGTACACACAGAAATCGTGTGCTTCACGTCCCGCAAACAGTTGTGCATGTGCGCGTTCGCGTGCACTGTGTGTAAGAGGAACCGACCCAACGCACGAAGGGGAAAGAACGAGGATGGATGAGTCAAAAAAAAAAAAAAAAACGCTTTGACGTAGGTTTGTATGCAAAAAGGCAATTGAAAACCCTTAAAAGACGTGGCAACATACAGCATGCACAATAGACGTAAGACACTCACCACTGTCAGCAGTCTCGAGGGAGTACGAGACAGTCCCTTCCTTGATCGGGCGAGCACAGAACTCGCAGTCGGTTGCCCTGTCAGGATGATCCCGCCACCACGCACGTGGGATCCTAGCAGGTGGCGAAGGCCACGTTTTTGCCACCAGGCGCGGAGTTCTTGACCAAGTGCTGGTCCGTGCACTGGTCGCAAACAACAGCCGGCACCAGGTCGGTCGTTGTCGTTGCCGCTCTCTTGCCAGAGGGCAAGGACCACGCGCCTCTCGACGAGGGGGAGGTGAGCTTAGGGGGCGTGGAGAAGGGAGAGGCGGGGGTTGCAGCACCAGCAGGTTCGCCACCGACAGCAGCAGCTTGGCCGCCGACAGCTGCACCTATCTATGCCGTTCGTCGAAGGCGAGACGCCTCTTTTAGGCGCCGTGCGAAGAGCTGTCTATTGGTTGGCAGTTTGCGGAAGAAGAAAGAAGAAAAGGTTGTTTGGCTGTTTGGCGAAGAAGAAAGAAGAAAGGTTGTTTGGCTGTTCGGCTGTTTCAAAGAAGGAAGAAAGGTTGTTTGGCTGTTCGGCTGTTTCAAAGAAGAAGGTCTGTTTGCGAAGAGCTGTCTATCAGTCGGTCTGTCTGCCAAGAGCTAGCAAGTGACAACGACCTCAAAAATCGTAATTATAGTTGTATCTATATATATGGTCCGTCTTTACAGTATTATTACTCGATGCAAAAACGGCGCTGGTTTCATGTTATTTATTTATTTATTTATTTTCTTCATCACGTTTACTTTCCAGCCCACTCGTAGGAGGTTTTACCCTCGACGATCTTCTGGACAAGCCGTGGTCACAGGTGTCGTCCCTTCTCCCCCCCGGTACGTGCCTTTAGTTTTTATCGCGCATAGGGTTCAGCATTCCCACTGCTCGTCGATTTTCATCGAATGTAGCCAACTTACGCTTTCGCGCTTTCCGCTCATCAATTTTTTATGCAAGAAAAAGTCCCTATGAGCATGCACTCGGTGAGACTTGAACCCACGAAATTGATCTTGACAGGCACGCGGACCACCTACCAAGCCACCGGGGACGCCGGTCATGTAGGATCTACGCGCTCTCGCGCACATTCATCTCACCAGGAAAGGTCAGTATTTGTGGTCAACGCATCCAAGCCCGAGCCTAGCCCGCACAAAGGTTGCAATATTTGAACAGCCTACTCCCCTGAACCTGCGTGCTACTAGAAGAGTGAAATTTTATGGAGCTCGTAATGGGATACCTCTCGCGTTTTGTGTTGCTGTTCAGCGGGCCCATGAGACGGTTTATTGTTTAATGAACTACCAGGGTACATACGTTCGTGCCTGGCAACAGGGGTGGTTGTCATTCGGGTACCGCCGGAATATTTGTGACCAGATGAAGATACAGGGCTGCCTTCACTGGGCCGCTGGCGGTTAAAAATACACAGCGAGCGGTACTGCTGATAGGAGTGCCTAGTGGATACTGTTTTTCGCAATTTAGAATCGTCCTATATGTATGTCTGGTTCCCTTAACGTTGCGTTGCCTCACGCAACAGATCTCAGTGATACCGGTACCTTTTCTGGGTAATTGCCATGTTACCGAATGCGGGCGAGATACAGATGATTATTTGAAGCGTGTAGTATTCGGCATCGCCACGGCGATGGGCGAGTCGACGCACTTACTCACATGATGCGTGATCTTCATATTAATAGTCGACTATTCCTACGTACCTGGTACCACGTCTTTTCCCGACACCCGTCTTGATGCAAACAACCAGAAAACTGTCAAATTGCGGGGGATTCTGTCCTACTCATCAGTGTGACATACGAGGTACACTTCGGCAGGGTAACGGTGATACTACACACTACAGCAGCAAGACCATGTCTAAGCCCCTTCGAAACGAAACTGTTCACATCGTCCTGTCGTTGTGTCCGCGTAGGGCTTTATACATACATCTGCTTCGGTCCTTGATTAAGCAGGGGTAACCTCACTAGCGAAAATCATGTGCAAGGCCCAACCACACTCGGGCTATACTATATTAATGCTAGCAGGGAGGGTTGTTGAGCAAATATGTCTGGTGATCGTTCCTTCAAGGATATAGAGCGTTCCTGTCTGTAAACACGTGCCCAAGGTCCAAATCTAGCATAGGGTCTCCTCTGTGTACCATGCAAACTTGAGATATGATAACAGGAAATATTCAAAATTCACAAAGCGGGGGCTGCCTTTTTCCATACAATGAACCCCCTGTGGCTCCAAGCATTCGGGTGTCGTGAGTGACAGATACCATGACTTTTGCTTGTCGCAGAGCAACACAACAACGTTATGTATGCAGCAAATAAAGGCGGCAGCATGCCAGACCACAAACAACCGCTACACAGGGCGCAAGCAGGCATGAACGCGGTCGCTCCATGAGGTTTGTCGAATATTGCATAATGACTCAGGGGTCAGTATGTCCCGAAATAAAATAATACCTCTTATGGATCCGACAGCGCTGTTCACACCCCTCTTGTCCTTCCGGTGTCGTGGGTGGTGTTATCATCTCGCTGTTATTGCTGGGTGTGTGGCCGGCGTGATCTTGGTTTCCTTCTCCCCTCTCTACTTTTTGCATTCGGTCGGCGGTGTCCTCCTGATGTCGCACAGAGCAGCAATGACAGGTAGTGTACCTCGCAAGGCAAGGTTGGACACGAAACATCATGAGAACTGTAATTACGCCCGCCCAAAGTCAACAATGTGAATGTTTGAGATTTTGCAAAACGCACCGCTGGCTCTATATCCCAAGTTATTTGTGTGGTGTGGGAGAGCAGACGTCCAGTAAAAGTGCATGCGTTGCCCTCAACTTCAATAGTACAACGCCCCGTAAGGGTGCATGCGTTACTCTAAACTTCAGTAGTACTACAACCCATAAGGGACCATACGATACTCTAAACTTCAATAGTACAACACCCCGTAAGGGTGCATGCGTTATTCTCAGCTTCAATAGTACAACCTACTATTACAGGGGTCCATAGTTAACGGGACCAAATATTTTTAGAAAAAATAGGAAAATATATAGGTTTTTATGTACACCATAGGTCCTGTTAACTATGGACCCCCGTAATAACCTGCATATCAGATTCAACAAATATACCAGTCTGCGTGATTGACTACCAACCAAGGTACTCTATCATATTTGGTCCACAGCACACCAACGCACGTTGAACATGGGGCCCCTATTTTTTTATTTTTGGACGCTGACACATTTTGTATCTACTGGTACTATTAATACTGCTGTGCGAATCTAATACGGCTCGTGCGAGTCCCACTTAACTTATTTGAAATATAGTTGAGCTTTGATACCCCCTTTCCTTTCTTCTGCTTATCGTATTGAAAAATGAGACGATCTTTGGTGCACCCTTTATTTTCATTCGCAGAATTTATATATTAGTTGCCGGACCGCTGTTTTTGCTACACCGTCTGTGCTACTGCAGGTCTCTTTTACCATAATAGTAGACTCTCTACAGTGCAACGCTTAGATCATCCCTTCCAAATACTCCTCTTTCTCTCGGTCAGGACCTGCACGACAACGCCCGCAATACAACACGTTAATCCCTACCCATCGCCGCGTATTAAGCGACGATGACCACACGCACATCAACCTGGTAATTAATAGATCTACATAGGATGGCCGAGCATCCACCGGTCGAACAATACGACCCAGACCATCCTAATTCGTCGTTGGTTTCCTCCGCCATAGCAAGCCTCCCTCCAGCGATTATTCGTCTGGCATCTTAAACCACCAACTCAGCATAAGACATGTTGTACAGCAGTCTTGTACATATTTGTGTATCTATATCTGGTTGTTCCGAATCGACAGCGCGGCTTTTACACGCGTACACAAACCCATGTCTACGACATACATGCACCTATTACACATCGGTATTCATACTGTACGAGTACTCCCTTCTATCAAAGAAGCAGCAGTATCCGCACGTCAGCTCTCCCGATACCACCCACCAGGATACCGGTAGTTCCTTCGAATGCCATCCTCGTATCAGTCAAACAGCAGCATCTACACGTCCACACGCTGCCAAAACAAACACACAACGCACTCTATGAACAATTGTCATGTTTTTCTGCGTGTCTCGCCGCGGTCTGGTACTCGTAATCCAGCCGCGTTTTCTGTTTCATCCCACGCGGTCTCAATAATCACGTCGCATGCGAGGGTAGGCGAAACAAATGTTCCTGGACCCAGACTCAATTTTCTCTTCTTGAGCCCGCCAGGGGAGGGGGGGAAGGGTGGGGGGCAATTTTCTTGGTGTACTAATTCTTATATAAACAACGACGCACAACGCCAACTCTTATACATTACAAGTCACTTGATGATAGTCTGAACAATCTGGCATTCTAGGCTACGTGGGTAATGCAGGCGACATCAGCTTACTACACCACGAGGCTCTGCTTTGGGAGCCAGATCCTAAAACCGCGGCGAGAATGACACTTTAGACCTCCATAACGTGCCTAACTGGAACCATGGGGGCAAAGACAAAGATGCCTCCGGGAACTGTGACACACGAAACGGGTGGTCAATTGTAGGACGGAGGGCCGACGTGAGGCTGCTGGAATACCGAAGACTCCCCCGGACTTCTCCAACTCCGATTTGTCTATGTTCGACGTTTTCGAGTTGAGGGGATCACCATGTTCAAGTCCTTCGAGTAACCGCTAGTGTAATGTACACTTTTCGTGGTTCAACGCTATCCGGCGTGGTACCGATGGCTATAAAGCCCGTACATGACGAACCGATTTCGACACACCGCCCTGCCGGGAAAGCCATTGTTGTGTTTGTAATCCTTGCGAAACGTGGCGCGCACCCGAGCATAGAGCAATTGCATAGAGTCAACTTGATTGAGATGACCTCCAAAATTGAAGTAGTGAGGTTAAGCGTTTGAAATGCTATCGTCCGCATTCCCCGTCGAACGAAATCACAGGTGCATAAGACATCAACAGTACGTCTCTTCACTGGATCTCATGGCCACACTGTTTCGCGGGATAGACTACTACGTGTGAGGGGCTTCACTTCAATCAACAACGTTTCCAGTTGTATCGCCGACGTTGACATCCTCGCTACGCTGCAGGTCGGCGACCCGTTTCCCACCGTCCAGAAACCGCCGCGGCAACGCATTATCCGGACCACTTATGCTCTATTAATAGGAGTTCTAACGACAATTGCACCATCCGGTTCAGACGACCGGGCTCGGGGGCTTGGGGAGCACGTCGGGGAGGGGTGGCTCACGGGTTTGACTGTGGAGCTCGTGGACGGGATATCCGAAGCGTTTCATTGGAACGAGCGGGAGTTGGATGGCCATACACACATGTGCCCCCTCCCGTTGACGGTTGACCTGGATCCAGACATGACCGACTCGTTGACACAAACGTTTACAAAGGTGGAATTGTCGGGCATGAGGGGCGCACCGGTCTTGACGACGGAGGAAGCTCAAGGGTGGGACGCCCTTTCCTACCTTGCGGAAGACTGCACTCGGCAAGATCCCCCGTTCTCCCTCTACACGACAACCTCATCCACGCGTCGATTGAAGCTGAAGCATCGGAGGAGACCTCCTTGTCAACCATCAACGGGAACGTCGTTTGCAGGATCTGTTTCATGAAGGTGACGATGGAAAGAATGCCGCTTCATGTTGCAGGGCACATCCCTGACGAGGTGGGTGGTGCGCACAACATGCCATCGAAATCTACGTTTCTCCACGTGTGCAACGTGGGAATTCTTTGCTACTCCCTTCCTCGCGTTCTGGACACTAAACTCACTTAGGTCTTGACGGGGAGCGGCATATGTGGCTTCTGTGGAGGAGACGACGGTTGCTAAGCCTGGGTGTACCACCCTTACCCGGGAAAGGCAGCAGAGTGGATTTACTCCCGATGCCGTGTCGCGACGGGCAAACATCAAGATACCTTTGTTTCCATGTCGCTGCATTCGGCACAGACACCTTCTTCAAGTCTTCCGTGTACAAATGCGCTGCTGAAGCGCATATTCTGTCCTGATTATTGGGAATGGATGCACTGTGTGAAGAGCAACGGGGACACAAAATAAGCCACAGCCGCGAAGGTGGAGAGCAAGCACTCGGACGGTCAACAGTGTCTTGCTAGTATTGTTGTCGGCGACGTTGACAGTAAAGGACTGGGCGCTTTGCTCAAAAAGGATCTTATACGAAAGGATGGAGCAGTTGGTGCACTCACAACTCAGGTGTCAGTTCGTGGCAAAAAGACGGGAGAAACCTTGACCAAAGACTGAAAGGGCAACAAAGGTTCAGTGGGCGACATCATCATTTTCAGCGAATCTGACATTGAATTTGACAGCGACGTCGAGAGCGAGGAAGAAAATGACGAGGTGGAGGACGACGAACAAGACGAAGACGAAGAATGGGACGAAGAAAAAAGACAACAGAAAGAAGAAGAGGTAAAGGAGGAGGAGAACGACGACGAAGAAGAAGAAGAAGAAGAAGAAAAGGACGAAATGAGGAGGAGGAGAAGAAGAAGAAGCCGGTGGGGAGGGGGCGGGTGCGGGTGGGGAGCATACCGGTAGTGAACGCATGACGTCAAAAACTATACCTAGTAGATAAAGTTGTGTCTGTAAGTGGCAGAGATCGGACCGTGTTGGCGAAGAGAAAGTAGAATAAGGGGGGCTCATCATCATCGGATGATAGTAAATAGGAGACGTAGGGGCAGGGGGTGGCGCCTACCGAGGACGAGGCAGGGGAGGATAATTGCAACGACCGCAACTTGGCCGAGGGGCTCCGGAAGAAGTGGTTGGAGGTTTACATAGATATTGTGTCCTCTTCCTTTGTGGCGTCCATTCGAGTAGCGTGGTTTGTGGAGTGGACGGTTCCATCTCCCCGGCCAAAAAAAAGGAAATAACCAAATTCAAACACACCACTGCCTTAATCTTCATTAACAACACCATGACGCATGCTCGTATGTATAAACTCTAACCTTGTCTTGCTTGTAGTCTATCTACCATACACATTTGCAATACACACCAATTTTGATGAAATACACTCTTTGCCAAGCGAGCTTTTGGGCCAGCTTTTTTGCCGACACACTTGGACACACACACTCGACACATGCGTACATACATACATATGTGGTAGATGTACGCGCTGGTGTGCATGTACGCGCTGGTGTGATCAAGTTAGAACACAGATAGATTTACATAACAAAACAACAAAAGCACACGTCGGCACGCTTAAGGTGTGACACGTATACTGGTATCGATGTATGTCGTATAAGGGTGGTTCAGGCTTCGGAACCAATCAAAAATACGTTATTTATTAACTTTGTTTTTTTACGACCGGCCGAGGGGGGTGGGGTTGTGTGGGTCTAGATTTTGTTTAATGTTTATGCCTATCCTTCACGCATATACTCTATTTTTCTCCACGCGGTATGACCTACTCTCATTCTGCGCCGTCTTCGGACACTTACTGTACCAGGTACTTAGTAACACGTACCGTATCTGCCCCGGCTATGTTCGTATTGCTCCTTCGTATCGGGACGCAACCTCAGACCTTACGCCTATATGCACAAATCTTCTTTCTCTTCCTCCGCGGCTTCCCTTTAGCGTGCTCGACTAGGAGGCCACTCGCCTAAGTACGGTGAATACACCAACCACTGCAGAGGGTTTCAACACGCGCCTCTACCTCCTTCTTACCTTCAGCCGATCGGTCGGAGGTACTTCATGATTTTTTTGTATACATCGTACGATATAACACGTTCAAAGTTATCAAGCGGTACCTATTTGCACAATCCCGACTGTAACTATGTACTCGTAGCTGCGTGAACAAGATGATATATATATACAAGGCTTTCCTTCGGAGTGGGTATTCCATCGTTTCGTGTACATATAAATGCAATTAATTGGCGACTGGCGACATAGCCCAAAGCCAACCAAACTAAATGTATTTGTGTAAGAAACGGTGAAGGATGTAATAATCGCGTTTATTTATGAATGTAATGTGAAACGTAAGATCGGGTGACGCAAGAGTAAGAATGACATTCGTCTAATAATAAGAATAACATCTTTCATCAGTGTGGGGAGAGAGTGGAGTAGTGCTTGGCATGTGGATGATATACAACATACAGGCTGTTGTTTAAAGGAAGGTTTGGGACAGGACAGAAAGCAGCAGTGCCGGCAACGACAACGGTTATGGAAATGTTGTATAGTTGCTGGGCGGCCGCGATTTCGATGTAGCCAGCAGAGGAGTTTGGATGAGACATGATACGTAAATAGTCTTCCAGGATGCTGTAGTAACGAGGCGGGAGGCCCAGAATGTGGATCTGTTCGCTGTTGAACCCGTTGGATATGTGTAGGAAGAAATAATCGTGATTTTGGGAAATGTGGGAAACAATTTGTTTCCTTTCGTTCGTCTTGGATGGCGACAATCTGCTTGGCGTACTGCTTCGGAATTCCGCGAAGCCCTGGAGCAGGCGAAATGGAAGGGAGTCTTTTTGCGCTTGATGATGATGTCTCCGTCTTTGATGGTGGAGTCCGTCAGGCGGCAGTTGTAGCACTTGCCACGGACCTGGTCGAAGTAAACATATAGGGTGCGCGGGGCGGGAGTGGCGTGCAGGGAATGGTGGGGGGGGGGGAGGGGGGGGGGGTGGCAGAGTTCATTATTTGTACTACTCTACAGCGGCACAACAGCAGTACCTAATCGCTTGCTATACGACGGCAGCAGCAGCAGCAGCAGAAGCAGCAAGTACGCAATTTCCTTGACGATACAGAAATGTGTACACACATAAGTGTAGTACAGTACACACACAAATCACGTGCAGCATGATGTACGGCAACAACGCAGCAGCACCACAAAAAAAATCATTGACGATACAGAAATATGTACATACGCACAAGTTTAAGTGTAATAGACACACAAATCATGTCCAGCATGATGCACGGCAACAACGCAGCAGCGCCACAAAACGACCAGGAAACACAATTATCCGAGTACATACAAACATTCAGTGAATATTGCGGCAGCACTAAAAGCAGAGCAGCAGCAGCAGCAGCAGCAGCAGAAGCAGCAACGGATCGTCACAGCGTTGGCAGCAGCAGTATAGCAACGATATGAAAAGAAGGGAGAAAAAAAGTATGTACCCCGAGGCCGTCCGAAAAATATTTTTGGTACCTCACTATAGACCCACCACCGCATGCTGTACGGCAACAACGCAGCAGCAGCATACGAGCAACAATACGAAATACGAGAAAAAGTAGTACGTACGCAAAATGCAGGAGCAAAACGACCAAAATATTTTTTTAACGTATCAAAAAAACCATTTGGGTACAAAAACGGCCAATAAAAACAATAATCCGCGTTGGCAGCAGCAGCATAGCAACGATATGAAAATGAGGAAGAAAAAAAGTATGTACCCTGGTATGCCGCAATCGCAAAACCTACGGAATTTCATTGGCGATACCGAAATATGTACATACACAAGTGCAGCATGATGTACGGCAACAACGCAGCAGCACCACAGCAGCAGCATAGGAACGATATATATGAAAATAACCAAGCCAAAAACGAGAAATTGCAGTACGTACGCAAAATGCAGGAGCAAAACGACAAAAAAAAAAATTCACGTATCAAAAGGAACCATTTGGGTACAAACACGACCGAGAAAAACAGTGATCCGAGTACATACGAACATTCAGTGGATATTGCGGCAGCATTAGCAGCAGCAGCAGCAGCAGAAGCTGCAACGAATCGCCGCAGCGTTGGCAGCAGCAGCAGCAGCAGCAGCAGCAGCAGCTGCAGCATTAGCAGCAGCAGAAGTTGCAACGAATCGCCGCATAGCAACGACATGAAAATAAGAAAGAAAAAAAGCATGTACCCTGGTATGCCGCCATCGCAAAACCTATGGAATTGACGATCCGAAAATATGTACGCTTCCAGCATGATGCACGGCAACAACGCAGCAGCACTACATACAGCAGCAGCAAGTGCACAGGAGCAGCAGGTGCACAGCACGGCAACAACGCAACAGCACTACAGCAGCAGCGAGTGCACAGGAGAAGCAGGTGCACAGCAGCAGCAGCACTCATGGCGTGGCGCTGACAGCAGCAGCAGCAGCAGCGGCAGCCGAAAACGAGCAAAATGAGTACGTTGGGTCACCAAAACATGTACACACAGAAATCGTGTGCTTCACGTCCCGCGAACAGTTGTGCATGTGCGCGTTCGCGTGCACTGTGTGTAAGAGGAACCGACCCAACGCACGAAGGGGAAAGAACGAGCATGGATGAGTCAAAAAAAAAAAAAAAAAAAACGCTTTGACGTAGGTTTGTATGCAAAAAGGCAACTGAAAACCCCAAAAAATCGTACTGGCAACATACAGCATGCACAATACACATAAGACACTCACCACTGTCAGCAGTCTCGAGGGAGTACGAGACAGTCCCTTCCTTGATCGGGCGAGCACAGAACTCGCAGTCGGTTGCCCTGTCAGGATGATCCCGCCACCACGCACGTGAGATCCTTGCAGGTGGCGAAGGCCACGTTTTTTGCCACCAGGCGCAGAGTTCTTGACCAAGTGCTGGTCCGTGCACTGGTCGCAAACAACAGCCGGCACCAGGTCGGTCTTTGTCGTTGCCGCTCTCTTGCCAGAGGGCGAGGACCACGCGCCTCTCGACGAGGGGGAGGTGAGCTTAGGGGGCGTGGAGAAGGGAGAGGCGGGGGTTGCAGCACCAGCAGGTTCGCCACCGACAGCAGCAGCTTGGCCGCCGACAGCTGCACCTATCTATGCCGTTCGTCGAAGGCGAGACGCCTCTTTTAGGCGCCGTGCGAAGAACTGTCTATTGGTTGGCAGTTTGCGGAAGAAGAAAGAAGAAAGGTTGTTTGGCTGTTTGGCGAAGAAGAAAGAAGATAGGTTGTTTGGCTGTTCGGGTGTTTCAAAGAAGAAGGGCTGTTTGCGAAGAGCTGTCTATCAGTCGGTCTGTCTGCCAAGAGCTAGCAAGTGACAAAAACGTCAAAAATCGTAATTATAGTTGTATCTATATATATATCGCGCGTGGTGTGTAATTATATAGTACCGCCTAGAATTTCGATGCGCTGATGCCTCTGCTGGACGGAGTTTCACAGCTTGCATCCCCCGTCTCGACTCCTTGCCACAACGTTCGCATCACACGAAGAGATACCCCTCCAAAGATGTAGTGTACACCCACGTTTCGGACAACACGACACGTTTTGCGAACGATGTACTCGTTCTCGGACAGTACGATGATAGCAGTTGCCTTGACACGCTCCATAGACCTTTACGTTTGTCATTGCTATAACCACAAAGGGCCTGTCACTCTAAACGTCCACACATTACCAGGTACCTGGTATAATACGTGGTTTTACATTTTGCTATCAAGTCGTCGACCCTGCTTCACAATAATAGTACCTCGAGACATCTCTCCAGTTTTGGCCATTACATCTGATTCAATTATACCTCGCGTCCACAAAGACTTGTCTGTATCCAGGGTGATGTTGTATTCTTTATTTTATTTAACTGGGTAGCACAGGGTATATTTTCATCGTCGCCTCATCCCGATGGCTTTTTCCATGTTCCTGCTTCGAACGAGTACAAAATCGGTCAAGTCGAACTTTGCCTATCTTGCGTAAAATTGAATGTATGTAGTAGTTTTGAGGAAGGAAATCTGGGGTTTGTGAAGATTTCATTCAATCGTGGGCGGGATTTAAGAGGGGATGAAACGAGGGTTATCGAGCCCATGAGACTGCAGTTGGTTGCGATAGGGTTTCTCGACGTTAGAAAGTGGCGGTCTAGATGGGATTTTTTTGCATGTCCCACGTACAGTGAGGATGACATCCAGCTCTCATTAATAATATTTACAGATCCATGAGCAAAACAAACACGCGTTTCATCTCATTTGGGCCCGGTACGTGGGTTTTGGGCTCAGGAAAAATAACAACAAAATAGACTGGATTTTCTCGACTCTTTGTCATAACGTCCTCATGACCCGAAGGGATACCCCTCGAAAATAAATTCGACGTACACACCTTTCGTATAACGTATGTTTTGCGAGCAATGCGCTCGTTCTTGCACCTGGCACTTCGACACAGATTGCCTTGATACATGCCATGCATCCGTACCTCTATCTTTACTTAGCACTTACCACCAAGGGCCTGTAACCCTCAACGTCAAAACACAACAAGGTCGGTGGTATGTTACGTGGCTTTACTTTTTGCCATCAATCCTTCGATCCATACCAGTTTTGGGTCATCGTACATTTGATACCAGCCTACTTCGTGGCCAAAAATACTTGTGTGTATTTAGAGTGCTGTTGTTTCGAGTGTCATAATGCTGGGTACCAATTGGTATGCATTCATCGTCGTCTCCTCACGATAGGGTTTTCCATTTTCTTGCTTCGAACGAAAATATAATCGCCCATCATGTCGAATTTGGCCTACCGTAAATATAATAAAATGTGGAATTGGACAAAGGAAATCAGGGGTTTGTGGAAAAGTACAGAGTCGCAGGCCGGATTGGAGAGGGGGTAGGGAGAGGGTTGTCAAGCCCATGAACAGTGGTTGAGATAGGGTTTCTTGAAGTTAGGAAGTGGTGGCCTACATCGGGTGTGTTCACGTATGCCAGGTTGCGTTTGGGTGATATTCAGCACTCAATTCCAATATTTCCAGATTCATGAGCTAAACAAGTACGCTTCACTGCTGTTCAATTCTGTGCGAGATCGAACGTAACACCTCGCTGTCTACCACGACGTGTTTCTCATTGATGTTTATTTATACCAACACACTATTAATATGACGTTTTTAGGACCCCGTTCGACTCCATACGTTCCTTCTGATTTCGTCTCTGCCCCTAATATCTACCAGGTACATCTCTTGTTTCCTTTTTTGGATACATGTCAAGCTGTCGACAAAGCCTTCTTTTATTCGTAAACTTGATTTCACACCCACAATTCTCGATACTGTACATACACCTGTCATTATTTCATACGACACTCTCAAACGTTCCGACCTTGTCGTGCTACTGGTGTTGTTATCGCTGCTTTTTACCATTAAACGTTGCATCCCACCAGATGTTTTATTTGGTAATGTATACCGCTTGACTTTGTAAAAGCTTTCGCACTAATATATTACACCATAAGCATTTCAATCGCAGCCTTGTATTTCCTTTTTGCACGCCTTTCTGTTTCCAGGACAAGGCAAACCAACTTGCGCTGGTTTTGGCTACGAACAAGTGTATTTCCGCCGTCAGGTCCATCCTCCCCAGTATCAGGCACCACGGCATGCTGAACTCTACCTGAGTTATTCCCTGTGGCAAGCTCGTCGCAAGGCAGACTCTCCCAGGTTTGTACCCTTTGCTCCTGCAGTCAAACTCGATGCCTGACGTCATCAAAAAGAGATGCGGGCACCGGGGGGGTTCAGGTTGCAACTCTTCTTGCGACTATCTCGACATCTTCCCCGTCATCTGCTAGAACAGGGCATCTCCGCACGTACGTACTTCCATCGACTCCATTCCTACCTTATGGGGCATCTAACCTGCTCATTCCGCCCAAGATTTCACCTGCACTATGGGTGGGGCTCAATGCCTCCAAACAGCTATTGCTCGGAGATGAGTTCATGTATTACGTTTTCCTGCGTACTACTCACGCGATTACGTCGGCCTCACTATTTTGCATGCGGTGCTGGCAATATGGAAGGTAGGGTTTTGTTGACACATGGAATACATAGATGATACCTTCCATTCGCGACCATTATAGACTCACCACTACCGTTTGAAATCATGTTTGTGCTTTATTAGTCATCGATGACAGCACTAAAGCAACGCCCAACAGCACATACCCGTCCCGTGCCCTGGTGTGTGGTATTGGGAGTGCAGATGTATGTTTATTGCTCTTTGATTGACAAAAGGATGTTCTCGTAGCACCAGTAGCATGCGTAGCAGAGATGGACTTGACCCTGGCTCGAATCCTACCCACTTTGATTCATCTTGTGGCCTGTTCGAGGTTCTCTTCCTAAGCGAGCCCATGCAATTAAGGCTGTTCCTGTGTCGTTCATAGTTTAACGTTTGGTTGCTCTTTGACCACCACCTCACCGCAGAAAAAGAACATGTCAATTCTCGCGCCAAGGTCCAGTCAGTCTTCTGTGTTCAAACGGTCACTACAATACGCCCCATAGTTGTACGATTATGGCATGCCAGGTGTGATGTACTCTCACCAGCCGACACACATCATCGGTGGCACCACGGGTACAAAGACCGCTGCTGCTGCAACGGTCAGGGCACCATGGGCAACAGATTTTTGAACATGCCTATTGGTCTGTCAATAGGTTGGGGTATTGCATCTCAATACCGATTGTCTCCGGCAATAGGGACGTTAAAGTGTCTATCGACAGCTGTCTACTTGATCAATCACTTCCGAGAAATATATACCGTAGGGTGTTGTTTTTAGGATAGGCATAAGGACTTGTCTATCGATTCCTGTGTTTTACCAATGGGTTCAGAGCAATAGGCTATTGTTCTTAGGATAGATATGCGGAATTTTTATCGATACCTGTTGATTTCTTAACATGCTCAGAGAAGAATTGATCGATGCCAGGTACCTGTTTATTTTATTAGTATGATCAAAGCATTTTTGCGCAATGCTCTATTATTATTATAAGTGCCGTCCGACAAAATAGCGTACATGCCGTTCCTACATAAACCAAATATCCTTCCGTATACGTTTCGTTAGTATCCCTTGTTGTTTTCAGGATTGATGTGAGATTTTGTCGATTGATACCTACTTCTTTGATAAATGGTACCTACACGATGTTAAGATATATGGTACCTACGCTATGGATGCGACATTATCGATCAATACCAATCTATTTAGCCCATATGTTAAGATGGACAAATACAATATGCTTGAAATCTACCTGGTATTTATTTGACCACCAGATTCAGTGAAATATGTGTAGATGCAACAGGCCACTTCACATCAGTCTAGGAAATCTTACGATAGTGATACTGCGCTGATATACGGGTGGTTTGCCATCGCTCCAAACTAGTATATGGAATCCTAGACTGTTGATACTGCGCTGGTGTACTGGTGGTTCTCTACCACTCCACATCAGTATGGGAAATCCTTGGCTGGTAGTACTGCGCTGGTATACTGGTGGGTCGCTACCGCTCCGAATCAGTTTACGGAGTCCTAGTTTTGTGGGATTGCGCTGAGATACTGATGGGAGCCAACGCGAAAGTGTTAGATACGATTTTTTCAAATTCGGCCCGAAAGCACTACCCTTCGCACCTGCTCTTTCAATTGTGCTCGTAATATCTCTTACGACTAGGGACCCGTGGTTCCCACCTTAAAAACACACGAGACGAAGAACGATTAGAATGCACGAGACGAGCGCGCTCACAGTGAATGAGATGAATGTGCAAACTGACATTTGGCAGTCACATGACCGCGGGTCATGTAATCTGTAGGTAGCGCATGCCGTATCCAGTACGACGTTAAGTGTGTGAGTGTTCTTACCATTAAACCGTTCTTTCTACCCGTCGACATCCGTCACAACCTGTGTCCGTGCCGATTTTTCCATTCTAGAGAGATGCGCGTTATGTGCTTCCAACCTACCCCACGGAGATACTACAGTGTTATGCAGTGAGCAGAGTAAACAATGCAGTGCTATGTCAACGAGGTCGATGAAATTTTCCATTAACAATGTCGAGTGGGGTGTCAATACCGTATCCGTGTGCTTGTTTTCAATCCGTAGTACACACATGCTTCAAGGTTTACCGGGCGATTCACTCACCGTAGACTCAATAGGCCTTGTCCACCGTTTTTCCTGCTACGTTCCTTTCTCCCCTTGTATGTGCAGGAGGGATTTTCATCCATCCGCGCCCCGGTCCCGTTCTACGAAGACGAGCATCCTCAGTCTAAAAAACAAGAACTACCCTCATACGAATGGCCGGCTAGCAGGTGGAGCAACTTCGAGTGATCGTGGCCCCCTCCTGGACGAACGACATCGTCGACTTCAAACGATAGCGACACCGACGACGAGAACGGTCCGGGACACGGAGCAGTGGACAACACTCCCGGCGGAGGTATCACCCCTCGTCGTGGAGATGGATACAAATGTGGCTCCAACCCCACCAACGCACGAGCTCTGAAAACCCAAGTTCTCGCCCAAGTGAGCCACCAAATCACTGTGACTTCGCTTTCATACGAATCCCGAAACCCCCTGTATCGCCTTGGCGAGCCATCAAAACACAGTGACTTCGCTCCCGCTAACACACGACTCCCGCAAACCAATTTATGGCCTAACGGAGCCACCACAACAGTGTGACATCGCTCCGAACAGCACACGACTCCCGAAAACCACTTTTTCGCCAAAATCAACTACTAAAATATTTTGACCTCTCTCCTACAAACACGCGACTCCCGAATGCCATTCTCGTCAAAGCGAGTAACCAAAACACTGTGACACGTCACGTGCAGATCACCCTTCTTCTTCAATTGATTGTTCTCGGTGGGGGGCTACTGCTCTTGTCCTCGTCACCGATGTCGCTCAAGGTCGTCGCTTGCAGTTTTCCTACGTGCAGTTTGAACCGCAGCTACGCAATCATAATCATACGTGTTGCTTGTAATATATCCGTTTTCGATGGCGCTTATGTGTTTTCGCTTTGGGTCGTCTTTTCCTTACTGCTGGGCGTGAAAAGGCGATAAATACCGAAACAGTCTTAGCGCGATCGAAAATAGATCTTTGACACAAACAAATTTTTGGGGGTTGTCATACGAGCCTGCCGCTACAATCGCCCGGCACACAATCGTTTGAATCGTGTCTATGATGTCTATACGTAAGTGTACGGGATAATTGTAACTTGAAAAGGGATCTTTTGAATACTTACCGAAACTTCAACTTTAACGTTGCCAGGAATCTTAATCGAAAACGTCGCCAAGACTATTTTTCGTATCGAATCGCGGTATCGTTGGAAAGAAAACGGTTGGAAAATTCGGCTTTAGTTCCTTCATGCGAACATTCCGCAGTGTAGCAAGTGTTTCTCAATGGAGAACTCCTGTATTTCTCGTTCGCCACGTCCGTCTGTAAATAGTAGACGTTTTGTCATTAGCTTCGCTTTTCTTAGCTTAATTTCTGTGTTTGTGTCGTCCGTGATTGCCACGGGTGTATCAACCCCCCCTTCTTCTGTACACGCCTCAGGCCCCCTTCTTTTGCATACTGGCAGCTATCAACACCACGTTCATCCGGGCCACTGATGCATGGTATTTGTGTCAGTGCTGGAGTTGTCGTTTGGACGGTTGCCTCCGTGTCAATTTCGTGCTGAAATTTCGACCCATGCCTCTATCGTACAGGACCCCGAGACTCAGTAAAGAGTTACGCGGACCAGATCGCGGGTAGAGAGCATGAAGTCAAATGCAGCGGGTTCTCAGAGAGGATGGAGAAGATGAAGGAGGTACTGAAGTCTAGGCATGAGGCCGGTCTTCGGTCCAAGAATCTAGGCCGAACACCGCCCCAGCAATTCACAGGGGGGGGAGGGGTGTACTCATTGTCGTGCATGGCCGAAGTCATACGACCATTGACCCTCGCATCCATACAATGCCCGGACGGAGCACGTCGGATTTTCACCGACCAAGTAGGCATTGCTTGCACCAAGCGCGAAGCGCCGAGAGGTGTTGGGCGAGTCGCACGAAGGGTGAGCTGCATCCTACTAGGAACCGTTTTAAAGGCGGATTTTCTTGCACATGGATGACAGCATCAATGAATTGGTTTACTTTCTGGTGTGGCCACTTCCAGAGACAGCAATTGGTTCACTATGTAACTGCCTCGTCGGTGCCTCACCTTATACACACTACGTGATACGATCATCCCCCTTGTGAGTAAAGGTTCTCCCCGCACAAAAATGATCCAACTTGACCGTGACCTGTGGAAACGGCCAAAAATCAAAAACGAAAACGAAAACAAAAACGGTACCCTGGCTGTCCAGCTCACGCAATGAGAGGCGTGTTTTACAGCAAAGTCGCCAACCGCCGCCAACCCAACCTATATATATACCAGGTATATACTAAGGGGGGGGGGGGGGGGGGGTCATATACTCGACCAAGCGCATTGCATCTCCTGACACGTTCGCTCTCGTAAATTGTCGGTCATAGGCGGGACACGTATGACGAAAAAGGCATACTTGCTTATTTTCGAACGGCAACCCTTCCAAAGGCGCACAATACGAAGGGGGGGGGGGGGGGGGGGGTCGAGGTAGCACTGTAAGTGATCACTCAAAAGGTGGGGTGCTCGTGGTGACGATGAGCAATATCAGTGTCAGCGGAGATGGTGCGCGACACACGCAATAAGAGTCGGTGATCGAGAAATGTGGGGCACGGATAATGCGTGAAGCGTAAGGCAATGCGGAGAAAAGGGAATGCTGTGATAGACGTGGTACAGTTGCAGATAGATGTGCGCACCAAAAAAAAAATAGCCGGATTCCCCGTCTGAAGTCGTATACTCATCTTATTCCAGGTTACTTGGTTTAGCAGTCCCACGTGTATTTTTTGAGTGTTTTCAGTATCCCTATGTAGTCCATAGTACGTTGATTGCGCATCGGTTGCCCGTTCAGGTTTTCTTCCCACGTCGGTTGTTGAGGTGAGGTATGCTTACGGATCTCCTCGTGCTGACAACCGGACTGAAAAAGTTTAGGCAACCCCGCCCCAGCAGTACCGTAGAACACGTGTGTCTTGTTTCCCTTCTTATGAGGCCTCATCCGTGTCTGTTGAAACATGTGCAACGTATATATCTGTTGGGTACATTTGGCGATGCCTTGGTGTTGTAACATTAGCAACTACTACACAAGATCCGTACTTGGTCAACACGTTGGGTCCAGGTATTCCTTGGTGTTGATACATCCTTGTCGTAGCTATTTACTCAAACAGTTTGTCAGGGAGGTCACAGTTGGACAAGTCTGTCCTAGGTACTCCAGTCACGGCGTCGTGGCGTTTAAAAATAGGGCACCACCAGAACGAATTTACCTCGGGTTGGGAATATAGCGCTAATTATCGCGGGAAGTTACGAAAACCGTACAACAACAATTGTCGGTGTTGAGCAATAGCTTTTGGAGAAATATATCGCTGACGGAGGCATGATAGTGAAGCATGGCGTTGGGACCTATTTTGACCAGTAAGAAAGGACGGAGCCTGTTCGGAATAACTTGTCTCAAAAATTTGATTGGAACATACGAAGATGGTTGCCCTGGCCTGTCCGACGGGGTTTGGGGATGATTTGCAAGATATTCTTCAAGGTCTTAACTGCCGTACCTTAAACCAATCTACAGGTGAGGAGAACACCGAGATGGTGGTAATCTGGTGTTCTCGGGTTTTTTTTCTAGACGGCTTTTTGACACCACGCACCAAGCTCGTTCCGCCTTGTCCTCTGTTACAGACATCCCGGACCAGCTACCGCCGACACCTATATTTCATACCCTTCGCGCTTCTTGAGGAAGCTAAGCGCATGCTCTGAGACTGGGTTACTTGCAGCAGCATAGCCGTTCAACCAAATACGTTCACACCGACACGTTTGAAAGTTCACGATACCTGTCAATGCCGATGAGCGAGAGAGGTCCCACCACAGGGAGACCTGATGATGATGCTGAGATCCCACGTAATAGCACAAGACCGACGGCTATAGGCGCTGGACGAACGGGGGTGTCGAAGGAGAGGGCGAGCCAACCTTTGTAGGTGTGACCAAGACCGAGACAAAACCGGTGGGAGTTTGGCAACCCTTGTTGGAGGACGAGCACACGAGGAAAGAGACTAATTGTCATAGAGGTATGAATGCAGTCTTTGGCAGGTTCAGTTGCATCGAATAAAATGTTTCGATATATATAGAAAAGTCAGAGGATTCTCCCGTTTGGAACAAGTTCCTGCAACTGGAATATTGTCTGTTTTCCAAGATGTGAAAATCACACAACGCATCACACGATCCACGACCAACAGCACCAACGAAGAGCACCGAGCATCTGCACCACCACCACGATCCCCAGTCGACAAGAGCAACACGCCTTTCCTGCTCCTGCGGCTTGACTGGTGGGATCATGGTACGGCGGTGGTAGCGGTGGGGATGTGTATGATCGTGTGGTACAATCGTACCACAATACGAAAGAGCAGACCTGATAACCCCTGGTTCGTTCTTGAGAGATAAACAGTCCAGTCCCAGTAGCAATAGGGACAGTTTCTTCATAGTTCGGGCACTCGCCACGACCTAGCTTGGTGACCTCTCGAAAACGTTCGACACGAATGCCAGATAATAGAGATTATATTTAGGGAGCTCCATGGACATCATCCGTGTAGAAATCAATGGTCCGCTCGTCGAGCATCCTGAAACAACGACACGGACAAAGCAACACCGCGATGGTCGAACACCGAACATGGGAAGAATGTTAATGGGGCTCAAGCATTCAGACTATGTTTCTGTTTTGGTTACTCTCTTGGCGCGTTCGGCGTGCGGCGATCACGGCAGTCGGTACGCCTCCAGAGTTGAGTAACAACGCCGCGGGTTCAAGACGGGGGCGTCATTATCACAGTAGTACAGGCGGTAACACAGCCGCCGGTCCCTGCTGTTCGCCGCTGGGTTATATGTACGTAATCAAGGTCCAGACATTCTTTGAACTTACGAACTCTATACGGCAGCAGCCTTGCTGCAGCTAAATGCCGCTGCAGTGCAATAGGCTGCAGCTTTGCCGGTTGTCAGACATCGTGTTGCTTCCATCATCCCTCGGCCACCACACTGAGTGCTCACGCTCGGCAGAATTAGCGGGTAGTCATGGCGACTGCAACTTTGAATATCGCGTTTCGGCGCCACGACGTGGCGGCCGTAAGAGGTACGTGAACGCGTCATTCGTTAAACGATGCTTCCCGATCCCCGCGCCATACTTCACGTGTCTATTGTCTCGGGTTGAGATTTGTTTCGTTTGGTTTCGAGAATAGTGTTTCTCCTGTTCTCGGTGTTCCCGTTATTGATCTATAAAGGTTTGATTCCAGACTCCAGAATTGGGTTGCGAAACATGGAGCTACCGGGTGATGCGGTCTAGAGTCAAGAAGAAGCAACCAACCTAACCATGCGACTACTCATGGTGTAGTCGGAGGGCCGCCGGTTACAGTCTGCATCGGATAGAACAGGATTCCAACACATGCCCACGATATGTATAACCAGTCGAGAATAATGAGATCAAGTTCAAGTATGGCCACGATTCGACCCAGAAACGACGTGCGCTCGCACGAGTCTCAGAGGGGTAGAGCACGATTATGACGGTGCGGAGAATGTCCTTCGGCACCGTGGAAGGTAAGCTGATTGTTTTTCGTCACAGATCGAGTGCGATGACCAAGTGGAATATACGTATTGCCCAGAAAACGGCGACCTTCCACAAACTGGGGAGGGTCCGTAAAATGACGCAGTCCGTGCTGATACGAAAACGCATAAGATCCCCCCTAGCATAGTGCGAAGAACGGAGCAATGTGCTATAGTCATTTGTGACCGTGACGAAGGGTAAGAAACTGCCAGGCTTTAAACAAAAAAAAATGGCCGGGGATAGGCAAAACGAATCGAAAACCCAGCGACCACCAAAAGAAAGTACATGATAACCCCCCCCTCCCTATTACATATTTCATATAGGTTGGGTTGGCGTCGGTTGGCAACGACGCCGTAAAACATGCCGCTCACTACTTGAGCGCGACAACCAGGGTTCAGCTTTTTTTGTGGTGGTCGGTCACAGCTGGTAGTCGAGTTAGATCATCTGTGCAAGGTGCAGAGCCTTTACTCCGCACAAGGCGAATCATGGTGTTACGTAGAGGTTCTGGTAAGGCACCCAGAGGCAGTTACATAGTACTCCCATTGCTATCTCTGGAAGTGGCTACGCCGAAAATGATACGATCTCATTGAATCTGTAATTCTTATGCAAGTTCCCCTCACAAAAGGTTCTTAGCAGAATGCAGTTCACCCTTCATGCGGCGACTCGCCCCTAACACTTCACGGCGCTTCGCGCTTGGTGCAAGCAATGTCTGCCTGCGAGGTGACAACCGGACACGCTCCACTCCTGCATTGTAGGGATAGGAGAGTCTATGGTTATGCGAATAAAACCATGCATGAGATCGAGTATTTCTCTCCTATCCAGCACGTCGCCCACCCCTCTCCATCCTTTGCTAACCGGATTGTAGGCTCACTATTACGGGGAACCATAGTAAATAGGACGAAACATTGTTAGTAAACATATGTAAATACATAGTTTTTTTTTTGTGTGTTCCGTAGGTGCTACTTACTATGTACCCCCGTGACAACACACAATTTTCCCAACAAGGAATAAGCGCAGAACACAAACGTATAGGCTTCAAGAGCCGTGCCCGTGAAATCAGCGTTAAAAAAACTCGTTTCTTGCGGAGTAATATAATTTGTATTGATTTCAGGTCTCAAAACCTGAAGAGAAAAATAATGCCTCGCTGGTTGACGGGAGTCAGAGTTTGATCGGCCTGCATGCAACCGAGAGGATCTAAACATCTACACCATGTGACACATTACGAATTAAAGTTGAAGGAGGACTTCTTCTATTTTCCAAAGCAATACCAAGAATATGACAATCATTCCATCATAGGCCCCAGCCATAGCAGCAGAGTCAGCCAAAACATGTTTCTAAATGTTGAGCTCCTTTGTACGTGCCGTCGAAGTTATGATTGGCGAACACAATGTTCTGCAATGTCCTGGTGGTATTTAGTGGTTACTGATACGAGATGGCATCACACAACTCATTACAACCGTTTTCGTCAAGGAAAGGTATCGCAGTGCCGTGCGCATAATATTGAACTTGTGTGTTTTCCCACATCGAGATGCGGCGTCCTAACAGCTTGTTATGGTATGACCGGCGGCAATCAGGAAGTGAGAAAAACTGAGAACATCATCATAACCACTATCGTCATCATCAGCGAAACAAACATGTCTGCCTCGTTCTGTCAACCTGCAAGTAGATATATTCGTTCGTTCGATTCCTGGTAGTGTTGATCCACGGTATTCTCTGTTAACCGACCTGAGCTAACGTTCCGTGTACTACAAGCACTACTCTCTCGCATGTAGTCTAGAAACAATTTTCAAGACGTGTGTTATGTTTTCTGGTCCGAATCAAGGTATACCGGTACGGTGTATGTTTTGTGTCGTGAAATAGACAGTAGTGAGAAGGACTTGGTATTTCATCCCATACCCCCAACATCCAAGTTATCAAACCTATCACAGAAAGGAACCACGAATCGACCTCATCCGCGTAGTATCAAGGGAGTAAGTACTTGAGGTGGATCCCTCATAATTCCATTATCTGTTTTGCTCTCACAATTTGTGTATCGATTCGTATTGATCGCCAAACCAACACAACGTTGGCGTAGAATCGTCGAATAATAGCTGAAATCTGCAGGCTTGGATATCATACAGCTGCACAAAGGGAAAACATAAACGTGAAAAAACGCAACAACACGAGCGCTGTCACGGAATCTTTCCTCGTGGGACTTCTTAATTAATCGTTTTATTTACCTTTGACGTTAAACTTAGGTCATACGGAACACCTTGCATCCTTCAAGATCAACTGGTCGAGTGCTGCAATCCGGGCAATATTTTCGACTAGCAATATCAAGATGTGCCTTATATACTAGGGACGGCAGGCATGCCGTTCTTGCCGGAGTATACTCGTACCGCAAACCTCATCGCTTCCCGTTGCATTGTATCGGAAAGCTGTGTGAACTCTATTGGTTTTGCGTACATCTGTGTCCCCCTCTTCCCTCTTTTCATCACGATGAAACCGTTCGACGATTCATCTAATATGAGAACGAATGTTTCAATTTTTGAAATACGCAAACATCTATCCTTTGCGTACTCGTAGAATAACGGTATTACCGGTGTGGGCTTTCAGAAACGCAGCGGCTTCAAACAAAGGTTATTGACTCATGTAATCACACATCACGGTCATTATTGCTCTGGAGTCCACATACTGTGAAACAAACAGCCACTGATATGGTGTCGGCCATGGCCGACGCGAATGTCAACAAAAACAAAGCCTTTTCTCTGTTCCAGGGCCCACGATGTCCGAGTTTACGGTACTGCTTTCTCTCTCTATGTTTCCTTTGATATCGTAGGACATCGTGGTTTCATCGTGCAGTGGGTAGCTACGGCAAGCACCGCGAGGAACCGGTGAAAGTCCAGGAGGAGACTAGGTGAGGAAGAAACGTCGAATATCATAGTTTGGTGTCGAGGAGAGAGGGGAGTCATTCCGCCCTTTGTGAACATGAATTATTGTTGAAGTCCATAAACGCTCCCATTCATGCAACACGAACACCGCCCACAGTCGCCTAGATCACATGCAGCTTCATTTTCCAAAAGTCTAATTAATATCGGCCAATCGCACAACATGTCAAACGGCCTCCCTCCTCGTATCTCAGCCAACGCCACGACATGTTCGACGGACTTTCTAGGCGTGGCACACTGCCATCTAAATGTCCATGCAGCGTGATATTTCACCCACAAAATAAGTCATCTGATTTTGATACGATGTCTACTAGTGCCACGTCGAACAAAAACCTAAATACCAATAGCCAATGTAGAAGCACCAACAACAGTCTTCTTCCCAACGATGCTCGCAACAACACCCCTTCCAAACTGCAACAACTCAAATCCAAAAGCATAGACTTGTTCTGTACGCTGGATGTATCTCCAACCTCCCGGTTTTGTGATGAGCACAACTCCTTCGCATTTGTGGTGTCCGCCTGGCAATGATACGGCCGTTGAGGGAATATATCCATGTCAATTCAGGTTCACCTCTTGTTTAAGCCATGTGTTCATAGCAGACTCTCAATCCCCGCCCAGCAGACAATATATTGTTTAACCACCAATCGAAGAAAAAGTCTATTGTAACGTGATACCAGGTAATAGACACAAGCAAAGCTTCATGTCGGGTGTGTGTATATCTCATTTTTTTTAATGCTTAACACGCCTCGAGACTTGGTCGAGAGAGCGGCTGGCTGACATGTAAACACGATTCGTCGGATTTGGTTTAATGCCCACACGTCTCTGCTCATACACGAAAACCTTTCATCTACTGTCTAGCTTTTGCTGTAAGAACTATCGGACGACCGATATACCTTACGTTTCAACACCGTTATATCCCCCCGAGAAAACAAAAATAGAAAGTACCCTCGCATGCCACTGAATCAAGTAGAGAACGTATGTACATATACGTACACGTCAGTACGTTACCGTGTTCTCCACTCCCTCACTTTCTGAAAGCAAGTGCCCGCGGAAATCAGGACATATCTTGCACAGCACATCGTGACTTGTTGATCGACGGCCTTCCCGTAGGACAGGTGTAGCGGGGTCAGGTTGTTGTCGGCGAGGGAAGCCATCCACCCGCAAGTGGACCTGGTGGTGGAAGGTTCAGAGTTCGACCGACAGCGCACTCCACATGACCCGTCATACGCATGCCAACGGAACCACTTTCCCATCATCAAATCCCCTTCGAGGTGAGCTAAATCACATACTACGTGGATCGCAGCATCGAAAAACGCGTTAATCAGCACCGACGATAAGGCGCCGTATTGTCAAAGACGCTGCGCGACTCAGCCAATTGCGAATGATCACATTCCTTTTTGCGAACTCTGACCAGAGTGCGATTTCGGAATTCGTGGATTACTTCACGCATCATCGCTGATACACCTAAGCGTGTGAATACCTCATAAAAGGCGCTCTCTGTCGACGGTCTCCGTCGACGGCGTGAAAGGCGTTGTGAACGGCGAGGAAGACCGTGTCTAGATATTTGACTTCTGCCGGCGGACAACATCTTGGCAGTGGATCGTGTGAAACGGGAGACGCGCGTTTCTTCAGGGAGGACTGCTCTGGCCTCCGCGTAGTCGCCGCGGTGGGGCGCGGTTATTTTTCGCTATATTTTCTATGACAGAAACTCATCTGCAGTTGTTGCGACCATGGCGATTCGTATTATCGTGAAGGACGTTGACAGTCGCATATCTCCATTGCTCGGGGCACTCTCGAGTAGACTTGACAATTCAAGTCACGGACGTAGAGCAGTAGAGGTTTCATCATGAAAATCGTGGGCAGACCCTGTATCTCTTGAACCTTCAAATTAATCATGAGTCAAACTGTTCTCGTCAGCATGTATGCGAATCGTCTCCAAGAGATAGTTCAATCGGGAGCGGATGCAAGTAATCGATCATGGTGGCATCGAGTTTCGTGCTTTGCGAGTGTTTGCCGAAGACCACCGCCCATGGTTCATGGTGTCGAGCCTCATCCTGTAACAGCGTGTTTGTTTAGTTTCTAATTCACTGCTTTGTTCTCTCGTTAGGCCGATATATCCCCGAGGCTTCCTTCGTGAGGCGAATCACCCCACGGTAGGCGTTGCACTTTTTGGGCGAAAGGTTTCTGACCAATTGAGTTCCTTAAGTGAGGAACTACCAATTAGGAAGAAAACAAATTCTCGTATATTCGTTTTAGGACTAGCGCCTACAAGTGCCGGTCGGATGACCCGAACGAATTTCTTCCAAGTATTGTATCGGGTGAGATAATGAGTTCCTAATGTGAGGGACTCAGGAACGTCGGGTGCATCCCTACTGTGGGATGGCTGAGGCATGAAATTGCAACCTCGCTGGTCGTTCGTGAAATGACTCTCTTTGTTTCTGATAGATACTCTACCAGCTTTCCGTCAATTCCCCCGGCAAATACCTTCTGCGATCACATACTCGATCCACAATGTCTTGCGGGCGGGTTTATGGCGGAACTGGAGGTGGAAACATTCGTTGCGCTTCTGCGCTGGCGTTCGTTTTAAAGTGAACATAATCGAAGTTTCGGAAGATCCCTACCCTCTCCGGTTGCAATACCAGCGTGGTCGAAGGTTGTACGCCGGCTTCTAGCGTGTCGAAGATTGTCATGATGACTAAGGCATTTATACCAGACGTGATACATACGGCGTTGAAGACCTTGGGTGTCAGTCAGAAAGGCCCTCGTGGCAACCGGCTGGCGACACCTTTCGTCGGACTTAATCACCTACTACTCCAACTTTGGGCAGGTGAACGCCTAAATATTTATCTTTTGCGAAAGTAATCCGTAGGGTCGATATTGGCACATACAGGATGTGGTCTTGAGAAGGCTTCGCTGCTGACGGAAGGCACTGTGTACTGCAGGTGGACGTGCTGGACCAAATAAAAATATAGTCCATCAGCTGTTACGGTCATGAAGGTTTGTCTTGTTTGTCGGGACGTGATATTTCATCTCTCGGTGTGCGGACGAAGTCGCTGGTGATAGCTACATTGTTAGTTTGGAGCGCAGGGCAACACCCTGATGCCATCGACGCTGAGCAAGTCTAGTTCCGTTATCCCAAGCAAACAATTTTTCATAATAAACACCGCACCCTTCCACCCTTCGCCTTGTTCGCGCGATAGCATGCATTGGTGACAACAAGAATTATCGTGGTGGAACCAGTTCGACCAAGTCCTTCAATCGATTTCCCGATCGGTCTAGAAGCTTCTCTCGACCTCGGCTAGGGTAGCGTTGATCTTGCAGTTGGAACACACCGTGGATAGAATTCCAAATACATCAAGACATGAATATTCCGAATGCTGGCAAACGTAGCCTACGCCATAGGCGAATCAAAATATTGAAAGCATGGTGGTAAGCATCTTGCACAATATCCAGTAACACTACAGCTTTGTCTTCTAGCTGATGACGCCGTTCTCCTGTATTGTTTCCATCGTTATTTCAGGAAAACCTACCAAATACCCCTGAATTTCGTGTAGCAATAAACCACGTACCTGGTATAAAACATCGATATGTGTACGCAAAGGTTTGCGTCTTCGAGCCGATGACGTCGTCCTCTAGTAGTATTTCCCTCTTACATCTCATCAAAATCTATGGAATACCCCTTAATTTGCTGCAGCAATAAACCACATACAAAAATATCTATAGGTGTACACGAAGGTTTGATTAAAAGAGAAACGCGCTTGATATACACCGGGCCTGTGATAGAATCTGCGATACCCGCTACTCCAAAGGAAGTCGTTGGTCTGAGTATCAGAAAACGTCCTCCCGCGTATGCCGATGGACATCTACGTGATTGACGTGTACCACGTCATGCTCAGCCTAGTACGTACAGCGCGCACATGTAGCGGTTGCATATGTATCCCCCGAACGTATATATACTTATATTTAAATGTACCTAACCGATGGCAACCCCCATCCTAGCTAGTCGCAATCGATGCTCTCGACAAAATGTGTGTATTCTTTATGGCATTCATAGAGACCCTCGGACGGTCTGAATTTCGGGGCCCTGTTTGTAACGCGGACACTGAGTGTTGGTCGAGAAGGGCGATTTCGATGGCCAAAGGGCCGGATATGCGGTAGGGATCAACGGCCCAGACGGTATATCCGCCGTTAACACGAAGGCATGGCGAAAACCGAACCACGTTTCGTACGCACCTGGTGGGATAAACTCTGCACGGCTGATTCTGCCGATCGTGCGCGGAAAACATCTTAGGCTCCCCGTTACAGTTAACAATACGTAACTCCGTGAAGATAATTACAGCAACAATCTGCTGCTATATCTATACAACCTCAATGCAAGCACATGAAAAATACCTCCACAAACTTCGCACCATCAAACTTCCTCCAGCGATGTGAATATAGGTTCCTACGCGATTGACGCCTACGAAGTCATGTGCAGTCCATTGCGTTCAACGCGCACGAGTACCGGTTGCATATATCTCTTAGATATAAACTACTTTAGTATTTCACCCCGCTGTTTGTAACCTTATCTTGTCACAATCGATGCTCTCGGCCGTACTTCCACGAGAGTCACGACACGTATTGAGACTTTCGGACAGTCTGAACATGGGGTTATAAGTGCACCCTGTTTGTAGAGGTCACCCATACGATTCTTTGAGAAGGGCGAACTCAGTGCCCAGGGAACCGGACACCCTGTAGTCTTGAACTGTGTCACAGAATGCCTAGAACCCTTCCACTACCTCGCGACCGTTCTTATCCAGCACCGGGCGGGCCGTCTCACCCTGAATTCCAGACAGAGACTCGTGATCGAGGGACAGGCCGTCCAGCCCCACGTCCATGTGCCAGAACTCTAGGTCGGTCAAGCCGCGACCATCCCAGTCTAGTTCGCCGTCCACTTGGTATTTCGTACCGACGTTAAGGCGAACAGTGACCGATGGCGTCACTATTTTAAAGACAGCATGGATCGACTGTAAATCGGCAAGCTCGTGCTGATGGACGTTCTGTGGGCACCACTCGGGCGCCGCCATGTCGTCGAAACGCAGGATCCAGTCTTCGAATTTCTCCTCCATCGCCAGCTGGCGGGTGCCTTGCAGCATTTCGTCGTGCATGCGGGCCTAAGTATTTTCTCCGCCAAAACTAACGGCATTCCGCGGCAAGTTTGACGCCAAAACAGTGATGTCGTCTACGACGTGTTCATTCCTGGAAAAGTGAAGGAGGCTTTCTACTTGCTGCCCATCTACGACAGCTCGACGTCCGCCGTCGAAAAGGCAGGGCGAGGTCCCGCTACGACACCCATTTGTGTTGATATTGTACGGGTTTTTCACCTCGATAACAAACGAGTGTCCTACCGTTACAACGCTGAGGCCCGTTAACAGGACGTTCACATGGAAATTGACATCTTCATCCCTGATCGAGTTGTATCGGTCGTCGTCGACTCCAGATTAATCAATCTTCTGGCCGCGAATGCCTTTCACGTCTGGTCATCGTATAGGTCTGCCCCATCCGGGCACACCGCAATATTCGCGTTCACGATCGGGGGAAAATGTATATAATATATAAATTAACAAATCAACGACGTTCAACAGAACAACTCAAACGTAGGTAGGCGAACACAAGGCCCCACATAGGCAGCAAAACGATACATTCAAAGCGAATATGATTCAAAAATAGGTGGGGGGATCGACATCGTTTCAGGCGTTGCCTGCGGTTGGATAGCGTGGCGTAGCATGACACGAACCACAAGAGACACCTCTATACGTGAGGCACCCGCGATAAAATCAACGACCGGTTCTACCACGTCGGTAAATGTGTTTGCCGCCAAGATGATCCAATATGTACAATGAGATAAACAGTGACAAGGACAATGCATGACAGGCAAGCCTATCGTCGAGGATTAAGCGCTACATGGTTGTCAATGGTGCAGACTATCGGTGGGCCGTAAATCCTGTCGTCAAGAGCAATACGTGCCGAGAGAAACTGCATGCAGGAACTCTTCATACCGTGTTTTTAAGGAAGGGGGAAAATTGCACGTAAGTGCCAAGCAAATCAGATTTGAACGTGATGTCAGTACGGGTTTATGTACAGCCGGAGTTGTAAATATATATAATAGCTGACTTGGTACCAAACGCAATCAGGGTGCCATGCTGATCACCGGGCGATCCTGAACTAGGAATATTGCATTTCTGAACCGCTAAGTGGGAGCGAGGTGGGAATATTGCATTTCTGCACCGCTAAGTGGGAGCGAGGTGTCAAGTTAGATGGGCCTACAGGGGGGTTAAAATGTAAAATGGGAAGAGGGTGTGCCGGATAACCAAACACGAACCGGTCAGCCTTGGACGCAAGTCAATGATCTAATCTAGTCGTATTCTTAAGCTAGACTATTCAAGAGAGGGCAGTACTGGTATGTTGTACCGAGTCGCATTTACGCGAGGCGTTGCGGATTTTGTTCACTCGGGCAGCAATGCTTAGTGCAAATGATACAGGCAAAAAGTTATTGATTGTGCAGGTACTTTAAATAACGACAGAGTCCGCAGGGAAAAATCGTAACCGCAACGTTTACCCTTTGGTAGTGTACTATCGTGTTAGCGGCATGTCACATTAGACACTTTGGTGAGCGGTCGTGCCAAGACACGTGTTGTAAACGGCGGTTAGGCGGTCAGGACAGTACACATCTGACGGCTAAGTGTGCGCCATACGGATTCTAGTCATGGGCGACCGACAGCACTCGTCCCATTAATAGATGGGTTTATTATGGAGGTTAGTAACATGCGTACTTGGTCTCACCGCCGACGTTCAGACCTCGCTCGTGACAAAACTATACTTCTGTCCATCAGGGACAGTGACAACACCTTCGTGTGATCCCAATCCCATACATGCTCTATATATTCGTCGGTGAGCCACTGCTGATCGACGTGCGCGGTATCTACTGTACAACGTACTTATAGAAGTCAATCAGAACCCTGGCTTACTGGAACCACTAAATCACTCATCTCCCCCCAAACGCCAAAACCCTTTTCCCTGAACGTGTGACGTCCGTGGTCATGTCGTACCTGGCGTGAAAGCCGATTGGCGAAGTGGAGGCAAAGGCCCGTGGTACCGAGTGGAGAGAACAGAAAGAACCGCGAAAGTTGTTGATCAGCTCTAATACGAGAATATAACGTGCAAGTTGTGCTGCTAAATGCGTTGCCATCAGGGAGGACATAGCGTATGACGCGTAGGACTATAAGGGCTGCTAAAAGCCTACATAGGCAGAAAGCATAGTTCACGGAAGGACTTCCGCAATGTATAGTCCATCCCATTATTGTTCATACAATACTACTCCGATTCTTGCGATAGCCCGAGGTTAAGCGTCAATGCTGTTTTAAATGTGTGTGTTCATGGAGGCGTACACTACAGTTTATCTTCTCACGCGAGGAGGCCCAGACAGAACCAGCCGCTACCTCTACCGCGGTAGTCGCCCGAACAACCATGTTCGACGCGACTTCACGGTTTTGATGTAACAACGAGTTTTCCACGGGTCGTCAGGGTAAGAAAAGGGCACGATACTCAGTCCACCTGGCATCTGAACGCCAGCTTACCGAACGCGCAGCGTCTACTCCTATGTTGCCGTTACTTCGTTAGCACCGCATCCTCGCATCGGTAACAGCCAGAAGCCGACAGTATATTGATGCACTCGGTCAACATTACCCACCACGATAACATTTCTTCCTATACTCAACTACTCCTCCGGGAGGAGCGATACGAAAACAAGTAAACACTCTGCAATAGGGCTAGGCATGTGCACGGTATGTAATTGCCAGGAGAGAATCACTAGTTGTCACGAGAGACTGGTTGAACCTACCACAATGTTCAGCGTGCTGATTATCTCGTACGTATGTCACCGCCGAAAGACGCAACATTGTCTGAAGGGACCTCATCAACATGATTTTGGATACACGAGAGGAGTAGGGGGTGTTGAGTACTGTGCAGCAGTTTCCGGTGGGACCCTACCACTCTATGCCTTAATAGTAGGAGGAACGCGTGCCATCAACACTTCAGTGTTATATGTTTCGCGTGAACCAACCCTTACGCCATGAAAATCTTTACGTCATCGCTAAAGGTGAACTTCTTTTTCTTCGGTTTTGTACTCTGTGTTATTCCGAGTCGATGACATTAACTACCTCCGCATAAAACTATGACAAGTGTTTCGATATAATGAAGTGTACTGATGATCGACGCCACAGTCCAGTTTTAACTCACTGATATCAGTGCCGAGTTCAAACATCTAAACAATCTTGTGGAGTGTGGCACGTGGTGAGCGCAACAAGGAGAGGGCAAACAGAGACGAAGTCTCCTGGAAACACGGAACTATGGCACCCTCTGTCAGGTACGTCGCCTTACGACAATGATCAGCAAAGACAGTCCGCCTCACCGCATACTTCCATCGTTGAACTAGCGAGGCAAACGCCGATGACACACACACAGCCTTTGGGCTCGTAGCAAGCCTGGTAAATGATGGAAGGGTGAAACATATAGGCGTTATGAAGGTGGGGTAGCTCACGACGGTTTTCCTGATACTGCTATTTACCAGTTGACTGCGCAAATTATGTTGAGTTTGCGCTGACAGCAGCACCCGTCCTGCCCCATAGCTGGCGCCGTGACAACGGGCGGGTAAAGAAAATACTAACATGATGCAACATCTCATGTCTAGGACGTATTACGTTGCTAGTCGGTTGTTCACTTGAGATTGGATAATGTTCCATGACGTGATCGAAGATCGATTAGCTTGCCAATGGTAATGATCGGTCGCAGTCGCGAACGCGCGAATTTTCTTCCGAAACGATGTTCCACTCCGTTGGGCGATACCATCTGCATGATCCTGTGATTCATTAGTAATGCCTACGGGTGCAACTCGTTTGCCTCGAAACGTCGTCGTTCCTGCCTCGATATACAACCTTTTTTTCTGTTTCTACGGTGGGGAGATTAAGTTCAGATCGCTACTTTTTAGCCGCTCAGAGCCACTCGGCCGAGCAACTACCACATGTATTTGAAGTCTTGAGAGTTCAAGCCATTCAGGTTGGGCAGACGCACCGCATTCGGCATTTCTGGTATCCTCCCAGGACAAAATGGCATCTCCATACTCGATTTATTTAGAGCGACACTCGTTCCATTGGCATAAACGCTGTAGAATATTTGAGGGTATCCTTCCTTACCGTGGCACTAGTCTTTTTGTGAACAATCGGTGGCGCTTATGATGCGTTCCACGATGGAGAGAGCACATATTTTTATTTGTTTAGTGAGTGACGGGGGCCCTCCACCGAAAATGGTCGGGATTTCATTTTTGTTGGGGCAAACCATCTTAGTATGCCTAGGCCATAAGATTATTCATCGCGTAGCACTTCCAGTCAGTTTTACCGCGAGGTCTGGGGCTTTTCAAGAATGGAGCCTCAGCAACAAAATAGTGTACTTCTACTGTAGCGCGCGCGTCATACGTTTAACGCATAATACCCATATGTCCTAGGTGATTCGGGCTATATTCGATGACTTAAGTCCCGCCTTTCAAATATTGGAGGTGTTCTCTAAATACGCACAAGGGGGCAGCTGGGCGAATCATGCAAGCACCGGGGTTGCGCGGCCGACCAAACTGTGAGGCCACATAGAGACCCCCCCAACGACATTTTCCCGTGCGAATATAACGAACGAGAACCGTCCAAACAGCCGAATGATCGTAGGGTAAGGGGAGTAGTTCATTTCTCTTTAGGATAAATCCGACCGTACGATAGCCTCTGTACCTTCGTCCAAAGACCGCTGTCGAAAGTATTATGTTGACGCAGCGTGAAGATGCACGTTTATGGCAGTCCATGTCGCGAACAGAAAACACGTAGGTTTTAACTTCTGAGGAAACGGTAGCGTCCCTAGCCCAAGTGGCTCCACTATACTATAAAACGAAGAACACCTCGCTGTCGCCGTCTTCCCTGATTGCTCACCATGCCATCTGTATTGCTGGAAGACCCAAAGGCGCAGACCGGCTCGCCGACGCCTGCAATTTGTACACAACTTCCGACATATGTTGGTGAGCCACAACCGACGTCAACATCTCGTCCAATGAAAATGCACTGCCTCGTCATCTAGCGTTTGGACGTATGGACGAAACAAGGCTGGAAAACGTTTCAGTTAGATTCCAGGCACAAAATCAGGTCAGGCCTTATAGGCAACAAGGCAAAAATTAAACCGGGCGGAGTTCGAGTGTGCACACAAAGGTCGTGCGACGATAACTATCAGTACATGCAATTCGTCGGAAACGCCAATAAAGGCCCTACCGCAAGCACGAAGAGAGTGTAGCGGGCTTACCATACTGTTTATGTCGGCCATCGTACATGTTGCCATTTGTGCCTGGGCGGTGTAGAGAGCATTGATGACCAAGAGAAACGCCCGAGCAGTACAACGGACGGCCATGATGGGCAGAGATGCTGTATCGTCGTCGATCACATTCCAGGCAAGCCTTGCCTGAACGTGGGAGAGAAGCGCTGGTTAAGCAAGGCCGAGTAGTTTAGCGGTTGCTTCCTATCGAGATTGGCATTGACTATCAACATATCGATACACTCCACAGGATACTTGGTGCGTTGGAATTGATGAGGATGCTTGTTGTGGCAGCTAACTTGACGCCCGTTGTGGACTCCTAGACCAAAAACGAATCAATGGAACCATGGGTTGCATCAACCGTCTGCGATAAGTGCGGGTACCCCGCAGTAGCGGTGAAGGATAATGTCGAGCTCGTCCATTGCGACTCCTTCCATAAGAACTTCTACACCAACCTGTCATATCCCCCAGTCACGTAGTGGGCTATGCTGTCTGCTGTACTTATCACTTTATAACGTCTGGTTTCGACTCTCTGAACGTGCAGGGGGACAAACCCCCTGGTCCTTCTCGTCGACATCCAGCACCGGAAGCGCCATAAATCAATTTTATTGTTGACGGCCACAAAAACCGGCAAGAGCGGGATAAATGGTAAGCGGTCGCAAATGAAGCGCAGTTGATTCAAGCCGAAAGGATACGGTAAGCAGGGTAGCACCGTCATTCTCAAATCAAACCAAATCGGTACAATAGAAGGCTAAACCGTGAGTCAAACGTACGACAGGGATAGATTCTGCAGAACAGAAAAAATCAGGGCACGAAGTGCCGACGCTGCAGTGGATCCCTCCGGACAAGGATCGCGCGCTTCGATCGTCAGGCAACCGATACAGCACTGGGAGAGAACAACGCAGCACTTGCAGGTTGAGGTCGATTCCGTCGTCGGCTTGAAAAATTGTTTATCCATATGATTACTTCCGTCACTCATTGCATTTTCTCTCTCCTTTTCAATTGTCGCAGTATCGTCTGAGAACTCTCCCCGGGGAGCACAACGCTTTATGGTAGACAACGTCAACAGAAGAGGCGTTATTGGAAGTAGGGGGTGATCTTTCCACAAACAAATTTGCTAACCGGGGGCGGAACGTCCCCGGGCTAGTGATCTCTGTTGATTTCGTTCGTGGCGCAAGCACACTAGGGATGTACATCAACTCATAATCACATGTTGACTATGATAAAATTTGGGTGATTGATTTTACTCAATGATGTGATTAAGTCTTGTTGATTAACGATTATTAATCAACTACTGACAATTAGTTTATTATTCATCACAATCATAGTTGGTTGGTAAATTTCCGACAAAGGAGAGCTTTGTCTAGGGGTATCTGTAGAAAAACATGCCCTCTGCAGCCCAACCGAAAGGAATTTATTATGCCGGCAGAAGGGACTAAGGCAAGAACCGTAGAAGAAGAGGTCGAGAAAGCCGACGCTGATGCTGGCGGAACGTCGCTGGGCGGTCTCATGCGGGAGAATGCTGCGAGAAAGAGTCTTCATGAGAAAGAATACCTGATTTGACGCTCAGGGTGGAGCTACCGCTTCCATGGCAAAGAAGCCGCGAACGATAACTCTGTCCAACAGGGACGGAATCATGAACAAGTGAGAGCTCTGTAAGTCGGAAGAGGTTGCAGAGGGTGCCGTCGAAGCCGCAGGCGGACCCCTTCGGTGGTGGCAAAAGGCCTCGCGCATCCATCACCATATTTGTATGCTAGCCTGCAAGTACCTTGCAGTTCAAGCGCCATCTTCCGCATCCAAACTCGTTTTTTCTGTAGGTGGACGTATTGCTACTAAGAGCGCAATTCTGTGGGCGTGGATAAAATTTTCCTTAATGAAAGCATGAAGCACAAACTCAGGTAGAAGATTCTGCTGCTGTATTCTGAATGGACTGCTACCCATGACTCAGTCAATTGTAGGGTCCCCTCTGGCTACCGCTTACAGCACAGCAAAGAATGGCGGCAATCTAGCATGCATAGTTCAGGAGACAGTATGGCGCCTTTCGTTGTATCGTAACGAATAGTGGCAACATACCAAGGGGGGGTACGTATTGTGAGGGGCGTTATTGGGGCTTTCGTGCTCCCGATTTATTGCGTGCAGTAGAATACAGCAGCAGTTATACTCCATTGTACAATAGTCTACACTCGAGAGAGCGTTTGGAGGAAGGGAATCCGTCCATTACAAGAGCAGGGCCCCATTCGGGACGCTGGAGCCGGAATCTGTGAAAAAACCCTGAAAATGATCAAAATGATCAACCAAGAATCATGATTAAAATCACATCATCGCCAGATTGATTGCGTTGATTATGATCAACTAGGTCACGATTAAATCAATTGGACTCGGCCAAAACATTCAACAATCAAATCAACTCCGAAAACGAGTTGATGTACATGCCTAACCCACAGGGCACACACGAACACAAACCTGTCCGCGGACGTCTCTCGCTTGAACCTTCGATGTCAGGCTTAAGCAACCTCTTCGATAATGCATATCACAAGTCGAAGACGCGGGGTTTAGGAATCGCATGCCTGCGCCTGGGGGCGATAACGTTTCCGCCTTGCGGAAACAACAACGCCAACGATCTTGTTGGAATTGGTCGGCTAATGTTCTGTGAACGTCCCGCGTGAAGTAAACAAATCTGCGCTTGAAAAAAACATTCCGGAGTGAACACAGATTGTCTGCCAGAAACAAGAATAGGAGATCACCCCCGGGCGTTCCCGAATCACAGACGGCACCAGACGACATAGTTCTCCGTCGCCAAGGGCGGTACAATTTGTTTTTCACAACGGCACGCTACGTCACAATTAGCACGACTAGAAGACGAAACGACAGCACTTACCAGTACGTTTCCTCGCGGTGGGATGGGACGGTACACATATGCCCAAAGGCCGAAGTCTTCTCGGACTTCCGACCCCGTCCACACAAACAACTGCCTTCCTAGCTCGAGGTTGGTTAGCTTGGTGTGCTTGCTCTGTGATGCTGGTGCTAGTTGGTAGGCCACGCTCGATGGGTACGCGTCAATTGTGCCGCTGCCGAGCACAGCGGCGGTGTCGGTCGAGTCTATCTTGGTCGTACCTCATCTTGTTCTGGGGTCTTGCGTATGTGAGACGTGCGGGGCTGGTGCCGTCTTGGCTTGATGTTGGAGTCAAACCGCATTTCAGATGTAACACACGTTTTCCCCGCACTGCCTTGCTTGATCGCGAGAAGCAGCAACAGCAACAGCAACAGCAACAGCAATATCGGGAGAAGCAGCAGCAGCATCGCGATGAGCGTCCAAGCGGAGTCAGCGCTAGTAGAGCCAATTATGTGCACGCTTTGCTCGTCACTGCTGTCGCTACTAGTTGTCATCCACGTGGCATGATTCCTCTTGGCGGAATGAAGAAAAATCTACTTTCTATCTCCTGCTAGTCCTTCAGAGTCAGAGACGGGTTTCGCGCCTTTGTCGACCCTGCCGCAGGGAGTTTTCCCTCAGAAACTACAACAGTGTTTTGGAGTCAGTCCATCCCCTGGTTCATTGTATATTAGGGGGACATGCGCTCGTAGGGGTGTCGTGTGTGCACACCCCCGGATTGGGTCAACAACGTACCTGCGGCCCTTCACTTCTTCGGCGGGGCTGACGACCTCAAGCTCTACTCAGTAGCTCTACGTCAAGCGCAAAACGACCTGAATGATGCAAAGTCCAACTGCAACTACTTCGATATCATGTTGTTCATCCGAATCACTATTGATGATTGTCGATACAGCTCTATGTAATACGGTGCAAATAGTGGTTAGTCGGCCCTTGTCATGTGGGAGGGCCGATCAGGGTTGTGTTGTCCGTGTAAATCTTGTGGCAAGCCAGAGCTCACTTTTCGAGTTGATTCCACCTACGCACTGCGACCAGCGAAACCTGCCATACTTCTGCTGTATTTGCTGCTGCGGTGTTCAGTACGAGTTGTTGGTAGCTGATAAAGTGGTCTGTTGCAGCTGTTCTCCAGCGCTGCTGCTGGTCCTTGTTCAAGAAATGATATTTCATGTGTTCAGCGTCTTCAAAGGCAGTTTCATAAACAGTTCTGAACCATCTGCATACCGCGTGGAGATCATGACCACATTTAAAGCTATTATGTCGGGATACAACACTTTCACCCCTCGACAGACAGCGCCAAGGCAAATGGGTCGCCTTGCCAGCAAACACACAGGACCATGATACGATCGACCACTTCTATGATCGCTCGTTTCCCATCACAGGTTTATCACTTACGGTTGCTGTATGCCGCGTTGTTTCTAAACGTTTTTAAACGACAGCGAAAGTGGGCTGCCCAACTCGCAAATATGCGAAAGATTGTCGACGAACGTCAAGTGTGGCGCACACAAGAAGCTACTTGGCAACAGCAAAGCTGTATACTCCGGTCAGTTCCCGGCTGCGAAGCTGTTGAGGGTGTACTACTGCGAGTGGTACGACCCGGGAACACCCCAGTTCTTCAGCCCAGACCGTCTCGCATCGGGGAGTTAACCTTCGTTTGCACGAGGACATGCTTAGGGTTACAGCACATTTTTTTATCAAACGTATCATGCATGCGCTATGTGCTCGGTAAGACGCCAGGAGTTCTTTATGTCTCGTGGGTAGCGAAACATATTGTGCACGCACGGCTTTGGCGTTGTTAGTTGGGGTTCTCGTTTTCTGTGCTGCAGTCCCTTGGAGGACAAACTGCTTCAAATGTTAATGGTTTTCCCCAACACGAGACTGCAGTCATTCACGTACGCCAGTTTCATCACATCAACGATCGTAAATTTAGTGACGAAATACAGTGCTCTCGATTGCACTACAGTGTAACCGACTTCATCAGCCACAATAGACTTTTAATAGTTGTTTGTGCAGGAAACATACTCTTACTTTTTCACACGTAGCGTAATATGCTCCACTGCTGTCCATATATAAGCGGATGCTTTCTTCACATTAAAATGTTTTTTTCACCCGTGCTTCCAATGCCTCCCTCCACCATCGTCTTCAACGCCCCTACTTGATATTTGCATTGTTCCCCCCATCCGCCAAACCTCTTCACCCAGAAGAAGCCCACCTCGCTGTCGGTAGCTATGCATAGAACAATCTCGAATGAATAAGTTGCTAAGCGCGTGGTACGGAACAGGCAGATGGTGGACTATGGATCATTTCTTGTTGCGACCTACCACCCCACCCCTCACCGCGCTTCCTTCCTGTAATGTTACTTGTACCACGCACTACCAACAGGATGTGGCTAAGAGCGCCCGCGATCCTTTCATCTCCGGCAAACACACTAAGGGAGCGGGTGACAGCGACTTCGGCATCACGGTGTTCACCATTTTGTCCATCAAGTACCAAGAGCTACGGGTCCGTCGCCGAAAGGATACCGCCGTAAGCGAGCTGAATCCTCGATTGTCTGCGAATGGCAGCCTGGCAAACATATGTGGGCCGTACTAGATCCTTTTAGTGAGAGTGCTGGACACGGTGACGGAGGCTTCGGCCAACCATGGCTTCGACAAGTTGAACATGCACATTTAGCTAGTCGACGTACACATTTACGAATAAGCAAGGGTCATGCGGAAACTATTGTAGATCATAAAAATAGGTCGTCCGCTAAACTTCAACAGGACCGATTGAAATATCATATTTGTCAACGTCTCTTCAAAGTCAACGTCACATACTCTAATTCAGTTCCTTTGCCCAACCAACGCCAATCGTTTGCATCATTTTCATGTGAATGACGACGCCTTGCCTATGCCCCAGGGTCCCTTCGAAACGTTTAAGTGTGATCCTTGACCACGGTATCAATGCACATTTGCGACTATGTTATTGCCATGTGTGCTATTCGCGGGGTGAACATGTACTACATGATAAGCGGGCCTTGCAACCGGTAATACATGTGACTCTGACGCCCACGGAAGCAAGGATAGTCCTTCGATCCTAAGCTGAAGTTCTCACTAGGTAACATATCATGTGTACTAGTATCTGGCGTTCTCGTAGGAACGCAACCAAACCCTTGCCAACGTCACCCGGCCCTATCCTAGCCCACCCTACACTCCCCCTCCCTGTCGGTACATACGCCGTGTCGCTGTGCTGGTGCTGCCGTTATAGCAACACAGAGTCACATGAATTCGTCATATTCCGAGATTCTGTGAACAGACACAATATGGTTCAAACGGGCACCGCGGAGATAGCAAAATGTGTTTTTCATTTTTTCAACGTCGTAAATTATACGATATCTAGTTCGTTTAACAGTTATAAAAACTCCCCCTTCATCTTGAAACAGGTGGTAGACTTGCAAAAAATAAAGACAAACGGCGTACAACCTTGATATGGCGGTCATCAACTGCCTCGTGGAAAGTTCTACGCTTTTCCCCGTACACGATCCGAAGGTCGCCTTGCTTTTCGAGTGCCCAACAGAGGAATCGTTGTGGAAAACGGTGGCCGAAGTGGTCAGCGACCTCGCCGAAAGCACCTCAGATGTTGATGACATCCTCTCCTGCCTCCAACACGTGCACAGCTATGAAACGCGCATGGACGTTGTTGGCAAGGACAGGAAGTCGGAAACCGAAGAGGACATTGGAGGACGTGACAGCATCAGCGGCAGCGGGGACGACGACGAAGAATGTCAGAGCAACAGCAGCAGCGAGGATTCAACTTCTGGTCAACGTCCCGGACACGACAGCTTGAAGACGAACCAAGAGGGGGGGACGTACGACGACCAGAGTCACCCCACCGTAGGGGTTGCACTTTTTGGCCGAAAGGTTTCTGACCAATTGAGTTCCTCAAGTGAGGAACTACCAGTTAGGATGAAATAAAATTACTCGTATATTCGTTTTAGGACTGGCCCATACAAGTGCCGTTCGGATGGCCCAAACGAAATTCTTCCAAGTATTGTATCGGGTGAGATATTGAGTTCTTAATGTGAGGGGCTCAGGAACGTCGGATGCACCTCTACTGTGGGATGGCTCGACACGGTAGGATACGGTTGGCGTTTGTCCTGCACTGGGATTATATCTGTCGCGGAGTTGTTCCGGGGAACGGTTCATCGAAACAGATACGAATGGACAACCGCCAAATCTGCGCGGCAGAAGATATTTTGATGACGGTCGCAAGCCATCACGATATCATCAGGTTGAAACTTACTCAGCGGGCACACGATGTTTTGTCTATTGTGAATATTGCCCTTGCAGCAGCCCGTGCTCATTCTATCTTCATATGATGTGGCCGAGACGACTATATTGTAGCCGCATCAGTTTTTTTCCCTCTTTTCTTTTTTGCTTTATTGTGTAACTTGTCTTTTCCGCACCAGCTTCCAATTAACGATATGAATGTGGCCTGCGAAACGCGCCTCACCGCAAGCGTCACACGTCAGAAAGCACATCTATTGTTCACTTCAGCGCATACATGGTACGTCAAGACAGGTGACGTTCAGCACTACCATCCTTGCGGTATGGACATATCATTATGACGTGCTTACTGTTCTGGGAATCCCACAATACGGGATGGTGCGTGTGTCTTGTTTAAGTTGGAATTTATTTTGTACTATTAGGGATTGTAATCGCGATGGGAGAATCGTGTGCAGCGGTGCCGTACGGTGTGATGCTTTACAACCGCATCTAACTGGATAGCAGCGCAAAAATAGAAACATACAGAGAACAGCCCTGGTGAACAATTTGAGGAAACATCGTTTTCTTCTTGTGTGTGATGTAGGTGTGCCTGTACTGCCGATCATGCCATATGTTTCTCGTCGACCACACCACACTCTATTATGACCTGGTCACTGTCTTAGACATTTTCTTTTTGCGCAATTCAAGGCTAGAATCACACCGGAAACTTGCCTCTATCTTTGCTGTCCATGCAAATGCTAGAAAGCAAGAGACACGAGAGGGACAGTATTTCGTGCTTTACAGGGCTATCTCGCCTAACAGAGGCGTCTGTGCTATCGGCGTTGTAGTATGTGGGCACAACCAGCATGAAGGTGAAGACCATCTTCGTGTTCGAACATGACCCCAATCTCGAATGCGTTTGCCGGGGAATCAAGGATCTAGCCGGGGCGGGCTCCTTACATCCGGAGCCAGATATCATCTCGGTTCCCGCTCATGGTGCGCAGAGGAGCGAGCGCCGCCGCGAGTCGGACTTGGCGGATGAAGACGAAGAGCGCTTGTTCAGTCGGCGGGTGACTAGCTTGCAGAAAAGACTGGTGAGTTTAGGATGCAACAGGGTTAGAGACGAAAGCATATGAAAATTTGCGATAGTGCTCCTTCGCTCTTCTGATGACGATCACAAGGATTTAACAACGGGTGCAAACAAGACGAAGAAAATCGAACAGACTTTCGTTTGTCGTAAGAAACGGCAGGGTGACTTCTAACGAGAAAAAAAACGAAATCAGAAACAAAACAAAAATAAAAAGCCACGTCGAATCAATACGCGGCGCATTTGTTTTTGGGAATGACACAACCGCCACAGCTCGTGATTCCCGGTGATAGCGCTCGACAGCGACGGTGGATAGACACAGCTCGCACACGTGAGGCATCCTCCACGACAGGCGGTTCTCGTGGTCCAACCTGCTCCCTCCGGATGGCTCTAGAACGTTTGTGTCGTTAGAATGTTGAGTAGGACTCATGCCGAACAAAATACCGCCAGAGCCCCTTCCTGATCCCCCTGTTTCTTGCGAAGTCACCCCACGGTGATAGCCTACCAATATATGGTCGCGCCGGCAGCAGACAAGCTGCGTGACAGTCACATGCACTACCTCCACCGTCGTGCGCTTGCCAACCAGTCGTACAAACTTTATCGGAACTTCATCCCAACGCTTCGAGCTCCTTCTATTTTCCTGATTGACCATTAGTATCCCAAATTTCGTTTATTTATCGCCCATTTCGTGTTGTTTAAGTCATTTGGGACTTGAAAAAAAGGAAATGTGAAATCGTAGGTATCGGGATCTCTACGTCTATTATTCATAGTTTGACATATAAACCTCACGCGCTCCTTAGTTGTGCTCTTCATTTTGTATCGTTTTTTCCTATTTTTTTTTGTTTTTGCCCCGGTTATAACTAGCCTTTTTAACACTCGCAGGCTGTTTGAAAGGCACACAGTTGGTAGGAGATACGCACATTATAGTTTAAGGGCCATTGATGTCGGCAGCTGAATCACGTCACTGTGCACCGACTGTTGGTTGCTACGCCCTCTCCCTAGGCGAAGAAGTTCAACGCTAAGTGCTACACATGGATCATGCGCGTGCGTGTGGCGAACTCGGCGGCAATGAAGATAGTGTTCAGAGGGAAATCACCCACAGAGTCGTTTAGGGTTGCGGCCGGTCAGTTGGAGGGTGGGACTGACGTGGCTTGCGAATACGCCATCAGGGTTCTCGCCTTTCACGGTGACGGCAGCCCCCCCGAGGCACGATGGAAGTTAGTTTTTTTGCAGCTGACATTTAAGCAAGCACTCGAGCAGGTTTTATCAAGTGACAATAGGCGAACCACGAATGATTTCCCCCTGAATTTCACACCATCGTTAGCACTTTAACACTTAGAAAATGGCGCGGATGATTTGAACGTTGATCACCTGGAAACGAACTTACACAAATATCCAACTAAGATATTTTATTACAAGCATATTTCTCTCGGCGCCTTGTTTCGCGCAGATGCAAATCTCACCATCGGATCCGACGACTCCGTGGCGGAGAGACAACCCCGGATTTCCTTGTGTCCTCCAGGGAAGCGAGATGTCAAACCTCACGTCCTCGTCTCTTAGAAAACGGAACGCCAGGGAAAGTAGCGCAGTACGCAAGCGCGTCGAGTACACGGCGAAACGAACCAAAATCAACTACGTACGCGGCTTGCCTGAGTCTGTGCTGTCGGTTGAGGTCTACATGGGTCTTTTATGCCGATTACACTCGGAAAGAACCGTGGTCTTGGCGACATGGGACCCATGTGCAGCGGTTCAGGCAGCGGCGGTGCAGCTTGACCTGCACAGCATTGTACACCTTGGGATGAGGCCCAAGACGAGGCTGGGAGGGTTGGATGTAACGCAGACGCCGCTGCTGGGGCCGGGAGAGGTGATACGGGTAGTGGCAGACAGTACCGGGAAGACAGACGTTTCGGCCATAATCAACAACCATGGGGCTGGGGGTGCAGCTGCGCAAGAAGATGAGGGCAGCTGCGCAATAGGATGAGGGTCACGTGAGAGCCCGGGAGGTTTGGGTGGTGCCACGAACCTTAACCATGCGAAGCGAAAGCGTGGTGGTGACCTCAAATTGAGGTGACGGTCGGCCGTAATTGGTTTGTTTACCATGTCAACGAGGTCGGAAACGTTTCATAGTGCAACTGCCGAGGAATTTGCAACCGGTTTACCGACGCTCTGGGGGATGCCAGGGATGTTTAAGCATTTCGTTCTCGCAAGGCTTGCAAGGCTCACCGCCGTTTGGCCGTCATTTGGTCACATTCGATGTGTCTTGTTCATATGCACTTACCGGGTACCTTCTTTCCGACACGTCCATGTGTCGGGTCCAGACAGACGGTACGATCAATCGCTCGTAAAGGATGCCGTTGTTTCGTCGGTTGTTGGGTTATTCTTCTTGTTGTATCTTGTAGAAACGAAGCAGGTACGATCTCGTACGCGTAATGGTTGCCCTTGTCTAGACGAGATTTGTGTGTGTGTTTTTATGTTTCTTGTAGGAACGCAGTACGTATTCGTACATGCAAGGGCTGCCGCTTATTCATGCATTCGTTCCTAAAGACATTTCGTTTTGGATGTCTTCGGAATGGCATGAGTGTGAAACGAACGTTGTTCGTACGATGTCGTACTCGTAAGTGTCGCCCTTGTTAAGACAATTTTTGTGAGTGTGTGTTCGATTTTTCTTGGAGGAACGCAGTACGTTGTCGTACTCACAGGGGGTACAATTTTGTTTCCTGGATTGTGTCCTGAGCCGCTCGTTTTTGGATTACTTCGGAATGGCATGGGCGTGGAACAACTTGGGTCAGTATGATGTCGTACTCGTGAGGATTGACCCTAATAAAAAAAAAGACAAACAAAAACTCTCATGTCTCAAGTACGATCTCGTACTGTTAACGGTCGCCTTCAAAACAAAAACAAACAAACAAACAAAATATCATGATTCAAGTACGATCTCGTACTCCTAACGGTCGCCTTTAATAACAAACAAAACAAAAATAATATAATGACTCAAGTACGATCTCGTACTCGTAAGGGTCGCCCTTAATAAAAAATAAGACAAAAACAAAATGGCATGACTCAAGTACGATCTCGTACTGTTAACGGTCACCCTTAAAACCAAAACAAACAAAAAAAAACTCTCATGACTCAAGTACGATTTCGTACTCCTAACGGTCGCCTTAAATAACAAACAAAACAAAAAATAATGTCATGACTCAAGTACGATCTCGCACTCGTAAGGGTCGCCCTTAAAAACAACAAAGACAAAAAAGTTATCACGATTCAAGTACGATCTCGTACTCGTCAGGGTCGCCCACAATAAAAAAGACAATAAAAAACTCTCATGACTCAAGTACGATCTCGTACTCGTAAGCGTCGCCGTTAATAAAAAATAAGACAAAAATGTATATCACGATGCAAGGACGATCTCGTACTCGTAAGGGTCGCCCTTAACAAAAACAAAAAGACAAAAAAAATGTCATGACTCAAGTACGATCTCGTACTCGTAACGGTCGCCCTTGATAACAAGTAAAACAAAAAAAGACATATCATGACTCACGGCCAGCAGCCCTATTTGGAATTGTGATACGCTAGCCAGGTGGTCCACCACTCATTTTCCAAATTGTGATCCACTAAGCCGGTGATCCACCACTCATTTTACAAAATGTGATCCACTGAACACGGTGATCCACCAGCTATTTTTCAAGTAGTGATCCACTAACTCGGTGATCCACCACTCATCTTTGACAATGTGATCCACTTAGCCAGGGGATCCACTAACGCACTACGGTTTTATTTTATCTTGGAGGAACGAAGTACGTTTTCGTACTCACAGGGGGTACAATTTTGTTTGCTGGGTTGTGTCCTGAGCGGCTCGTTTTTGGATTTCCTTGAAATGGCATGAGTGTGAAACACATTTGGTAAGGACGATCTCGTAGTCGTAACGGCTCGCCCTTGTTAAGGCGATTTTTGTGTGTGGGTGTTTGATTTTCCCCCGAGGAACGCAGTACGTTTCCGTACTCACAGGAGGTACAAATTTGTTTCCTGGATTGTGTCCTGAGCCGCTCATTTTTGGAATTCTTCGCAATGGCATGAGCGTGAAACAAACTAGGTAAGTACGATCTCGTACTCATAAGGGTCGCCCTTAAACAAGACAAGAAAATATCATGACTCAAGTACGATCTCGTACTCGCAAGGGTCGCCCTTAACAAAAATAAAAAGGCAAAACAAAAAACATGTCTCAAGTACGATCTCGTACTCGCAAGCGTCGCCCTTAACAAAAAAAAAAAGAAAACAAAAATATCATGACTCAAGCACGATCTCGTACTCCTAACGTTCGCCCTAAACAAAAACAAAAAAATATATTGAAAATGTCATGACTCAAGCCGTTTCCTATGCGGTTCGATTTCGAGCTTCAGATTTGTATTTTTCGATCTCAAAATCGAATGACCCTACTTATGCAGTCCGATTATGCAAAATCCGACCGGAAATTTTTCAATTTGAGAATCCGATGACCCAAGTCGTCGGATTTTGGGCCAAAATCCGACGACCTGGGTCATCAGGTTTTCAAATCGAAAAATAGCATGCTCTCTAAATTCAAAATGTTATCCACGACAGCAAACAGCAGCAGAACGATCGATGTGTCGGATGGTGATACAGCTGTATAACGACATTGCTTCGCGCCCGACGCGCGGACGGCGCGTCCCTCCGTGGCCAGACTAGAGTCGGCTGGCGCGGGCTCGGGCCTTTAGACCAAGAGAAGAGCACTCGGCACGCGCCTCTCCGTGGATACGTACTCGTAGACTACACCGCAGCTGTACAGCAGCAGCAGCAGCAGCAGCAGCAGCAGCAGCAGTCACAAAATGGAACACAAAATACCAAGACAGGTTGACTCTAGCGCACTCGTCACGTCTCTTCGCCACCAGACTAGAGGCAGTCAGCGTGGGCTCGGACGCTTGGGTCCTACGCGCAGGCCAGCGCACCCAGCGCGTCTCTTCGCGGCGCCAAATCACAAAAACAGCAGTTGTTCTTGGGGTTTGCTCGAATCTCTACACGCGCAATAAATCTGATGTTTCCGCATAGGAAGGCCCTTTCGATTTGTCAAGCTCGTATCTGAAAATGCCATCGGGTCAAAATCTGAAGCTCAAAAATCGAATCGCATAGGAAACGGCCTCAAGTACTATCTCGTACTCCTAACGGTCGACCTTGATAAGAAATAAAACAAAAAAGAAATATCATGACTCACGGCCAGCAGCTATTTTTAGAATTGTGACACGCTAGCCCGGTGATCCACCACTCATTGTCCAAAATTTGATCCACTAAGCCGGTGATCCACCACTATTTTCCGAAATGTGATCCACTAAACATGGTGATCCACCACTCATTTTTGACAGTTCGACCCACTAAATCAGGGGATCCACTAACACACTACACCGGCACTAAGTTGTATTCTTTCGTCGCCGTTTTTGAGAACGTTGTATCAAGCCTTGAGGTTAAACTAGTCAGATGATTATATCCCAGCCTCTACCTATTTTTTCGTGTCGACTGACGCTGCACACCATCTCTGTGAGCTCTAAGCTTACCGTTGCGTTTTGTAGTGTCAACGCTGTAGGTAGGGTACGGCAGATTGTCCCGTTTATGCTTCAGCAGTACCAGCGATATGGGTGTAGTTTCTGTTAAACTAGCTGCTGTGTTAAATGTGCCATGACTCTTTTTTTCCCTGCCGCCGCCGTCGGCCGGAGTGTGCATGCGCCTAGAAGTTTGCATGAGATGCAGTATCCTACTTGGCCACGGCGCCTGCAGTAGTTTGCATAATTTACGCAGGACGAATAACTATTTTTCAATATTTCGCGCAGACGACATCGTGGTGATGGAGGCGACCTTTTGCCAAAAAACCGTCGCGGTAGTAGAACTGCCCCTCCGCCAGTAGGGCGGGCCCCAAGACGATGTAGACATGGCATTGAGACAGGACAGATGTCGCTTTATTCACACGAACCCGAGGTTAACTACACCAATGAGAAACGGAAGGAGAAAGGTGTCGTCGCGGACACGGAAGCGGTAAAGAACGTCGTTGTCCCCAGTTTGAGCAACAAGCCCGGCCACCTCGAGGCGTACTGTTAAAACAGCAAGTGAAACCCAGCCTAATTCCTGTTTAATAGTTTCGGGTGTTCGAGTGAGCGCCTGTACGGTTCCGGTAATTTTGTTGCGGAATTGGGTTAAATGACACATCCTTACCGCGTTCGATGTCTCACGGGTAGTGACGGCCACATCAAGACCAGGGGACCGCTAAGGGCTGTTTGCGCAAACGGTGCACCCATCAAGACCAACTGCCGCGTTTTCATCGGTAGTGGAGGCCCAGCAAGTACCACTCGTGGCAAAGGATTCGCTTGTTGAATCGCTGACGACCTGTAGTTTGAGCAAATAGTATGCAGAACATCAACGTGCTCGAGATCAGGGGGGGTAGAGGGTGGCTGTGCTGTCGTCAATGTCATTCAGATTTTCGTGCGTTTGCCAGGGGGCATGATATGGTAGTGGGGGTATAGAAATACCATCGTATTCACTTTTCGCACCAGCACGAAGGTGGACGGTGTATTAAGTGCTGTGCACCCGACGAGTTTTCCCCGGATTTTTAGGCATCCGAAGGAGACGAACGCAAATTGGAAGTTCAGTGGGGAGTGTGAGTTGTATGCGCCCAAGACGAAATGTGTCAGGCGGGTTGCAAGTCTTGCCCACGATAATGGTGCACGTGGAGTGCGGGCGGTCCGAGTAGTACTGTACAGATTACGCCTCATGGCGTATGATGCGTGCAGCATGTGCACTGCCTCAATATGCTTCAGGGGTTGATTCTGCCACCACTTTTAGGCGACGTTCTTACTCCGATGATCTTACGAGGAAGGTTGTATTCTTGTGTTGGGCATTCTGTCAATCAACGTTTGGTTTACGTGTCTTGATTATTCCGCAAAATATGTAGCATTCTGTCCTTGCAAACTACATCCGTCACATACGGTACACAGCTTCTGAGAGCGGAATGCGTTCGAGCTGTATGCGAAGAACATATTGGGTTTATATGCTTCGGGGGGCTGTAGGAGAAGCGAGTGACGAAGACTGCTTATGCGTGTTGCCCCAACGAGGATTCTCGAGCGTAGTCCATGAATACGTTTTGTTTGAGAAACTACGCGATTTAGGTGCAAGAGAACATACAATGCGCACACCTGTAAATACGATGATGGCTTCCCATAGGCACGCTCTTCCACCCGCACGTAGTTAATAATTATTGACTTCATCCGGCCGGGCTAGCTACATACTCACAGTAAGTGCTCGTGGAACTATCATAGGAAAACTGAACCGGTCGCTGCCGAAAACATCGTTTGACCGATAGAAAAAATCCAGGGGAAAGGCGAGAAGAAATAGGCGTATCTAGATAAAGAAAATCAAGACAAACGTACACAGCATCTGTGTTGTGGATAAGTGTAAACATAACCAAAAGCTGTAGTACCCATATCGTCGGCCAGTACCTCTAGAGGCATAAAGGAAGCGAGTCTGTCTAGTACATGCCGTGGGCCGTGTGCATTCACAGAAAACGAAGTGAAACTACAAACGAAATATTGCCGCTCCCAAACCATCACCAAGACCATAGCAACACTCAATCAGTGACCAACTCGAGGAAAATTGCGCGGCAAAACAAGTTCCGCGTGTTATCCCACGATCGTCCGCTTCTGTAGATGTCGTGTTTGTGAAAATCGGTCACGTGCAGCTCTCGCCATCAGTTATATCAAAACACAACTTTAGTGACAGACAGACGAGACCTGTACCCACCGCTATACGAAACACATTTTTCCGCCATCGTATAGGCAAAAACATTTTTTGTCGCCTTGCCCCCTCGTTTTTGGCGCTTCGGGCCAATTTAAATCAATTGCCGGCCCCAGGTAAGACAATGGGCGTGCGGCCCGATATGATGGGCTCTAAGCATCAAGAGGAACGTACGTACCGAAACTCTGGAGGAAAACCGCTTGTGGGATTGTAAGAAACCCCAAATTCTGCACACACACTTAATACCGGCGACAGCGCAGTAGGCAAAGCAGCACGCACAAAGGGTCACAAAATACCCACCACCACGCCGGCGACCTGATCAACGAAGATTTATTTGAAATCGATCAAGGTGACCGTAGAAAATGAGGTAAAACTACGTCGGCCTCGAACGTGGTGATGTAGTGTGGCCTGGAGATCAGCCCACTACTCTCGTTCCCTTAAAATTCCCGTTCGTCATTTATTGATGGGTTTGCTAGCCAGCTTGCTGCTGAGTGTTTTCTCAACATTTGTTCGCCGAACGACTGTACCGACGATGTGGACGTTGTCCGAGATTTAGCAACATTGTTCAAATTTTGACTCTTCGCATGTTCAACTAGAGCTCCAGTGCAAACTCAGCACCTGGTGACTCGTTCGAGTTTAGACGAGTACCAGGTATGTAAGTACCGACGAGAAGTAGGCTGTCATCCTCCTATTTCTGCTCAAGAATTCCAACCGCAACGGCAGCTGAAGGGCACTTCGAGGTTGTGGTTGGCACGTTGATGTACATCGCGCGACGTCGCAGTATCAGTGTTAACCGTCAGTATGTAGGACCACGACTCGACCGACAGATTGTACGTGAATATCGTAGGTATCCTACATACCGAGCTGGAGAAAACGGTTGGCCCGAGACTACGGAGTGACCAACTATTGTGGATGGGATGTTGTCGTCCCAGAGAGTTGACCTCGGTTCGTCGACACGAAGAAAAGAAATGAAAGGAGGTCGGCACTCCGTTTTAGAGACGAGCGTTCAGAGACGGTGAGTGTCGTGTGTATGGGTAGGTCGACTGAACTTTTGACACATCCGACATATCATTTGCAGGACGAATAGATCATCTAGAGCAGCAGTTCCTCATTTGCCGTCATGATAGGTTTAGCAGGATCTGCATTTCACAGATCGAACCCAATGAATATATTCGACTTCGTTCAGATGTTGCAGATCGGGCCCAGCTAAATGAGGTACCAAGTAGACATTACAATATATGAAACATATCTGTCTTGAGAGAACTACAGTAGATCATCAACTGGGAATCGATGATCTGTCGGAGGTGCGCAAGGTTCGGTTCATGATGGAGTCAATACTCACTAGTCCGCGTCTGCAGATAACGTTGCAACCAGTTTTGTCTAATTTCGATCAACTCCTTCAAAGTCGTTTCCTGCAGAAACCGACGAAGCAAAGTCCATGGTTCAATAGGACGGCGTGGACGACGGGGTCAGAGGTTAGTCATGATACACTATATGTGATCCGGTACTCGTTTGTTCCTCGAAAGACTTCGCGCGGTGTCGTAGGTTACAAAATCTTAACCTTGCGAGAGGCACGCCAACCGTAACTTCTACGATTGACAAACGTGGGTTGAAATTTCTCAATTTTTTCATTATCGAAAAACAAACCTCTTCGTCACCTCTCGATAGCTTCCCACTCAGATATTTTTGTTATCGACAACTGTGAATAAGGACAAGAAGGAAACGAGTACATGCAGCTCTTGCCGAACTGCACGGCGCGGCTTCAGATGGGTTTAGGCACCGGAGACAGCGACGAACAAGTCGGAAGCCGGTCCGGATGATCGTGAGGGGAAGGCGCATACGAAGGTACCGTAGTACGCTATGTAGTAGACGCTTCACAGGGGGAGAGAATCTTTGGAGATAGTGATATTCCGTGCCCGAAAAGGAGGCCCGGGGCGTTTACCATGCGGTCGCACCGAAGTTTGCAAGGACTACGCGTATTATGCCAGCGGGTCCGGTATAATGACAGCACGTCTTGGGGACAAAACACATCTACAAAATATAAATACAGCCGCCACCCATACACCAACGCATCAACCCACGTACGAACCCGTTCACCCGCCAACCAATCCGCCAGGTACTACAGCAGTACAGCAGTACGTGCAGCAGCAGATGAGTGCTCTGTTGGTACTTAGCAGCACCATAGCCCAGTGGTGGAAGCACAAGCGGAGTAAACGAAATGGTAAAAACACGGAAACTACTCACAGCCACGAACCCACTCGCCCACATCCCAACAAAACCACACACCCATACATGCATCAACTCATCCGCCGTGTACTAGTACGTACAGCAGTAGACATGTTGGTTTACTTCGCGCTTGTTCCTGTATTTTTCTGTGAGTTCCACATACTTTTCCATACTCCGCTATGTCGGGGAGAGCGACCCTCTCCCGGCAGGGTGCCTTTCCACCCCCCTCGTTTGCCAATTCCTTCGGCGGGGACACGAAGGGCTGCCGTGTAGAGTTGCCGTGGCGATGTCGAGGTGCCGCGAGCGACGGCGAGACGCTCAATAGAGCCGCTAGCCCGCTTTCAAGACTGACACCAGCATAGCTGTGACGGTTTGAAACGACGTCACTATTAATAGTATTAGTGCTACCCAGCGGTAGTGACGACCACTCAAACCCGTTTGTTGCCAGTGGTTTGGTGATTCGTGAGACATGTATCAACAGTTATCAGGACACGCCAACATTTTTTTGTATTGCACCCTGCCGTGTTTGCATCGCAAGCAGCTCCATTCCCCTTCCTGTTGTCGGATCCCAACTTGACCCAGGGGCGTTTACCCAACGTTTTGAAGGGGCGAGGGGGCGTCCGCTGTGTTGCCCGACCTTTTTTTCGTCAAGAGAAGTGCGTGCTTTTTCTCTACGATATATTGGTGTCGTTTTCGCTGAAAGGGCGCCCCACTGGTTTACTCCTGACATCGCCTATTCTACAATTAGCACGATGGACTAGGTGAACACGTCTCTCATATCGACATTTGAACTACGGCTTGCAGCGGTTGCGCATAAATCTTTACGTTGGCCGACGCTTTGCGCTCCGCTAAACATAGTATTTTACAGCCACGACAACTTCTTCACAGAAAGTCGGTGTCATCAACTGCGTTGTGGCCGTCGTCTGTTTGTTTTGTGTACCAAGTATACAAATTGTTCCATTTATGATAGAGAGCCATTTCCAACCGGCGGAAGCTATTGTCGACAGGCTTCCCGCAGAAAGCGAGGTTGTTCCACGCGTGACCGAAGGAGTTAAGGCAAGATGTCGGGGGCGCAATATTGTTTTGGGGACATTTGCTGCGAACCTTGGTCTGGTCATGGTACAGAGGTTCGTTTTTTCAAAGTTTGACTGTTGTTCACATTAGGGAGTACATTTTGAAGTGTAGCGTCAAACCGGCACCATATTTTAACAAGTCTGGTCTGCAATCGCTGTTGCGCCAGATGTCACCGGGTATTGGCTGGGCTACCGATTCGGAGGCTGAGGAAAGCACGACCAATGCCGCGGTGGCGGAAATTCCTGCCGGCACTAGCAAAGCCGTTGTCGACGGGAAAGCGGACTAGCTGCCATCGATCTGGGTTATATTTGACGTCGTGGACAGCAGTAGGTGGTGATGGGCACGGATATAGGTTATGTTGACGCCCAACACTATCAGTCGCGCCGCAGATGTAGTTTGCGATGGTCCTTGCAGTTGTGTTTTCGACCCCCCTCATTCTGTCGTTGTTGCCTTGCATGGTAATTTTTAGCTTCCGCTCCCCCTCCCCCTGCCCCTCGGAAGAAAAATGTGACGTTTGCTATTTGAGGGGCATTTTTGCAGTGTTGTATTTTCATACGTTAAATTGTGGTACATAGTGTTCGTTTCGTCGTGCAAAATAAATAGCAGGGCCTTGCCTCGAAATAGCATCAAACGCCGTGATCGCTAATACAAATGGTTGAAGGAGGGTCGACGGAAAAGTGGAAATATTTAGTGGGGCTGTGCTTAAGAGCCGACGTTCAACGAGCCATTGTTTCAATTCCACGGCAACTCCCCCCCCCCGTTTGCGGATGACTTCGTGGGGATATCAGAAACACCCGAAGGATTGCGGGAACAAATAGAGAAGGCGCTAGAATACACCAGGAAATGGAGGGTGACGGCAATCGTCAAGAAATGTGCAGTAGTTGTTTGTAACGAAGATAAGGTAAACCCGGTAAATTTCAGTTTGAAGTGGGGAGAAGATGAATTGCCGATCGTAGACCAGTATACATACCTTGGCGTAGATATCTCAAAAGACTGCTATTGGGATACACATATAGCAGAAGTACTGGAAAGGGTAAGGCACAAGTAGGCAACATGGATACGATCCTAACAGACCCGAACCTTGACGCTAGGATTAAGATATATATCTTGATGAATGTGATAGTACCAAAGCTTGAATATGCAGGAGAAGTATGAGAAGGGAACGCGAAACTCGTAAGACAGTTGGAAACAGTACAAATGACAGCAGCTAAAAAATATCTTACGATGCTCAAGTACGACTAGTAATACGGTATTAAGAGCAGAACTGGGAATACGCCCACTCGAGACAAATAGAGACATGAGAAAGTTGAACTGGCAATATAAAGTATGGAACTCGCCACAAAAGCGGTTGCGATCCATAGGTGATAAAGCTGTATGAGAGAAAGTAACAAAAGGGCGAGCTGGAATAAGGTGGGATGGCGTAGTTGAGAACGTATGGAGGAATCTAGGGGGAAACCAAGAAGAGATGATGTCCGCCGGGACGTTTGAGAGGTACAAAGCAGAAGTAGAAGAAAGGATAGAAACAAGGGAAAGGCTAGCGCTAAGAAACAAGGTGGAATCGGAAAAGCACCTAGAGATATACGGGGGATTGAGGGAAGGAATAGGAATGAAAACTTATTTGCATGGCCCAATGAACTTCGCGAAAACGCTGAAACTGCGCTTTCGTGTAGGGGACCTGGAGCTGCCAGAAAGAAGAAAGAGGTACACCAGTAGCCGGGAGGAGGAGGAGGAAGTAGACGCACAGATGTGCCCGTGTGGTAAAGCAATAGAGAATATAACTCGCATAGTAGGAGAATGTGAAATATACAAGGAAGAACGGGATGTGTTAGAAGAGGAGATGAACAAAATAGACGCATGAGACATGGAGGAGTCTGATACAATGAATAGCAGCGAGAAAATGATCGCTATCCAAGGAGATAGATGGTGGCCACAGGAGGCCAAACAGGAAGGGGATACGGTTAGCTAAAACATTCTATGTAATATATGGAAACAACGTAATGAGCGCCCTATTGTTGGAAGTGTCTCTATTCGCAGTAGGAACGGTGCTCCGCCTGGAAAGGGATGCGTGGTCAATGGTCAAATGACTAAGGCAAGCAACAAATGAGTACACACCCCCCCCCCCCCCCCCCCCCCCACCCTCTCCCCCTTAGAAGCTCCTCTATGTACACCTGGTGCGCAGGAATTGGAGTGGGTTAATATTCAGGTTTGATATATGTTACTCTTTTGCTACGTTTGTCTCCGTTTTGGTTTACTGCACGAGTCGATAGCGCATTGCATGAGATGACCGGCCTGAATTCTGTGAAATGGGTAGGCTTCCGTACATTGCCGAGAGACTGCCGTTCGAAACATGTGACGCTTAGTGAGGACTTGCTGTGGTGCAGAAATACTCATTTTCGAAAAAAGACGTGTCCCTTCATATGATTATGGCTTTGTATTTACGACCGTAGTCAGGACGGTGTTTAACATAGCAGGCAGGTAATAAACGAAGCGGCACAACCACCTTAAGGTGATGTATCGTTCTTGATAGATACGTTTGACACACAGAGTGTCAGGGGAAAAGAACGAACGCGCATCAGCACTCAGTTATTTATCGAGACTACCAGGCACTGGGTTTATCGGCGTAACATGACCAGGATAATGTATACGTGAAACGGAACGAATGTTACCCCCGCCGCACAATATCGCACGAAGAACCCACCAAGTAGCTGTGTTCATCAATCCAACCAAGTGCAACAGTGTGGTCGCAATCGCAACCCACGCACATGTATAGTGAGACCGGTTCATAACTAAGGTTAAACCGTCGGATTCGCCGCGATGCTTTGAATATCATCTACGACCGAATCGTGGAAACATATGACGCTTTGTACAACCAAGCTTACAAAATAGTCACTCGTAGTCTGTTTCTCCCGCCCTGTCTACCCTTGTACTCACTGATAAAATTTCCGAATAACCCGCAAACATGCAACTCCCTGCAAGACGAGAATACACTAAATTAATCATGCCAAGGTCAAAGCGTTAGCCATGAGGTCTCGCTTTGCTTGGAAGGCAGGCTGTCTATCTTTGACCTAGAAACACGCTCGGCGTAAGCAGAAGGCTTCTTGCGCGAACGCCTCCTTGACCGTCTGGAAAAATTCCAACGAAGCCAAAGGGGAGGGAGGGAAAGCGGGAGGGAAGGGCGTGCAGGCAAGGGGGAGAGAGAGGTGAGTTATGTGGGCATCAGAGACCGTCGCACACGCAGTTTGGTTTCACGTATGGCAGCGTGTCAACTACATATATTCCCCCCGCCGCATGACTGAGATGGCAATTTAGAACGCAGCGATTGATTATCAAATGACCGGATGCGGGGCATCGGGCGAGAGTAAACCACTACTCTGCAGTTAGCAAACTAGTACATTAGGCATTGGTCCATGAAAAACCTTCATGCAGTAGAGGTGGGTACGCGAGTAATACCCGTCTTCCAAACCATTTTCGCTGACGCGAGTAGCACTTGGCACGACGCGTGTCCTATATGCACCCTCAGGTATTCGTGTACTCGCTGTTGGAGATTCTGTCGTCCGTAATCTATGGCAAGAAGACGTAAACGAGCTGCATCACGCAGCATGGTCGTTGAAAATCGGCTACTCAGACTTGATCGGGAGGAAACAAATACGTCAGCTGTGAGTACGACTGAAGCAGTGATTGATGCTCAACTTTGAAAGTGCGCGATACGTCCGACGCATAACTGACGTTTGACAACCCTTTCGGCTTTGGGAGTCCCGTGGCATCGAGACTGCCGCCCCCTTCGCTATGGGCACCACAAACAAATTGACTTCAAAAAGACGAGAAATAAGAAGAAGGTCCATATCTGGTACTACAGCCAGCGTATCCGGTGGTCTTATAGGGGGTCCGCGTGCCTACTAAGATCAGTTTCGTGGGTTAAAGCTTCACAGAGTGCATACACGTAAGGAATTATTCTTGCATATACTTTCACCGACGGAAACCGCGAACGAGTGAATTATAGCTACATTCGATGATAATCGACGAGCGGTAGGAATGCTGAGTCCTATTCGCGACACAAAATGAAGGCACGCACCGGCGGGGGAACGGGTCGACACCTGTGACCACGGCTTGTCCAGAAGAAGACGACTGAGTGTTAAGTGTAAGGCAGTATGGACCTAGTGACCGACTACTGCTAGAAGGTTGATGCCTTTGGCTCTGTTCTGGTCACCCACACGAGGTGCTTAGCGACGTTATAAGCTATTGTACTATTACGGGGGTTCATAGTTAACAGGACCTATGGCATACATAAAAACCTATATATTTAGGTAATTTACTAACAATATTTGGTCCTGTTTACTATGGTCCCCCGTAATAGTTGATGTTTGCTTCGCCAGATGTCTTCTAAACGAATGGGCGAGGCGCTCATCAGAAAAGCAGGCGAAAACGCCTGCCAGGTATGAAGAGGGGAAAATTGCTACAAACCATAACGCCGCAGCGAGGGAGAGGGGATACCACAACACCAGCCCACCCTGAAGGATCGTATGTGCAGATTCAAAAACAATACGGAGAATTTGGAGAATATATCGATAATGCGGCACTTCACAACCCACTCCCACACCTCTAACTTGCAAGGCGGTAGCCGATTACACGTGGACATTGCGAATCGGACAACTGCCAGTCCGAAAGTACGGATACGCGGAAGCATGCAAAACAACCTAGAACTTCCCGGAAGCTAAATCGAGCACATAAATCGTGGAAACGGTGTGGCACGCGTAACCAGGCGCGGCATACGCAAACCTGAGAGCGAGACACGAACACACAGAAGAATGAAAATGACAGTTACACTACTCACGGCGAACGCACGGGGTGCTTCGAGAATTAAACGCACGAGGGGGTAACGCAACAGAAACAGGTGCTGGCGCGAAGGGGCTCACTCGAATATTGGGAACAGTGTCGGAAAACAGAAAATCATGAAGTGGAAGAACCCAAGACAGTCAAGACCCGATCCCATAGAGTAGGGCAGAAAGGGCGCGTGCGAGCTTGCACAGAAACTCAGGGAGCTAGACGACAAAACAACAATGAGCAGACATCGTTACGGCTTATTTTTGAGTCCGTTGGGTTATCGGTAAAAAGGTTGACCAATCGCCTACTACCCAATCTAATCCGAATAACAATATGCAATATCGCGCGGGAGAGGAAGGAACGCAACGGTCGCGAAAGAACAAAATATATCACCTCGTCTTGCTAGGGGATATTTTGAAGGCGGAGGAGGAACGAATGAACGGCAAATGCGGTCCGACCTAAACCTAGGGCAACCTGTACGTTGCGTATAAAAGTCTCACGAACATGGCCTCGGGAAAACCATAGAGGGGCCAAGGGAAACTACAAAAACAACAAGAAGAACTGGTACTACTGAAGGAATCGAAACCCAAACGAGCGTTTCCGCCGCTCTCGAAGAGGGTGCGAAAGCAATCGTGGATACGGAACGCAAGAGACATATAACCGAATGGCAAGGAGGCAAACGTTAGTCCAACCGTTAGACCAATCGGTGCAAGAGCTCAGCAGCCAGCTGCCGTGGAATCATAGAACCGACGCGAGAGTTCGTGCAAAATCGAACAAACCGAACACCTACAACACAACAAGACAAAGAAACCACACAAACAGCGATACGATACCAAACCCGCTACAGAAGACACGCATGAGAAAACCTAGAAATGGCTACGGAAATGTTTTCAAGTCGGAAGACCCAGGTAATGCGGCTCCGCGGGACTCGTTAACGTTACGCACAATGCCACTCATGAGGAAGCTTCCTTGGTGCATTTGCAGACACCACGAGGCGCGAACGGTTCTATCAGCCGTAGTGTACCTAGCAGAAGATAGCGCGAGCATTACCGGTCCGAGGTCGTCCAAGAAGCGAACAACGTACTGTCCAGAAGTTGAAGTGTGGGCGGAAATTGTTCCGAGTCACCAACGATGATGTTGACCCATGTGCCAAACGTGAGCGTCGATAGGCAAGGTGGTGCCGCTTCACCGGCGAATCCAGGCTTGCTGGTCGACGCAGCTGTATCCAGGAGGCCTAAAACGGGCGCCCTCGTCGCGGGCGAGCACGCATTGGGCAGCATCTACGCGCATACAGCGGTACGCCCTGTTTTACTGCCGAACTTGCAGGGGTTCGCCGGCCCAGTAGTTTAGGACGTGTTGACGAGAGTGAAGGAAGTCTGATTCACGTTCCCAAGACCGCCGGAGGAGGCCTTTCGAGTGTGTTTTGTAGAGAACGGCCACGACTCCGCCCCGGCCTCGCACTGACCGGTGACTGGAAATCTTGTCGAGACCTCCAAACGCTCCATGGGCACGGAAACGTCGTCGGCGGTGACCTAAAGGGGGGGGGACCTAGTGGTGTGGTTGTTGAGGATGTCTTGCGTTAGTCCAGCAAGGAGGTATCGGGGGAGGTCGGTTATGTCATGTGGGTTGGTGCAAGGTTAGCATCTGGCTACGGACACGCGACAGTGGGCGTCGGCGCCCGGAATATCGTTAGGAAGGTTCATGTAGAGTAATTCAGCTGACAAAGGGCGGCTGTTTGGCGCCGAATCGGAAGGCGCGGGGCCGACAGCCAATACCTTAAATAGACCTGTCCACTTGAGCGATAGCTTTGCCTTGAGAACCCTTGCGTCGGTGCCAGATTTCGCACCTTGGCGAATGGTGGCATCGATGTTGTAGATCCATGCCCAGTCCAAGGTGGTGCAGGTAGGACGTCGTTTTAAAAGCGTCTGAGAGCGCTGAATAACGGCTCTCCACGCGAGAGACCGTGACAGCGTGTTGTTCACGCACCTGCGCATACGCACGCCGTTGATGATTGGCGGCGAGGTGGCAGTATTCCCGCTGGTCTCGAGCGAGGCTTTGGTGGCCTCGTGCGTAGTGCTGTTCGAAACTGGTGAGGGGAAGACGAAGGAGGCGGTTCATGTGCACATCATTAGGGGCTAACACGGTAGCGGCGTTGACGGAATTGTTAAAAACATTTTGCAAGTGCGGAAAATGGATGTCCCAGTCGTCCTGTCGGTCGTTGCAGACCATCACTAGTATTTGGGCAATAATTTGGTTGACACGCTCGACGCCGCCGTTGCCGTTGGGATGGTAGGCGCATGTAGCGATTTTTCGCATTCCCAAACGTTCGTACATGGCAGGTGACAGCTTGAAGCAGAAGTGCAGTCCATGGTGGGAGAAGGCAGACCGGACACCCCCAACGAGGTACGTAGATCTTGACTAAAATGTTGGCAGTGCCTTCGGCCGTGAATTCTGCAGCCGAGACGGGGTACATGTCTGCGCGCAGTCTGAACCTCGTTAAGAGAAGAATGTAGCAGGTTTCCGGAGGTGTGACGGGAAGGGGACCGACGTACTCGACGGTCACCGAGACACCAGTGCTGGATGGTAACAGAAGGGAGAGAAGGGTCCAACGTGCCGTCTGTCTAGACGACTTGCGCGCCTGGTATAATTGGAGACAACGTCCAAGCCACCGCCGCGTATAGATGCTCATACCAATCCACCAATAAACGTGTTCGAGCATCGAGATCGTTTGACCGACGCTGAGGTGGCAGGCGGCGTTAGCATGGCAGAAGTGGATAATCAACGGACGCATAAACATCGGGACGTAGATTCGCGTGTCTTCGTCGTTTAAAAGGCGGGCGGCACGTCTTCGGACCACGGGGGGCGTTTGTGAGGCGCCAGGGGTAGAAGGAAATCGTCGTGGAGGACGGAGGGACTGGGAAGGAGAAGATACCGCGAGACGGCGTCACAAACGGGTTCAGCGCGTTGTTCACGCGCCCAATCGGAATACGTGTACCGCTCGAAAGATTCGATGAACTCGATCTCTGCCGGTGACGGTATCTCGGGGAGAACGGCTGTAGTGCTGGCACGCCGAGGAGCCTCCAGAGGGAGGGTATCAAGCAAGCGCGGAGCAGATGTGACCGCATCGGTGGTGTGTCGAATCGTCACTGTCGGGACAGGGTCGATGAACGGCCGGGGAGAATCCGGTGAAGCAGAAGTAGTCCGAAGCGGGCGCGGCCTGCGCGCCGTGGGGGCTGGTCGTGGTACGGTGGGTGGAGAACGATGTGAACGAGCGAAATCGCAGTCAACAGCGGTCGTAGGCTTTCCAGCAGCGGCAGCTTGGCGACGGCGGGTCCGAGACGAAATGACCCCCGACGGTGGAAGGGACGGCAAAGCCGTAAAAAAAAAGAAGGTTGCAGAGGCGAAGCCACGGCCACAACCGAGACTCGATCACGGTTGGTCCGGGCGACACAAGAGGCTGAATGTGACACAGCAGAGGGCTCCTGAGGCCCTGAATCTGTTGAGTGCTCGGCGGAGTCGTGCTGGACAGGCCGAGCAGGAATGGGGGTTTCCAACGCTGCTTTGCCGAGGGCGACCGTGGAAGAGACGGCGACCGCTACAGAGCTAGAGTGCGGCGCGTCACCTGCGGTGGGTGATCGGGAGGGCTCGGAGGAAGTGGTGAGCTCGGGTCGGAGGGCGCCAGCCCACCCAAACCGACACGAATGGCGGAGGGTCCGTGCAGTACTCTTGGGTAGGATGAAGTGTGGCGATATCTACCGTCGCGAGCGAAGAAACGAGGACACATCCCCGGGAAGCAGTTGGGGGTCTCTCGCTCGCAAGGAGACGGGCCCCAACTTGCTTCCTGCCTTGCCAGGGCGTCGTTGTCAAGGCCGGGGTGGGGGGTGCATTTGCCTAGACCTGTCGTCCCTGCGGACATCAAGGCTTTTCGGAGGGGGGGGCAGGGGGCTCCCGACCGGTCCACCTTGAACAGGTGGGGCGAGACCTTCGCCATGAAGGCGGGACGCATTCGAAGTGGGTCCACAGCGAATGGTGTTGTCAGCACGGCTCGGGCGGCTCGCGGAGTCTGTTCTCTCCGATCACCTCGCCGTAACTCGTCTGGGTGAGAAGGCCCGCATTTTGGCGCCAAGGTCGTAGCTACGTTTAAGCCGTGCCGCCCTGTCGGGGACACTTGTTCTTCATCAGCTCAATGGCCTCCGGATAAACGCCATGGCTCAAAGAAGACGATTCCGCTTGCTCTGGTCAGGATGGAAATCAGAGCTGACTACACTGCGATCGTCTTCGATAACATTGCGCAGTGGGAGATTCCGACTGGTCTTGCTCGAGAACCCCGAGCGGAGCGCCAATGTTGTTCTCGAGGGGCCTGTCTTCCCGTACTCGCACCTGAAGGTGATCCTCACATCCTGGGAGTCACTCCTGGACATGGTGGTTGCCTCAAAACATGAAGTCGGGGAAGATGCATGCAGAAAAATTCGACTAGTGTCGTCTACGCGGGGGTCAGGAGTGAGTGGCACTCCTGGTACTTGCGGCGGGGAGGCCACGGCGGCAATCGTGCAGTCGTCGTTGCCAGGACCAGGAACGACTAGCATGCCTGGTGCCGGCGGGGAAGAGCATCGGTAGCTGACAGGCGGCCGTCTTCACGGAGACCGTTGGCGGTACGCATACATTGTGGCGGAAGTGGACATGTAGTGTCTACGGTCTCAACCAATGGACCGTTTTCGCGGGAACCAAGGGCGGTACGCATGCTTGGTGCTGGCGGTGAAGAATATGTAGTACCTACGGTTTCAACTAGGGGACCGTCTGCGCGAGGGCCAGGAGCGGTACGCATACCCGGTGCCGGCGGTGATGAACATGTAGTACCTACGGTCCCAAACAGGGAACCACCTTCGAGGAAACCAGGAGCGGTACGCATACCTGGTGCCGGCGGTGAAGGGGCAACGCTGTCGCCGGGGAAGCGATGGTCGGTGCCTGGGTCAGACGTGCTTCCCGTCAGTGTTATCGGCGGGATTCGAAGTTCAAACGTACCGCAGTTGGGCAGTCAATTCATGCGGAAAGTCCCTGGCTGTCGTCCATTGGGGATGGAGTCAGCAGCAGATCGCATAACCGAGGCCTGGGGGCCAGAGGAAGACCCCGGGGGAACGCCTTGCTGGGGTTGCAATTCTGTCAGCGAAGTGGCCGGCCACCACTTTGAGAGCCATCACACCCAACACCCCGCGCCGGCGAATATCATACTCTCGAACGTAATCGGTAATGATAAGACATCAATTAACCAACAAGAAGCCGAAAAATACAGACAACATGAGCGAAAAGTAAATTTTGTCGGCGGAAACAAAAATCAGACCTCGAACAGGAACCAAAACGCGTCAAGCCGACGACGTCAGTGTTAAGTGTAAGGCGGTATGGGCCGAGGGATCGACTACTGCTAGCAGTAGGACGATGCCTTTGACTCAGTTCTGGTCACTCACTCGACGTGCTTGTCGATATTAGAAGCTCTCGTATTAGTTGCTGTTTACCTTGCCAGATGTCTTCTGAACGAAGGGGCGAGGCGCTCCTCAGAAATGTAGGCGATAACGCCTGCTAGTTATGATGAGAGAACGGTTGCTACAAGCCATAACGACGCAGCAGGGGAGAGGGGATACCATAACATGAGGGTACAGCCTCCTACGAGCTAACCTAGAAAGTGAAAATGATGATTTCCAAGCAGTTTAAAAAGGCGTTTGTGTAGGGGAAACGTTTTTCAAATAGGTAATCTATTAAAATTAGCTTTGTATCAATTCATTTCGTTTAATATCAGAGGGCCGGTACTGTAGTACTACTTTTGTAGTACAAACCAAAGTCGTTAAGATTTTTTATTGAAGACTTACAAAGCACCTAAGCAAGAGTGTGCACACCAGACAAGATATAATCTGATTTCCACCTCTAGTCATCTTTACGGTATCATCAGCATAAACAGGTGTCCCACATCCACCTCAGCGACCCGAGCCGGTAGGCGTTGTCGATATATCTGCACTTTACATTATCGTCATTCCGTTTTTCTGTCGACATGTTTACTCTCCCAAGTCTTTTTTATGTCATACTGTTGTACTCGCGCGAATTATTTTGTGCGTACATCATGTAAGTCTAGGATGGTAGTAACCACCTACTACTATTAAGGACCGCAGTAAATAGGACCGACGGAACATACAAAAACCTCTATATTTCACTATTTGTACTAACAATATTTGGTCCCATTTACTATGGTTCTCCGCAACAACAAACAGGGAATCTGCTTAGTCGGGGTGGAAAAACGGGTGCGTTTTACATCCATTAAATTCAGTACGTTATTCGGCTCCCGATTCACTTGCTTTTCTGTAAATCTCTGCTTGGTTTCTTGTTCCTGCTTGTGGTCGTCCTGTGCTTTAAAAACATCATAACCCGGACAGATCACGATGCCCAGTAGTAGCATTTTAATAGATGATCCAGGTCTCAACCTTCCTTCCGCTATCATATGTTGCGGAAGATCTGTTCAGCACCGGAAAGGTTCGTACTCGTAGATCATGCATGGTACACCGCTCCCACCCGACAAAAAATATGTCATCGCGCTGGATGCTACATATTAGGCTTATATCTGCCCTGAAAGACCAACTACCCTCGGGTAGACTATTTTTGAGGATATCATGACCGATTCGATACCTTTTCCAAGTCTGTCAACCGAAAACGCGGCGGGTTCAGCTGTTTCGGAGATATTAGAAACAAGACAACATCCTCTGTCTCTTGTACTTGTGCGTTTTGTTACCTACCTCCCCAAAACAAAAAAAATGTGGACTACTCTGTGACACAACACTTCCAATCAATGCAGCCTGCTCGGTTAATGTACGAATTATTGTTTTATTTGGTGGTTTTCGGATCTTTCTAGGTCTCGAGCATATTTGTGTGTGTTTGTTTGTTCTGCCACGTGGTTCTTGATTTGAGAGGTCATACTAATGTAAGAACAACAATGATTTAGAGAAAATATAATAAACGATGAAACAAAATAACTGGCACGTGGTAGATATCTGTCGTGCCCCCCGTAGAAAGAAAAGTGGTCACTATACACAGAACGAAATAAAGAGACAGCACCACTACAAGTGTTGGATATCGAAACCATGAACGTTTCGGTACGATAAGGCCAAAATATCTTCGATAACGATAACGATAACGATAATATCGATATCGTACCGATAATCTGGAAAAGTCGATAACGATAATGGAGGCGAAAACCGGCGCAAAAGGCCCTTATTCTGTATTTTTTGTGGTCGCGTCAACACCACGAGGACCCTTAATAACAAGTGAATACAACACCCGCGTAGGGTTCCCTGGATCAACGTCTTCCAGGTTGTTGTTCTCGCAATAACTCATCGCCACAATACAATGCAGACAAGCTACTCCCATAACTCTGGAGTGGAAGAAGTACCTGTCGGTAAAAAATAAAACAACCATACATAGTAAATTCGTAAATACGACATACGGTACACACAAAAACCTACCAGTATATATTTCCCAATTTTTACAAACAATATTTATTACGGGGGTCCATAGTTAACAGGACCTGTGGAGTACATAAAAACCTACATATTTGCCTATTTTTACTGACAAAATTTGGTCCCGTTAACTATGGACCCCCGTAATAGTCATATTTACTATGCCCCCCCGTATTAATAGTAGAAGATATGTACCTGTCACGTACCAGGGCGCAACGACAACCACAGCTCAACGAAAAGTGTATATAATGCCGCACAATGCTATTCGGAAGAACTTGTATATGTACTCACGAACCCAACCGTCGCCGCCACACAAATAACAAAACATCACTTGTCCTTCCTGCCTAGCCCCTTCGGTGAGATTCCGCTTGGCCATGCCAATCCGTGCGAACACGAGGGCATCGACAGTAATAAATATATGTATATATATATCGAAATACCGAACTTTTTTCAGTTCGATTAAAAACAAAATTATCGAACGATATATATCGAAAGTTTCGGTACGATATGCAACACTAACCACTACGTAAAACAGAGTACGGCTAAGAAACAAGGGAAATAAGAGTCGAACCAAGGCAATACAACACGAAAACAAGAAGCACTCTCCAAGTAGCCGCAGCAGTTTGTGGTACGATTAGGATAACCAGGTTGTAACTACAAATAATAGTAGTAATAGTGAACACGTTTGAAAACGAACATTTCCTGCATTTTCGCTGCAACCCGCTCGTACAAGGAACTTTGCCTATTAAATCCTGGTGCCTGCATATGTCTGGCACCTGTGAACGCGAAAAACAAGGCTGGTCGGCATACGCGCTGAAATGGTTTCACCCAGCCAGGGCTTGTCCTTGGTCGCCACCCGAGCACCATCCACCACGAATACACCCTCCAATTCACACCCAAATTTCCTTCTTGCTGCGACTCGTCGACAGGTGCATAGTACCTCGTCAATGAGCGAGATAATCTCGTTAGAACGACCACTTTCTAAGTATAACGACAACTTTGCCAACAGTCAATATTACGGAACACTGTCGACTTCTCAAATTCCGTTGCCTGGTTCGACACGACATCACATATATTTCTGTTCCTTTCGATTATATGATGGAATAGCACACCCACCATGCAGCAGCAACGATACCAGTATGCCTAACTTGTATGGTTGCACGCAGGGCGGGGGGAAATGGCCGCAGACGGAGCTGAAATTGTTATACGTAGCGCTGTGGGGTATTCTGTGAAACGAGTCTCGACACTCCCCTGTGAGCAGAATATTCTGTGCTATGCATACAGGGCAGTTTTATCCGACGTCTGGGCTGAGTGGTGCTCCCGACGAAGCCCACCCTTGCTCACTCGAGCCCTCTCACCCCCCCTCAACTCACTTGAGGAGCGCTAAGAAGAAGACCGTGCACTACGAGCAGCGTGCCCTACCCAGCGTCGACGTCCCTGTGTCTCTTGACGGATTATAGTGTCTGCACTTCTTCATAATTAGGTGAGCTGGTGAAGCCTTTTTATCAGTATTATTTTTTGTGTTTGCCTAATAATATTTCTCTCTCATGTGACCGAAAACAAAAATTGAAAGAATGAGTGATTGACTACCGGTGGTTTATTTTTCTATCAATTCAGAGAAAAGATGCACTGCTGTAGCAGACTCTCCAGAGGACTGGTTGCCGTCAAGTATAGTTCCGCTGTCATTGGTGCTGTGTGGCAACTGTCGAGTGTCGCGCACAATGGGCTGCTACAGCTTGGTGCACTTTGCCCATGTTTTTTTTTCTGATTTCATCTACTACTTTTCACTCCTGCTGTTCCTGCACGAGGCATATACATCACACACACGTACGCGTGCATATTTCGCCGACGTTTTGCTTTTTTTTTCCACCCCCCCAACCCCCCATTCTGAAACTCAGACCCCAGAACAGACAGCACGCACTCCCCCTCTCCACGACATATGGTGCAAGCCTTCATTTAATCGCTGGAAGAGGTACCCTTGAGATTCGTGAGGACTGGTATGTACCTCGCGCGTACCTACCTAAGGATTATACATGACGGCTTGAAGCACACGTATGCGTGATATATGCATATATTATCATGTGTTTTGACCCGAAACCGTAGTAAGTAATTTTCAGTCGTTTTGTCGGTCATTTTTCTACAATTCTAAACCACTTTGTTGCTGGGCCATTTGATATGTTGTCAAGCCTGACGGGTCCTACCGAAATCAACTGACAGATTCGGGACAAAAAACACGAATATCGAACAAGGACATTTTCGAAATCGTGTAGGAACCTTGATATCGACTAGTTCTACAAGCACGGTAACGAAGTCAATTTCACGTCCTCGTCTCTGTCCTCACAGAGCGTCTCGGTCGAGCGAGTACCCTCTCAACGTTCACGCCTCTTCGTTTTCGTGATGGGCACAACCTTGTGATTGATATTATTGAAAGCCAGAATAGATAAGTTGGTAGGTGCGTGTAAATGGGTAGGGATCGTACCGGCCCCGTTGACTTAGCTGCGGTATTTTCATCATTAGTAGTACATACAATTGTTATGGGTACTTGTATGTCGCTACTTCTTCCCCGAACATCGTACCATAACAACACAACACAACACAACAACAAACAGGAGGATGTCAACAATGAAAACTATTAATAGGCAGGGAAAAAGAAAGAGGTCGTTTGATGCGTGTGCTTTATTTTCACTAATCCGCCGGAAGATTTAAGAAATACTAAAAAAGCTAAAAACAAATGATGGTCAAACTTAAACCATACTGAGGTCCGTCAAGATCGCCTTAGACTGTGTAGACTAGTTAGTCTGGGGAGTGTCTTCATGGTTGTGAATCACACTTACAGAAGCGGACATTTGGGTACGTTGCCGGACGTTGTGGCTAGACCACTGGCAGGCGTGTTCTACGATAGTGGTAAAATGTTTCCACCAAATGTTTCCTGAATGACCGGGCTCCTTAACTCCAAATGGTCGGAATCCTAATCTTGTTTCGAAAAATGACATTTTGTATACTTGGGCCACGGGAATGTTCATCGAGGTGCCATAAAGTCAGTTTTCGCGTGAGGTATGGAGCTGCTTAGTTAAATGAGGATCCTTAGAAATTTGAGGTTCAACCTCTATCGTAGGACGTCTCAACAACGCCGGCACGTGACGGTGGCGGGAACACGTACGCAAACCGTGATGCTTGCTGAACGTGCCAAATTCACCTGTGCTGTTGTGAACTGTGCGTGACGTGTGATAATGACTCTGTCGTCAGGGCTGTGGATGTTCTCACAATGTTTTGAGCTTTTTTTTCTCCCGAACTCATTATTATGACATTTCGCAATCACATATAGAATACGACCTTTTTTTTCTCCCGAACTCATTATTATGACATTTCGCAATCACATATAGAATACGCGCGCTCGGTTTATCGCAATAATTGTAAAATTAGGTAAAAATGGAATATAGACGAGGCGTATTACGCAGCTTGCAAAGTTGAGTATCAACTATTTAATCAGTCGAACTCACAGCTGACGTATTTCAAAAATTATAAAATCTAGAATTATACCTGCTGTGCTTGGTATGTTGCCCAGGAAAAACGAAATAAATAGGACGCAGTAATTATGGGTCAGATGGAGAGGTACAAAATCGTTGACGTGTATGAGGAGACGTAGAATAGGGCAAAGACCCATGAGGTAGAGGCAATTTCGCAATGTGATGGTCTGGAATTTTGTCGCGCAGACCAACCACGATCACTAAAACCAAACACAGTTGTGACACAATTCGTACGTCGATTGGATGATGATATATGCTGGTAGCTTGCTAATTCCGCCGCTGAGCGTATCTTGGTAGCGTCTGCAGCAGAAGCACCTCACGGCACGGCAGTTCAATAGCTCGACGAAGGAAGCGTCTGACGACCATACCGAAAGCAACTAGAAGCTGCGACAAACAGGGAGCAGACGCCGTGCGATCGTTTGATTTCACCGGACAACCCCGAGACCGGTTGGACATATCACAGCGGCCGTGGACTAGAGTAAGCTGCAAGGACAAGCTTGACTAGCGGTTGTGAGGGAGAACAAAAATGTCCACAAAGCCTAAACCAACGGCAGAGCCACCTCGGCACCCCGATAGCAGGCATTCGAAGAGCGGTTTGTTGGAACTCGTATGATCATAGGAACTAGCTACGCATGTCGTTGATGCTGGCGCAACGTGTTTCTGTTGTTGTAGCAAGGAGAGAGAGAGAGAGCGCCCTCGTATTCGAACGTCGATTGACGAGAAGAGACAGGGCAGCTTTTTTGCTCAGCATGGCGCGTACGTATCATTCGAGGTACGTAGTGGATGGATGACATTGGGGCCTATTGGTAAATATACCATATGCTCGAACGAATTCAGCTGATTGAAAACATTTTATTACGGGGGTCTATAGTTAACAGGACCTATGGCATACATTAAAAAAATATATATTTAGGCATTTTTACTAACAATATTTGGTCCTGTTTACTATGGTCTCCCGTAATAGTATGAATATATCTCGTCACAAGATCTTCCGAATGTGGCTGTTTTCAGGCCAACGTTCCGCCTAACTTAAATTGCTGTGGTTGTGTCGCAGGAGAGGGTACAATGCATTGACAATAAATATATCTATAGCGTTCAGTTTGTCATGTATTCGTACGCGTGGGTTCGAATCCCACAACGGTGGTCATCAATGTAAAGCCGGTGCTCGCAGTGAGAGCCGATGCTGTCACGTAGAAGTCGCCATGGAGAGGTCGCGAAGTGAGGGTCCCTTGTAGCCGTCCTTACGGCCTACGTAAGTCGAGCAGAGTTATTTCTCGTATCTAGCAAGGAATTGCCAGACCCAAGAGGGTCAAGATTATTAGAGAAACACCGCAGGGGGTCACAAGGACCTTACCTGATCGAGTCGATTCTGGAGGTCCTCGTAGTCAGCTTTAGGGGAGCGGTCAACACGGTCCATGCTGCGGACCTCTAGATACCCGATATCTAGTTCGGTGGGATCTTTCCTGCTTGACTCTGAGAGGTATATCCTTCCTTGTATGCGTGTTCCGAGGTCTACGACCGATACGTCTTACCCTGTCCGTGACATTTACCTGCCGTGAGTTGTTTTTGTGGCTTTAGACATCGTGTCCGTATTATCTCCTATCAGTAGCTGGTACCATTATAATTTTACCTTCTTTCGTGTACCTGGGTATCTACTGTGCTATTGCGGGGGACCGTAGTAAGTAGGACCTACGGTACACACAACAAACTATATTTTTTTCCGAAGGTTTTAGCCAAAATGATGTATAATTCCTGCCCACTTTATTTTTGGCCATAATCAGTTCCTTGCTAATAAAAAGTACCAACCACGACCCGGAGCCCTGCTATTGAGCAGACTGATACGTAAACGGGTTTTGACTGGAATTGGCCGGGGAATACCTGAATTTGTCTGCTCTTAGTACAGTAGTATTAATAGTAGCTTTCAACTGACTTTGGCCAATTTCGAAACAATCAGAGAGGCCATCATGCAACCACGTTTTTTTTCTCTCCGTAGGCGTCCGCGGTCCGTCGATTGCACAACTCTTGCATATACTACAAATAAATATGTATCGTACGAGTACTCGTACGTACGTACACATTATAGATACAACTATAATTACGATTTTTGAGGTGGTTGTCACTTGCTAGCTCTTGGCAGACAGACCGACTGATAGACAGCTCTTCGCAAACAGCCCTTCTTCTTTCTTCTTCGCCAAACAGCCAAACAACCTTTCTTCTTTCTTCTTCCGCAAACTGCCAACCACAATAGACAGCTCTTTGCACGGCGCCTAAAAGAGGCGTCTCGCCTTCGACGAACGGCATAGATAGGTAGGTGCAGCTGTCGGCGGCCAAGCTGCTGCTGTCGGTGGCGAACCTGCTGGTGCTGCAACCCCCGCCTCTCCCTTCTCCACGCCCCCTAAGCTCACCTCCCCCTCGTCGAGAGGCGCGTGGTCCTCGCCCTCTGGCAAGAGAGCGGCAACGATAAAGACCGACCTGGTGCCGGCTGTTGTGTGCGACCAGTGCACGGACCAGCACTTGGTCAAGAACTCCGCGCCTGGTGGCAAAAACGTGGCCTTCGCCACCTGCAAGGATCTCACGTGCGCTGGTGGCGGGATCATCCTGACAGGGCAACCGACTGCGAGTTCTGTGCTCGCCCGATCAAGGAAGGGACTGTCTCGTACTCCCTCGAGACTGCTGACGGTGGTGAGTGTCTTGTGTCTATTGTGCATGCTGTATGTTGCCAGTACGTTTTTTGGGGGTTTTCAATTGCCTTTTTGCATACAAACCTACGTCAAAGAGTTCATTTTTTTTTACTCATCCATGCTCGTTCTTTCCCCTTCGTGTGTTGCGTCGGCTCCTCTTACACACAGTGCACGCGAACGCGCACATGCACAACTGTTTGCGGGACGTGAACGAAGGAACGGAGGATTCAGCTGTCGCCGTCACCGCTGCACCGAACGACGTGAGTGCTGCTGCTACTGTGGTGCATTTTCGGTGCATGCACACGATTTCTGTGTGTACATGTTTTGGTGACCCCACGTACTCATTTTTTGCTCGTTTTCGGCTGCCGCTGCTGCTGCTGCTGCTGTCAGCGCCACGCCATAAGTGCTGCTGCTGCTGCTGTGCACCTGCTTCTCCTGTGCACTCGCTGCTGCTGTAGTGCTGCTGCGCTGTTGCCGTGCTGTGCACCTGCTGCTCCTGTGCAATTGCTGCTGCTGTATGTAGTGCTGCTGCGTTGTTGCCGTGCATCATGCTGGAAGCGTACATATTTTCGGATCGTCAATTCCGTAGGTTTTGCGATCGCGGCATACCAGGGTACATGCTTTTTTTCCATATTTTCATATCGTTACTATGCTGCTGCTGCTGCTGCTGCTGCTGCCAACGCTGCTGCTGCCAACGCTGCGGCGATTCATTGCAGCTTCGGCTGCTGCTAATGCTGTAGCTGCTTCTAATGCTAATGCTGCCGCAATATCCACTGAATGGTCGTATGTACTCGGATTATTGTTTTTATTGGCCGTTTTTGTACCCAAATGGTTCTTTTGATACGTGAAAAATATTTTTGTCGTTTTGCTCCTGCATTTTGCGTACGTACTGCGTTTTCTCGTTTTTGGCTTGATTTTTTCCTATCGTTGCTATGCTGCTGCTTGCTGCTGCTGTGGTGCTGCTGCGTTGTTGCTGTACATCGTGCTGCACTTGTGTGTGTACATATTTCTGTATCGTCACTGAATTTCCGTAGGTTTTGCGATCGCGGCATACCAGGGTACATAGTTTTCTTCTTCCTTATTTTCATATCGTTGCTATGTTGCTGCTGCCAACGCGGATTATTGTTTTCGTTGGCCGTTTTTGTACCCAAATGTTTTTTTTTTATACGTAAAAAATATATTTTTGGTCGTTTTGCTCCTGCATTTTGCGTACGAACTACTTTTTCTCGTATTTTAGCTTGGTTATTTTCGTATTGTTGCTATGCTGCTGCTGCTGCGTTGTTGCCGTACAGAATGCGGGGGTGGGTCTATCTATAGTGAGGTACCAAAAAAACTTTTCGGACGGACTCGGGGTACATATTTTTTTTCTTCCTTCTATTCATATCGTTGCTATGCTGCTGCTGCTGCTGCCAACGCTGTGGCGATCCGTTGCTGCTTCTGCTGCTGCTGCTGCTGCTGCTGCTGCTGCTGCTAGTGGTGCCGCAATATTCACTGAATGTTCGTATGTACTCGGATAATTGTGTTTCTTGGTCGTTTTGTGGCGCTGCTGCGTTGTTCCCGTACACATCATGCTGGACATGATTTGTGTGCACTTGTGCGTTTGTACATATTTCTGTATCGTCAACGATTTTTTTTGTGGTATTGCTGCGTTGTTGCCGTACATCATGCTGGACGTGATTCGTGTGTGTATTACACTCGTGTGTGTGTACATATTTCTGTATGGTCAATAATTACCGTACGTTTTGCGATTGCGGCCGACCAGGGTACGTAGTTTTTTTCTTCCTCCTTTTCATATCGTTGCTATGCTGCTGCAGCTGCAGCCAACGTTGCGGCGATCCGTTGCTGCTGCTGCTGCTGCTAATGCTAATAATGCTGCCGCAATATTCACTGGATGTTCGCATGTACTCGGATTATTGTTTTTCTTGATCGTTTTTGTACCTAAATGGTCGTTTGGGTACCTGGAAAACATATTTTTGTCATTTTGTTGCTGCATTTTGCGTACGTACTGCTTTTTCTCGTTTTGGGCTTCGTTCTTTCCATATAGCAGCTACGCTGCTGTGGTGCTGCTGCTGCGTTGTACATCATGCTGGTCATTTGTGTGTACATATTTTTGTTTCGCCAATGAAATTCCGTAGTTTTTGCGGTCGCGGCATACCACGGTGCATACTTTGTTTCCTCTTTTTTATCATATCTTTGCTGTGCGGCTACTGCTGCCAACGCTGCGGCGATCCATTGCTGCTTCTGCTGCTGCTAATGTTTCTAATGTTGCCGCAACCACTGCTCGAAGCCGTTGCGGCTGCTGCTGCTGCTGCTGCTGCTGATACTGTGCTATTGCTGGCTCAATATCCACTGATTGTTCTTATGTATTCGGATTACTGTTTTTCTTGGTCGTTTTTGCACCCAAATGGTCGTTTTGGTACGTTAAAAAATGTTTTGGCCGTTTTCCTGCTGGGTTTTACGCATGTACTTGCTGCTTCTGCTGCTGCTGCTGCCGTCGTATAGCAAGCGATTACGTACTGCTGTTGTGCCGCTGTAGAGCAGTACAAATACTCCCCCCCCCCCCCCTTCCCCTCCCCCGCCATTTCCTGCACGCCACTCCCGCCCCGCGCACCCTGTTTACTTCGACCAGGTCGGTGGCAAGTGCTACAACTGCCGCCTGACGGACTCCACCATCAAAGACGGAGACATCATCATCAAGCGCAAGAAGACTCCCTTCCATTTCGCCTGCTCCAGGGCTTCGCGGAATTCCGAAGCAGTACGCCAAGCAGATTGTCTCCATCCAGGACGAATGAGAGGCAACAAATTGTTCCCACATTTCCCAACATCACGACTATTTCTCCCTACAAATACCCAACGGGTTCAACAGCGGACAGACCCACACTCTGGGCCTCCCGCCTCGTTAGTACAGCAGCCTGGAAGACTATTTACATACCATGTCTCATCCAAATTCCTATGCTGGCTAAATCGAAATCGCGGCCGCCCAGCAACTATACAACATTTCCATAACCATTGTCGTTGCCGGCACTGCTGCTTTCCCCTCTGTCCCGAACCTTCCTTGAAACAACAGCCTGTATGTTGTATATCATCCAATTGCCATGCACTACTCCACTCTCTCCCCGCACTGATGAAATATGTTATCCTTATTATTAGACGAATGCCATTCTTACTCTTGCGTCACCCGATCTTACGTTTCACATTACATTAACAAATAAATGCGATTATTACATCCTTCACCGTTTCTTACAGAAATACATTTAGTTTGGTTGGCTTTGGGCTATTACCCCAATTGCAATATAACTGCAATTGGCGTCAAAGCCCAAAGCCAACCAAAACTGCAATTGGCGTCATAGCCCAAAGCCAACCAAACTAAATGTATTTGTACAAGAAACGACGGAATACCCACTCCGAAGGAAAGCCTTGTAAATACAACTATAATGACGATTTCTGAGGTCGTCGTCACTGGCTAGCTCTTGGCAGACAGACCGACTGATAGACAGCTCTTCGCAAATAGCCCTTCTTCTTTCAAACAGCCGAACAGCCAAACAGCCAAACAACCTTTCTTCTTTCTTCTTCGCAAACTGCAACCAATACTGAATAGACAGCTCTTTGCACAACGCCTAGAAGAAAAGGCGTCTCGCCTTCGACGAACGGCATCTAGATGCAGCTGTAGGCGGCCAAGCTGCTTGCTGCTGTCGGTGGCGAACCTGCTGGTGCTGCAACCCCGCCTCTCCCTTCTCCACGCCCCCTAAGCTCACCTCCCCCTCGTCGAGAGGCGCGGGGTCCTCGCCCTCTGGCAAGAGAGCGGCAACGACAAAGACCGACCTGGTGCCGACTGTTGTTTGCGACCGGTGCACGGACCAGCACTTACTTACTTGCCCAAGAACTCCGCGCCTGGTGGCAAAAACGTGGCCTTCGCCACCTGCGAGGATCTCATGTGCGATGGTGGCGGGATCATCCTGTATTGGGCAACAAACTGCGAGTTCTGTGCTCGCCCGATCAAGGAAGGGACTGTCTCGTACTCCCTCGAGACTGCTGGCAGTGGTGAGCGTCTTGGGTCTATTCTTGAATGCTGTCTTTTGCCAGTACGTTTTTTTGAGGTTTTCAATTGCCTTTTTGCATACAAACCTACCTCAAAGCGTGTATTATTATTGTTTGGACTCATCCATGCTCGTTCTTTCCCCTTCGTGCGTTGCGTCGGCTCCTCTTACACAGTGCACGCGAACGCGCACATGCACAACTGTTTGCGGGACGTGAACGAAGGAACGGAGGATTCAGCTGTCGCCGTCACCGCTGCACCGAACGATGTGAGTGCTGCTGCTACTGTGGTGCATTTTCGGTGCACACGATTTCTGTGTGTACATGTTTTGGTGACCCTACGTACCCCCTTTGCTCGTTTTCGGCTGCTGCTGCTGCTGCTGCTGCTGCTGCTGCTGTCAACGCCACGCCATGAGTGCTGCTGCTGTGCACCTGCTGCTCCTGTGCACTTGCTGCTGCTGTGCACTTGCTGCTGCTGCAGTGCTGCTGCGTTGTTGCCGTGCATCATGCTGGAAGTGTACATATTTTCGGATCGTCAATAAAATTCCGTAGGTTTCGCGATGGCGGCACATACTAGGGTACATCATGCTTTTTTTCTTCCATATTTTCATATCGTTGCTATGCTGCTGCTGCTGCTGCTGCTCCTGCTGCTGCTGCTCCTGCTGCTGCTGCCAACGCTGCGGCGATTCATTGCAGCTTTTGCTGCTGCTAATGCTGTAGCTGCTTCTGCTGCTAATGCTGTAGCTGCTTCTGCTGCTAATGCTGCCGCAATATCCACTTATCACTGAATGTTCGTAAGTACTCGGATTATTGTTTTTATTGGCCGTTTTTGTACCCAAATGGTTCTTTTGATACGTGAAAAATATGTTTGTCGTTTTGCTCCTGCATTTTGCGTACGTACTGCGTTTTCTCGTTTTTGGCTTGATTTTTGTTTCCTATCGTTGCTATGCTGCTGCTTGCTGCTGCTATGGTGCTGCTGCGTTGTTGCTGTACATCATGCTGCACTTGTGTGTGTACATATTTCCGTATCGTCACTGAATTTCCGTAGATTTTGCGATCGCGGCATACCAGGGTACATAGTTTTCTTCTTCCTTATTTTCATATCGTTGCTATGTGTTGCTGCTGCCAACGCGGATTATTGTTTTCGTTGGCCGTTTTTGTACCCAAATGTATATTTATACGTAAAAAAAAAAATTGGTCGTTCTGCTCCTGCATCTTGCGTACGAACTACTTTTTCTCGTATTTTAGCTTGGTCTTTTCGTATTGTTGCTATGCTGCTGCTGCGTTGTTGCCGTACAGCATGCGGGGGTGGGTCTATCTATAGTGAGGTACCAAAAATACTTTTCGGACGGACTCGGGGTACATACTTTTTTTCTTCCTTCTATTCATAGCGTTGCTATGCTGCTGCTGCTGCTGCCAACGCTGTGACGATCCGTTGCTGCTTCTGCTGCTGCTGCTAGTGGTGCCGCAATATTCACTGAATGTTCGTATGTACTCGGATAATTGTGTTTCTTGGTCCTTTTGTCGTTTTGTGGCGCTGCTGCGTTGTTCCCGTACACATCATGCTGGACATGATTTGTGTGCCTATTGCACTTGTGCGTGTGTACAAATTTCTGTATCGTCAACGATTTGTTTTGTGGTGTTGCTGCGTTGTTGCCGTACATCATGCTGGACGTGATTTGTGTGTGTATTACTACACTCGTGTGTGTGTACATATTTCTGTATGTCGTCAATAATTACCGTACGTTTTGCGATTGCGGCAGACCAGGGTACATAGTTTTTTCTTCCTTCTTTTCATATCGTTGCTATGCTGCTGCTGCAGCCAACGTTGCGGCGATCCGTTGCTGCTGCTGCTGCTGCTGCTAATGCTAATAATGCTGCCGCAATATTCACTGGATGTTCGCATGTACTCGGATTATTGTTTTTCTTGATCGTTTTTGCACCTAAATGGTCGTTTGGGTACCTGGAAAAAATATTTTGTTCACTTTGCTGCTGCATTTTGTGTACGTACTGCTTTTTCTCGTTTTGGGCTTCGTTCTTTCCATATCGCTGCTCTGCTGCTGTGGTGCTGCTGCTGCTTTGTACATCATGCTGGTCGTTTGTGCGCACATATTTTTGTTTCGCCAATGAAATTCCGTAGTTTTTGCGGTCGCGGCATACCAGGGTACATACTTTGTTCCTTCTTTTTTATCATATCTTTGCTGTGCCGCTACTGCTGCCAACGCTGCGGCGATCCATTGCTGCTTCTGCTGCTGCTAATGTTGCTATTGCTGCCGCAACCACTGCTCGAAGCCGTTGCGGCTGCTGCTGCTGCTGCTGCTGCTGCTGCTGCTGATACTGCTAATGCTGGCTCAATATCCACTGATTGTTCTTATGTACCAGGTATTCGGATTACTGTTTTTCTTGGTCGTTTTTGCAACCAAATGGTCGTTTCGGTACGTTAAAAAAATGTTTTGGCCGTTTTCCTGCTGCGTTTTACGCATGTACTTGCTGCTTCTGCTGCTGCTGCTGCCGTCGTATAGCAAGCATTTACGTACTGCTGTTGTGCCGCTGTAGAGCAGTACAAATAATGAACTCTGCCCCCCCCCCTCCCCCGCCATTCCCTGCACGCCACTCCCGCCCCGCGCACCCTGTTTACTTCGACCAAGTCGGTGGCAATTGCTACAACTGCCGCCTGACGGATTCCACCATCAAAGACGGAGACATCATCATCAAGCGCAAGAAGACTCCCAGCAGTACGCCAAGCAGATTGTCTCCATCCAGGACGAATGAGAGGCAACAAATTGTTCCCACATTTCCCAAAATCACGATTATTTCTCCCTACACATACCCAACGGATTCAACGGACAGATCCACTTTCTGGGCTTCCCGCCTCGTTAGTACAGCAGCCTGGAAGACTATTTACATATCATGTCTCATCCAAACTCCATTGCTGGCTAAATCGAAATCGCGGCCGCCCAGCAACTATACAACATCTCCATAACCGTTGTCGTTGCCGGCACTGCTGCTTTCCCCTCTGTCCCGAACCTTCCTTGAAACAACAGCCTGTATGTTGTATATCATCCACATGCCATGCACTACTCCACTCTCTCCCCGCACTGATGAAATATGTTATCCTTATTATTAGACGAATGTCATTCTTACTCTTGCGTCACCCGATCTTACGTTTCACATTACATTAACAAATAAACGCGATAATTACATCCTTCACCGTTTCTTACAGAAATACATTTAGTTGGGTTGGCTTTGGGTATTGCCCCAATTGCAATATAACTGCAATTGGCGTCATAACATTTAGTTTGGTTGGCTTTGGGCTATTACCCCAATTGCAATATAACTGCAATTGGCGTCAAAGCCCAAAGCCAACCAAAACTGCAATTGGCGTCATAGCCCAAAGCCAACCAAACTAAATGTATTTGTACAAGAAACGACGGAATACCCACTCCGAACGAAAGCCTTGTATACATACGTAATTATTCATCATACGTGCTGTGATTTCACGTTTTCAACTTTGGGGTGTACAGGTACGACAAAGATGTCAGGAGATATCATCATTGTCACCCCTTGACAGACAGCAACTTTGCCTCGACATCCCCCAACTGACCCAAAAATACTATTAATAGGTTTTACAATGAAAAACTCGGCCCTACACCCTTGACTGCCCGTGTTTTTTGCCTTGCTTGACAGATCTTCGCTGTACGATGTACTTCAGTTGATATGATTGTAGTGCGTTAGTGACTCTCCCCATGTTCAGTGGATCACATTGTCAAAAATGAATGGTGGACCGGCATCTTTTGCTCGGTACCGATTATCCCCGGATCGATATATTCGTCGACCTGAGTACAACAACAACAATTCGTTCATACTACTGTACAACAAATCGTCCGTACGGCAGCGCTCGTTCAAAACATTTACGGCAGTAGTTCTGATTGCTGGGTGTCCTACACTGCTGACCAATACATCCTAGAGCCAGCTGAAAGGGGAATAGTACACGTAGGTTCCTCGCATGGCATTTTAAAGCGGTACTGGTGTACATATATGCAGTCGTACCTGTGCAAGCTACTCTACTGCTGTAGGAGATCGTGCAATCAATGTGTTTTAGATTGCGTAAAAAATCCCGACGTGCCAGTTGTACGGGCATTGCGTGGATGTCATGCTGCGCTCGAGATTTTTTTTTTGTTTCCGAGGTTTGACTCGCACAATCCCCACTTTTTTTATTATTCACTTTTGATTTTTCTGCACCAGTAGTACTGCACCAGCACATTCATCCACCTTCCTTTTCTGATCATATACTTATAAATACAAGCTGAGTATATGTGTGCGTGTGTTTTTTTTTCTACATCTGACTTTTTTTGTACCAGTACATTCATCCACCTTGCTTTTCTGAGCGTTTCATATGATATGATACAAGTAACTTGTTTGTTTTTACGCAAGGTATAGAGTTTGGGCGCGCTTACTGTACGTGTGCCGTGCGTCCATACCTCAACATTTCACAGTCCCTCTTAATACTTCGGAGTAAAGCAAAGTATGCTCGTGAAAATACTGCTATTTCTTATAGGTACTTAGTGCACCCACTCGTTGAATTTCGGGGGGTTTGTACTCAAGATTCTGCGAGTACTCGCAGTATTTGGAGTTTCGGTACCACTTCAGATACTACTGCGTATACTTTCGGGCTCGAACTACTGCGGGGTTCGCTACTTCTGCTGCTGTCGTGGATACCCCCTGTTGTGCTTCAAGTATCTCGGGGTGCTGTACCGCGGGTACTACGAGCATACTAGTCTAGCAATATTTTGTCCGTTGGTAGTAGTGTTGGAACTGCATCTGCGAGACTCAGTACTCGCAGTACCGTAATACCCTCAATATGACCAGTATACTTCGAGTATGAAATATACTTCAACCGTCTATACACCAAGTCGACAATTCTCAGGCCCAGCGCTCGGCACAAAACACTCCCAGATAGTCCCACCCGAGTGGGATTTGGAGCAAACTACTTTCGCTGGAGACAACTCGAGTGTGCTGAAAGTAGTCTGGCAGTATTTCGACATATATATGCATTCGCGAGGAATATATATGTACGTACTGCGAATACTCTCAGTATCTCGAGATTCTGTACTCGCATATTGCCATTACTACAAGTATTTCGTGTTTCGATACTTATGCGGGTACATACTTGATTGTATTCTCAGGGTTCGGTGCTGCCCATGCTCTTAGTATTCGGAGCTTCCCAGTACTCGCAATATTTTGGCCGCTAGTGATCCTATACTCTTAGTACTCGGACTACGATTTGTTGTCTAGCATTTATCTGGTAAACCTTGATGTTACCCTGAGCACCAAGAAACATTTATTTTGGGGGGATTTATGTAACACTGGTATGTGCTGTGCTTTACTCAGCCGGTCACAAAGTATTATGGCGCACAACCTCGACCTCACGCAACTTTTGTTGTACTTACGTTTACTCCGCATACAGTGAATCGATCGCCGCGAGTCATTCGGATAAATATGTTCTCTTACATATACCTTATTATATATTATTGTTGTAATGATCCTACACTAATTCTGCAAACAGTGTAATAGTGTGTTCTCAAAAATATGTGTCTGTTCTTCACATAAAAATTATGGGTGGATGCAGGTACTACTTCAAACAGGTGTTCAGGATTTCATAGGAGTATATTATTTCGATTTTGCGCCACTCCCCTAAGCACCTTCCGGAGGGGAACCTTGTATGTATTTTCACCTCCTATTTGTTTCTCTTTCGATCTGTTTTCTTCGTTTGCTTTGTTCTCTTATGTATCCAGCTGTTGTTGTTCTCACATTAACTCTCAAACAAAGAAGTCCGTGATTACACAAAGGTGCTGGAGCCCTAGGAAAATCCCGAAAAACAAAAGATATCGTACCTCGGTTGCCTACAAACCAACGAGGCGAAGAAAACGCACACGAGATGAAATGAATGTGCAAACTGAACTAACATAGTCGCGGGTATATCCTCTCACCAACAACATAGAGCTCCCCTGGTCCTTACCACTAACCAACTGGTGGCCAATGACTACAGCGGTTGCTGTCAGGAGCGCTGCCTGCCATGTACGATACGCACGGTAGTCGTGAAAACAGAGTGGAACACGCCTGCTGTCTGGAGTACTGCCAGAGTGACGACTCGTGGACATGCAGCAAAGAAGCAATCGAACCTCAAACAACCACACGATTATCAACGATCGCCATCTCTTCCGGGACCGCATCACACAAAACGTGCTGCACAATTATTATGCCACGTCCCTGAAAACTGCGGGGGAAATTCCCCATGCAGTGTATACACCTCGCCAAGACCAGTGTCGTTATTAACAAGTACATATTACTGCATCGCGAAGAACCAAACCAGAAAAAACGATGACTGCTTCCCTCGTGGTGGTGTGGGCGCCGGTCATGGGCCTCCGTGTGCCGTCCAGCTGCAGTTTGTCCTGACCGCCTCATCGTCTTAGCCCCATCGACCCGCTCCTTTTCACATTCTCTCGTTGCCACTTCCTTCAAGTCGGTTCCCCTTCTCCCCCGTCCCGAAACAAACAAGTGCTCCTTGCACTTGCCGTTCCGAGCTGAAAAACAAAACATTGTCCGGCAGAGTGAGCTCAATCCATCTCTTCCCCGATCGTCAAAGCTCTGTCTGCCTGCTCCTTCGATCCAGCCTCATACCGGCGCAATGGATTATGCCATTGTTTGGCCTGTGGTGGCGCCTGCGTACGCCCACGGACATCCCGATTGAGCATTGCTGCTCTGCCGCTGCTACCACAAGCAAAGACGCCCGAATCTTAGGTCTCCGTGCCTGACGCACCACGTACGCCCCCCCAACGCGACTGCCGCCTGAGCCTTACACCAGCTAGAAAGACTTATCCCACTTGCTATAAGACTGATAAGTCATGCCTCGCAGCGTGCCTTGCCGAGGAAGCGAGGGAGGCGTATGTATGATGACATGGCATGGCCTTGTCTACGCTGCCTACGAGTGCATAACTGTGTAGTATCTACTGGCTGTGCTGGATGTCGACGGGTAGAAATCACAGTCCAATTTGAAGGACATACACAAACAAGCGATGACGCTGTGGGTTCTATATGGCGACAGTAGTATCATGTTACGTCCTGAGACAACGTAGTTACATATGTGCTCTCAACCTGACTCGACACGCAAGGGGGAACGTCTATTAAGTCCCTTGCAAATATGCGACATGTGTAAAAATATATATACACCGTATATATACACCTCCGTCCCCTTCGCTGCCTCGGCAAGACATTCTGCGAGGTATGGCCTATCAGCCTTATACAGAGTGGCTTAGATTCGTCTGGCATGTGCTGGGCCGGCGTCACCCCGTGATACCATCCTGCTGCTTGCGTGCGGCCACGAGTCCCAGGTGCAGCAGTATAGTTTGGATGTGCGTGGTACGTCAGGCACGGGCACCTACGAATCGGGCGTTTTTTCCAGTAGCAGTCGCAAAGCATCAGTACTCAATCGGGATGAAATAATAATGCAAACCAAGGATTCTAGTTTTGAAAGTTAGCCTATATTCAGAGTACCTGAGTACTTATGATATCAAAATGAGTAATTCTGATACAAAATCGTGGGACAGAGGCATGGACAGACGATGCGTTTCTTTTATCGTGTGGTCTTGTCGCAAGATCTGAATCTATATCAGAGATCACAAGAAGGACCCGACTCTCTCTCATGGGCACGCAACAATCACTTCACACGGCGGCTGTACGTTATAGAAGATGCACCGGTCACTCAAGAAGAGCGCATGGTAGAGGCTGTGGTGGTGGAAATCCTTCTCCACGGATTTGTGTCCTCGACTCTTGGCCAGAAGTACTTCGCTGCGGTCCGAGCAGGACCCACAAGCTCCTCGTACGGTCTTCCAGCGCCGACTATCCGCCGACCACATCATGTTGTACGCCAAGGCCCTCAAAATGGCACTAAACGCGTGAGTAGAGACAACCATCGGCAAATGACGCCTTCTTTTTGTGGGGGCCGTACAGCCAAGGACCAGTGGGCGACTGACTCATTACGTGATGTTCGGGACGATGGCTGGTGGGGAGATCTCGACACCACGCGGGCTTGAGAAGAACTTAGTCCAATGTCTATCAGACGACCTCGGGGGTTATGAAGCTGTCGAGTGGTCAACGGACAACTCCTCATTGGTTTTTGGAGTGGAGACGGTGTTATGGACAAGAGCGACTAACAATAGCGGAACGTGATACCGGCGGGGGCGTTGAAGCGGTGGATTGTTTCAAGACGAGGAGGTGAAGAGACGAGGCGCAGAGAAGCCGGCTGCGCCACGCAGCTAAGGACGTCCAGAGCGGCGACAAGGGGATGGGTGGGGGAGGCAGCCGTTTTGATACAGCTGTCGACGGATGCAGAAGCGAAATTCCAGATCGAGTGACCAAATATCGGTTCGACTAGCCCTTGATTGTTTATATTGTTTGTGGAGTTGTTCCATGAGGGGGAGGACAGGGGTAGTACGGACACTTTTTCACCGTATTTGACAAGAGTCGAAAGAGGACGACAGAGGGTGTTTCTAGGATCCCGAATCAGTGTTCTATCAGAGGGGTCCCTACAGCACGCCGTACGTTTTCTTTTCCGCTTTCTTGTTTTTGGCCTTTTTTGTCTCCCTCTTTGTTTGTCTTCCCCTCCCCGCCGTCCTTGTGCTGGTATCTTCCTCTCGTTCGCGTTGTTTCATTTAGTACAGTTGGTATCTGTTTTTCTTAAGTGCATCGTGAGCTTTTCCACGATATATATTACGGCACCCTTTCGGATTTCTTGGCATCAATTGTATTATGGTATTCTGGTTCATTTCAGATCCTTTTTTGCTTTGTCTATTGCTTATTTATGATCTTGCTTTTGTTGCTGTGTTCTTGTATTCGGTACTTTAGCCTTACACGTGATTTCCCAATAATTTGCGATTTCTTAATCTTGTTTTGATCTTTCTCTTTCTCACCGTCTGACTACAGAGGTAATATTTCTCAATAATAGGGAATCAGTAAGCAATCAGGACGGACACTGGGTGTAGTGAAGCTTCGATATTGCTGTTGTTCTCGCATCATCCCAAAACTCAAAGAGTCCGTGGTCACACAAAGGGGCTGGAGCCTTAGTAAGATCCGAAAAACCTTTTAAATAAACGAAAATCGGCTGTAGAGCACGACGTTGACGACCTGAAAATACACGACTAGACGAAAGCGCACCAAAAATGAAAACAAGAGCAAACTGAAGTACAGCACAAACTTGGCCGCGGGTACCGCGTGTATCCACTCAACAACAGCGTAGAGTTCCATTGTTCGTTAACTAGCCAAGGCGTGCTACTGATCTACCTCGTTAGTGCCAAAAAAGGACGTTGGATGGTGGGACGTATTAAATTGAGTACCTGTATACGGGGACGAGCCTCAAGTCGGCTGGCAAAGAAAGCAGCACGCGAGGCTCGTAAGAGACAGAAGGAGGCCCTGGTGGCGGTGGCGACCTACAATGTGCGCACCCTGGCTGTAAAGGGGAAGAACGAGTACGGACATGACGAGAGTGTACTGGCGAGGGGACGGCAACTCGGCTGTGACATTATAGGCCTGCAGGAAACCCGGAGGATCGGTAGCACGACGTTCCGTGCGGCAGGGTATCGCGTTTTCTGTTCAGGTCAGGAAACAACAGCTGCCAGGCAAGGGCTGTACGGACTAGGTCTAGCTGTAAAGGAATCGTTGTGCAGTAAGGCTGTGTACACTCATCAGTTAATTGACGAGCGGCTTATGTCTATGCGCTTTGACCTGGCTAGCAAATGCGGGGCAGTTAATTTCGTCGTTGCGTAGGCTCCAACTGATTGTACCAAGGACGTTGAACTGAAACGTAGTTTCTGACACTGGAGGACTTGGTGGAAACGTTCCCAACGCAAGAGTGTCTGTTTGTACTGATGGATGCCAACGCGCGAACTGGACGGAAGAGAGGGTGTGGTGATGATGAAAGTAGAATGCTTGGAGCATATGGGCGTGATATTCGTAACGATAATGGCAGACGACTCCTATCGTTCGCCACCTATTGCAGATTAGCTCTCACCAACACGTTTTTCAGCACGCGCAAGGGTGGGATTTCGCATACACACAACGGCACCAGCCCGAGTGACCGCAAGCGGATCGACTACATCCTAACCCGTCAAGCCCATCGACCTAGAGTACAAGATGTTAAAGTCGTCCCACAGCCTCCTGCGCCAGCTAAGACTGACTCAGACCACAACATTGGGCACATCAAAGTCCGACTCAATGGTCACTCTGCGTCCAACAGACAAATACGTAGACCGTCTAAACGCCGAGAGTTCGACAGGCAGCTATTTTAGTCTGATGAAACGTGTCGTGAACGAGTAGTCGCGAGGGTCATCTCCACTCCCAACCAGCTTAACCAGTCCCGTAATACGTCTGGCATGGTTGAGTTGAACACTGCGGCTATTAGTGATGCGATCGAAAAAGAGGTACCACCCCCTCCACGTCGCCACCGCAGACATGGACGGTGTGAGTCTGCCGAAACCTTGGCCGCATTCACATTAGCATGGACAGCGAGGGAGGATGCACGACCATTCTTGCGTGCCCACCCGCGGGATAGAACTGCGTGGAAGACACTGAGATCTGCGTGTGCGAACCTGCAGAAGGTGATTGCCGCAGGACTGCATGCGTACTTCGATGCGTACCTCGCTGAAACTGAACGACTTCTAGCGAACAACGACGAGAGAGGCTTTTACAAGCACCCTAAGAGTACGGTAGGATTGGAAGGGACTAAAGCAAGTAGTGAACTATTCATTAGGGACGAGGATGGCACGCTGTTGAAGTCCCCCAGCAATGGAAAGATGCGATCATCAAGGTCCTTCGCAAAACAAAGGACCGAACTGATTGCAACAACTACAGAGTAATTGCGCTTGTTGCCCACGCAGGCAAAGTTTGGTTGAAAATCGTCGCGTCCCGCCTCAGCAACTACTGCGAGACCGACGAATTACTCCCGGAGGAACAGTGCGGCTTCCGCCCCGCACGATCAACGATTGATATGTTGTTCGTCGTGCGCCGGGTGCAAAAGCTTGGAAGACAAAGGAAAATCCCCCTGTACTTGTGCTTCATCGATCTGCAGAAAGCGTGCGACTCTGTCGACCGAGAGCTGTTATATAGGTTGGGTTGGCATCGGTTCACGACGACGCGGTAACACGCGCCTCTCACTGCGTGAGCTAGGCAGCCAGGGTACCATTTTTGTATTTTGTTGGCGGTTACCACAGCTGGCGGTCGAGTTAGATCATTTCTGTGCAGGGAGAACCTTTACTCCGCACAAGCGGGGTGATCGTATCACGTAGTGTGTATACGGTGAGGCTCCCACGAGGCAGTTACATTGTCAACCCATTGCTGTCTCTGGAAGTGACCACATCGGAAATTTAATAAATTCCTTGATGCTGTCATTCATAGGCAAGAAAACCCGCCTCTATAGCGGTGCTTAGTAGGATGCAGCTCACCCTTCATGCGAGTCGCCCAACACCTCACGGCCCTTTGCGCTCGGTGCAAGCGATGTCTGCCAGGTCGGTGAAAACCCGACGTGCTCTGTCCCGGCATTGTAGAGATGCGAGGGTCTATGGTCATACGACTACGACAATGCATGATAATGAGTACACCTCCGGCCCCCCATCTGCTTCTGAGAACGTGCCCGAGTGGTATATTCCACCAAAACGCAATGACGCGCCCCGGAAAGCGTTCTCAGAGGATACTACGGAGAATACTACGGCGAGAAAAAACGCAATCGGCAACGGAAGTAATCATATGGAAAACAAACTTAAATCCCACGATGGAATCGACCTGAACCTGCAAGGGCAGCGTCCTTCCCCATGTGTTGTATCGGTTGCCTGGCGATCGAAGCGTTCGATAATTTCACGGAGAGACCCACTGCGGCGACGTCTCTTCGTGCCCTGTCTTTTTTGTCTCCTGCAGAATCTACCTCTGTCGTAAGTTTGTCTCGCGGTTTAGGCTTCTGTTGCATCCTTTAGGTTTGATCTGGGAATGGTCCTGTTTTCGATAAGTATTTGCCCTGTTTTTCCTACTCGTCTGCTCTACATACATCGTTTATAGTGGGTTTGTACCATGCTACCCAGCCTACCGTATTCTACCTGCTTGAATCAAGACCGCGTTTTCTTTTGCTACCGCGTAACGTTTACGCCGTCCCTGCCCATTTTCATGGGCGTCAACGGTATAATGGATGCGTGACGCTTCCGGTGCTAGATGTCGACGGGTAGGACTAAGCGGTTCGTTGCCTAGAGAGTGCAGGTAGTGGAACCTAGACGCTACAAAGTTACACGGACAACATACAGCACCGGTCACCGCGTGATTGGGGGATAGTCCATGTTGGTGTCGAAGTAACGGCGATAAGGGTCGCACCGCACGTGTTCAACATAATGGTATACACCAAAGGCGGGGCACTCACACTGTTCACAGATGGTTGATACCACCAAAGGTTTTATTGGCTGGGGTTACTGTTTAGGAGTCCACAACTGGCGCCAGGCTACGAGCTGGGCCAGCCAAGACAAGCTTCAATATTTATGCTGTGCTTTCGCAACCATTTCGAACTCATATTCCTTCAATTGTTTAACAGTGTTATTGGGCAGGCGGCATGTTTGCCGACCATGTCATGCTCGGAATCTGATTTGGATTCGTTTGGAAATTTGAGTAAAGCCAATTTTCCGTCATTGTCCGTCAAATGTCATTACTAGTATCCATCCGAAAGTCCCACAAACGAAGTCTTTCCTACCCGGTGTGAACATTCCTTGAGGCATGCCCCAAGCACAGAAACCTTTGCTAACGCCTAATTCGATTTCCATCAAGAGATATGGCGTGCATACGACATTCTGCACAAACGTTTTTTGGTACAATGAGATCCACAAAATCTGCGCTTCTCACACCGGTTTTTATTTTTTGACCAGGACTTCTGCACGCTTTTCGTACAGGCAAAGACAAAGGGATTCCGTACTGTATCACCTTATTTTGTCGTCAGTTTTGGTGATAAACATTGTAAGGTTGTATTTTAATTGTGCCTTCGCCCCCGAAACAAAATACAAGTGGCGCAGTGATTAATCCTTCGGGAAGTCCATGATCAAGAATGTGTCAATTTTTCAGCTCAAAGTTTGAAATAACCGACGAAAAATGTGCGTGGGACCTTAAAAAGTTGGTCATGGCTGACCCAGCTCGTAGCTCTCACAACAAACATCTTGATGAATGCCAACGTGTCAAGTATCTGGTAGTGTGTAGCGATGTGTGTATAGTCAACGCGTGTCTCGATAGGAAGCAACAGCGAACTCGGCCGTGCTTGAACGACGCTTCTCGCCCACGTTTACGCCAGGGTTTTTCTGGAGTGATATCGACGACGACACAGCACCGCTGCACATAATGGCCGTCTGTCGTACTACTTTGGTGATTTTGTCAGTCCTCCATGCTGTTCACACTGCCCAAGCACAGGTGTCGACATGTTCTACGGCCGACCTAGCCAACGCGGTAAGGGTGACACACTCTTTTCGCGCTTGAAACGGCGTTTCCGACAACTTGCGTGCACTGATAATTAACGTCGCACTACCTTGGTGTGCACACTCGCGCTCGGCTCGGCCTAAGGTGCCTGGTTGTCTGTAAAGCCTGTCGTGAGTTTGCACCAAGTATCTAACATACACGATTTCCACCCTCGTTTCGTCCATACGTCCAAACGCTAAACGACGAGGCAGTGCTTTCTCAGTGCACAAGATGCTGCGGTCGGTTGTGGCTTAATAGGTGATGTCGGGACTTGTTTACAAATTAGAGGCCAAGGCGAGGCGTTCTGCGCCCTTGACTCTGGCACCTCTACAGACGACCAGGTGAGAACCCGGCAGAGACGGTGACAGCAGGGCGTTTAGCCTAGATCTTCGCTGTACCGCATTGTGGAGTCGCTTGGGCTAGGGACCTTACCGATTCCTCAGTACTCTAAAATTAAGTTTTTTGTTTGTTTCGCGACATGGACTGACATATACGTGGATCTCACGCTTCGTCAGCATAATATGTTCGACGTCCGTATTTGGACAATGTTCAGAGACTATTTTACGGTCGGATTTATAGAATAGAAAAATGAGTTACTCCCCTTGCCCTACAGTACCTATATTCGCCCGTTTGGACGGTTCTCGTTCGTTATAGTCGTACGGAAAATTGTCGTTCGGGGAGATTCTATGTGGCCTCACAACTTGGTCGGCCCCACCACCCCGGTATATGCATGATTCGCCCAGCTGCCCCCCTGTGCGGGTTTGGAGAACAGCTCGAACATTTGAAAGGCGTCACTCATGTTACTGAATATCGGCCGAAATACATCGGAAATGTGGGTAGTATGCGTAAAACGTAAGACGCACGCTACAGTAAAAGTGCGCCATTTTGTTTGCTGACACTCTTTGCTCGGGAAACTCCAGATCTCACCCTAAAGCTGACTTGAACAATACTGAAAGTTCTACGCGATGAGTAATCATATGCCCTACTAGCCATACTAAGACGTCGTTTTGCGCGAAACTAAAATGACATTCCGACGAGTTTGGATTGAAGATTCCCGTCACTCAGAAAACAAATATGCAAAATGTGCTACCTCTATCGTGGAACGCATCGTAAGCGCCAGCGATTTTTCACAAGAAGACTATTACGGGGGACGATATTAAGTAGGGCCAACGGTACACATAAAAAACCAATATAATTCGCTGTTTTACTAGGAATATTTGTTCCAATTTACTACGGTCCTCCGTAATAGTGCTACTGTCCGAAGGGTACCCTCAAATGCTCTACCGCGTTTACCACACTGCAACGAGTGCCGCTCTAAATAACTCACGTGTAAAGAAGCTATTTGTTTTCTAGGAGAATACCAGACATCCCCATTGCGGTACATTTCGCCAACATAAATGGCTTGGAATCTCAAGACTGCAAATATATATGGTATTAATAGTCGCTCGGCCGAGTGGCTCTGAGCAGCTCAACAATAACGACCTAAAAGCGATCCGCCGACCGTAGAAATAGTCTATCACGTTTTAATTGATATTGAGGCAGGGACGATGGCGTTTCGAGGCAGATTAGTTTGCACCCGTCGGCGTCATTCACGAAGCGCAGGATCTTGCAGATGGTATCACGCAACGACCTGGAACATCGGTTCGGAAGAAAATTTGCACGTTGGTGACTTCGACGACCGATCATTTCGATGGGCAAGCTTATCGACCTTCGACTACATCCTGGAACAGCATCCAATCTTTGGCGCACAACCGAAAATCAACCAAAAATACGTCCTAGAAATGAAGTTGTTCCAACTTGATAGAACTTTACCGCCCGGTGTCACAGCACCAGCTATGGGGCAGACTGGGTGCTTCTGTCGGCGCAAAATCGACCTTATGTATGCTATCAACTAGTGGTATCAGGAAACAGGCATGAACTACCGTGCGTTCATAACGCCTTTTTCGCTTGCCCTTCTATCATTTATTAGGTTTGTTATGAGCCCACAGGCTGTACGTGTTATCAAGGCGTTTGCGTCGCCAGTTCGGGGGATGAATTATGCGGTGAGTCGGGAAGTCTTCGCTCTTCGTTATCGTAAGGCAACGTATCTCAGAGGGGTTCCTTGACTTTCGTATTTCACAAGGGCTTGTCTGTGCATGCCCTCTCATCGTTGAGCTCTTCGTCAGGTACCTCTCCTCGCAAAACAATAATACGTTTGGGCTTGGCACTGACATCAATGAATTTGAAACTGTACTATGGCGTCGAACATTACATTGGATTCCATCAGTACACTTGTTATGGTGTCAGGCGGGGGGCGTTGTTGTTGTCGGCACAGAATAACACAGACAGCATAACAAGAATACTGAAGTGCACGTTTGGCGATGATGGGAAGATATTCATGGCCTATGTTTGGTTCATGCGAAGAATAAAACACTAAGGTGTAAATGTCAATGCGTTGCTCCTACCCTCAGGGCATAGAGTCGTAGGGTCCCAGGAGGCACTGCTGCACAGTACTCCACACCTCCCTCCCCTCTCGTGTCTCCAAAACCAAGCGGACGCGGTTCCGCAACACAATGTAGTGTCCTTTGGCGTTATACGATGGTGGTTCACCCTTGTTTTTCTGATGCTCCTGACTTGAAAAGCTCCACACGTCACCCGAAAACTGACTTTGGCAGAAATCCAATCGTACTCCGATGAATAACTACAGGGCTCAATTATACCACGACGTCATTTTTCGATACGAAGTTGGCATTGAGACGATTTCCGATGAAGGAGCCCCGTCATTCAGAAATGCTATTTCCCGAAATGTGCTACCTCTATCGTAGAAGGCATCCTTACGTACGAGAAAATCCGCTGGCTGTATCTTCTCGCAGGTCCAACCAGTCGCTCGCGTCTACCAGTAGATTTCTCCTGGGAATTACATACCGTGCCCGTGCCCAGTCCTGGTACGGAATGTTTACTTGGTGTCCCATCTCCCCTCCCCGAATAGTGGTGTGTTTGGGAAGAAATGTTATCTGTTGACCGAGTGCATCAATATACCGTCGGCATGTTGGTGTTAACTGTGCGGGGATGCGGTCCTAATGAACCAGCGGCAGCATATGAGCGCACGCTTCGCCTTCGGTAAGTGGGCGTTCAGATGCTACATAAACAACGTATCGTGCCCATTTTCTTACCCTGACGACGCGTGGAAAACTTGCTGTTCGAGCAGAACCGCGAAGTTCTTAGGATACGGTTCTTAGGGCGACTACCACGGTAGAGGTAGCAGCAGCTGGTTTTGTCTGAACCTCCTCGCCTGAGAAGCTACAGTGTGTACCTCCACAGAAACATACTCTTGCAAAAACACAGACGCTAAGCCTCCGCCTGTAGCAAGCATCGGAGTGATACTGTACAAGCGAACAAGGAATGGACCATATGGACGAACCACCTCCGTCAGCAACGTGTTTTGCTCAAGTAGGCTATTTTCAGCCGTTAGCGTACTATGCGTGATAGAAACAAATTCGGGACACGACTCGCACGGTGTATCTTCGTATTAGAATAGATTGACATCTTTCGCTGTCCTTGCTGTTCTCTCCCTTCGGTACCACGGGTCTTCGCCTCCACTTCGACAACCAGCTTTTAAGCCAGGTAAGACGTGACCACGGATGCCACACGGTTAGGGAGAAGCGCTGGCCCGTTTGGTGGGAGATGGGTGCTTTAGCATGTGCAGTACGACAGGCTTATTGTTGACGTTTACCCCTACGGTATACGGTAGAGACCGTGCATGTATGGGACTGGAATCATAGAAAAGAGTTGTCACTGTCCCTAAATTGCTGGACAAAAGTGAAGTTTTGTCACGAGCGAGGTCTGAACATTGGCGGTGATACCAAGTATGCATGTTACAAACCTCCAAAATAATATCATCTACTAACGGGACGCTTGCTGTCAGTCTCCCCGGAAGATGACCCGTATAGCGCACAACTAACCGTTTAGCATGTACTGCCCGGACGGTGAGTCTAGGTTTCCCGACCACGCCCCTCGCTTGGTGCTGTTTTTTTCACGTTGACGGGGTCATCGTATATTGCGCCTTCTTCGCTGTCCTGATTCCACGACCTGTCACCGAAAATTATATAACCTGAGGGAGACGTACCCTCCCGCCTACCGGCGCTTACAACTGGTAGTCGTTTGATAATCACGTTCACCAATATGTCTAATGTGACATTCTGCTATCACGATAGTGTACTACTAAAGAGTACACGTTGCGGTTACGCTTATTCCCTTTAAATTCTGTCGATATTTGAAACTACCTGCGCAATCGATAACTATTATTGGGTATCATTTGGACTAAGCGCTGCTGCCTGGGTAAAACAAAATCCGCAAAACGTTGCGAAAATGCGACCAGGTACAATATATCGGTACCGCGCGCTCTTGAATAGTCTAGCTTAAGAATGCAACCAGCTTAGAAATTTGACGTACGCGCAAGGCTATTAGGTTTGCACGATGTTGGTTTTCCGCCAGGCATCTTGTTCCCGTTGGGGAATTTGACCCAGCTGTGGGCCCATTCAATTTGTCACCTCGCTCCCACTTAGTGGTGAAAAAATACTACAATTCCTCCTCAGGATCCAGATGAGGTCAACCTGGCACCCTGATTCTGTTTTGGTACCAAGTTTGCAATGTGTTCATGCTTAGTATATACTGACAACTTCGGTTATTCATGCAACCGTACTGCATTTACGTGGAAACCTGAATAGCTGGGCGCGTACATTCCATTGAAAACGGTATGAAGGGTTACTGCATGCAGTTACTCTCAACACGTATTGCTCTCGACGGCTCCTATTATATGGCCTACCGGTTGTCCACACCATTCATGACCGTGTAGTGCTTGGTCCTCGACTATGGGCTTGCCTGTCATGCATTGTCCTTGTCACTGTGTATATTATTGTACATAGGTATCAGCTTGGCGGCGAACACTCATACCGGCCTGGTAAAACCTTATGTTGCTCTGTTTCTTGGTTGCGAGGGCCTTACGAATAGAGTTTCCGTTGACCAATCACTTCATGCTACACCGAGCTATTCAAGCGCAGACAACGCGTACACTGGTCTCGATGCCTTCCACCTACGTTTGAACCGTCGTCGGCTCAATTGTGTCGCTTGCCGGCGTCTGTTGGGCGTTGTGTTTGCCTACCTGCGTTCGAGGTTTTCTGTTGAACGAAAGGGGTTGATTTGGTTAATTTATTTATACCCCTCTTGCCCCGAACGTGAACGCGAATAATGCAGCGTGCCCGAACGGGGTGGCCGTATGCTCCGACCCTCACATGAAAGGCCTCCGCGGCCAGAGGATTGATTGGTCTGGAGTCGACGGCGCTTGGTACAACTTGATCAGAGATGAAGAGGTCAACTTCCATGTGAACGTCAGGTTGACGGCTCCTCTGCCCGAGGAGTTCCCTGATCGGCAACTGATCACCGGTCTCAGCGTTCTGTCAGAGGGACACTCTTTTGTCGTCGATGTGAAGAACCCTTATGATGTCGACACAGACGGGTGTCCCAGTGGAACTACGCCTTGCCTTTCCGACGGCGGACTTCGAGCTGTGGTCGATGGGGAGGAAGTAGAAGGCATCCTTCACTTTTCCAGGAACGAACACGTCGTAGACGGCATCACCGTGTCGGCGTCAAACTTGCCCGCGGAGTGCCGTCAGTTTGGCGGTGACAAGATTTGGGCCCGCATGTACGACGAAATGCTGCAAGGCACGCGCCAGTTGGCGATGCAGGAAAAATTCGAAGACTGGATCCTACGTTTCGACGACATGGCGGCGCCCGACTGGTGCGCGCAGTACATGGTACACCACGAGCTTGCCGATTTGCAGTCCATCCATGCTGTCTTTAAAATCGTGACGCCATCGGTTACCGTTCGCCTTAACGTCGGTACGAACTCCCAAGGGCAGGGCGAACTAGACTGGGATGGTCGTGTCTTGCCGGACCTGGAGTTCTGGCAGATGGACGTGGGGCTGGACGGCCTGTCCCTCGATCACGAGTCCCTGTCCGGAATTCTGGGTGAGACGGCCCGCCCGGTGGTGGACGAGAGGGGACGCGAGGTGATGGAAGGGTACGAGGCATTCCGTGGCACCGTTCAAGACTACCGTGTGTCCGGTCCCCTGGGCACCGATTTCGCCCTTCTCAAAAAATCCTAATGGTGATCCCTATAAACAGGGTGCACTGGTAACCCCACGTTAAGACTGCTCGAAAGTCTAATACGTGCCGTGACTCTTATTACCGCACGATCGAGAGCACTGATTGTATCAAGACAAGGATACGAAGATTCGAAGATATATATGCAACTGGCACTCGTGCGCGTTGAGCGCGATGGGCTGAACATGACGTGGTACGCTTCAATCGCGTCGGAACCTATTCACATCGCGGGAGGGAGTTTGATGGCACGATGTTTACGTATTTTTTATTTATCGACTAAGATTGAGATTAACGATGTAACCGCAGTTTTGTTTTTGACGGTATCGTCACGGAGTTACGTGTTGTTGACTGTAACAGGGGGGGTGAGATTTTCTCCACGCACGGAGGGCAAAATCAGCCTTGCAGATTTCCTCCCAAACCAGGTGCACTCCAAACGTGTGTTCGTTTTTTCACCACGCCTTCGTTTTACACAATCGGATATTTCATCTGGGCCATTAATTACTACCGCATGTCCGACCCGTTGGGCACCGACTTCGCCCTTCTCGACAAAACTCTTAGTGTCCGCGTCACAAACAGGGTGCAAAGGTGCCCCGATGTTCAGACTGTCCGGGAGTCCCTACGCATGCCATAAAGGATATAAACTTTTTTTGTCGAGAGCTTCTACTAGCTACGATGGGGTAAACCTCGGTTGAGTAGATATATATTTATATACCTTCGCGGGATACATATGCAACCGCTACATATGCGCGCTGTACGAAATAGGCTGAGCATGACGTGGTACACTTCAATCTCGTATACGCCGAGCGGCATCGCGGGAGGACGTTCTCTGATACGCGGACTACCGACTTCCTTTGGAGTAGCGTGTATTGCAGATTTTATTCAAGGCCAGATGCATACCAAGCGCGTTTCTGTTTTCATCAAACCATCGAGTACACATATGCATATTTGATACGTGGTTTATTTCTGCAGGAAATTCAGGAGTATTCAGCAGATATTCATGAGATTAAGATGGAAATAATACTGGAAGAAGACATGATCAGGTTGAAGACACAAACTTCGTGTATACATATCGATGTTTTATACGTGGCGTATTGCTGCAGGAATTTCGGGGGTAATTGGTAGGTTTTCATGAGATTAAGATGGACATTTCACAGGAGAACGGCGTCATCAGTTCGAAGACGAAGCTGTAGTGTTAGTGGATGCTCTGCAAAGCATTTTACCACCATGCTCTCAATATTTGAATTTGCCTATGGCCTCGTCTACGTTTGTCAGCGTTGAGAATATCTCTGTCCTGAGATATTAGAAAATTCTACCCACGGTGGAGTTCCAACCGCAGGATCAACGGTACCCTAGTCGAGGTGGAGAGAAGCTTCTAGACCAATCTGGAAATCGTTTGAAGGAGTAGGTCGATCAGCTTCCGTCACGAGAGTTCCTGTAATCAACAATGGACCCTATCGCGCGAACACGGCGAAGAGTGGATGGGAGCGGTGTTGATGATGAAAGTTTGTTAGCTTGGGACGCAGGGACTAGACCTTCTCAACGTCAATGGCATCAGTGTGCTGTCCTACGCTTCCAATGGAAAAGGAGCTACCACCATCACCGTTTTCAGAACACCGAGAGGTGGAAATTCATGTCCCGACAACGGGACCAGCCTTCATGGGTGTAGCAGCCGATGGACTACATGTGATTCGGGCCCGACCGTCCACCTACAGTACACTACGTTTGAAGTTTGTTAATACTTTCCGTCAGCGGCTAAGCCTGCTTCAAACCACAACCAGCTATGCGTCATTATCGACCACATTGATTTATTTGCGCTCAAGAAAAACAATAGGCGTTGACCTGCCCACAGTTAGAGTGGTAGGTGTTTGTCTCCGACGAAATGTGTCGCCAGCCGGTTGCCACGGGGCCGTTTTGACTGACAACCAGGGTCTTCAACCCCGTATGAATGACGTCTGGTACAATTCCTTAGTCATCATCACAATCGTCGACACGGTAGACGCTGATGTACAAATCTCGACCACGCCGGCATTGCAAGCGGGGGTGGTAACGGTCTGCCGAAATTTCGGTCGTGACTAATTTAAACCGAACGCCAGTGCAGATGCGCAACAAATATTTGCACCTCCAGTCCCGCCATGAAACCAGCCGCAAGACACCGTGGACTGAGTATGTCATTGCAGAATGTAGTTGTCGCGGAAGTTGTTGCGGAGTTTGTAGAGTACCAGGTTTTTACCAGAAACAAAGAAAGCCCTTGCTAAGAATGAATATTGAGGTTGCAATTTCATAACTCACGAGGGAATTCTCGGTGATGTATCGGACTAACGAGAAGACAAATCAGTGAATTAGGGACAAAGAGAACACGCTGTTGCGGGATGAGCCTCGAACCCATGAATCATGGACGGCGTTCTTCGGCAAACACCCGCAAAACACGAAACTCGATGCCATCATGATCGAGCAATTGCACCCGCTACCGATTTAAACTATCGCTCGGAGACGACTCACACATAGTGACGAGAGCAGGTAGACTCGTGATTGATTTGAAAGTTCAAGAGACACAGGGTCTGCCTCACCTTTTTCATCATCAATAATCTACTGCTCGATGTCCATGACGCGATCTGTCAAATCTACGCGAGAGGGCTCCGAGCAATGGAGAGACGCGATTTTTATCGTCCTTCACGATAATATGAATCGCCATGGTCGCAACAACTACAGATGTTCTCTATTGGTTCCCCTACGAAGTATTGCGGAAAATCGCCGAGTCCCGCCGCGGCCACTACGTCGAGGCCAGAACAGTCATTCCTGAAGAAACGCGCGTCTCCCGTTTCCCACGATCTGCTGCCAAGATGTTGTCCGCCGGTAGAAGTCATATATCTGAACATGATTTTCCTCGACGTCCAGTGCGCCTTCGACGCCGTCGACTGAGGGCACTTCAGTGTACCAGCGATGATGCATGAAAAAAAATACGCAAATTCCTGAATCGCACTCTGGTTAGGATTCGTAACGAGGACGGTGAATATTCGCAATAGTCCCACAGCGTCTTTGACAAGGCTGCGCACTATCGTCGTTGCCGTTTAACGTGTTCTTCGCTGCTGCGATCTACGTAGTATGGACATTAGCTCACCTCGAAGGGGATATGATGATGGGAAAGAGGTTCCGTTGGTATGAGTATGACGGGTCGTGTGGAATACGCTGTCCGTCGAGTTATGAACATTCCACAACCAGGTTCAGTTGCTGCCTATTGGTTTCCCGCGCCTACAAGAATCTGACCCCACCACACCTCTCGCACGAGAAGGCCATTGATCAACAAGTCATGATGTGCTGCGCAAGAAACGTGCTGAATTCCACGGGCACGCGCCTTTCCTTTTCCGGTATTGAGGAGATCGAGACATCTCCACGGGATCGTGCACAATTGTTTTCATATGCACGTTATTGGAGATGTTACTAGACAGTAGCTATCATTTTGTCGTCACTGAATAACACGGAATAATCGGCTAGTATACGGTATAAGGAACTCATACAAGACGGTTTTGGATGTGTCATTACCTGACGAACGTTGTCATAGGCCGTAAACGGGTACGGGTGTGTCATCACCTGACGTACGTCGCCGTAGGAGGTTTATGTATCCGTTAACGATCATCAAAATTGGAACAGCAAACAGGAGCGTTTGCACGCCCACTTGTTTACGGTGCTTTTGCTCATCATCATCAGCTCGTCTGCTGAGCTTAATAACTAATCAACCTTATCCTGGAATCGCCAACATCATCACCTTTCTTCTATTCGAAGATTTCACGCGAGTCTGCTAGACAGCAACTCAAGCGTTTGCACCTCGATCAGTTGTGTGTCTTGACCGGTCATCGGCAAGCAAGACTAAGCGTACACCAGCCTCGAGATGACACACGCTACTTCACACCAATCATGAATAGGTTCGAGCCTCGAAACGCGTGCAGACGCAACCACCAGCCAAGGGGTATTTCAGAGCGGCTACGACCACGTAATCCCAAGAGCCTCAGTTCCTTCTGGCTTCAGCGGGGCGGAGATTCCAATATCATGAGAACGTGTGTTGTTGCCTGAAGAGCTTCTGACGACGAGTACTTCGTTCGTTGAAAACTACATGAGTGCGTGCATCCAAGAGGACCACACCTTACAGCATTTTTTGTTGTAGATGTGATAGCCGTACCCAGACATATTCACCACTGCGTTGAAGCTGCTTGGATCCCTTCATCCAGCTTCGGCTGCGTCATTTGTTCTTGAAAACGTGGACCACAAACTCTCGACCAAACGTTGAGTACCAACCTGCTGTACGCTGTTAAAAAGCAATCCCTGCAGACAATCCCAATACTGCTGTGAAATAAGGGGCCCAGCCTGGTGTAGTCCACAATGTGGATAGCAAGCCTCGGGAGATCCCGAGCAACAGCTGAAGGGAAGCAACTCCCGTCAGCATTACTTTCTGTATGTAGGAGCTCTGACTTCCTACGTGCTTCTAAGAGACGGCTATTTTACCAAGGACCCCAAAGAAACGGTTGGATTTTTTATCGGGTAGCTGTTTGTTTGTGTCTGAGATCATCATCTACACCGACGATTCTACGCCTACAGCAGTAGGCTATTCATACGAGTAGAAGTTGATTACTGCAGCATGGACGACACCAGCAGTAACAACCTCACCAATGCTATCAACGGACAGACAAAGACCGACGGCGGTCAGCCAGGGGATTTTCGCGATTGGCTTAAGAGGCAGGCGGCAACGCTCAGCGTCGCGCGCGGAGACATTGCAAGCCTGATCAGAGGGAAACCCGATCAACGGAAGAAACGGCCGGCACGGGAGCTCAGACGTCTGTTGACAGGGCAGTTGCTGACTATGACAGGGCGAATGAAGACTCGATTTGTACGTGCGGGGATGGTCGGCTGATTCTTCAAGAACTATTCAACAATTACAATGAGGAATCTTTCCCAAGATCAAGGCAGGATCCAACGATCAAGCTGAGCACAAGTGGTGTTCTGTACACAAGACTACATCTCACGACGACTTGGAACGTCACCCCCGCAAAGTAACGGCGCTGTACTGAGCGCGATATCACCTCCGGTCAACGACGACAAGAAACAGTCCGCAAGCAACTTTCTGGAAGAGGACACGTCACCGACGACAACAGCGGGAGCATCATCGACGGGAGCTGGAGTATCCTCACTAGGGGCCGGAACACCATCACCAAGGACTAACGAGTCCTCATCAGGGACCGGAACACCATCATCAGAAACTGGAACACCACCGCAACAAGCTGGAGTGTCATCATCATCAGGAGCTACATCTTCGTTTTCGCCCTGGGACACATCCCCGGGTTGAATCTGCCACTCTGGCTGGCTGGCGAGACATACTGTATGCACCGCATCACGAGACCGCCAGTAAGGTACACAATCCAAGCGTCGAGGAGACCTTCGACAGCATGCTGAGAGCCCATCAACATCGGGACCAAAACGCAGACACTGACTGCTTAATTAACAGTGGAGGCGAAGCTGAGACGACAATCAGTTTTGAGGGAAAGGAACATACTATCTCTCCAACTTCGACATAGGTCGAGCCTCAAGTCCTAAGCAAAGAATGACGGACCAAGCACATCGCGCTGCGCTTCTTCTTCATTAGGGAACTGGTCAACAACAGGAAGGTCACAATTCAATAAGTTCCAACCGGGAAAATGCTCGCTGACTGCGCAACCAAGCATCTCGTAAATGTCCAGTTCGAAAGCATACTCAACCAAATCAGGGATTTTACCGGATAAAGGGGTCTTCTGCGGAACACGTTTGGTTGACAAGTTATTTTTTCCAACGGGTGATGTCACGAAGCAATTGATACAAGATCGAGTGGAAAGAAGATAACGGTAACGACACAAAACGAGATCTTAGGAAGACCAACCCCAATAACATAAACGAGCTACGCGTATAACCACACATGAAATCAACAACCTCTACACCATGTCCTACAACCAGGAGCGCGAGGGGGCACACACCAGGGATACTTCTTCGGACGACGAAAGTACGACTACGCGAAACCAAGAATAGCGAACGTGCAATTTATGACAGGTTTCTCTTCCTCCAAGAGGAATATCCCGAAGAAGTGGAGAAGATAGCTGACTCGGCACTTGGACAACACATACAGGACTACCTGGACAAGTGTTTTAGCTCGTTCGTTTGGAAGGTGGCTGAAAGTAAGGAACATGAAACCTTGTTGGACGCCCAGAGCTATTTTGGATTCATGGTCACGGCGTGGACTAAAGGTGAAACACCGATCTTAAACCAACCGAACGCCGTCAGGAAAATCATAGACAGCAAAGCGCATTCCTCTGGGATTGACGGAGAACGGGGAGCATGGAAGAGGTTTTATGTGAAAAAGACTAGGGAACCAGAAGACGAATGCCAACGCAGTTTAAGAAGGACTAAGGATAGACTGGCTAAAGACCACGAAGAGTGCACCACTCGCCTGGAGCGCAAGCAGTCAGACGATATCGTTGAGTGTAAGAAGGAAATGAGACGGAATTCGTACGAAGCTATCCCATATCTTGCCTGAGACACAATCGGCAGTATCCGTACCACCGTGTCTCGCACCTTTAGGGCGGACATGGAAATCATAATTAGAGAGCACCTAGCGATCACAAGGAACAACGTACACTAGGGGTGATGCCACTCTAAGATAATACCGCAGATTGCAGCCTTGTTTCAATTTTGAATAGATGTCCGTGTGGATATGTATTTGTTTTCTGAGCATGTAGCGCAGAAGTAGCGTTAACTCAATATGAGGTCGTACTATTTTAATTTGTTTGCCTGAGACAACCAGCATGAAACGTGTTATCGTAACCAGAGGTCGTATTGGAGATGTTACTTGACAGTAGCTATCATTTTGTCGTCACTGGATAACACGGAATAATATGGTAGTATACGGTATAAAGAGTACATAAATGATCGATTTAGGGTGTGTCATTACCTGACGAACGTTGTCAAAGGCTGTAATCGGGTACGGGTGTGTCATTACCTGATGAACGTCGTCACAGGAGGTATATGTATCTATTAAAGATAAATCAAGATTGGAACACTAAACAGGAGCGTTTGCACGCCCACTTGTTTACTCTGCTTTTGCTCATCATCATCAGCTTGTCTGCTGAGCATAATAACTAATCAACCTTGGCCTGGTGTCGCCAACATCCTCATCATTCTTCTATTCGAAGATTTCACTCGAGTCTGCCTGACAGCAACTCAAGCGTTTGCACCTCAATCAGTTCTGTGTCTTGACCGGTCATCGGTAAGCTGGACTAAGCGCACACCAGCCTCGAGCTGATACACGCTACTTCACACCAATCATTAATATACATACGTTCTCTACTTGTCCGAATGGCATGCGGGTGTACATCCATTTGTGGTTTCCCGGAGGAATATATTGGTGTTGAAACATTCGGTATATCGGTGGTCTGAGAGTTCTCACAGTAAAAGCTAGACAGCAGAGGAAATGTTATGCGTGTATGAGTAGAGGCGTGACCATGACACCAGCTCGAACAATGAGTGTATACATGTCAGCCAGCAGCTCTCTCGACCAAATCTCGAGGCATGATAAACATATTATAAAATTCGACAGATACACACACAACGTGAAGTTTTTTTTGTGTCGATTACCTGGTATCAGGTGACAATATACTGTTTTGTGATCTATCGTTTGATAATATGTTGTCTGGTGGGTGGAGATGGAGAGCCTGCTAAAACCACAGGCTTGAATAAACGGTGAACGTGAATAGACATCGATACGTTACCTCAACGGGCGTATCGATACTAGGCAGATGCCCTAAATACCATGGAGTTGTGTTCATCACGGAAACGGGACGTGGCAGCTACACCCAGTTTACAGAACAAGTCAATGCTTCAGGAGTTGATCTGTTGCAGTTTGAGAGGGGTGCTGGTGCGCTCACAGTTGGGGAGAAGACTGCTGTTGGTGTCTGTACGTTGGTTATTAGTATTTTGGCTTTAGTTCAATGTAGCACTGTTATACAACGTGTCACAATCAGAGAATTTACTTGTTGGGTGAAATATCACAGTGCGTGTACGTTTACTCGACAGTGTACCACGCCTGGAGAGTCCATCGGACATGTGATGGCATTGGCTGAGCTACGACGAGGGAGGCCGTTCGACATGTTGTTCCATTGGCCGATGCGATACATTTGCAAAGTGAAACTGCATGTAATGTAGGAGAGGTTGGCCGAGGTGTATGTTAGTATGCGTGGGAGTGTTTATGGAGCTCAACGTTACCTCAGGTTCATAAAGGTTGGGATTGTCTCCGTCTCGCTTCGATTCCAAACTTTGATATCCTACGCGTTTTCCTCACCATTTATCGTCCTGGAACATCTTCGATTCTTCCTATTATGGGGTACCATAGGAAATTGGACCTACGGTAGACCCAAAAATCAACCTATGTAGTGTTACAGCAGGGTACAGCTCTCAGACCGTAAAAAGGACCTGCGTTCGTTAGATCTCTGAAGCCGGCTCACCTGTAGCTTGGGAGTTCGAGGAAGTGTCTTCAAGCAGTAATGATCGGGTCATGCAGAACGTGGATCGATGCAATGCGATAGATGCAAGCAGTCTGGGTGAACACTCAACAAAGCACCACAGACACGATGACGGGCACGACGGGCACGGCAGGGTCCAAGGGACTGGGGGTCGATCGGACAGATATCACAGATCACTTGGCTTTGACTTTCTTTCTTCACTCTTGGTGGTGTTTTGTAAACACCGGGTGGTCCCGGAACCTCGTTACTGGCTCTGTACCCGAGACCGAAGGCGTTCCCACACCGGGGATCCTCCCTGCCCCTATAAGATCCGTCCAGAGGATGCTAACCAAAGCTTGCCCTCTGCCTATCGAATAGACCCGAAGCGTGACCCTGATCAGAACAGTGGTCTCGCGCCGTATTATCCTCCGTCACGACAGTCACAGCGCTATAAACCTCCCTCCCAGGCGCCACCCGCTGTAACAGTAGCTATTTTTACTAACAATATCTGGACCGGCCCCCCGTAATAGTGCTCGCCAGAGCCACCCACGACGTCCTACAGTTTGAATTAAAACAGGGAAAGTCAGTAATAGCGTGGACTTGGACGTCACGGGTCCTAGAACGAAGTCAGCGCAAAAATATTATACATTTGCATCGGCCATGTCCGACACCATGTTGCTAGTTGTTGGTTCCAGTCTGTGAAATGAAGACTTCGTAGTGCCTGTGCTGTATGCTTAATTGTGCAAATAACCTTCGTTTGGGGCCACTGCCTTGGTGAAGGGCTACTCCGGTATTTCAGACATTCTACGTTCACGAAGGGGAGATATTTTTGCGCATTTGGCAAATGAAATCCGTTGTTTTCTTGGTAGAGTGACCGTTTAACGGCATCCTCGTGAGAAGTAAAGTGACGAGTATGCCACAAACAAACGCAAAACCAAATGGGCTCAGACAGCTTCCCAATTTCATGGACCCGGAGGGGGGGGGATAGCGGTACGAGGATCCTCCCACAAATACAGCGTGCCTGCAGTTCCCGATGTTCAAGGTACAATTGGGGATCGCTTTTGCAAAAGATGTACCCAGATTGCAACACGTGACCCGTTGATCTTAATGAATGCAATGTCTTTTTTCCGTATTACCTTATTTAACTGAAAATAGTAAGTTGTGCGTGAAATGTCTCAAATATTCGATAGGCCGAGACTCCAGACTCACATCATAAACATAGGTGTCGCTCGAGAGATAAGCATGCGTGATGTGGTCGGCTTTCTTCAAGGGCTACAATCGATTAAGTGAAACGCCCCACCACCAGAGATTCCGTGACCGCGCTCGTGTCGTTTCTGTTTTTCACTTTTCTTTGATTTTACCCCTTAATACTCCGCGGATGAAATCGATTCGTGGTTCCTTTACATGATCGTTTTTGCAACTTCGGTTATGGAGGGAAAATGATGAAGAACCTAGTCCTTCGAACTATTGTCCATTTCACGTCACACACAACACACCGTATAACTTGATTCGGACAAGAAAATATCACACGCCTTGAACATCGTTTCTAGACCAGATGCGAGAGACTAGTGCATGTCATACACGTAGCGTTAGCGCTCCAGGTGGATTGACAGAGGATTCTGCGGACAAACACTACCTGTAATCGAACGAAAGAAAATCTCTATTCGCAGGTTGGCAAAACAAGACAAACGTGTTTGTTTCGATGATGATACTGGTGATAATGTTCTCACATTAGCTGACTTCCCTGAACTCCTGCCTGTGGTCACAAAACAGGCTGCAAAAATAATTCATCTCCATGACAAAAGGCAAGCAAGTTCAAAATTGCGCGTACGGAAGTATTGTACCAGTCCAAGAGGGAAACGGTTCTGACGAAGATTGGTATACCATCCAGTATCCGTTGCGACAAAACCAAATAGCATCAGGAACATATCCATGACATTATATGTACGCTCGACAGAAAATACGAAGGAAGAAAAGATAAAATCGAAGAGAGAAAAAAAAAATATAGGAGGAAACATTAAAGAAAACATAAAAGAAAGAAAAATGAAGCAAACATGCGCTCGAGGCCCAGGCCGAGTCCCAAAGGCAACGTTGCCGTTTGCTGGTACGATTGGACGAATCATGTGTCCAGCTGATGGACTAATTTAAGGACGCCACAAAAATGTCTGACAGGAGGCAACAAAGCAATAAGAGGATAGAGACAGATCTAACACCAACAAGAAACTGGCCGTCCTTTATCCCATTGGCGGGACAATGCCGACACAACCGACAGAACGAAGACAGAGACAGACGGACAAAGGACCACTCTCAACATTTTCGGAATACGTAAGATCACACAAATATATCAAGGTGGCGCAACCGGCGCAGAATGACAGGTGGGTAACATTGACTCCGCAAGAAATAATGCATCACGAAAAGGTGATGTGACCGGTTCGTGTTGTTTTCGCGTACTATCAGATAGTTTCATCTGTACCCTAGACGTCCATGACCGGAGACGGCCACGTTTCATGCCACAACTCTGGAGTCTGGAGTCGAACTTTAATCAGAAAAATCAACACAAGAACAGCGGGAACAGGAAAAGTAATATTCCCGAAAACAAATGAAACAAGACTCAACCCTCGACAAAAGACAGGTGAGGTATGGCACGGGCATGGGGTAGCATGAAGCGAGGAATGGCGCGTTCGCCTATCTCTTCCGGCCGCGACCTCGTGGCGCCGAGCCACGAACTTGGACGTTGTAGTCCTGCCGGGCATGGGCACTCTGTGTGGTAGCCGAGAGATGAAATTAAGAACACGATGTCTGAGAACCGGCATACATTCAGCCAATGGCACTGCAGATGCAGTCAGTTGCAGCAATGCTGTTGTATAGAGTTTGTAGGTAGAAGTTGTTCTCTGGACGTTGACAAAGTGCACGTAACCCGACAGTACACAGCAGGAGAGGCGGCAGCACACCAGGGGGCGGCGGCTGTGCTGCCGCCTCTCCTGCTTTGTGGATAGCCCTGCCACCACGACGCTGTCGCTCACCTCTCCAGCTGCGCTTCCTGCTGTGATCGCTGCACGTTCAACGCCGCAATAGTCTCATTTTGAATTGAACTATTCCGTGCATTTAAGCCTCAGCGACATTCTTCCCACGTTCGGTGTTCGATGCTCGGCCTTGCCCCCATAATGCCATCTCCATCCTCTGGCATTCGTGTCGAACGTTCGCGTGAGGTCGCCATTCTAGGTCGTGGTGAACTCTCGAAATACCAGGGAACTGCCCCGATAGTTGATGGGTATGTACAGCATATCTAGCAAGAACGAGCCAGGGATATTCAGGTCTCCGCTTTTGTATTGTGGTACGACTGTACAACACGACCATACACAACCACAACCACCACCATACCACCAGCCAAAAACAGCAAAAGCAAAGACTTGTGGCTCTTGGTGGCTGGGGGTCGTGGTGGCGGTGCTGTTCGCAGAAGCTCGTTGCTCTTTGTGGCTGTTGGTCGTGGATCTGGCGATGTGTGCTATATGAGATATTGTGTTGTTCATGTCGACTCTTCTGGCTTGAAGCCCAACAGCAGTAGTCGTGCAGAGGTGGATTTTAAGCGCTTTACGGAAACAAGAGACAAATTATCTTGTCCGAAAACAAAGAAGTAGAGGGAACCAGCCACATCAAATTGAACTGAGACCCCCGAGGGTGTAGCTGGTGGGGCTCTGCGGATGCCGCTGTTCCTGCGTTCATGGCTTGGCCGGAGAACCCAATAAGCACCCTTGGCTTGCAGGCGCAAGAAGTACACCGGAAATGTGTCGTACAAGAGAGAAAGAACCTACTGCCTTGAAGTCAGGGAGACTTCACAGATGTAAAGCTACATAGTACGTACTAACGGTTGACATCCATCTGATCAGATCACAGAGCGCCTGGTTTCATTCCGTGTACTACTAAGACTCCCGCGGCATACTACTCCCAGCCGCATCAAAATAGAATCGAGGCCTCGAAGTGTAAAGCTTACGGAGCTCAGTAGTTGGGGGTGTTCCTGCGCTTGTCGTCCCCAGACCGAAAGCCCGCACCAGATCACGGTCTATGCGGGTTTCTCTGTATTTTGGTGAGGGGGGCGAAGACTGCACAGACACATGCTCGACTGAATTCGTGGTTGGCACAACCGAATGCTGTATTTCACCTCATACTCAACCCTAAGCTATCCTTACCAATTAGCGGTTCACTGTGTTCGGTACATCCAGCGAATCTAGAATGTCAACAATATTGTTTTAACGATCAAAGTCGTCCTCGGTCTGCACTGCAGCAAAGGCATCCAACATGTAGACCAGTGAACGTGTGATCTCAGGACAAACCGATGGCGAAGACGTTTTCGAGCGCCATTTGCCGACTGTGTGGTGAACACACTACCGTATGCAACCGAACATTTGCAGAGACAATGACCTTTGGCAAGCATATCCATGCGACTCGTGCTTTCTGCACGGGGTGGAGGCTCCGCCCCTGGGATTGAAAATGCTGCGGGTCCTCGGTTGTGACTCCTATATGTGAAGCGCCTCAATATCCGGAGAAAACAAAGTTGAACGCCCACCCGGAGAAAACAAAAACGTCCAATGGCTTGCTGCGAACGGCGAAATCCCCCGACTTTCTGGCTTACTCTAGAACAATTTGTTTGATGCAGCTGAGCTTGCGAAATCATTAAAACAAAAAATCGGAGAAAATAAAAATCACAGTAGTAGCTGAAGCACATCGTACACCTCGGACACGCAGAAAGCAAGTTCAATCTACAGGCGTACGCATCAGTTGTATACGTTGCAAACATGTCTGCAGAAACGAGGGGGGCACACACGAAGGGAAACGAGGGAAACGTGTTCTTCCGTACTGCTGGGGAGCCATCCCACAGTAGGGGTGCATCCGACGTTCCTGAGCCCCTCACATTAGGAACTCAATATCTCACCCGATACAATACTTGGAAGAATTTCGTTTGGGCCATCCGACCGGCACTTGTATGCGCCAGTCCTAAAATTCCTCACTTAAGTAACTCAATTGGTCAGAAAACTTTCGCCCAAAAAGTGCAAACCCTACGGTGGGGTGACTCTGGGGGGAGCTTGCATAATCTTTCCCAAATAAGTCCCTAGCACGAGGAGATGTGCATGCATACCTCAACTCAACGACCGATGCGGGAACAAAACGTCTATGCGCAGCCGATGCGCCATCCACGTACTATGGGCGATATAGGGATACTGATAACACATAAAACACATGGGACTACGTACCCTATGTGCCTGGTACGGTATTAGTCCGGCTTCGCGTTTTCCTTGCAGCACATATATACCCCCAACCGCACCACGTCTACTACAACATCGATTTTCCTTCCCATTGACTTAGGCTTCACGCATTGTATGTGCAACGCGTTTCTCAGTCACGGTCCCACCATGCGTGTGTTCCGCACCGCCACCGCTGGTTCTGAGCTCTTTCAACGTTATCATGAAAACCCCACAAATTGAGTGTTCAATCACGGTGCTACCTCGACCCTCCTCCCCGTACTGTGCGCCTTGGGAAGGCCTGTCGTGTGAAACGAGACAAGTCTACCTCTATCTCGATAACTGTCCCGCCTGTGATCGACAATAGTCGAGAGTGCAGGCGAAATTGGATGCAACGCTCGTGGGCAACTAAATGACGCCCCCCCCCTATATGGGTTGACGGGACGGTGTTGAGCATCCGCTCTTGGAACATAGACCGGTCTCACGCCTTGACTTCAATACCTCTTTCGTCTTCTTCAATCACTGTGGGCACCCGCAGCATTTGACATCACGATATTTACCCGATGTCGGGGTCCAAGTCACTCTGAATTTCCGCGAAAGTCTCGGAGGCCTGTACTAACCAAGCATGGCGTAAAATTTCAGTAACAAATTGACCTGCAGGCAACCGTCGAAACGACTACTCCAGCACTGATGCCAATACCCTTCAGCAGTGGTCCGACCGAAGCCTTGTTTGTATTTGCTAGGCTTGCGTGAAGAAGTGGTGGGGCTGAGGCGCGAACAGGGAAAGGGAGGTTTGATACAACCGTCGCAATAAGGGGGGACACAAGCGTAGAAAATAGGCTGAGAAAAGTGAAGCCAATGAATAAACTTCGACAAATTACGGACTTGGCGAACGA